>ML681973.1:9813046-9931979 GCA_007922195.1 Podocnemis expansa
TGCAAGTCATCTATCCCAGGCAACAGGAGATGTCAGAAATTCAGCCTCCAACAAAACAGGGGAAGGAGAGATGGACATCAGGCCAAGGAAGACATCTTCAACCCAAGCAACTCTAATGAAGGAATAAGTTAATGATGGTAAGCTGAAAACCATTATCTGTTATATGTCATTGAAATTGGTGGCAACCAGTACCAGCTGAACTTGTGTGTACCTTTAGAGATCCCCAGATATGAACGTTTCCACTTACACGGCTTAACATTTATATATCTGAGATATATTTTAGGAATTCTCAAGAGGATCCCAAACCGGTGCCTCAGCTACTCTTGCACTAGATGGATATTTGTGCTGATGTAACTGGATCACAAGAAACAAGCAGCAAGCAGAAAGCATCTGTGTTGAGATCTGGGTGCAGAGTTTGCTAAATTCCTCCCACAGGGCTCTTCTCTTCTACAAGACAGAAGGAACAAGCTTCAGGCTCAGCTGAGCTCTCTGCCTCAGCACCTTTGTGCGCTTCTCCAACGTGCACTCACATGACGATGGAGAATTTGGATGCATGTCTGCTGTTTAATAATTAGGGACATATTTATGGAAGTCTGATACCAACCTGACGTGGAAGGGATGCAAGGGCCTCACTTTTTGAATTCTGAAACAGGACCAGATCCCTAGGAGGGGCAGAGCTTTAGAGAAGATGGAAGAAACCAGATCAGTGCAAAAGAAAGGAGGGAGAAAAGGAGAGGACAGCCATTTCACCCACCTCCTGGCCAACGTAATATCTCTGGAAAGATGAAGGATAAATGGTGTTTGAAGCAGAGTTTACACAGCCTTTGAAGAGAAGAATATCCAAACTGCAAGATAAAAGTGAGAGTCTCTAAACTGTGAGAGGATACAAGATAATACCTTGAGGAATCTGGCTATTACAGGATTAACGGGTACCATCCCTCTCTCTTGAGGACACAATGCCAAAACCTGGCCCCTGAGGGCACTTGATGGAGAAGTTTGTCCAGACCTGTCTCTAGGAACCCTACAGTATACAGAGAAGAATACCATCCAGACCTGGTGCTTTTTTAACAGAAAGAGTCTTTGACACTTTAAATACAGAGCCAGTTCTCCGCCAAAATACACAAACACCTTGTCTGGAACTAAAATATGCCCCATCACACCAAAAGAGACCGTATCATTTGTGTCACATTTGATGAGAGAGTCACTGTCATGCAGTCTCACTCATCTTCCCTGCAACAGTTTGTTAGGTGGATGGAGAGGTATAGTGAAACAAAATCTAACCAGACGTGATACAAAACTTAACAGCTAGCATAGCTCATATGCCGATCATTTTTGTAAGTGCAGCTTCTAACACAATGGTAGTTTTAACTTCTGCAATTTTTTTTCTGAAAGAAACGTGTAATTAATTTTTCCCTCTCTTTTTGGTTAAGTCTTTTAGCTAGTTTTGGATCCTCAAAATCTAGGCTTCACATTTACAATATGGTCACTGAATTCAAAGCTTTCTTCCATCAGTTCTCACCCGTGGGACCCAACAGGTTCAGACTTGAATTTTTTTTTTCTCCTTCTCCGAATAGCAAGTCTCTTTTCCCTGATTGCTCTGATTTTCTCAGGTGAAAATAGTAACAATAATTGTATTCCTTATTTTAATACTGCCAGTCAATTCTTTGATCAGAATCTATGATATCTGAGCATATTTAGATAGCCCTCTTACACTTCTAAATCTAATATGGAGGCAAGGAAGCTCAAGCATCAGGGTTTTCTCTTCCCAGAGGAACTCCATGGACTCATATTTTATTTTGTTTTGTTATATCGATATTAGCTTTCCATCATTTCATTCTCTCTGCCTGTATACTCAGTGTTTTATAAAATATCTCAATTCTTTCAACTCACAGGGAAGACTGCATTGTTCCTTCACACTGGCTTCAGATTTATCCAGCTATTGTTCCCACCTTGCTGGAGCATCCATCCATCCAAAGTTTGTCTTCTAAAGCAGACACCAGTGGATGAAGTTCATCTATTTTGGCACACAACAGTAAAAGTTTCCAAAGTTTTCACACTAGGAGAGGAACAAGATGGACAAGTCAAGATGCTCTGCACTGCTGGAGAGTAAGTCTTGAAAGCCTTTAGGTCAGGATCTCCCCTTAATTTGCTAAATAATTCTTGTTTTGGAACTCAGGTATAACTCCCCAGATTGCTGTTGAGCCTCAAAATACATTCCCATGCAAGTTGTAGGTGGTTTTGGCAGTCAAGAGAGGTGCTCTTTTCAATTGCACTTACTTATTTTTGTAAGAATGGAAGAAAATGGACAGGACTCAGTTGAGACACCTTTTTTGCTTAAGATGCCCTGCTCACAAACCAGGTTTAGTTAACTTCAGATTGTATGTGTGTTTTGGGCTCAGGGAGGCAAACAGAGGGTCTCTGAGACAAAGAGAGCATGAAGAGAAGCAGTATGATCTGTGGGTTGGTTCTTCAACAGACTGTTTACATCTGTAAGCCAAGAGTGTGGATGGTAAGGCAACGACTACCAGGGTGAAAGTGGTAACAGCATGATTTTCTATAGGACTATTCCTGTTAGAAGAAAAACATTGTTACATGTAAAACTAAGTGGATCAAGAAAGCACCCTCAGCTGCAATACTGTCATGAGCCCAGTTATTGTGACATCTTTAAATCAAGACCCTGAAACTCAATATTGAAATACAAAACGCTGAATATTACTGAACACACACTCAAAATCCTGGGCCATTGTACTGTGGAGAGCTCCCAGACATGATTTTGGCTCTTTCAGAGTCCCCAGGGAAATTCTGTTTGTAACAAGGTATATGGTACCCCCACTAGCAATTTATCCCTCCTTCCCTTGGTGGAAAGAAGCAAAAATCTGGCTCACAGACCCTGCAGACGGCTTGAGATCCACAGATATTGTGTCTCTGCAGGGGGCACAAGGTTATCTGTGCACATGTCAAGTGCCTCTACAAAATCTGATTACTTTGGATGCTGACCCTTGACTGTGCATTCCATTGGAACCATATCGCTAAGGACCCTCTGTGCTTGTGGCTCAAAGAGAATCCCCAGAGCAGAAGAGAGCAGGAATGGAGAAACATATCCCTCTCCCATACACAGACCAAAGAACATAATCTAACCCACCACTATTTTAGATATGGGTGTAAGTCCAGAGTAGTTGCACTGAACTCAGCGGATCTGCTCATGATTTACCCCAGCGTACATCAGAGCAGAATTTGGCTTCTGACAGATTCCTAGAGGGATATCCCTCAAGATACCACATATGTGTGTGAAGTAGCTGTAGAAGTTGCATCTCTTTGAAAAATCTCTTTGTATTAACAGAAGACCATCTGTGGGGTTTCTTATTTTGGAATCAGGGAGATCAAGGGGCCAAATTCTGTGGTAATATAAATGGCATTACAGATACTAAAAGAGGGATAAGAAGTGGTGTTGACTTATCATGCAGTCGGTATGTACCTACACCAATCCATTTTTCTGTGGGGACAAAGTAAATGAGAGAAGAGGAACTACACCCTCTTAAACCAGGACAGAATTTGTCCCAGGGAGTGTTGGAGATGGTGCAGGCATAAAAGGCAGCAAGGGAGGGCTTGCTTTATCTTAAACCTTTTTGCTAACTGTTTTCCTGGTACACCTCACACTTGCAGGATGTTTGTTCTGCAAGGGATTGCTCCCAATCTCACCACACCCATGTTGGTTCAGTGCCACACCAGACATCATATTCTCCAACAACAGAAAAAATTGGTGCTCGAAATGGAACTCTGCCTATTGTACCAAATGCTCACAGACTGAAAATACTGATTAAGGAAACTTGTCTTGTGCTGTCTTACTCTCTGCAGGTATCCCCCAGGCCCAGCAGCCGCCATCAGTAATCAGGTAGACTCTCTCAGATTTGCAGAATGAGAGTCCTCTCAAGATAGTGTGCTGGTGAGCCATCAGTTTAGAGCTATCTACCACTGAGGAGTAGCAAGGAGCATCTCTGTGTAGAGCCCTGTGCGGATAGAAATAAGTGGATCCATATCCAACCTGCATCCGCAAGAAATGGTCTGCGGATATCCATGTTGTATGTGCAGATGCAGATATAAAGCAGATATCCATGGATATCTGTATATTTGCAAGGCTCTAGCTCTGTGCAGATAAAAATATGTGGATCTGCATCTGCAAGAAATGGTCCTCTGATGCAGATACAAGGCAGATATCTGCAGATATCCGTGGATTTGCAGGGCTCTCTCTCTGTGTTCTCTAGGGTGCCTGGAGGAGAGGGCCATGTTCTGCTGGGTGATGACATCTTTTTTGGTGGTCCTTCTGATTTGAGATTTGTGCATATTCATTTATGACTCTGCAATGCCTACAACCCTGGAGAGATGGTTTTATAAACTGGAACAAATTAAAACAGAGAGACCAAGGGGTCATCCTGCGGTGAAAAAGACTTGCAGGAATTTTATTCAGAATTAAGAATAGCATATAGGACAACTATAGGTCCAGTGGTTTGCCTTAAACAATTCATGTTGATGGACACTCTTTCTTTGATTATTCCAGGAAAGGACATCAATATTCGTGAACCCTTCTAGGGATGGGAGGACTGTGTCCTTCTGAGTATGAGTCAGGGCTTCCAGGGGAGAGTGATACAGAGATTCAGAAAACTTTTCTTTTTTTTTTTCTCTTTTTTCTTCACCCTCCTGACTAGCTTTTGGAATACTTAAAGGGTTCTGGGTATAAGTTCACTGGCTTTGTTCTCCCCCCCCCCCCCCCAAAACATATACTAATGTAGAGGCCTTTTGTCCGTCAGGGAGAAAGCTGAACAGGTTCAAGGTGTGAAAAACACACACAATACTGATGCCGACAGAAATCTTGAGCTGTCTGCATTACTATTAATTTGATCTTCCCAAGCTAGTTGGAGTCTGTTTTAGAAGAACAAGCTTGCTGTTCCTTCTGGAAAGAAGTGGTGAAAGGAAACACAGAATACTAATATACCATTCTGGGATGCAATTACAGGAGTATTGTTAAGTAAAACACAAATAGTAATTCGTTCGCTCTACTGTGCGCTCATTAGGCCTCAACTAGAGTACTGTGTCCAGTTCTGGTCACTTCATTTCAGAAAAGATGTGGACAAACTGCAGAAAATCCAGAGAAGATCAACAGAAATGATTAAAGATCTAGTATACCTGACTTATGAGGGAAGATTGAAAGAACTGGGTTTGTTTAGTCAGGAAAAGAGAAGATTGACAGGGCACATTGTAACAATTTTCAAGTACCTAAAAGGCTGTTACAAAGAGGAGGGAGAAAAAATATTCTCTAACTGCTGGTGATAGGATAAAGAGCAATGGGCTGAAATTACAGCAAGGGAAGTTCAGGTTTTATATCAGGAAAAAATTTCTAATGGTCAGGGTGATTAACCATTGGAATAAGTTGCTTGGGGAGGTTATAGAATCTCCATCACTGGAAATGTTTAAGAGCACATTGGACAAAAAAAAACAAACAAAAAACCAAACCACACCTGTCAGGGATGGTCTAGAACAGAGGTCTCAAAACTCACAGCCCATGGGCCACATGCAGCCCCTAAAGTTGTTTCTTGCAGCCTGCAATGGCACTATCACTATCAATACGTGCAATATCATTGTATGAAAAGGTTTCAGTGGCACGGCCCTCAGGCTAACGTACTCGTCCTTATGTGGCCCTCGTGGTGATTTGAGTTTGAGACCTCTGGTCTAGAAGATGGTCCCTGGTCCTGTCATGAGTGCAGGGGAGTAGACTCAATGACCTCCCATTGTCCCTTCTAGTTCTTTGACTCTTGGATTTAAATCCAGATTAGTTGTAAAGGGTATGTGGACAGAATCTCTTCACAGATGAGTTTTGGGTTCTGTTGAGCCAGATTGTAATGGCAAACTGCTGGAAAGGCCAAGGGGCACAGAGGATAGGTAGGCCTCTGCCTGAAACCTCTTTTAAGGCATCCTTTACAACAGCTTCTTTTAAAGGACAATGCATTCAAACTATTATGGAGGAAGATGCAGTTCCCTCCCTAAGGTGAGCAATTTTTACAGATTAAAGGGTCACATCATATGATCATTAAAAATCAAAAGGCATCAAATGATATTCCTTGACAACCCTTTAGACTACAGCATGCACTATCATATCTCCATGTTTTGGCCATCAAAGCTGTAGTAGCTCAGGATATTTAGGAGAGACTGAGAATAAAACTCTTCCTTGGTACTCAATGGCATCCTTAGGAAATAGCTACATTATCTTCCAGAGCAAGAGAAGAATCCTTAGAGCACAGGGCTACTGCTTAGGCTATTAGGAGAGCTGAAGCCCAGAGCTCTACTGATAGATTTGGCTAGCATGACTTCAGCATCTGGACTTTTCCAAAAGGACTTAAGTATATACAATCTTCCAGAGTAATCAGGGAAAACTCTTGCCTGGATTATTTTATTTTGTGAAAATGGAAATCCCTTTCTGATCCCAATCCCCCCCCAAGAAGGTTAATGGAATTATCAGGTGTCTGGCCCTATCAGCAACTGAAATCTTCTAGGATTGAGATGAGCTGAAGGGCTTTGACATCAATTGGTAAGGGAATCATTATTGAGTTTCACCCCCTCCTAAGGAAGGAGGACTCAGTGAAGGTAGAGGAGAAATATCCTCTGAGGACATTGAACTAAGAAAAAAAGATCCCTCGGAGGTGCTATGAAAAGTTTTCTCCAAACAGGAGCTGAAGACCCATCTGTTGCATGTCCACACTTTATTTCTGTTGTAGGGACAGAGGCTGGCATTCCAGATGTAGCCTGGAGACAGCAAAGACCTTGTTCAGACAGATCACTGCAGTGAAAAGGTTTCAATTTAGTCCACTCCAAAGGGATGGACTGACATTATGGTGTTCTCTTGAATCCTCTGCTGCAGATGAATGATGACACTCATAAGTGAGTTCGATGTGGCAATGCACCACACGATGTTTCTTGACCCCATACATATTCTTCTGTAATCCAGCTCCACATAGATAGAAAAGAAAGAAGGAATAAAAAATACCTAAGTAACCATACAAGGAAAACTGCAGTAGTACATAAGAAGTCACTAACTCAAAAGAAAAGGAACATTACATTGCAGAAAAAGGAAGCTATCATACACAAATCGACCTGATGTAAGAAAAAAAAGAAAAGAAAAAAAAATTACAGATTAGGAGGGGAACCCCACATCACAGGCTCTACAGGTGCACACACACACATACATTAAACAACCAAACCACTTTGCCGGGAACAGTTGTCAGCTTTGTGCCGGGGGGGGGGGGGGGGGCGACAAACCATACAGGGGGCAGTTAGATCACAGACAGACAGTTCTCTGCTGCTGCTGCTGCCAGCAAATTCAGGCTGTCAGAGTCTTAGAGCAGTAGTCACCTGTAGAACAACTGCTGGAAACAAAGCTGGCATGGAAAGCATATGGGAGACACATGGAACTGAGATGAAGTGCAGGAAAGAACCATAAAAACTGAAGTCTCACTAAATACTGGACAGTTGGCAAATACAGAACCTCCTGTTTGTTTGCTGTGCACCATAAAGGGTGGCGGAGATTGGAAGCTGTGTGCCTTAGTAGTCAACAGTTTTTACACTGTTCACCCAGGAAGTGACTAACTTGAGTGTTTGTGAAGAGCACAGTCTATTTTCGGTTATGGGATCCTGTTTAAAAAAAGGATTGCTAAGGTTTAATAAAGTTAACTTTGGTCACCCACACAACAATGGCTTTCGAAGAATCACCAGCCGACTCCAAAATCTAGTGATGGACTTCATTTCCATAGGTATTTAACAATGAAACAGCTAACCATAAAAGTAAGTAGCTATAAAAAGATCAAGAATCAAAAGCCCTGTTCATTCCAGATTATTTCTCTGGGTGCCACATTGTTATAAGAGTATTTTAGCTCAGTTATACAGTAAATTGTAAAGTATTAAACCCACTCAGCTCAGCATTTAAATAGTGGCTTTTTATTTTTTGTTTGGCTTTAGTGCTTTTGTTCAATTAAATCAATCATTTTAACAACATTAAGAGGCATATAAATTAGGTAGAAATGTAACCTGAATATAATTTTTAGAAATTAATTTCAAATATAAAATTTAATCTGCATAGAATGCACAGAAGGCAGAAGTAATGAATCAAGTAGGATGACAGATAAACCACTCAGATTTTCATTCCAAATTACCACAAGTTATATAGGAAGCTTTTTTTTAAAAACCCCATATGCTTAATTTTATGGATTATCCAGAGTGCTAATATCTCCATTATGTTGCACACACTTATACTTGGGAGACTATTGTACAACACTGCACCTAGACAACGTTCTACAGTAATGGACCAATAAACTGCATTTTAAACTAAGATTATACTAGTCTTTCAGAAAGTTACTGCAAAATATTCAAGGGGTTTCTTGGGGGTACATCTCATATGGGGGTTTCCCAAAAACTACTGTTTTGTTGATCATTAAACCTGCAGTGGTTCAAGAGAGAAGACATTCCACCCCCTGCTAATCTCAGCTTCTTAAAGGAACACTCAGTAAGATAATGAACCCTTCAAATGTTACATCTTGTGTCTTGCATTATTGTGGTGCGGCAACTCTCCACATCAAACAGTCATCAGCACTATTACAAAGTGGGCTTATAAGAGAGTGGCTGAAAAGACGCTGTGTGAAAAGAAGTGGAAAATTAAAGCTGAAGCAGTCGAAGAAAGGGCTTAATTTACTGGCATGTACAGTATGCAAATGAGATTACTCTCAGCTTAACTGCATCATTTATGTCCATAATAACGGCATCATCATTACAGGGCTCAAATTAAATTACACCATAATTAGCATATCAAAGTGATTGGTTAAAGTTTAAAACAAATACCCAATTTTGTTAATGAACAGCTGTAATTGTCATGTACACTTCAATGAAAACTCCCTAAACAAATATATGTTTTAGAACAGAGAAAGACTTGGAAGCAGACAGGTTTGCAGCTGAGGTAAATTACCTAAAAAAGAATGACGCAGACTATTCTATTAATGTTAATATACGCTCAGCATTTTCAGGTAATAAAACATTCCATCAAAACAAGCCTTCGCCTCATATTTACTCTCCTCCCTTGCAACTGACAAAGTCGAGGGACCCACTCTCCACTTTCAGCATGAATTGTTGATAACAACACAGGGGTGACCAGTCCTGCCACAAGCAAAGGACATGTTCAGCAACATGCTGTTACATAAACTCTCGATGCTTACTTCAAAGACTTCAGTGTTACAAACTTGCAGAGTGTTAACTCCATGTTGCATTTTTTTTTCTCCCCTCATCTGAATAGAAAAAGGGGAAGGAAAAAACTAAAATCATTTCCTGCTAACTCTGTACTGTAGACCAGCACTCCAGTAAACCGATGACATGATAGCATATTAGGCAGCCTACAATTCAATTTACTTTAATCTAATCATATCTACACAGCAGTTCCAGAGGTGGAACTGTACAAGAGAAGTTTCTGCTGTTCTCTTCTCATTAAAATAAACAGGGAGGTGGGACGAGTGGTTTTGTCAATGTCATTCTGACAGTCAGCAACACATTTCTGTAGATCAATCACTGCAAATGTATACAGTAAATATGCAGCAAAAATAATTTTCATGCAAAATGAATTTTAATGCACAAGGAAGCACAAACATTAATAAAATATGATAGGTGTGCTTCCGTGTACTTGATGTTGACGATAATCTTCACTGTACAAGGCCAAAATTACACAACAGTAGTACCAGAGGAATGTCACACACATAAAACAAAATAAACCCTTCATGTCGCCCCCCCCCCATGTTTTCACTGTTGTATCTGTTTACATATTACTAAGTATATATAAAATGACAGGAAAAGTATATTTTGTGCTAAAACTGGGAATGCACTTTCAAATATACTTAACAAGGAAATCGAATGTCTTATTAAAAACGTATTATCAAAACAGTGTTCAAAAATTTAAAGAAAGTAGCTTTTCATTTTATTCATCGAGGAATCCATTAAAGCCTCAGCTCTGAAGTAGCATGTAAATTATGTGCCTTTCAAGGTAGAGCCAGGGCAAATTCACTCCATCAACTAATGATGAACCTCATTATGTGCAGGGAGTATTCATAACGAGGAAACAAGCCACCCGCCATTCCATGTTCTAACATAAATCCCTGCAAAATGTGAGTATCTCCACATCTAATTAAAGGCTACTAATTCCATTCCCTCCCTCCATGGCCCAAAAACCTAAATGGATTTCAAACACCACAGACTGGTTTGAAAAATACACTTATTGGTATTTGTCATCATTGTGTTTGAATTAAAAAATAATCATTCCCAGCATTCGAAGACAAAGTTTTGGAGTACAGAAGTTTACTTACATTAAATGACTTGGGTTTATGTTTTAAAGAGAGCTTCAGATTAGCACAGGTTAGGCTGCATGCTTCAACAGAAAAATAAATAAAAGGCAGAGGGAAGAATCAGTAGGAATGTGCAAGAAACAATATATACATATTTTTAAATCTTAGCTATTCAGTTTTGCTGCAAAACTGAGACTTCTATAAGAATCCAGAGGGACCATGTAATAAAACAGAGGAAGAAAAAAACCACCACCAAGCATAAAACAGTCATTTGAAAGAATTTTAGAATGCTGCATTATTTAGGAGGAGGCTGCTTGCCTTTTAAATCCTGTTAGAACTAATGAAAGAGAATAACACTGCATAAAACAGGTTGAAGAAAAAGTGCTCCTGGACAGACTCACCTGTGTATTATAGTTGTACCTACAAACGTATTATCCATTCTCAAGATCAAAACATGTATTTCTTATGCAGGGTATTATATAACTTAATATCTATCACCATAAGACTTCATTTGCTCATGCACTAACTTATGAATTTGCTTGCTAGATTTTTTAGAATAAAAAAGGACAAGCCTTTTGTACTCCTCATGACAGACAGATGGACAAGTGTTCCTTGTTATGGTGTTTATTCTGTTATTTTTTTAATTTCCAAACATGCCCAAAAGTACACAGTCAGCTAAGAGTTTAGTCTGCAGAAAACACCCACTTTGGCTGAGTAACATACTGACTAAAAAGCACAAATGACAAACAGACAGTTTAAAAAATAACATCTCTCTGTTCAAGGCATTAAATCACTTGGATGGTCACAGAAAAGGCAGGCTATGGTACCTTAAAATTATGCCAACCAAAAAGTTGAAATCCTTGTGTAAAAATACCCATTCCCTTGTCATCCCTATGAAAGCTTATACAGAATTTCAACAGAAATTCACAGCTTCCAAAAGAACCATGTGAACTACAAAATCATAGATGCCACAAACGAACTTTTTTTTTAAAATCAAATGGGATATGTAGATTAAATACTTTAACAATGTAGATGCTCTGGAAATAACAGAAGATATTACAGAAAGAAACCAAAACGGATGCTGCTGCTTTAAGTTACATAAAAATAAACGACACTACATAAAGCTCCTACAGTGTACGCTCACTCATTCCTAGACTCATGGAGGATTTTTCTCTCCTTATAGGTCAACCAGTCATGCACTAGGAAGACAACCCTCCAAAAATAACTTGTCCCTCCCCCGGAGCACACAGTTTAACAACCTACCTTTGTTCTGGTGTTGCAGATAACTGGCAAGCCTCAAGACCATGAGGATTTTGGAACAACCAAGAGGCTTCAGACAAACCACAAGTAGAGAAGAAGAAATAACAGAAAAGCCTCTAAAGAAACTGTTCTAGCTGACAATTGGCAGCACCAAGCCAGTGTTTACAGCGCTGTTTACACTGGACTGAGTGCACCTCTGCTCCATCAAGATCTACAACTAATGGCATTTTTAGAGTCCAGGCATGACAATGAAGAGACATACCACACCACTATTTAGAAGAGGGTCTGAGAGAGCCCAGCAGCATTTCTTTACTATGTCTATACCACTGATGAGCATTAGTTTGAGTGACAAAGGTCCCAGGCTAAATCAACACTCTTACCTTAATGTTCCTAGTAAAAGGCTCCGGCAAACATAAGTCATGAGAGGCATATGCAAAGATATGTCTCAGGGAATTAATCCACAGCCCTCCCATGAATTGCAAAAACCGGGGGCTTACATTTCCAGACAAATGCAGCTCAGTTTGGGCAGTGTGTCAGAAGGAAGAGTTAGTTAGGATTTATTTGACACTTATTTTCCGGGAAGCCTTTTGTGGAGTTGTGCCGTTTGTTTCTTATTGTCTGAGAAGCAGTTAGAAGCTTCTCCCTGAGGGGGCCCCTCAGCCCCTGGCTCGGCCGCTTTGACAGGGAGGTAACCATATTAGGATGTGTATGGTAAAGTAAACAATAACATAGTTGCAATGAAATGGAAATTTTTTTTCCAGCTAATGGTGTTGGTGTCAGTCCCGTTTCTAGCCTTTCCCACTCGTTTTGTTTTCTAGTTTAAACAAGCCTTCTTTAAGGGGAGGGGGGGAGGAAAAAAGGCAGCTAAAAAGTGATACGAGCTTTCCAATTTCTCACTGCAAGATTTGTGAGAATGCTTTAGTCACAGGGGAAAAAAGCTGGTTTAACATCTAAAGAAAGGTATTTCAAAGTTTAGTAATAAAAAACACACACCTAGACTTCTGAAACCTCAGGTTGAATTATGGAGGGCATTTGGATGTTAAAAATATGCTTTAATATTCATATTTTAAATGGAGAAACAAGTGGACTAGTGAAGCCCAACCACATTTCTCATGTCACATCTAACTGGGTATGCAAGTTGCGCAAAGTCCAGCAACTCTGCTGACTTTAGAGCACTGAAAAAGCAAAGTAAAGCACTTGAATCAAATGATAAAATGCAGGTGTCAAATTATTCTGTTAATCATAGCTGTTTGCCATGTAAAGGACCCTATACAACCACAATCGCAAGAAATGTCCTGCAGTTAAAAAAATACTTCAGATCAAATTCTGTTATTTTTCAAACCTCTATTCCAAGTACTAAACAAATTGCCAAGAACAGCAAACGCAGTATCTCACCACACTAAAGGATTAGCATGTGACGAGAGCTACTGGTATATACTGTATGTTAAGTCTCAGTACAGAGTAGCTAGCTTTGGCGGGGAATCACAGCTGTAACACAAAACAAGTTTCCATGTCTTCGTGAATTAGGTAAGAGGCCACTCTTTGGTGCAGTTGTCCAGCAAAGCGACCCAACATGAGTTTATTTAAGTGTTTGGCACCACCAGCCAGCACCAAGCGTTGAACAAATGGAAAAACACAGTGCCTCCGTAAAGAAGCTGACAAAAGAGATCACTGATGCTCTCCATATACCAGGCACCAGGTTGTGTGAAGGGGGGGGGGGGGGAGGAATAAGGTAGATAGGAAAGATAAAGCTGGTATAAAATTATACATACAAGTTAACAGAAAGGCATATTTCCTTTACAAATACAATACACACTTGTATTGCCAAATCACACTAAGGTCCAAAACTTGAGAGCAGACTTCTGACAACATCTACATTTCATCTCTCTTACTGAACGGGAACCTTAAACCTGAACCAGTAAAACACACTGAGAATTATTTAACAATTTTTTTAAACCAAGTAACTATAAAATCAGGCAGCATATGTTAACTGTGGTGCTTGTTCAAAACAAAACAAAACAAAAAAACAAGCTGAACTTAACACAGAGATATCAAAATCAATAAATCACACAAACAAGTAGCAGTTCAAAAGTTCAAAGACATGATGCCCAGTTCACTATATTTTAGCACACAACCAATAATATCTTGACTCCATCACTCCTCATAGTATAGACAATTTCATAGCATCATTTTCATTAGCCTGTCTCACTGAAAATTGCTAGCTATTTATGTATACGCTAAAATAAATTAGCCATTTCATCGAGCAGTGTGACTCTTATAAAATACATTAACACAATACTCAATTTTCCAGCTGAAGTAAATAAATAAATCAATGAATTCAAGACAGGGTGATTTTTTTTTTTTATCACGGAGCTTCAGCTCGCAGCATAAGTGTTTTTATTGGGTTTATTTGTTTCAATAAAAATTGAAATGGGCCAGTGATCTTAGCAGCAGGATCTGGGGAAAAAAAAATCTAATATTTAGAAAGAATACTGTGCAGTACAGAAAACTTGTTCTGTTGGGTTTTGTTCAAAGATCATTTTCATTACAGTTATTAGACAGCAGCACGATTTCAAATGTCTGTGGGGCTTTTTCCCACCCCCAAAACAGAGAAATTAGTATGATGTCATCTGGTGTCAGAGCATTTGGCATTAGTGTGCTTGAGACACAAGCTGAAAAGGCGGCTTTAGAATCACACCACTGAGGCTGGAAACCTGGTGCAGCATGTGCTCTTTTGCAGGGAAGCTGGGTATGGGAAAGGTGCCAGAATGAATATTCTTTCATCACCTTTGCCATCTGACTCATAGAATGGTGTTGGCTGTGGCTATGAGACGGCTGATTTGCCATCAGAGGCCTTGAAGGGGAGGAGAGAGCACAAAAGGGTTTTGCAGGTGCGTTGGTAAACAGGAAAAACGCAGTTAAAGAATAAGTTTGTAAAGATGTATGCAGTATTGTTGTAGCCATGTTGATCCTGAGGTATTAGAGAGACGAAGCAGGTGAAGCAGCATCTTTTGTTGGACCAACTTTTACTGGTTAGCTCAAAAGTGGGTCCAATAATTGATACTGACGATAGAAGAGGTTGCAATGTTGCAATTCACTTTTAATAGCGCCTGAAAAACCCTCAGTACTAGCTCAATGTAATCATGTAATATGACACTCTACCCAAAGAAACAATCAAGGAGTCCTGTGGCACTTTTAAAGACAAAAAAAAATTATCTATCACATGAGCTTTCGTGGGAGAAAATCCCACATCATCAGATGCTTGAAGACTGTGAATTTACACAATGGGAGGAAAATAGATGCAGGGAAGTGTAAGTCATAGGATCAGGTCACACTGTTACAGCAAATCCATTTTGCACTTGCACTTACACTTCCCTGCATCTGTTTTCCTCCCATTCATCTGTACTTCTCCATCTTCAAGCGTCCGCCAAAAGTGAGATTTTCTCCCATGAAAGCTCATGCAATACATACATTTCTTAGTCTTTAAAAGTGCTACAGGACTCCTGGTTTGTTTTGCTGAACTAGACTAACACAGCTGCCCCCTAGGGACTTGTATCCAAAGAAGCAGCCACTAGAAGCTCACCCTTTGCAAAAGATCCTCAAAGGGGGGGAAGGGAGAGGATGTGGGGAGGTGGGAGGAGACAGGCAAATCAGTACAAATTCTAGCTCATGTAACCAATGTCAGAAAAACAAACAAACAAAAAAAAAGCAAGTTAATACTGTCTCTGGCAGACTTGGTTTACATTGAACACACCTGATGTTAACCTTTCAAGCTCACAGGCACTGCTGCTGGAAAGTAAGTGTCATCACAGACTGTAAAGTGCTCAGACACATACATATCAGCCACTATGCAAGATTCTCCAAAGAAATCTCGTTTCCTGCTGCACACATTTGTTTTTCCTTTTAAAACACACCTGCCTGTTTGAAGACACAGTGCACTGCATGTGATTTGGAAGTCATACTACAGAAGCTGGGTTCTCCCATACTGTTTGCAAGGGACCAGATCAGATATTTTTATTCACCTTGACGGGCACGTTACTCTAGAAGAAAAGAGTTCAGAATATGGTTCAACAAAAAAGCAACCTGTGTCCCAATGACTTGAAACCTGTAGTGCTCCCACCAACAAAACAAAAACCCACAGTGAATGAAATCTATATAATTGGTCCTTTATTTTTACTGTAAATTTAAGGGTGAATGTGTATCAATTTTGGTTCTCACGAAAGCTAGTCAGTATAAAATTATTAATTATTTACTTGAATGGTCATAGTACATAGGAGCCCCCGTCAAGGACAAGGACACATTACTGTATTAGATGCTGACTAGTGTACAAGGTTCTCATCACAGTTTTGCCAATTCACCTGAATCCCTGAGATAAAAATATCCAGGCAAATCTATCCTAGTCAGAGATTACTTACATTTTAAAATATACAGTTGTCCCATGATCAGGACAAGATGCCTGTCAGGACTAAGAAGAATCAAATTCTTCTCCCCTTGTGTCTGGAACCAGTTTTGAAAGCAGGACTCTAGGAAGAAAAGCTAATGAATTAACTAACTATACCATTTAGTCTACCAGGTTTTCACAAAAGTTGCTACAAAACAGCCACATATGAGTAGCATACTTCGCAAAGTGTACCATTTTATGTCTCTTTTGGATTCACATTTTAACCTAATCTGATGTGAAAGTAAATATCTGATCTCAATTGTAATGACCAACTATAAATAAAAGCTTCTACCCAAAACACACAGTGTGTGTGAGGATAGCATTTTTAAGTATGATGTCACTCACGACCCACTGAACTACATGGCACATGTCAGACAGACGTCTGTTTCTTAAATTGTGGTAATAAATTAGTTGCCTCAGAATCTGTTCTGTCAAGACAACACGAAGCTTTCCTATTGAGATAAAAGTTTAATGAATGTTTCAGTTTAGGGAAGAGTTAAAACTACTATTGATGTGGGGAAATGACTGCAAGACCAGTTGCTCAATGCTGTAAATACTTAGAGCTGTCAAATGGAAGCTCCTTTACAAAGGGTGAATGCAGGAGAACCAAGGCATGGCTATAAGTTGGCATGTTAATACGGAAATACACAAGTGTGTAAAACACCAAGTATCCACCCAGGATTTTACAATTTGAACAAAATTTCACTCTCCTAAACTGATGAAGGTCAACCACCTGACAGGGCATGCAGTGAGAGCAGCAGGGAACTGTGGCATTTATTTATACACCTTGCAAGGGTGGTGGAACCAATTTGAGGAATTTCAGCTCTCAGAAGTGGGGGGAATAGCTGCCTGAAACTCTGTATCACATTATTTCCCATCATCTAAAATGAAAATCCTCCCTTCCTTCTCTTCTTGCCCCATACCAGTTTTATACCAGAGTAACATTAAGGCAGATAATCCCTGACACAGTCTGGGCCTCCTGTCTCTGAGACATGAGAAAAGACTTCCATTACAGATGGAATGACAACATAACATTACTTTTTTATTATACACGTGTCAGTAGTACACTTTCTCTCGTTAGACAGAGCCATACTCCCTTGCTGTGTGTACGGTCTGCATTATACACAGTGCACACATTAAGGTTGTCTGACATTTCCATGGAATCACAGAAACTGGGCGGGACCACGAGAGGTCACTGAGTCCAGTCCCCTGCACTTACGGCAGGACCAAGCACCCCCTTAAATCATCCCTGACAGGTGCTTGTGTAACTTGCTTTTAAAAACTCCCAATGATGGAGATTCCACGAGCTGCCTAGGCAACTTATTCCAGTGGTTAATCACCCTGACAGTTAGGAATTTTTTCCCTAATGTCCAAACTAAACCTAAGCCCCTCGCTTCTTGTCCTATCTTCGGCATTTCAGGAGAACAATTTTTCTCCCTCCTCCTCCTAACAGCCTTTTTAATACTTGAAAACTGTTATGTCCCCTCTCAGTCTCCTCTTTTCAAGACTAAACATACCCAGCTCTTTCAATCTTCCCTCATAACTCAAGCGTTCCAGGCCTCTAATCATCTGTATTGCCCTTCTCTGGACTTTCTCCAGTTGGTCCACATTTTTCCTGAAATGATTGTAAGGTACTGTTTTTACTTGCTTATAACTTTGCCTTTTACCGTTTGGGTTGAATTTTCCATGAGATGGGAACGAGATGGACAATGGGAGCTGCAAAGAGAAAGAGGGAGTGGGAAGGGGGCCATGGGATTGGATCTGAGGGAGTGGAACTGGGCAGATGAGGTGACTAGGAACAGGAATCAGTGGAAGAGGGAAAGCACTTCTGATGAGGTGGGGGCCTGGGGGATGAACTGGAACGCACTGGGCAAAGAGACTGGGAGAGGGAGGCAGGGAGGGGGAGCTGTTTGGAAGGCTGAAATTGGGTGAGGAACCCAGGGAGGAAAACTAGGACTGGGAGCACCGGGAGAAGGGCTGGAAGAGATGGCCAGATAAGAAAGCAGAAGTGACATAAGCCAGTGGTTTTCAAACATTTTTTCTTGGGACCCAGTTGAAAAAAAATCACTTATGCTTGTGACCCAGCAATTACATCTTTGAGCAATGCATTCCAGTCTTTTGGCAGAGACGGCAGGGGGTGTCATGACCCAATACTGGGTCTCGACCCTAAGGCTGAAAACCACTGACATAGGCTGATCAAGAAGTGTGTGGACTGGCTGTGGAGAAGAGTAGAGACTAGGAGTTGCAGTGTGATTGGGACTTGGACAGCCGGACAGTAGAGATGGGACTAGGAACAGCCGGGCAAGAAGACTGGGACTGGAACTGTAAACATATAGAAAGCAGTCTGAGGTTGGGCAGACAAATAAAATGTGAGTGGGACAAGGAACCAGGAACAGGGAAGAGACAGGACTGGGGTAGGCCAAAGGATCTGGGACAGAAGGCAAGGAAACCTGGGAAGAAAGGGGGAAAAATCTGCATCCACTGCAGCAAATTTCCCTCCTTAGCTCAGAATTGAACACAAGATTCAGAATCTATTTTCAGCTGCTCATAAGTTTGAGCAAATTTAGCCCTTTGGACTGAAATTTTCTGCATCAGGCTGTGTGCCCTGGCCTCAATTTTGGGGGGAAATTTTTGCAAACTTCTTCAGCTGTTCCTCACAATGTGATCGGGGTGGGGAGGAATACATTGTTTCCTCAGGTGAAAAAGTTATTTGATAGCCTTCCCATACTCACCCAACAATTCTACCCATTGAATCATGACTATGACATGACAACTGAGAAACAACCCTATATAAAGATTTCAAAGAGCTCCCTGGAGCTCAGAAGAATCCCCTGTGATACTGCTCCTAAAGGCAATGTGTTCATACAAAATGATTAGCAGGAGCATCTCATAATGGCATTCCCACCTGGAACGGTTTGGGCCTTGTGTGAAGGCTCTCTGCCCAACCACTGGCAAAGATTTTTGGCTAGAGAGAGCTCTGAAGGAGTCTGGACTTAAGATTGGCAATGACACACTTAACACCTACATATTACTGTTCATGATCATATATTATTTCACTGGGGTGATTTAAAAGTCCCTCCTGACCACCTCATAGTGAAACACCAAACACTTCATTAATCACAATCATTTAGAGTCACAATCTAGTGCAAAAACCAGAGGGAGAGCTGCATTTTCAGTAACTCACTGAAAAGGGTACTGGTATAAGCACTGAAAAAGCCTCCTATCTCACCAATTTTTATGTTACATTCAAATACATTTTACGCCAAAGCAACATTCTATTTCTCTGCATATGTCTGTAGCAGGTCTTATCAAGGAAGGGTGAAAAGAGTATCCAATTTAATATCTGTTTTGCAGGACAGGAGATTTCTTCGTATCGTATGCAGCATGGACAGCTTCAGGGGATGGTTTAGTAGCCTAAGCACCAGGTTTTAAATACCTAGATTCCCTCAAACCACAGATCTCATCAGAAGCGACTTAGCTCTTCATGTTTATGAGAAGATAAATTAAGTTTCATGCCGCTTACTTTGTGATACTCTTTCACATGACACCTTAACAAGTTAAGGTCCTATCCATTCTCTGTGGACTTGAAGGTTAAGGTTTTGTAGTTAAGACAGCATGAAGAATCAAGAGATCTAGGGTAAAATTCTGGCCTCACTGAAAGCAAGAAGAATTTTGCTACTGACATCAGTGGAGCCAGGATTTCAGCTTTGGATCAACTCCCAACTCTTCCTGAGAGCTCCTGGGTGACTCTGAACAAGGCAATCAACCTTCCTATGCCTCAGTTTCTCCACCTGTTAAATGGAGAAAATATCTGCCTCAAAAAGGTGTTGTGAAGCTTAATTCATTAGTTCTATTCAACATACTATAATCCAAGAAAGAAACCAGAGAAATATTATTGTAAATTCTGTGGCATGTTTTCTAACAGTAAGAACTTACCCTCATGCTCCTGGCCACAATGTGACCTTCTAGTACTTCAGTGCACTATTCTTCCCATCAATGACCCCATCCAAACCAAAGGAATATAAGCATATCAGAAACTTTGTAGAGAAAGGGTCAAATTAATTTGTGATCTCTTTGAGATGAGGCGCCATATCCATATCAAATGGCATGTTTAGCAGGCCTCAACAAATCTATGTTTCTGGTCACCATGGTGACCAGTTTTAGTAGCTTGTCGCCTAGCTCCATTACAGAAACATAATGGAGGTGCACCCTCTGGTAAGTAAAACCGGTGGCCCCTAGATGTTAGCCAGTTTTGTCCATCCCTGTGTTATAGCAATCCACAGTTGCATAAAACATATGTTATCTGCACTGTACCTATCTTACAGTTAGAAATAGTTGCCAAGTGCAAGACAAGTGGAAAGTTCTGCTCCAAATGAACTTGGAAAGACTCACCAAGTGGACACATCAACCAAATGAAAGAGAGGCAGTGTCTTTCAAACACATTAGTTAACTATGTACAATGAAAAGCTTGAAGGAAGAGGTTACTAGAGATAGCATGAAACAAATAGCAGAAGTTCAAGTTAGCTTATTAACAGAGTTTTAATGTATATGTGCACATGTGCACCTGCTTGTACACAAACACAAGGAGCTATGGTTTGCCCCTCCTCTCTTTCCTCACTGCTTAGATGTGTAGAGACACAAGAATCTTGCAAAGGCAGGAAAGTTAAATCATGTTGAAGAGCGGAAATTATTTTCCCTGAAAATTTTGATTAGTTGGAAAAGCTTTCTGGGACAGAGACTGTCCTTGTGGGTTTGGTGGGGTTGTTCTGTTTTATTTTTACAGATCCCAGTGCAAAGAAACCTATTCTCTGGGGATATTAGGTGAGAGAAATAAATTTGTTAGTCTTTAAGAGAGTGCCACAGGACTCCTTGTTTGTTTTACTGGACTAGACCAGTGGTTTTCAAACTTAGGGGGGAGCCAGTACTGGGTCTCAGACCCTCTGATACTGGGTCATGGCACCCCTCACCCTCCCTGCTGTTGCTGCCAAAAGACTGGAATGCATTGCTCAAAATGTAATTATTGGGTCATGGGTAAAAGTGGTTTTGTTTTGTTTTTTTCAGCTAGGTCCCAAGAATAAAAGTTTGAAAACCAATGGAGTAGAGTAACACTGTTATCTCTTAAGAACTCATATGGAAGCCATATACCCCCAATCATTTTTGTTGCCCTATTCTGTACTTTTTTTAATCCTAACATATATTTTTTGAGATGGGACCACCAGAACTGCATGCAGCATTCAGTGTGTGGGAACACATGGATTATATAGTAGCATTATAATATACTCTGTCTTATTATCTATCCCCTCTGTAATGGTTTCTAGCATTCTGTTAGCTTTTTTGACTGCTGCTCCACATTAAGCAGGTGTTTTGAGAGAACTACCCATAATGACTTCAAGATCTCTTTCTTGAGGGAAAACAGCTAATTTATGCCCCAATATTTTGTTTGTGTAGGTTGGATTATGTTTTCCAGTGTGCATTACTTTGCATTTATCACCACTGAATTTCATCTGCTGGTTTGGTTGCTGAGTAACCCAGTTTTGTGAGATCCCTTTCTAACTCTTTACAGTTTGCTTTGAACTTAACTATCTTGAGTAATTTTGTATCATCTGCAAACTTTGCCAACTCATTGGTTACCCCTTTCGCCATATCATTTATAAATATGCTGAACAGTACTGCTCCCAGTACACATCCTTAGGGAGCCCTACAATTTACCTCTCTCCACCATAAAAATTCAACATCTATTCCCACTCTTTGTTTCCCATCTATTAACCAGACACTGATCCATGAGAGAATCTTTCCTCCCTCTTATCCCATGCTTATTTACTTTGCTTAAGAGCCTTTGGTGACGGGTTCTCAAAAGCCCAAGCATACTATATCCACTGGATCACCCTTGTCAATATGATTGTTGATTTTCCCAAAGTATTATAATAGGTTAGCAGGGCATGATTTTCCTTTACAAGAACCACGTTGATTCTTTTCCAAAACATTGTGTTCGTCTGTGTATCTGATAATTCTGCTTCTACCTACTGTTTCAGACAATTTGCCTAGTACTGAAGTCAGGATTACTGGCCTGTAATTGCCAGGACTGCCTCTGTACCCTTTTTCAAAAAATGCATGTTACATTAGCTACCCTCTACTTCACTGGTGTATAGGCTGATTTAAGCAACAGGTACATATTGCAGTTAATAGTTCTGCAATTTCATATTTGAGTTCCTTCAGAACTCTGAGGTGAATACCACCTGGTCCTAATGACTCATTACTACTTAGTTTATTTGTTTCATAATCTGGCCCACCGACACCTCAGGAAGAATCAGTTCCAAAGATTTATCATCTAAAAAAGAAAGGTTTATCTATGGGACTCTCCCTCACATCCTCTACAGCAGTGGTTCCCAACCTTTTCTCTGCCGTGGCACCCCTCGATACCCTCAAATTTTTCAAGGCACGCTGCCATAAAAAACTCATGAATATTCAAATTAACTTAAATTACTTATGAATATTCATGAACCGTGGCTCAGTGTTCCAGAAATGCTGCTGTGTGAAGTAGTAGGGGTAGCAGAGCAGGGGTGGCAAAACAGGGGAGGTCAGGAGTCATGTGCAGTGGTAGGGTGAGTGTGGGGAGCAGGGCAGGGGTGGCAAAAGAGGACAAGGGCAGCCATGTGGGAACAGCACAAGGGTGGCAAGAGAGGAAGGGAGAACATGAGTAGCTTTGTGGGGGGAGGGCAGGGGGAACCTGGGGAGTGGGAAGATAGGGCAGGGGAGCATGGCGCAGCACCCACATCCCCCTTCTCCACAGTGGCTCTCTGCCACCCAGGGCAAATCCTCACCCCACTGGGTCCCGTCCTTCCCTCCCCCAGCCCCCTGCTGTCTGTGAGGGACGCTCCCATCACTGCAGGGGCCAGAACTAGGCCTCCACCCCTCACACACAGCCACCCCACCCCAACCAAACAGCCACCCCACAACCCCAGCTACACAGCCACTCCCACACTGCTCTGCTACACACAACCCCCAGCAGCTCTCCCCCCCGAAAGCCCTTACCTGGGCTGTTTGCAGGCTGCTGATGGCAGGTGCTCTGCCCTGCAAGGGGAGATTCACACACTCCCAGCCTCCCCCAGCTCTCTGCTGACTGGGCTTAAGGTGGAGCCAGGTTTGAGCTGCTCCTGCTATTTTTAGGGGGACCCCTGGAACTCCCTGTTCTAGTGCCTTCCTCTATTTTTAGGGGGCTAGAATGCTGCCTGCCTAAAAATACGGGGCCCCAGAACTGCGTTCCTTCTCCCTTACTTTAACCCCTGCTTTTTCCCAGCCCTGCACAGCCCAGGTGGCGGGGCTCAGCAGAGATGAAACTTTAACTCCAGCTCTCAGGGATGCTCGCGGCACACCAGTGTGCCCCAGCACATTGGTTGGGAACCACTGGTCTACAGTGAAGACAGACACAAAGAATTCATTTAACTTCTCCACGTCAGTCTCTCTCTCTCTCAAGTACTTCTTTAGCACCTTCACCATCCTGTGGTCCCACTGATATCTGTTTGGCAGGCTTCCTGATTCTGATGTATGTAAAAAATTATTCTTCTGTTAGTTTGAATCTTTTACCAGTTTTTCTTTGCATTCTTTTTTTTCCTGCCTAATTATACTTTCACACTTGATTTGCCAGAGTTTATGTTTCCTTCTATTTTCCTCAGCAAGATTTGACTTTCAATTTTTAAAAGATGTCTTTTTGTCTCCAACCTCCTCCTTTATGCTGCTTAGCCATGGTGGCTTTGTCTGGTTTTTTTAAACTTTTTTTTGTTTGTTTGTTTGTTGGGGGGGCATTTGGGGGTATACATTTAATTAACGCCTCTATTATGATGTTTTTAAAAAATTTCCATACAGCTTGCAAACTTGATAAAGCCTTAAGTAGGACAATTTAGTTGAAGCTGATCTTGCTTTGAGCAGGAGGTGGACTAGATCTGTGTTTCTCAACTGTGGTTCTGCAGACATAGTGGAGGTGTTCCAAGACCAATCCGACATCTCCCCAATGAGGGATGGGGGTGAGAGGGTAGGAGCAACAAGGCAAGCTGACCCGTGCCTGGGAGACTTCAAATGCTCCAACCATAGCAAAGGCTTCTGGATGTGTGCTGGCATCCACTACCACCTTGCTCCTTTGCAATGCCTGGTCCATTTTAAGTTTTCTGCTGCTATTACCGCCAGCATTGAAATCACTTGGACACAACTTCCCCAGTAAGACTTTTTTTTTTTTGACAAACACTACTCTAAGAAAAATGAACCATGTTAGAACATGCAGGTCCAACATTCCCATTAAAACTTGAGTAATATTTTCAGTTTTAAGTTGTGTACATAATCATTATGCATCTATTTTTTAGAAATAAATGTATGTTATAGTAGTCACATTTATTTAATATGGTTTCCTGAATTATTTTTACAGGAATGCATATACACAGATATTAAGAACATTACAGCTGATATATACCACCTTTTATTGAGGAAGTTTCCATCGGCTGTTCCGCTTAAAGGAATTAATATCTTTAGGTGTTCCCCAGTCCACTAAAGGTTAAGGAACACTGGGCTAGATGACCTCATGAAGTTCCTTCCATCCCTGATCTTTTATGATTCTATTATTTCTCTTCTGTGACTGTTTCTTTTAATTTCGGCTTAACTAGCCTACACATTTTTTCTGTAGTTCCTCTTAAGTTAAATGTTGCTGTGGTAGGTTTGTCCCCCCCCCCCCCCAAGATGTTAAATTTAATTACATTATGGTCAATCTTACCAAGTAGTTCAGCTATACTCATCTCTTGGATCCCATGCACCATTAGGACTAAATCAAGAACAGCCTCTCTGTTTGTGGGTTTCAAAACTGCTCCGAAAAGCAGTCATTAATAGCATCTAGAAATTTTACCTCAACATCCTGTTTGGAAGTGAAATGCTTCTGGTCAATAGTGGGATAGTTCAAATCCTCTAGTATTATTGGGTTTTCTGTTTTGTAGACTCACTAATCTCCCAGAACATTTCTCAATTACCATTACTATTCTGGTCAGAAGTATATTCCTACTGCTGTACTCTTATTGTTCAAGCATGAATTTTTTGTCCCTAGAAACTCTGTGGCACTCTTTCTTTAATTTAACTTTTTTTTACAATATTTGATTATGTTTCCTTCACATATAGTATCATTCCCCCACCTGACCCTATCATTTCTAAATATTTTGTATGATATTACCATGCCCATTTTTCCAGCAAGTTTCCAGGATGCCTATTATATCAATATCCTCATATCATATCACGAACTCAAGTTTATCCACCTTTGCATTTAGACTGCCTGCATTTTTATATGAGCACTTATAAAAATCAGTCAATGCTTAAGTTGTCTACCTTTACATTATATAACTAAAGTGGACTCTTTTCCTTTTGACTATTTCTCTTCAATTCTTACCTGTAATTTATCAACATCTATCTTGCCTTCTTTAGGAGACAACAGAGTAACTTCTTCCATAAATCCTTTCCTTAAGAAACATGTCTGTCTGAACCATGTACTCCTCTACATCGATCGCCTTTTTCCTAGTCCTTAGCTTGAAAACTCCTTTATGACCTTCTTAATTTTACATGCTAACAATCTGATTCCATTGTAGTTTAGGTGAAGCCCATCCTCTCTATACCATCTCCTCCTTTCCCAAGGAACCTCTAATAAAGCACACCTTGAGACCCTGTAGTTCTGCCTAAATGGCTCCATGTGTGGAACTGGAAGCATTTTAGAGACTGCTACCATGGAGATCCTAGATTTTAATCTTTTACCTAGCAACCTAAATTTGGCTTCCAGGACCTCTGTCTTGCTGTTCTCTATGTCACTGCTACCCATGCTATGATACTGGATCTTTCCCAGCCCTGCACAGAAGTCTGTGAGACGTTTCGAGAGATCTTCAACTTTCACACCTGGCAGGCAATTCATCATGAAGTTCTCCCCATTGCCTCAAACCCAGCTACTTATATTTCTAATAATGAAATCTCTCATTACTATTACCTGTTTCTTTCTCATAACTGGGTTCCCCTCCCCCAGTGAGGTATCTCGATATGTGAGAACAGCTTGACATCCCTTAGAAAGAGTGTGCCAACTGTGGGTTGTTTTCCTTCACTCCAGACTGATAATCTCCTTCCCTCAAACTAGACATGGAACAGCTCTACTGTGTTCTGGAAAGTCTAACCTATGTACTCCTGTCTAGCCTAGGTACCCCTTAACTCCTCCAGTTCACCAGTCTGATCTCAAGTGCCTATCCTTGAACTCTGAGGGCCAGGAGTTGCTGGCACCAAGTGCACATATATGCCAGTGCCCACAAGATAGATCGTATGTGCCACATGCAATGAAATGAACTGGACAGCCTATGCTCTGCTGCTGGATATCTGCCTGCATCATCATCATCATCTTTTGCATGGGGTTTTGTTAATTTGTTTTTTGTGTGTGACTTGGGAAGGAGGGGGGTTTGTGGCCTAAGTTTAGACAATGCCTAATTGGCCCCTTCTCAACTCCTATGTGCTCTGCCTGGCCTCGAGCACCTTTGGTTGATAGCTGCTGACTTTTTAAATCCCTTTCTCCCAGAGTTAGCCTGCCTCCTCATCAATGGATCCCAAAGGGATTACGGAATCAAAGGATGGCAGGCTAGAGTCTCATTAAGAAATGTTCAACCTCTTTTTGCCGGCCATGAGGCTCAGCACATGGCCCCCCAAACAAACCACACAAACTTCAAGCAAGCAGACACAAAATAAACAACAGAGACACCTAACTCAACCCAAAGATCATGCAATTCTTTCTCTGTCACCTGGAGAACTTCCTTACAAAACTCTTCCAGTTGCTGCTCCTTGACGCTACCTCTGGATCTTCAGTTTCTGGGATTCTAATTCCTCAGTGTTTGGGCTCTTCACTTGGTACATTTTAGCAGGGCCTGACTTTGAGACAGACAGTGCTCAGCACCCACCCTCTAATATGTTTGGGATGCTTCATTTTTTGGATGCCTAATTTGTGGCACTTTAAAGTGGCCTTATTTACTAGAGAGGTAGCCATTCCAAACCCCTAACTCATTACAAAAGGCAATTTCCCCTCTATTATCATTCTCACCTTCTCAGTGCTTGCTTACAGGGCCTACTTCAACACTGTTTGAAACAAAACAACTTGTTTATTTTGCTGAGAGAGGATAGCAGACTATCCCTTTGGAACTGTTTGAATTGTCCTTGTGATCCACCCTTCTCTCTATGTATATATACAGCTCACATAATACATTTTTCATTTCATGCATCTGATGAAGTGGGATTATGCCCAAGAAAATTTATGCAATAAATTAATTTGCTAGTCTTTGAAGTGCCACAGGACTCCTTTTTTGTTTTGTTAAACTACACTAACCTGGCTACCCCACTGGAAATTAAATCCCCTAGGTAGTTCTCCACTTGAAATAAGTCATTTTTGGATATCAGGAAAGATGTTAACAAACAGAAGAGGCTGAAAAATACAGAAAAGCAATCAACTCACAAAACCCATCTTTCTCAAGCCCCAACTTTTAATTAGAGAAAGTCAGACAGACTCTCTCATGCTCATATACACTCCCACCCCACCCCACCCGGTTTTTGACAAGATTAGATGGTTGTGCTACAAGCATAAGTTTCAATCCTGGCATTTGGTCCTTTTGGAGGCACAGAATTCTGGGGAGGATTCCCAAAGAAAAGGATTAAGTCCTGACCCCTGTTGAAGTCGCTGTCAGTTTTGCACCTAACTTGAAAGGAGACAGGAGTTCACCCTGGAAATTTAAGTTTGGTCCAAATTGGATGGCCCAAAGTGCTCACAAGTTCCTTTGGGAGAAGAGGAAACTCTCATTCACTTTGATTTAGCTATTACCATGCCACAGCCTCCTCTGCTTCCCTGCATACCATTCGATGGATTTCTGAACATGCACTGGGTGCTTTGTCTGTTTGCCAAAATTGGTCCCAGCAATGTGGGCAGCCAGAGGTGAATTTGGCCAACTATATTTACTTCCTACTTTAGATGGAGAAGGCAGATGGGAGCATGTGTGATGTATTTTCAGTCCTGGTGAAGGGCAATAGAAAGGTTAATGCATCATTGCTGTGCTTCCATGTCCTTGAGGCTAAGATACTGTCTCAGGATTAAACAAATGCAGGGACAGAACTCATTCTCTATGTAGTGGATCTTGGCTGCCACGAGATTCAAGCACTGGTAGAAGTTCCACTTCTGATGGTGGAGAATGGGTCATATTATTGAGACATAGTTGTTTTTTTATTTTGGTTCTCTTCATGAACAAGCTGCAACCTTTCCCCAAAAAATGTTAGTGGACATTTCTTTAGGTGCACCAAGAGGCACTCCATACACAAGGAAGCCAGGTCCCCACCCACTGTGAACTTCTGTAACTCCACTGATGTCAGTGATGTTATGCTGGTTTGTACCAACAAAGCATTTGTCCCCACAAAGAGGGCAGGCATTTGCAAAGTGGCGCACCCCAGCTAGGGGTATTCTGCCTGGATGTATCTCTGCACATAAGTCATTTATTTCATTCCATATCTCACCACACATGCAGGATCACAGTTTTGGCAGGTGCAGAATGCATTCATGTGATGCACATATTGCTCTTGCTTAGAAAAGACAGTTCAGAAACTTACCAGTACTTTTAAAGGTGGAATCTACCTATATATACAAAACACATTAAAAAATGAAATTAACCCTAGCCTTGCTGAGGAAGACTAAACTGTTCTAGAAAGGGGTCAAAAAATGAACACAACAGAAGCAAACACAGTACATGGCCAACTGGGGTGTATTTTCTTCTTCTTACACTCATGAATCCCAATTAATGCTAATGACTGTAAAAAGACAACCCTACAAACAAAAAACAAAGCAAAATTGCCCATCACTATGCAAAAGCAGCTGCGAATTAGTCTACAACTGAATTAAAAGGAAAACAAAGCCTTTTTTGGTAATGTAAACAGCCTGCAAGGTTGAAAAAATATAGGTTTTGACAACTAATATAAAATCTGTGATTCATTAAAAAAAAATTGTAGGAAAAGGAGACCAGAATTCAATGCTGGTTTACTTTGTCTTAACAGGCTATCAGAAAACAGGCTCCTAAAGTTTAAAAAAAAAAATAATAATGAGGGCAGAGGGAGGATTCAGTTTTTGTAAGAAAACCAGTTTCCAACATCTTTGAAAACAAGAATGCCTACAGTGATCTGATTCGATTTGTTATGATTGTTTTGGTTTTGCTCCTTCACCTTCCTCAGCTGGGTGGCTAAATGGTAGTCTAATACCAGGTTCAGAGAGTTCTCTTATGAACCTTCCACTCTTAGTTTCCAATTTTAGACAGAAATAAAGCCATCTTTCAGCAAATTTCACCTATTCTTAGTTAAACTTGATAGCTCACCTCAGAAGCTTGTTCACAAATCTGATGCAGGACTATAGTTGAAGGACAGAATACAATTAATATATTAGGGTCAGGTGTCTGTTTAGTGAGATGGCATTTCTTTATCTATTATAACATTACCCCAGCAGCAGTTAGAAAGAAACCATAAAGGATCATCTGGTGTAGCCCAAACTCAGAAGTGGAGACATGATTATTCTAATATAAGGAGACATACAGAAACGAGCACTTACTGACACATTAATTAGTGGCAACATATGAAGGATTAGCTCTTGTGTAGTAACAACAGGACATATAGCTTCTGTCTGGAATGTATCCTACAACATAAGTTCATCCACTCCATGAATAAGGCTTGTGCTGGTTGAATCAATCAACTCTAACCTTGTATGCGCATACTCAAAATCTGCCAATGATCAAGTTAGATTTGCATTCCTGAGCCAGCTGTGTCTCATTTGAATTTTGTTCATGCTTACAAACATTTAATTAAAGCTGGATACTAACTAGTTTGTATTGTCTGGATCTCCACATGCATTCTGAACTATATTCACTTGGCGCCTTTCCACTCAGAATCACGTTCCACAGAAAGGCCACCTGGAGCAAGTCACATGATGTTTTTAACATGGCCACCAAGCACCACTCCAGCAAACCAATCAAAGACAAACCTTGTCAATCAGTTTGCAATAATAATTTCACATGTGAAAAAAATCAGATTTCATGGAATTTAAATATTTTCTAAATTCGTGGGTTGCAATCTGGTTGCCACACAAGACACTGACTCTTTACTAACAAAAACTGGACAAATTTACACAGCTCTATCAGTACCAGAGTTTGGGCAGTATTATTTAACCATCAGGGTGTCATCACTACATGCACATAAGCCATATGTAGCAGAAGGCAAAGAAGCACATAAATAGGGGAGGTGAGGGAGTGAAAAACATCAGATTAAAGTAACCATTTTTATTACAGTGAATTAGCCTTTTTTTTTAAATTTTGCATGGTTTTATTGTCTCCATAAAATACAGACAATCTCAACAAGCCACAGGAACTAGGCTATCTACAATTATTCAGCGCACCAAGACTCCTTCCCTGTGTGCTGGTCATAAAAGGGGCAGTAGGGAACTTAAGTGGAACCACTGGTAAGAGGCAGTAAGAGGCACCCAACACACGAAGTCCTCCAAAAGAACCGTGTTATTGCAATGCCCAAAGGAGAAGGCTCAAGCTCAATATAAGCCTTGATGTAGCTACTGAGAACACACATTATACACATCCAAGTGCCACAGCTTAACATTAATTAAAGCTTCATGCTTACACACACGTTTCACCATCAGCCTTTTTATGTACTGCTCTGCTGGATTTTTATTTCCCCCCTACATAGGTCCTTTTCCAACATAAACAAATTCACATCAGAACCCCCTACACCTTATTAGTTGTTACATGCATTGTTTTGGTAGACAAAGTAATTTCTCTTTTCTAATAATTTCAGATTTAAACCAAACATTAACTCTTCTGTTTAATTGTTTATGTTTGAAAAAATATCTCATTACAAATCAAGACTGAAATCTTGGTGACTCTGAAGTCAATGCAAGTTTTGCCTCTGGTTGGCAGGAAAGCTGGGTGATGAAATACTTCTTACTGACTCTCCCCCTGCCTGTTTTGCTGTCTTGGCCTACTTCTTATCCTGATAAGACCATCTGAAGAAACCCGTGGTTTATTGGTTTGACTGATGACATAGTTTGTTATATTTAATGACTTTTTACCAAGGCTTTTATCACTCTTATTTCAGCTTTGTTTAACAACTGTAGATAGTCTCACTGCATCTCTCTCTTTTCATGCTTTTATAATCTTTGACTACAAATATAGTGCTTCTGAACCAGATACACCACTGTAACTGCTGTTTACTACCCCCCCTCCCCAGATGGCATAAAGTAAACAAAATAATGAATGGGACAGAGAAGGAAGACCAGGAATCTCTATTCATCCTATCTCATAACACAATCAAGGGGGGCTGTTCAATGAAATTGGAAGTTGCCAACAAATAAAAGGAAAGACGTGACACAAAACACAAAATTAGTTCATGGAAATCACTGCTACAACACATCAGGGAAATGATGAGTTTAGCAGGATTCAAAAAGGGATTAGGCATATACCGTATAACAAGAATACCCACAGTCCCATCAATAAATAGTAAAATAGACTAACGAGAATTTTGGAAGGAATATAAATCCTCATGCTTCAGGATTTAAGGCAATCCCTAACTATTTAAAATTAGAAGAAAACATTCCTCAAAGGTTATTCCCCCATTGTCTATGTTAAGACTCCTTTCACCCCCTCTGAAACACCTGGTTCTGGTCACTGCTGTAAACAGAATACTGAACTAGATGGGCCAGAGCTCTAAAACAGGATACCAATTCCCATACAATTCTATTCTTGTAAAGGTATTTTCTGAATTTAGTAAACGGATTTGGGAATCGGAATAGTACCTCTTATGAACTCATGATCAGGACCTTGAAAACTGACTTCCCTGTGTACACAGAAGCAGTTCAACCATGCACGTACCGTCCCAAATAATGTGCCTCAGCTCTGCTTTGGCAGGATCACTTCTTGGAGGGGAACAGGTAGTTCATTATCCTTGCCCAATCAATCCTTAGCCTTTCTTACTCAGACTGCCAACATGGTTGATAATTGGTCCAACCCCTGTGGTAGTTTTTATGCTATAGATTTCTGTTGCTCTAGGAACTGGACAGAGTATGGTAAATTATTTTACAAACCCTGCCAAATAGTCTTTATATGCTAATAATTTTCAGTCATTATTGACCTGGGCCAAACTTGAACTGGCCACCTGGAGATCACAAATTCTGCATCCCTTTATTGAACCTCTGAGCCATCCAACCCCTCCTCCCGATTTTAAAGAGCATGTTCACAACTTCGTTAGCCATTTGAGGTACCCATTTACGTTAGACGTAACACTAGCAATTTATCTCCCTCAAATCAATTTCAGAGACTTCTGATGATTATGATACTCCACCAAAATCCCTGAAGTAATATTGATTAGTGCTATCTTCCATTTTCAGTGGGTATACCTGTTAGCTCATGTGATCATAAAGACCACTGCAAAGTGCTCTGCCGTGTTCTGAATAGTGAATCAAGCTTTGGAGAAAAACCAGTAGAACTCCATAACTTGAGACACAGATAGAAACTCACTTCATGTGAAAATGCCTAGCAGTCAAATTAATGACCCCAAAAGGTCATTTGCTTGGCTTGGCTAGGTGGAGAAAATGCTGCTGACTACTTCTATAAACAAAGGCTGAAAATATAATTCCATTTCTAAACAATCCTTATACCCTAAATTATAGCCTATCTATAGACATATATAGATATTTACATGAGACTGTATTTCTGCAACTCCCATCTCATTACCAAGTCCACCCCAGACTTATAGCATGCACCTCACTATATCACTCAGAAATCTCAGCTTGACATTAGTGCTAAACAATATTCATTAAGAGCGTCACCAAAGTGCAACATGTTAGTAAATCAAACCCTCAATGCTCTATTTTACAAATTTCATGGGCCACTAGGGATAATTAAAAGGGCAATTATATAAAGTTGGTACAGTTTTGAGAATCAAATGACATTTTCTACTTTAAAGCATTTGATTATCTGGCATTTTTCTATTAAGACCATCTTTTGTACTTTTATGGTCAAGCAGCACAAACAAACAACTGCTCTTCAGGAGGCTTCAGTTATTTCTCTCCCCCCTCTTTGGTCAATCTCAGTCACCGCTTATTTCTGCGAGTCATATTCTGAGTTTCAGATGTTGCTGGAACAGCAGCTCTGCACAAAAATGGTATTGCTTTGCTTGTTTACAGTGCTGAAGTGCCGCTTGGGTTGTCACTGGGTTTAACCACCACTCTAAAGCTAGAAAAGTATATTACTGGTAGTAACAGCTCATGAAAAATACAGCAAAGAAACTGCTCGTGGCAGAAGCATTTAACTTTCTTGTTAGCAGCCTCCCCCATGTGGCACTTTAGCACCAGCAAGTTGTTTATTATGTTCTCTGCCAGGCAAAACTGATTAAATAGGGCTCTTAAGAATCAAAGCGTTATAAATTCATGGAAATACAGCAAGCAATAAATTCCATGGAATTAAAAGCTTACTAGTGCTATTAGCATTTCAGGGTGTTTGCATTGTTAATACTGATGTACAAAAATGATGTTCCTATAAGACAAGTTAACCCACTAAAACACATGAATTAGCTGTAATATGTTTATACAATGTCCTCATTACTTTCAGGTTTCTAACCCAACCTGAAACACATGATGTTTTCATGGAAAATCTGAAACAAATCAGTGGTCCACAGAACAAAGAATTATATGCCCTTTAAACTAAAAATCAGAAATATTATACGTGAACCATAGCAGCTATTATTATTATGTGAAACAGGGGGTTTGAAAAGCCCAAACCATAGATTTGCCCCTATCTTTCGTAAGGGTGAACAGCAAGGTTACCTTGGTCTAAACAAGACAGACTCATTGTGCACCAGCCTGGGGCTGATCTTAGAATTGAGCAGGTAAGCAATGTAATATCATTACTAAAACAAGTTGCTCTAGTCTGAACTGGTGGTCAGTAAATGTGCCAGTGCCCCCACCAAAGAGCCACAGTTTTTCTTGTGGAATTTTTATTCCAGGTTTTGCTATCATCATTCCATTGAAATGACTGTGATGGCAGATGATTAACTTTTATATCATTACCTTGGTGCTGTGCACACAACACTAGAGCAAAACTGCAGTCAGTCCTATCTTGCTGCCCATATGATTTTAAGAGGTTGCTAACTTTGTAGAGTACATTCCTTTTGATCAGAAATACAGAAAAGAGGCATCATCGGGGAACAGAGGGGACAAAAGGGGAAGAGTAGGCCAATTTTCCAAAATATACAGAATTTGCCTTACCATTTTTTGATAACAAACAACATTTGGCTTTTATATTGGCCTTTTCTGATGATCTCAAAGCACCATGCAAATGTTAACTCATAATGCCTCTAAGAAAGAACGGCAAACGTTCTCTCTCTCATACAGAGAGGATTATCAAGCCACAGGAATTTTACTACTGTTAGTCCTTGTTAAATGACAACAACATGCTGAGGATTGTACATCATTTCAGCTGGCACCATCTATAATCTCAGCCAAGTAGCTCAGTTTTCAAGAAACACGGCACAAGTCACACAGCGAACCAGTGGTAGTCCCCAAAGAAGCAAACAACTGCAAAGAAAATTTCTTCCAATATTTAGGAGCAGTCGCCATTTTGTTTGCTTTATACAGAACAAAACAGCAATTTTAAAACATTCAGAGGTATGTTGTCTTTTTGATGTACGCAGGTCCTGGCAGGTACACTTTGGTAACAAGTTCCAAAGGGGCAGCTGTGTTAGTCTATTTCAGTAAAACAAACACAAGTCCTGTGGCACTTAAAGACTACAAAATGTATTTATCGCATGAGGTTTCATGGGAGAAATTCTCCCACGAAAGCTCATGCAATAAATAAACTTGTCAGTCTTTAAGTGCCACAGGACTCCCTGTTTGGTATCAAGAGAAATACGCCCCTGCTATTGGCAGGGACTTGGGCCTTTAATCTTAAAACTGAACACACACACACACACACGGACTATTCAGCCTAGGGATCCACACACAGAAAATATCTGGACCATGTGCAGGAAATGACTTTCTTAATGTCTAAGAAGATCTAAGTTCAAACACATTAGAGGCCAGGTCACCTGGGATCATGTCACTGCTAATGCATCCAGATAGACACAAAGGGAAACTCAACATATAAAAATGTGATAAACCCAAGCTTTCCAACAGAGATGGGTGAGGACCTCAGCCAAGCACTCCCATAGACCTCATTTAACCAGGAGTGCCCAAATGGGATCCCAATGTACAGCTACAGAATAAAGTAAGTATATTTACATAAAAAGCCTTTGATAGATGGAAAGTCACTTGGGAAATACACAATCTCCCTCTTTTTTCCCCAAGAGTGTGCAGGGAAGGACTTTTAGGGTTCCTTCCCCCTCAACTCCCCCCCCCAGTCCCCTGATACAGACACACGCAAGACCTTCTACCCAGCCTCCAACCTTAATGGTAACAAGGACTGGATCCCCCACTGTAGGACACAACCCCATCAGTCTTTCTACTGGTCTTTTAGGGAAGAAGGCAGTGTAACATGTTGCATACCCCAATCCCCCACGGTTCCTGCCTCTCTGGATCAAGCCCTTTAGATCTCTGAGCCAGTGAGCTGCACACAAGGGTGCACCCAAACCCCCTGGTTTGAAGTGGTTTACATCATATACAGGGCTCACAGCTCTGTTCAATGGCTCTCAATACCACCTCTTATAAAAACTATTCCAATGCTACAGGCCAAGGAGGGGGGACTCTCATTGCTGAAGTGATTTTGTGTCTATCTGCTCAACCTATGGCCCTAATAATTAATGAGTCCACTTCAGGAAGGCAGAAGATGTTGCATACATGCTTATAAGGAGGAACATTTCTAAGCAATCCTATGGCACTGGCACCTGGAAACACACATGAAAGAAACCAAGCAATCAACCAAACATGCATTGGGATTAGCTAACAGAGCCTGCCTTTACACCTCTTCCTAATAGCAATGAGGAGCTGTAGTAGGATCTTGCAGGGACGCAGCCACATTCAGCATCAACTCTGCAATAATCCATTATCGTTAATGTGCAAGTCTTGACTCCTCCTCCTCAGTGGCAGGGCTCTGCTGTCCACACAGTGATAGACAGGAAAAGATTTAAGGTGCCTATTTAGGGGTCTCATCCTGCAACTGGGCGTGGAGAAGACCCAGCAACAACAGAGCAGTGTCAAGGCAGAGCTATTGCTCCAAGATCTGGGTTAAAGATCTGGGAGATGCCAGCACCTGTGAAATCCTTCTCTCTCAAATCCTGGCAGTTAGCTCTGCCATGCTGGGAGAATGGCAGTAGTTGGCCCCAAGGTGAAACAGGCCTTTTGAAGCAATAAAGTTGCTGAACCAAAAACCCCTTAAAGATTACTGTCCTGCTGCTTTCCAAGACAGGACACATCACCACACAGGGTACATGATCCGATGCTCCTGGGGGTTCTCTTTGCAGGGCTGATAAACACCAGGAGGCAAGTCTGGATGGAGCTGTAATGCACACAGGGAAGCTCAAGAAGCAGAGCTGAAGCAACATCACAAGTGTTCCAAAACCATGGCTAGACCCTTTAGGAGAACTCATGAGAGAGATATACATGCTAGAAGTCCTTTCTTGTACACTTGCTTTCATTAGGTGAGAGGTAGCAGACAAGAGATGGTAGGGTGGAGGGACATGGAAAAGGACAGAGCAGAGGAGAAACACTTTTCCTAACATGTTCAAAATAATGAGGAGTTAATTTTAGAGGGTTTCTTAGTAGCACATTTCACAGAGAAGGTGCCCCCTGCACTAAGACCTGTGCACACAACTGTTCGCCAGACCACAGAGCTGCAGCATGCTCAGACAGGCTATAACAGAACTACTCTTATGGCCAATACTTAACATGCTGGAGGACGTTCCCTGTTTTTCAAATAAGGAAACTCACAGCCAAAGGGCAGAAACAAGGGATTACTGACATTGCGATGCAAACAGACCAAGGGAAGAAAACGCACAGTAAAGTGGGTGAGCACACCATGCACATGCCCAACAGTGTTCTCTGGGCCCCATCCTTTTCTGCTGGGCACCCACACTGGTCAGAATCCCCAAGTCTCCAGCATCAAGCCTAACAGAATTCATGGTCTGCAGATGAAAGCATGGCTGGCTGGCTTGAAGCTGAAGTGACTAATAATGTTGCTATTCTCAGACAATGCAGGGCCTACGTGAAGTCTAGATATATCCCCGTGAAGTCGATCCTTTACTGTTACCCTGACTTAAAGACAAACTCCTAGAGTGGTGTCACGCAATGTCACCATACTGAGCCACAAAATAAATATCTCAAATTGGGAACAACAATATTTGGGTTTAATGTAAGAAGTTCAACCAGGACTAGCTCCAGTAAGTTCAAACCAACCCATATTATCAGCTAGATTCCAGACTTCCAAGGCCAAGTGCATGGAGAGGGAGATAGGGAACAACCAGGTAATGGGAAGAAGATTTACCTGGACTACTAAAATCTCAGAAAATATGTAGAGAATAAAAAACAATTCAGCCCTTTTCTTAAGTACTTGAAACTGATTTAGTGATCCCAGCTCAGGGAAGGGCAGTGTTACATTTGACCTAAGCATCATGAGTATACGTCAAAGGCAAAAAATGCCTTGATGATTTTTGACACACCTTTTAAATGCAATATTTGCATGGGAGGTAGTATGACTTGTACTAAGCAGCCAGGATCTCCTATGCAAGGCCTCAATAAATCTATGTTTCTGGTTGCTACGGTGACCAGTTTTAGTAGCCTGTTGCCTAGCTCCACTGCAGATATGTAGTGGAGGAGCACCCTCTGGTTACCAAAAGTAAAATTACTGGTACCTAGCTGTGACTCAGTTTTGTCCACCCCAGTCCTAAATATAAATCCTGCCTCTGCTGGCCTTGGGCTTGTCACTCATCTCTCACTGTGCCATCTCTAAAATGGCTATAATAACCCATCTACTTCACACAAATGTCAGTAGGCTAATTATTGCTTGTAAAGCATCAATACTGGTATGCACATTACATGTTTAAGTATTCTTACTATTATATTACTGCAACTTTCATAAAGTAATGCTGAAAAATATATAATACTGCTAAATCATCACTTTCCTTCCATTTATTTCAGTGCAGGCTTTAAATTTATAAAGTTTCAAACTTTCAATATCAACTCAGCAAAACATGAACCCAGCAATGAGCGAGAGCTTAAAAAAAAAAATACAAACTTTCCTTAAACCAGTTGGTATGGATGTGTCTTCAAAGCATCTCATGATGTGGGATTTTCTCCCATGTGATAAAAGCTCATGTGATAAATCAATCTGTTAGTCTTTAAAAGTGCCACAGAACTCCTGGTTTGTTTTCATGAACTAGATTAACACAGCTACCCCTTTGAAATTCAATGAGTATATTATGTATGTGAGCAGGAGAGACCCATCTGTATCTCAGCAAATAAGTAAGAGATTGAGGAAACAGAAATATGAATGGAACAACTGTTGACTTGTTATTTTACACTGTTAGGTTTCTTGTGAAAATTTTCTTTACATTTTTACCTGTATTTTGATTTAAATGTTGTCAAAATTATTGTAGAAAATGTTATTGACATTTCTAACTGTATAGCTCAGAAGTCTCAATTTTGCAAAAGATCAGTTATGATCATTTGTGAAAATGAAGTTTTAAAATTGCTTCTAACTTTCTTGCAGTATTATGAAATTTCACTCAGTCCTCAGGGTGAGAATTAAGACCACAAAAATGAATTAAATTCAGCCAGTGCTGATAATCAAAGACACTGTCTTTAAATTGTTGCATTTTTAATTATTTTCAAGAGGTGGGAAGTGTACACATTGGTAACATACAATTGTTGAACCATATATACTAAATTAGGTGGGTTAAAAGAAAACTCAGCCTCAATTAAATTTAGTTCATTACAGCTCAGCCACTACCAGCACTACCTACCACAGCTACTTACACTCAGCACTAGTTTGATGAGAGATAGGCCAATTCTGCACACAGAAGCAGGGGAAATCACATCACTTGTGGTGTAGACATAATCTTCCTGTCCCCACAAACAAAAAGCATTTTGTTAAAAAAAAATCTGAACAATTGTACTAGTTTAAGAACAATTACCATACCACAGTCTATAAATTTCTACTTGGAATTTCTGAGGTGACAGTGGGTTGTAGAAGGGGGTCATTAAAACCTGTTTTTCTGTGCTTGAAAGAAAAATATGTTGCATTGGCACAAGAGTCAAAAGGAGCCATGTGCTGCATAAATCAATAATTGCAGAACTTTTCTGCATACCTGATGGTTGCAAGACCTCCATCTCTCCCTAACACACCATGAACAACTTATCCAAGCTTAGTTGAGGCTTTTTACTTTTACAGACCTCTCATCCAGTAGCTTTTTGTAGTATCAGAGCATCCAAGACAGTAGTGGAGTAAGTTTGCATGTTCCAAATAATCCTTACAGAAATTTCAAGGTATGCTACTAATAATTTGAAACATTTATCGTCAGACTAACATTCTTAAAAGTGTCACATAAAAACAAGTTTTATTTTCGAAATATCTTGGAAGTTTCATTTTTTCTGTGCCTGTGGAAGTCTCTGAATTTTTTTTTTTTTTTATAGATGTTCCCTTTACATTTGCAAAATTAAAACAGGAAAAACTCATCCTGCATTGAAACCAATGGGAAAAGGTATGTAATTTGAAGACTCATTAAAATATATATTTCTGATGTGTTTTATTGTTAGGTGGCATCCAGGAATTTCAACTGAAAACAGACTGCATGCACCTCCACAGATTATCTGCAAACAGAAAAGCAAATAAGTTTCCTCCCTGAAGAAAGATGACACCAACACATTTCTATCTTTTTTCACCCTGAGACTCCTACATGGTGAAGTCAAACAATGGAGCTGAAAACTCAGGGAAAGGAAAATAGCAGTGAGTAGAGATACACAACATTTTTTCTTGAGATCAGAAAAGAAAGCAAGTTATATAACTTATACAAAATTCCTGGAAATTGTCTCAGGATAGTCACCTTGTTTCAAACTCTTAAATGAAAGCCGCATTCAATATATAGCACTGAGTATGCAATTAGCTCTGTAACAGCAAAAATTTCCCATTTCTTGCCTATAAGCAGGAAGAAGGAAGCCTGCATGGAGTATCACGATTTCTATCCACCTCTTTCCCTCACAAACTTGTAAATTTTTTTCAGGAAACAGCTTTCATAGGTTTTGATAAACTTCTAATTCATTCTGAAATTTTTGCAAATAAAACATTATTTTTTCTTGGGGGGGAAGAGGGGTATGGACTGTGTAAGACTTAACCAGAATGATATTCTGACATGTTCCAATTTCCCAAATTTACAAGTCCCATGGACAAGTAGGTATAAATGGATACAGCTCAACCGGCACTAAAGGCAAACCTGAAGCTCTGATCTCTTGTGATCTTCTACCACTCCAGCTGTGGTCTGTCAGGACAGTGGCCTCCAACACCAACTCTTTGGGTTTTGGCAGGTAGGAAGAAAACTGTCTTTCACATGAGCTGACATGTACGAAGTGTTTGAAAATCATGTTTAGAGACGCAGAGAAGAGTTACACGTTTCAGGACACTACAATGGGCATCATAACAAGGGGGATGAGCATCATCTGTGGAGTCACTAGGCTTAATATGAAATGACTAAGTAAGAATTCTGTAAAGTTCCATGTCATTAAACATGGAGATTGAGAGGTTTGCCTGATTAGCCTGAAGTCCTTGTCAGGGATGATTTGCAATTGCAGACCTCAAACTCCAAACGTAACCGGAGCATTTAGCACCTTTTTGGAACAGGTACTATTCTCAGAGTTTACAAGTCCAGATATTGTTACCATGAAGCTATGTTCTTAAAGCTAAAGCTGCTTGGCTTACAAAACCTATAAACTCCACCAGCTATGCCCCCAATGATACCTGTAATATCCTTTAGTCAACTGTATTCTTCTAACAAAACTAGAAGCTACATCCTGTGTTTCTGTGACATTGCTAAACTGCTTGACTTAGACACCTTAAAGACCTTCCAAACTAGTTCAACAGGATAAACCAACAGAATTTGTAATCTCACTGAAGCAACTCTACAAAAGATATTGGGGTTATTTATAAACTCTGCAAAGTATTCTCGGGGCTCTCAGATGTTCACGATTTTACAGAATACCTTCCAAATCAACCTCCCAGATATTTCCTAGACCTCTAAGGAAAAATGACCAAAAAAATTCAGCAGGTCATGAACCAGCTGGTTTTGGCCATCCAACTCCCAAAAAAAGAAGAAAAAAAGAGAGGACAAATTCTTCTCTCTGTTTCGCCAATGAAAATTGAGACTAATTTCTTTAGCTTCAAAATAATTTGTCCAATTAACAACAAAAACTTTCCCTCAAAATCTTACTGAGAAGAGAAATGATTTTTTGAGACTGTTAAAGAAAGATAAATTGCAGGCTTGTGCAGTTTCATTCATAGCCTCACCTTATTTGTCTCACATAATTGACTTTACAGAAATACTCACCATTCTTACAATTTCTGCAAGACCTCTCACAGGGCTTAAAATGCTCTCCAAACCAGAACTCTCAGAAATTCAAATGCTCTTAACAAATCACTCCAAAATCAACCAACTTCACTTCTTTTAAAAAGCAACCAAGTACCTCTGGGCACTAGATTTCTTTGAAGTGTAAAACAAATTTAAAATTTCTGGACCAATCATTTTTTCAGGTATTTTTTTCCCAAAACAACATATCTGGATACTTTTCAAAACTGTCAAAGCCACTAAATATTTTAATCCCTCCTTTTTTTGTCTATTTATAGGAGTCCAACTTAAAAAAATCACCACCGCCACCACCACCATACAAAATCAGCTAGGATAAGACACTTTTCACTAAAAGAACTTTTCAAGTGAGACTGTATCAAATATGCACTAAAAAAATACTCACCATCTAACCTGTTGATTTACTTTATTGGCTTTGCACTATAGTGTTATCCATTTGCAAAGACTGCTACAAGATTATATAACGCACTGTCCATGTGTGAAAATTCCAGTGGCGAAACTATTCGATGAGCAAAAACTACTGTGACTCTACATACAAATTTTCTCCGCTCACTGGAATTAACATTATGATTCTGAAGCAGTAAACATAAAAAAAGAGGAAAACTTTTACCACCTTGAAAAAGGGCATGTCAGAGGGATGAGGAGAAGGAAGTTGATTTTTTTTTTAACCCAAAAGGCAGCCAATCCAGCTTTCCTCTTAAAAAAAGATAGAAACAACTCATCAAACTTCAACCAGAATGGACTCTGAAGGCCCAACTGTAAACTTACAATATTAATGATTTGTAATGGAAATGACGTCAGAGCCTTAGTTACAGATGTTCAAATGTTAGCGTTTCCAAAATAAAAAAAGAAAACAGTGAACTCGACGTCAGAAGAGACTATTCCAAGCAATCATACGGAATGTGTATAAAAACACACAGAAAATACAGGCAAGAAAAGGAGACTCCCAAATTACAATTTATAGGTTTCACACATCACAATTTAACATCCTGGATGTGGCGACTGAAGCACCTCCCATTAGCGGTTGAGAAAAATGCCTTTGTATGTCGCAATCAGAAATATGGACAGGAAAGCAGTGCCAAAGAAGGCTTTTTTAAAATTCCTTGGCTCTAGTACTGGCTTTCAAATGAAGAGGATGGTGCTGTAAGGACCACTGACATTACTGAAATTTTAACACTTCCACTGTAACATAACACTGCTACAGTAAACTAAAAAAAAAAATATGCCATGAAGATGCACTTCTGGCTTGGTGTAAGGTCACAAGCCACTATGTTATTAAGAGGTGCTCAATCAAAGCATGCCATGTTTAACAAATCTATATACTGGAATCATTTTTCTAGCCAAACCTGGACCTTAAGGAAAAGTGGGTACTGCAACAGCACTGAATTCTTGGAGACGGGCTCCAAGGCTGCAAATCTAGATCTAGATTTTTCCCATGTACTAAGAATCAGGTTTCGGCATGGAATGGGCAACATCTAGGATTGATGTTCAAGTCCATCCTATCACTTGCTCTAACGTAAAGCAAATCTGTTTGTGTCATTTGATCCAATTATAATGTTTGTCACCTGCCCTTAAAAGACAAATATAAGGCTTTAGAACAACTAACACACAGCTAGGTCCTGCATTTGCTGCAAATGGAAATGTAACAGAATCTTACTAACATAATTGGATTCATAGTACAAATGGAACCTTATTGTTGACTACCTGTGCCTTCTCCCATTCTTGGATTTTGGGACTATGAGAACAAACTCTGTCCTACATCCGTCACCTGGGCCTCCTTTCAGTTAGGTTGGAGCTGTGACAAACCAGGCTGCATGTCCCAAACTTACTATCCACTATGGCCCATGAAGAAATAAACCAACAACTTGCAAAGCAATGTAAAACTAATTCTATAATCTAAACTACAGGGCTGTGCCAATGAGCCCAGGTCCTCTAACTTTATGAAGTACCGAATAGTTATTTCAAAGCTGGTACCGCATAAACATTGTGTGTACTCTTCTACCAGAGTCCATGGCCAGCACCCTGAGGTACGCCTACAGGGGCTGATTAGCCGTGCCTCGTCCCCTCTGCCACCCACTTCCTCCTTACTGGCTCTGGCTCCAGTGCATGGGGGGGGGGGGACACAGCTTGAGAGAAATTTCCCCTTCCGACCACAAACATGCGTGTACATAGGCAGGAATTAGTTCCCTGATCCAGAATGGCTCCCCATGCATTACAGTTACCACAATTAACACAAGTAGTACCCAGTAACAACCTCCAACCACAGAGCAAAGATTAGCATGAGAGGTAAAGACAGCTCAACAGCCACATATAAAGGACTCAGCATGTCCTCCAACTTTTTGGCTGTGGCCGTTCTAATGCCCTTCTCCAAGCTGAGTGGGCTTGCCAGCACAGGCCTACCCTTAAAATGCTGCACCTGCACCACGGTAGTCCTTGCAGCTCCTGTGTTGACAGGAGAGGAGAGCTTTCCCTATGAGTGAGGTTAACTCACCTCCCAAGAGGCAGCAGCTGTATTGGCAGGACAAGCTCTCCTGTCAACACAGTTCTGCCTACATGACGGCTTGGGTCAGTATAACTCCATCGCTCAGAGCATGGCCTTTTATACCCGTGAACAACATAATCATACTGATATAGGTCTGTTGTGCCAACCTGGAGCTATTCTTCCCCTGATGCATTTTGTCTGCCTGTGGCAGCCAGCGGTGTCCTGAGTAAAAGTCCTACCTATCCCAGCAGAACACTTCCCCTGAGAAGCAAAAATGTATTGCCTAGACTAATGCATCTAAAGCCTTTTTTAATGACGACAGAATGGACTTTGGTCCACCTCTTATGGGTAACGTATCTAGTTTCATTTGGTTCTCAAATACATGCGACTAGTCATCTTTCTGGATATTTGATACGTGCCATCCACTCTAATCTCTGCAAATAATTTGAAACTATGATGAGCCCATCAACGAATATACATTTCAGTGTTAACACAGATACTGAAAAGGAACAGAATATCTAAAGAGCACACTAACAGTTTCTCAGTCTAGAGGCACAGGCTAGTTACCAAGCCACTACAACTTCATCATGTGGTTAATATTATAGATTTGAAATGGAATGAAGGTACACTGTTAGCATAGAGAAAAACAATCCAACAGTAGTAGCATTTTACAAGACTTATCAAGTACATAACATTAAAAGACATGGAAGAAAGACTGTAGGATTAAAGAAAGAACTGACCAAATCTTGCTCACTTTGTTCACCCAAGTAGTCCTGCTGAAGCCAAGAAGGAATGGCTCAAGAAAAGAACTTAGGAGGATCAGAACCTGTTACTGATTGTCTTAAAATTGAGAGAGCTGTTTTCCCACTAGACTACTTAAATCATAGTATATAGCAACAGTTTTCAACCCGGGGTTTGCAGACTATAAAATTTGCAAAGGGGTCTGCACCTCCATTTGAAATTTTTTTAGGGGTCCACAAATGAGAAAAGGCTAAAAAACCACTGATAAAGAGGAGGAGGCAGGAAGGAAAAGGGGACAAAAAGCGTCAAAGGTATACAAACAGAACATGTTGTCAGTTCTTCAGAGATCAATAACGCCAACAGATAATAGCATAGAGAAAAAAGTCCTCCGATAAATCTTTGAAGTCTTCTAATGGCTCATGCTAATGAGATTTGCTCAAAAAGTTTTAAAAACAATTCCAAGATGTCTTAGTTTATTAAATGAATGTTCTTGATCAAATGGTTTCAGAAAAGCCACAGTTTACTGATTTCTAGATTAAATTCCTGGTGAAACTAAGTACGGCTTCAAATCATTGTTTTCAGTGAAGTGCACAAAGTCTTTGAATTAGTCCATCCCACATCATGCAGATGTAAAATAACTTCTACAATTACAGATTATAGAGATTTAAATAAAAACTCTGAATCGTGAGGCAATGGTCATCTTAGGATCTCAAGTGCTTTACAGTGACACTCTCACAAATGACCAATTTTAGAGAAGGCCACAAAAATCAGTCAAGTCATTTGACCCAAATCACACAGTGAGCTAGCAGCAAATTTGAGATTAAAATGCAGGAGTACTAAAACCCATTTTCCTGTGCTAACCACCACAGAGTACTGTTCTCTGAGTCTGCACCGTGAGCAATATGATTTCTATGCAGACACCAACCCAAAACTTGTGATCTTAGCACTGCGTGTGTAAGCAGAAATCACTGGGAGGCTTTGCAGTGTAATGATCAAAGCAAATCACTGGAAATCTGGATTCCTGGCTGCTATTTTCAGCTCTGCTGTTGGATTTTCTGCATGACCTCAGTCCAATCATTTGACTTCTCTGTACCTCAGTTACAAACCTGTAAAACACTCACTCACTTGTCTGTCTCTCTCACACGCACGCATGTGAATGTGCATTGTATCATTGCTGGTTTGTAGAGTGCTTTGAGATCTTTGAGTGAAAGAAGCTGAACGAGGACAAAAAGGTCTAATTTAATGGGCAGGATTACTCTAAATTCTAATATTTTTTAATATACTATCATAGCTACCACTGGGTTCTACTTTTGGTGCATGGATCTCTCCATGTCTAAGCAGAAGGTGGGAGTAGCCACTTCCATAGCAGCCTGCTTCCCTCTGGTGACCTCACAGAAGGATGGGGAGACACACACAGGAAAGGGGAGAGCTACCACAATGGATTTACTATGTGCATCAGTTTCCAAAACCTGTAGCAAGAAGATGGAACTTTTTCAAAAGATAGCATATTTTGAGGATGTCAACTTTTGCATAAAGCACTGATGATGGGAGCTCTGCAGACAGCTGCCAGGAACATAAACCAGAAGAGGGGGCGTATGGGAGTGTAACAAAGACACAGCACATTGACACACACTGTGAGGCAATGTCAGACCCCTAAACAATCAAGATGGTGGGAACTCAAGGAAGTAAATTCAGAATTTGTGGTGTCCTACATGGGTTATTCTCCATAAAGGAAAAAAAAATAATGTAGCCTATTTCATAACTCAGTGGGGAGAAAAAAAAACTTTCAACCCATCTTTATGCAACACTGAAGGGGACAGGAAAAAAAGGTAGAGCAGCATTTACTGGTTCTGTCCTGTAGCAAAAAAACATAACAGCACAAACTGAGCTCAGACCCAAAGATTAATTTGTTGATTGTCTCACTGGGTCCTGAATTACGAGCAGCTACAGTTTTGTTATCAATATTTAATCACCATTTAACTCTGCCATGCATTAAGAGTTGAAATTTTAAACTAAGTGTAACTTTGCAAAACCTTTTTGTGTTGATTTTCTCTCGTTAGGGGTTTTCTAAAGGATACTATCTCTGCTATCTTGAAAGGCTGCATGTATGCTTTGTTATCAATAATGTACAACTTTAGTAACATGTTTTTGTACTTTTCAATTCTGCTGCTTGCAAGCTATCCCTGATTTACAATGGCCACAGAATTTGTTTGATTACTGAAAATTCCATTATGTAACCTTTAAAGTAATTACTACTGCATGAAACCTAACACTATTGAGCATATTTCCCTATAAATACACTTCTCTGCCCCTTGGAAAAAAAAAATCAGTATTTTAATTCAGAGTCTCACTTTCAACAAAGTTGGCTCAGGTTTGTAAAGCAATTTGATTAGACAATAAGACTAACAATGTTAAATAAAGGAGAATACAAACATTTGAATTCTGAAGACTTAACCACCAAAACTTCTTACTCTGGTTATTCAGCAAAGAAACAGCAAGGAGTCATGTGGCACTTTGAGACTAACAGAATTATTTTTCGCATGAGCTTTCATAGGAGAAAATCCCACTTCCTCAGATGCTTCGAAGATGGGTGAACTTACAGAAAGGAATGAAAATAAATGCAAGGGGGGTGTAAAACACAGGATCAGGTCATATAGTAACAGCAAATCAGAGCAGTTGTTAGGTTCCACACGACTCCTTGCTGTTTTTTTGCTGGACTAGACTAACACAGCTATCCCTTTGGAAATTGTATTCTTCAGAGCTTACAGAGAAAACCCCCGAAGCAAAAAAATCTACTGTATCACCAATGTCCTCTCATCTGACTTTGCATGCCTGAGGCCAGGTTTTCCTTGCAGTCCTGGAAAGCACAGGGTCATATAACTGCACTTGAAGAAGTGAAGAGCACTGCACTAACACAGAAGATGGGATTCACCTGAACTTAGCAGCTGAGCTCAAGTGCAATCTACCCAGCCTTTAACCCTACTAATATCAGTGACACCACGCACTAGGACTTGGTTACCATTTCCATTATAAACTTTTCTTCCCATGGTTTAACATCTTCGCAATTTCAATTCCCACCATGAGGAAACTGGATGTGCACCGTGTCAGCCCAGATGTCAATTATTTTGTATTTATTTTATATATTGCAAGCACAGGAAACAGTTCTGCCACCACTGAACTCACATCAGTTGCACCACTGGTTTCAATGGGAGCAGGGCAGAATCCACAATCTCCACAGAAACAGGGCTTGGCATTTCAGAAGAATTCCACATGCATGTACAGTAGCCGATTGCTGATACAAATTACCAAGGGAAGTGGTAAATTCTCCATCTCTTGATGCCTCCGAATCAATCAAGTCAAAATGATTTTCTGGAAAATGTGTGATAAGGAGATGTGTTTTAATCAAACACCAGTTATTGGGCTTACTACAGAGGAAGGATTACATGTAATGATCTGTGATATACAGGAAGTCTGACTAGACAGCGGTTCTCAACCTACCCAATTGACACACAGTTACAACTTGCAACTCATGTGACATCCTCAGGGCTATACAGGTAGTGAATATGAGGTGGATGCATGCCACAAAACACACAGAGCACTTCATATGCTGCTCACAATGGTAAATAAACTGAGAACCCCTGGATGAGACCATCTAATGCTCCCTGCTGGCCCTATATATTACAATTCTATGGCTCATCCAAGGGACGAGCGCAAGCATGTGTGATGCCTCTGCTACCATAATGCAAAGTCTCTTGGCTTTTGCAGATGTAGATCAGAAACTTCAGGTTAGTTTAAGACACTGCTTTGTGCTGCAAAAATTATTTCTAGGCTCACACGTCATGTAGTGGGATCTCCACCTGTTGCTGCACAAATTATTCTTTTCAAGCATATTGTAAAGGAAAAGGGAGTCTGAGGCACCCAAGCATGCAAAGCTTTTTTGTCATGCACCAGGCTAATTTCAATCAAACCAAGGGAGAAACAAAACATCTATATTCCTTAGACTGTGAGCTTACCAGGGCAGGGTCTGTCCTTTCTTGAATGTTTGAAAAGCACCCAAGACATCCTAGGCAAACAATATCATCATCCAAATTCTAAGGGAAAGCATATACTGTGTTGCTGACATAAACCATAGGAGTGGCCACAGATTGCCATATTCATTTGAACCCCATGAATTCCATCCTGACTAAACTCATTTTTGTTGCCAACAAAGAGCTACAGAACCCATCATCCATAAATCTATTTTAACATGAAACAGAAGAAAATATGTCAGTCAGTGTTTCGTCCTTAAAAATTATGGTTGTGTTTTTTAAAGAAAGACAAACAAAAATAGCTAATTATTCAAGATACATTTAGTCATTCTGCAAATTCTACATTTAAAATGAAACCACCATTTTATATTCAAACAAGGCCAAGAGGACTGCACTCACAAGCACTGACATCACAGCTAACGGCAACCACCGTTTACTGGTTACATCAGTGTTGCTTGTTGCTATGGAGCTTAACCAACTATTAATTTCTGAAAGAAGGTGATTATAAAGGAGCCATATGAACCTTAGTCAGATGACACCACTTCACTATCAAACACTGACGTGTTACTCCTGTCTTATGCAAGTTAATTTTCTGAATCACCATTTTTGTGATGTTAATATTCCCTTCTAACTTTAAACTTACAGAAGTCAACAAAGAAAAAGGCAAAGAGATAAGGTAGAAACCAATGATTTTCACACTAATACTTAAAAAAGAGTTCTCAGGGTGTTGGGTTTCTTTGGTTTGTTTTTGCTATTCCCCCAAACACCAAAAAGCATGCATCTTAATTGTTATCAGAACAAGAAGCAAGCAGATTAAGATCCAAATTCTGTTATTCCCCTGCTGTGTTAACCCAAGTCAAAGCAGCCATGATGCCTGTTTGACTATACCTCAGGATTCATCTTATATAATAAAGAATTTAGGTGGCTAGAAGATTCTAGCAACTCTGATACCACCAACTTCTCTCAATGGAGAAGAGTGCCAAAACAGGCCCTTGGATAACAAAGAATCAACATAAATTAGAGAAGTCTGCTCTCATTTAGACGGAAGACAAGACTGGTAGCCAAATGGCCCCAGAAGCAGCTGGGTGAGCCCAAAAGAGCCGCCTTTGTGATTCTTTCCCTACGTTTCAACTCAGGGTCTAATTTCAATCAGGGCAGAATCTGGTTAGAAAAATTTATGTTAGAGCCCAGTTCTGAACTCTTTCCTCACACAGGCATTCCTATTTACACTTTCTGGCCTCTTCTGCAAGTAAGAAATATTCCTGAGGTCTGCCAGATTGGGTCTGCTTATAGGCAAGTCAATCTATAGGGAATGAGTGCAAAAGGGAACTTGTATTTACCTACTTTAGTTGCTTCTGCAAAACAATCTTCAGTTACAGCCACCCAAAAAGGTCACTCTTCTTACCCTGGAGATAAAGAGGATACCACAATGTCACTGGCTGATCAATGCTAGCCACAACATCTCAAGCATTTTCATCATTATCGCATTAGCAAGCACAAACATAAATAAAACAACAAACGAATTCAATTGTGTTTAATGGTGAATGACTTTCAGAGAGAGTTAATAAAAACAATAAAAGTCACAGGACTGCAGCTTATCAGTACCAGCCAGCAAGATGCTCTTTGGTTCAACAAGAACAATGTGACTGGGGGGTGGGGAAGAAAGGAGGGAAAAAACCCAGAAGATGAGACATCTTTGTTCTCTAACAAACTTTCTTAATCTTGGTGTCTACCAATTCAGTTTCATTTTGAATAATATATGATCCACGCCCTGTGTTTCAGAACCCAGACTTGCTTGAATAGGTCTTTGCTTAGTTGTGTGTGTGTGCGCGTGTGTCTGTGTGTTGTGACCCCTGTAATTCTATTTACGGTCTCCTCCCCAAGTCCTGGAGGAGATGCATCTGTCATGCTTAATTCAAAAAGTAATTTACTTATGTTTAGTGTGTTTGTATCATCTTTTTATACCAAGTACACAAGGTTAATAGGAAGAATGGGTGTCAGTAAAAAAGTAATAAATCTCTAAGGTATATTTTCACAAAGTAGAAAAGGAGAATAACAGCAAGTGTGTTTTTTAAAACATATATTGCAGCATCTTGTGTACTCTCTCTTATGCAAAACAGTATGTAATCCTTTAAGAAACATGACAATCTGCCACTTTCCCTTCGTGTAATTGGGATCAACATATGGTACAAGAGAAAAGAAAAACATTTGTTTATTAATTTAGATTAAGTTACTGACAGTGTTTAGAATTAATTCCACCTCAATTCACCAAATGCTTTAATAGAGTAAAACTATAACAATTTCACTGAAATGCTGATCATCTGCTGAACAGTGTGCAGAAGAATATGTATTATCTAATATGTTAATTCAGTAGAGACAGACAAATAAGCAAGGATTTGCAAATAGAGGCTACATAACAGTGAAATGGAAACTCAATGAAATTTTGTAATGTGAAATAAAATGGCTGCATAAAACTTTGTTTCACAGAATTCAGACGGTAAAGGTGGATGGACTCTTTTGGGAGTATTTGTGAAACTGATCAAATGACAGATTATGCCATTTCCAGGAGCAGGTCCAGCTTTTCGCCATCCGTTTCACTCTGGGAAAGAGTCAGAATTTTCACAAAAGGCTTTCAGAATGAAGTTCACTCCTTTACCAATTATTTTGCAAAGAGAAACAATTTTCAAAATGATACATCACCTTTTCACTTCTGAAAACTGACATTTTTAGCAAAGAAAAATTATTTTAAATTGAACTCAAAATCAAAAATATTTTTATTTTTTGCTAATTTGCAAAGATTAGAAGATATTTTTAAACCCCTCTAGTGAGAAGTTTTACATAGTCCTAATAAAGGCCAAGCCCTGTCATGCTTGTAAACACTTCTACTGGCTTCAATGGGATTATTTGTGTAGGTAAAGGTTTTCTAAATTGGACCCTAAAAAGACAAGGTGTAACAGCATATTACAATAGCTAGGTCTCGTCCTTTACACTACATAGTAAAACATCAAAAATTGCATGTAAAATAGATGAACTCTGGGATCCTATTTACTGGTAGAATCGCAGCAATAAAGATTTTTATTCCACTTTTCCAGAAACGTTATCTTACTCAGGCACTTTAACTCTATTTTCACATTTATCGGTCTCTGTTGCATATATTTTCTGGCTATTTCAGACAAACTTGTGTGACTGTACTTTGAGACACAGAACAGATCTGCAATCATTTAGATCCAGGATACAAGTAAATCATATTAAAATTGAATTAAAACAAAACAAAATAGATGAAAACAACTACTTTGAAAAAGCTCCCTTGGTAGCGTCTCAAAGCACATAGAACATTTTCCATGCATCTGTTAGGCCTATTTTCCTAAAAACCCGTGGAGCATATTCAGTACACATGCTATCAAGAAACCAAACTTTACATTTAATCAAGGGCTGTAAGCATGTCAAGGGATTGGAACATGCAGGACTGGGAGCAAAAAGTTCAATTTCAGTTCTGTTCAGGAATCAGCTACTGATTGTGTACTAAAGCTTGGGCTCAGAGCTATATCTTAAAAAATCCACAAATCTGGGGTGCCTGAGAACCTAAAAATTTTGCATGCAACTGTAGGCCCCCATCCTGAAACCATTTGTAGAGGCGCCTAACATATCTTGATGCACGCAAGACGTCTGTCTCATTGACTTAAATGGCACTACAGACATGAGCGAAGTTATTGGCAAGTGTCAGTATTTGCAGGACCAGGATTTTCGTATGAATTATTGAAAATGTTGGCCTTAATCACTTGGTGCCTCAGCTTATCAATCAGTGAGATTGGGATAATGCCATAGATGCCTATCTTTGCAATTCACTCAGAGATCTTTGGCTACGAGACTGTGTGGGAGAGTAGATCGAATTTTTTGTTTTTAATGAACGTGCTGGCAATGATCTGAAATGGTTTAAGAACCCAATCCAATGCACACTGATATCAATGGAAAGCCTTCTTGGCTTAGATCCTGACTAGTCGCCATGGCTTTCAGTCTGCTCCCATTTAAGTTAAAATAAGCTATGGCAGTGAGTTTGCAGTAGGATTGCATCGTAATGGCTTGATCCTGCAGCCTTTATTCATTCAGGGGGACTTATCACATCAGTAAGCGCTAGTTGTGTGAGGGCTGCAGGATGGGGCCCTAATTTTGAGTGATGAATGTAAAGCTAAATTTAATCAGGAATGTAAATAAGAGAATGAAATCCAGGGGGGTGGAGAGGAAAGTTAAATTAATGAAACAGTAATATTTTATAGTGCTAGAGCATGTGATGAACAATGCCCTCCTCCCATACATACTGGGTCACTTGGGTAACTTTACATAAGTGAACAGAACCTCAGTGAGATTACTCATTTGCAGAAAAGTTGCTTGTGTGCATAAGTGTGTGCAGAATTGGGGCCCGCCCGCCTGCCTTGAAGAGCCTAAAAGGGACAAATGATTAGAAACCAAAACCACTGGGGAAAAACTCCATTTCAATACCTAGAAAGCAGGCCTATTTTAAGAAGACGGTTCAGAAATTTGATTTACTATTCATTTATTTTTGTTAGCGACAACTTTAATTTCACAACTGACTATATTAACTAAGCATTTGTTTTAATTATTTTCCTGGAAGCACTGAAATATCAAAACTCTCACTATCACCATTAGTTTATTTTTGTTTTTATTTTTACTTTTATAATAATAATAATAAGAAGAAGAGGATAGTGAGAGCCAACAGTGGAATAATGCAGATTTTTTCCTACAAATCTAACCAAATTAGAGCTAAATCTAGACATTTAGGCAGACATCTGCCTTCATCATCCCATTATTTTATGATTTTGTTTTATTTTGAAGTGGGAATGGAGCTTAGTTTGAAAAATGTAATGGCTGCAAATAAGCAAAAAATGAAATAATGTGCATTTTGTGCACTGCTGTTAGCTAAACAATATTTAAAATCAGAGAATCTGAGGTGTACATTGATTTGGCTAAACAATGACTGATACAGAGCCAGAAATGACCTCTTCAACTAGAGTTAAGTTTGACAGTCTAAAATATTTGACTTAAACACTACAATATAGAAGTGTTTTCACAAAAGATATAATTGTGGTGATTTTTTATTGTGCAATATGTACTAATTTCATGAGATACTCTAGTCACCAAATCCTGACCAAAGTGTAGTTATTACCTCTTTGGAAAGGGAACTGCAGGTGGAAATTTGAAGTGCCTAAGGCCATGGGCATTTATTTTACATGGTCTTTGATGAAGGGTAGATAACAGTGTAGTACAGGCAAATGTAAAGTGTGTCTCTTTCCTGATGTGCTGCTTGGTGGAAGAAGTGAGTTGCTCATATTGCATTTTGATTTTTAATAATTTGCTTGATGATCAAAGCCCATGTATGGATTTTTTTATTTATTCAGAATCAGAATGAAATAAAATAAAACAAGGATAAAGCTAAGTGCTGAAAATTTGCTCCTTTTAAAATAATATTTCATTTACATCACAATGATGGAAAAGAATCACAAATTTTGGACAACAACCAATTACAGTTCATTTAATATTTTTTTGTCTTTTTACAACTACCATAGGTACTTCCAGTACACCTAATGGGCAAGATTTGTGCACACCTGGTTACAATAAAGATCCCATCTTTCACTGATGGATTGGTTATTTGCCTCATATAAATTACTTAGCATAACACAGCCCTTGCTGGATTCTTTTTAGATGTAAGGACCATAACATGTTCCCAGAAAGTATCGAACCTGTCGAATGTCCAGTCAAATGGAAAAAGACCACATAACAGAATGCTAAGAGAGCAAGGTGATCAAATCTTACAGTGCATTTTAGCCTTGCTATGTCTTAACAGTTTCTTAAAATAACTCAATATATTAGCTAATGCCAGTCTTAACCATTGTGAGGATGTGTAATAAAGTTTCATCTCAAAACTCGACCTCACATATCATGAAAGTAGTAAGATGAAAGAGTCTTCCCCAACCACTGTGAAGTAGCCATTGTATTTGTAGGGCTTACAAGCAATGGGTTACAATCTTGGGTCCACAGATCTGCAAAAGGTTTTAATCATTACCATAAAACATTGATTTGCAACCTGTGGTCTGCGGACTAAGATTTTCAAAAGAGCCACACCTCCATTCTAGATGTTTTAGGGGTCTGCAAATGAAGAAAGGCTGAAAACCATTGATTTACAGTATTATTCAGGCACATTGCGCGTGCGCGCGACCTTCAGTATCCACAACTTTATTTTAAGACTCTCTCTCAGACAGCTTATTTAGGGAATACTGTACGCACTTCTACAACCCACTAGTGCGTTGTGAACTAGTTTTGTGATGTGTGTTATCGATTATTTTATTTACTTTTTTTTTAGTTTAACAGAGACTAAACTTCTAGCTTTATGCATAATATACACATTCACATTTTACAAATGCTTCATGCCATGGTATTTTGGTATTTTGCTGTTCATAATGTCCATTTTTTGAACCCTCTGTGCTAGTTTCTTTCAAATACTTGCAAACTCACATTTTGATTTTCTTTTCATGTGAGACAGATAGCACTAGTCTAAACTGCACTCCCCCCTCCCCCCCCGCCCTCTGTCTCGTAAAAGTCTTCAGCCTGCCAAGAAAGCAGCAATGCAGAAGCCTGCCCATCTTTACAGGAAAAAATTTTCTCTCTCTTACCTTACAACAAAGTGATATCCTTGGTCATGGTCATGTGAAAATATTTTTGAGGTATCCCTTAACAGCCTTTAAATATTGAAGCCTAAAAACAATATTTGCTGTTTTATCTTTGAAGCTCTCACAAAAGCTTTGTTTTACCATTTACCTTAGTGTGCAATAAGAGTTAATAATCAAATCCATCCCAACCCCCACAAATGTTAAACAAAAAGATAAAAGAAATGCAAATAGCTATTGTCATGGAAAGTTAAAGTACCTGTCTGTATTTTTAAGTGAAAACTATTATCTCTATCAATCAAAATTTAAGAATACAATAGCGCTAATCACACATGGTGCTTTGACTGAGGTACTTTTCCTCATAAAAAGTTTAAAAAAAACCACAAGAATATAAAAGTAATATACTTACAATTAGATATGGTATTTGTAATTTTGTTATTAAAAATCCTCACCAGTCTGATTGTTAACAAATGCTTCTGAGTCTGTAGGCTGCTTTGCACCCCAGAAGACCATAGTCCCTACATATTTTAATAAGGTTGATGAATTTTATTCAGATTCTCACACTTTCCAACATGTGGTGGAACAGCACACTCTTCTGTTTGAGACGAGTTACTCAAATGAAGGAAATAGTTAATTGGTAACCAAAACTATTACTGGCCTTGATACACATTCTCCACATTTCTCCCAATAGTGTATGTATTAAAATACAGCATTCTGCTCTGAAGATGTGCCCTTTGTCATTTCCCTCCTTGATTTCTGGTATAAACCCTCTCTCCTTTGACTCTGACAAGGAAACTGACATTCTGTTACTATTACAGCTTGCACTGTACATACAGTAGAATGTACTGTACAGACAGTGCATGGATTTTCTAGAAAGTCATTTTTAAAACTCGTTTGTTCAGACTGAATCGGGAACTGAACTGTACAGTTAATAAATATGAAAGCAAGCGACAGTAACTACACATCTATATTAGAAGCACTCGAAATTAAAATGCCTATAGTAAACAGTTAACCTAGGATGCCATTATGCAAACTCTATTCTCATGGAGGGCTGTCTCCCACACTGAGAAGCTACAGGACTGTCATTTTCTCCCCGCAATATCAGGTTGCCTACTCTACAGTCCTGGTACTCTGCATCATGGCTAACATCTCTAGTGTGCTATTAATATCAATGAAGAGACAATTCAATTTCCACATAAAAAACCCTTCCATTACAGCACAGACATTCTGGTGAGGACCCTTGCTTGGGAAACAATAAAGACAAGAGTTTCTTGCTGTTTTTACAGTTCTGCGTTGCACACAGTTTGAAAGCTTTCGGCAAACAATGGAAGCATTATCTTCAGGATAGTTACAAAACAGGATTTGTTAGTACCAAGAATAAAGCTGAACTCATTTTCCCCTCCGCCCCTCAAAGAACCTGTCTACTGCAATACCGTATTTAGCTCCACGTTCAAAGGGACACTCCAGGAGCACCTGTATTTTTGATCTAATTCACTGCAGTGAACTATCTAAGCTGACCAAGATTGCTTTAAGGAGGGTTGGACTACAAATAATATTAAGCATTTTGTGCATATATAAAAAGGTAACAAAACCAAAAGTATCATATTTTAATGTAGTACAAACTTACCCATTAATGAGGAGGAGCAAGGCTTTGAGCTGTACAGTAATTCCCAACCAAGTGCAGAAAGTTGAGAGTTTGAAAACACTAAAGCACTTTGACTATCCAGGCTTTCTGTGCTTCAATACTGGCTGCAGTGTAAGGAAGAAGGACTGAAGGTATGTGGTCTAAACACAACAAAAGCCACTGCCTTACTCTAGATTAAATATGCAGGAAGAGGCCCCTTTGCATAAACACAAACACTCAGCAAATGAGTAACTGGCTCAAATCAGACGCCTGCTGTGCATTCTACCTGTCCTGATCTCTGACAAGCTACACAGTCTGTTTAAGGGGATAGTAGCTAAAAAATACACAGCTAAATTTTCTGAGTTCACAAAATACTTAAAAAAAAAAAAAAAAAAAAACACCAAAAAAACCCCCAAGCAATATTTAATCAGAATCATATCAATTTCCTAATCTGGGAATTATTTTGGAAAAATAAAATAAATCATTTGTCTGCCTCTAGCACATACTCCACCAAAACAGAAACAGACCAAACATCACCTGAAAAATTCATTTTCATTCATAATAAAAATTCATTAAATTCCAGTCTATTCCATTCCTGAAAGAGAACTTTAAATTAACAGGGAACACTCCCTGCTGAGTTATGCTATAAAATCTAAATTTCTACAATCTGTCCCTCTATTTTCAGATTTTCTCCCATGAAAGCTCATACAATAAATAAATCTGTTAGTCTTTAATAAGTGCCACAGGACACCTTGTTTTCTCCCCCCTAAATAAAAGACATTTCAAATATAAAGTATCATTTTAATTATTATAAATTTGACATGCTTCCATTTATTAATTATTTGGGTGAAAGGAAGACATTTCTGAAGATTTCTTTATAAAAAAATGTCATTTTCAAAATACTGTCCTCACAAAAGCATTTCAAAAATATATTTACTTCCAAAAACAACTAAAATTATTAATATCATGTATACCACTAAGCATTTATTACTGCAATATACATAATATACATAGTGTAATGCCATAATTTTTTCTTGTTTCCAGAAAAAATAAATATGTTCTAGTCATACTCATCCTTATAACCCAAGAATAGAATCAGGAAGCAAAATTTTAAAGCAATTGGAATTCAGTAGTGTCCCTTTTTAAGGAGTCAAATCATATTGACCTCTTATTGTAAGTCCTAGCTACATGTTGGTTTTAGTAATTTAATTATTTTTTAATAACTTGCAGTATTAAATGACTGCTATTGAAACATAAATAAGATTACACTCCCCTGCCTTCTTGTCTAGCGTTGCAGCCTACAGTGTGACGTGTACTGTACATCTGCCCTCTCTTCCAAACCCAAATTTCATCCCGGAAAATCACTCAAGGAAGAGAGAGAATTTGGGCTTCAAAAGCAGCATCGTGTATTCACTTGAACTCCAAGGCATGCAACACAGTTGGTTTGATTCGAGTGAGGAATAAGCACTTTCACTTGACTAGCCTATTTTATTACCCTTTCTTCCAATGATTGGGGGTGGGGGAGGAGACACTTCTTACTTTTCCTTGGATAAACATGTTCACAGCAGAAAAAAGTCTATCAAGACAAAAATCCTTCATGAAGGGAACCCACAAGAAATTTTAGAGCCCCTATACTGTTCCTTTTTTTTTTTTCTTTTTTTTTTTTTTGTGCATTGAAATGACCTTCCAAATAAGGTGTTAGATAATACGGTTCACACAGATGATAGAGATCTAACCTTGATGCAAATAAAACATAGAACAAAATTTAATCAGTATATCACTGTGTAAAAGCCTTTGCCCATCCCAATGGAGCTTCTAATGACTGTTTTGGCAGTTCTGGCTGGTAGTTATGCCTCCCTGCTCATATATATCTCAGACTGGTTGAGCAGACTAATGGAACTGCTGTTAGTGGAATCCAATATTAATGCTCTATACCGTGCAAAACTGGATGCAGCTGAATATATTATACAATTATTGGTAGTATCTAATTCCACAGGTATTAGATACTGCACTCCAAATTAATATTTTAATAAAGAAAGCGAAATAAATAGCATGTTTCAGGTAAGGTGCCTATACATTTTGCAAAGAGAAAATACATAGGACTAGCAAAAATCTGTAGCAAGCTTCCAATGTTGAGTGACACATGCTGATGCAGAGTCAAAGATGCCATCTTCATGCAAACTCCACTAACTATAAGCTTGAAAGAAAATGAAGCAAAAAAAAAAAGTGTGTGTTGGGGGTGGGGGAAATGGAGTGAGACCTCCAGAAAATAAACAGAGTGTACAGTTTCAAAGGCTACAGACACAGACATTTCATTGTTCAAGCCAATTATCAGTGGAAAATAACAACAACAGATGGATTCAGAGTCACTGACTTTTCATATGCACTTCATCTCTGCACAACAGATGATGAAATGCGAGAGCTATCTCAAAAAGGCAAAACATCTTTCAGTAAAAGAACTCTATACTCCAGATGGGGACCTTCTAAGGCAGCTGATTATCTTCTTATAATGTTGTAAGATAGACTTACTAAAACATTTCAAGAACTGATCAGATAGGATGAGTACAATAGCATCGTTATTAGAAGCAGTCACTTCAAACTTGTGATTAAAACAGTTAGAAATTTTGTTAAGGTTCGAATGATATGTTTCCTGTTTTCACATCAAGTACGCCCAACCCCATAATGTGCAGGCTAGAAAGGAATTCAATGGGATTTCTGCCTGTGTAGAACAGTGAGGGATTGCACTCACCACTCAAGAGGCTATGAGTGTACAGTAAAGAATCAGTAACTAACTCCTAATAAACACAGGTATTTACTAGTGGGAATAAGGTGGACTTCTACAAGTGTTCTTCTCAATTGCAGAAAGAAAGAGATTAACAATTATATCAGAAACTATCAAACCTATTGTAAATATGATTAAACATATTGGGACCCGATTCTTTACCTATCTACTTTCACTGATGTGAATCAGGAATAAACCCAACCAAGTCAATGAAGTTACACTGGTATAATAGAAGCATCAGGCCTGTGGAGTATAAATCTTACCTTAGGAAAAAAACCTTTACAATAACTCATCTTTTATGGGAAATAAAGCATAATTTGCTTTCAAAGGGAAATAACAAATATATGTAAATTTTGGTGGTTCCTGCGATAAGCAGTTCCAACAAATGTCACATAAACATCCAGTTAAGAACCACCTACCTATCATAACCATCTCCCACTCAACCTGAATACCACAAAGTATGTGTTTTTGATAAAATGAATCAGGTGCACCACAAACTCAAACCTAAAATAAGTAATGGAAAAAATAGCTCATTAATCTTTAAGACAACATTTCTTTATTGCAAGAACACTGCATAACTGGTACATTAAAAAGAATTAGTTTGCCATTTCTGCAACTCATTCTCCAAAACGCACAAGGAAAATTCAAAATGACACATTTCTTAAAGTCAATATTCAAAGACAACCTGCACCTATTCCTAACTTCTTTCAGAAGGATCTTTAAGCACAATTCTGTCGATTCACAATTTTAAAACAACATAAAGGAGGAAATGGGATGAAAAAGCACAGTATTCCACTCATTGCAATGTGCTCTAAAAAAGTAAATTCAGAGGGCAACACACAAGCACAGAGAAAATGTTGCCCAGGGCAAAATTCTGCAAGTGCTTTAAGAAGCAAACAAGTACACAAAAGATGTGTAACCCAACCATCTGGCTCTACTCACGCTATATCAGTAATCCCCAAAGTTTATCCCCACCCCCTTACCCAGCCCACACTCACGCCACAAAACCAAATGGCATCACTTATGCTTCCTGCCCATCGCATTTTCAAATTTTATTTAATATTCATAAGAGATGAATTTGCATTTAATCAATTTCCTAAAGGAAAATATATTTTAGCTTCTTGAGTTATTAGTTCTGCTTTTTCTACTTACTGGGAACTGTAAAACCACCAAGAAAGTCCTTGTGGTAAAGACACTCTCATATCAACACACTGTGTCAGGTGTCAGGATAACATACCGGTCAAAATTTCAATCTCATCTTTTCTAGTTTTGTGTCACATAGTGAAAATTGCAGCGAGTGAAGGAAGATATATCCAGCAAAATCACCTGCTCCAGAAATATGGGTACGTGGATGTGATTTTGGATGGGATGCTGGACTTTGTCTCCAAATGGATGCAAGAGAAGAGATGTAGGGAAAGGAAACACTTTTCATTCACCTCTTTCAATCCAGGGTCTTGAATATTTGCATGAATTATTTTCAGGTGGCCACAATCAAGGAATCAGCTTCCTGTATGCCATTGCAAGAATTAATCTTTACCTGTAGAGCTGTGAAGACTGGAAAGTCAGACTACAAGTATGTCCTTTCCTCACGGGTGGGTAAAGGCATGTCTACTTTCCTTATAAGACAGAATAAGACCCCAGCAGGCAGCATTGGAAGCTGTGCACAGCACTGAGTGAAGCAACCTTCTCATGGCAGTGAAGGTAGAAAAGACATACAGCACCGTAAGGTCGTAAAGGAGGATTCTCTTCAGACTTTACTTTGTCCATGTTATGCTGGTTATCGTGCTCCACACATCCGATACAGGCAACTGACACACTGGGCTCTTTCACTGATGACATTCATATAATGTATTAAGGTACCTACTCTAACACAACGTGTCACAATGCAAGAAGACACTGTGTTTTGCAAAATTGGGCCCACCACAACACACTGTCACTCACACATTCCCATTTGCCAGCTTCATCTGTCTATTCTCATGAAGCGACAATCTTTCTGTGCACACCACAATATACCCAGTTAAAACCCATGTAAATAAAGCAATTGTTTTAGCACAGCTGGTATAGTTTCAACTGTTTATTTAATATCCCCTGAATCTACTAGGAAATAAGGATAGCAACATGCAAAGGTTTAATAGCTGGAACTAATCCTTTGGTGCCAGACCAAGCCCAATCATGAATAAAAGCAATAGCCACCTCTCCTAAACAGGCCTGCTAAGAGGTGTCAGCACCCCAACTCCTACAGAGGAGCATGGGAGTTGAAGGCATCCTGCAACTCGCAAGAGGAATTCAATGTACCCAAGGCTCAGGCCCACCAGAAAGGGCATGCGGATGGAGGCAGAACCAGTACACAATGCATTTCAGAGGCATGTTTGCTGTATGGTATCATTTATGCAGCTTAAGGCAGCTCCTGTGAGCCGAAGGTAGGTTTTGGGCCCTACTGTTTAACCGAAAGAACAGGCTCACTTTTGTTTGGGGTTTACTGCGTTCTTTAGGGAAAAATAACCAGTATAACCATAGTGATTCATACTGTGAAAGCTTGACATAAAAATGGTACCAAAAACAATACTTCAAAGATATTTACAGAGCACCAGTCACCGCAGTATTGAGGTGCTGACTCAAAGCTCTTATTTTTAATTGACTATCTTCCTATAATGATGTACCCAAGTCAAAATTCTGTTCAATGTTAAAAATGCTGCTCTCAACCAAATAAAATATGCTTTCTGAAGGGGAAAAAAAAAACAAAAAAAAAACCACCACCACCACCAAGACTAAACCAATTCTCTGCTTCCACACAGTCCTGACTCAGACAAAATGCCCTCCGGATCATATGCCACAAAGGCAACATTTGACCCTCTAGCAACAGACTTCCTGTCCAAGTTTTAGATTGGCAGAGAGTGACAACTGGCTAAAACACACTTAGCACAGCTCCTGCAGACCCAGCCAGAGGGAGGCTCCCTCTTAGTTAATCTAATAGAGCTGGTGCCCATAGACCACAAGAAGTCTTTGGTTTGAGTAACAAAGTGTGGTTATCTGCAGGACACACACGACGAATCCAGCCAGCGGATGGGGGACTGCACTAATTGCTTAAGTCTGCTCTAGCGTCTGGCCATCAGTTGGCAGGCACAGATACATGGCTGCCTACCAAGCATAGGTTAGCACAGCTGGAGCCAGATGACTAGCTATGAAAGATATTCTTCCAGTGGCAGCATCTGGCTCCTTGGCATGCTCCACAGACGGTTGAGCTGGTTGTTTCAGAGACGTCTCTCAGGCTCTGTCTTGCAAAGAGGCTAGGCTGCTGTGGAGTTGCCTGGACTATTCTGTCCTCCTTTAAAAGGTGAAGTGAAAAGGTTTCATCTGCCAACGCCAAGGTTTCGGAGTCTGATTGATGTGCAACTGTTGATGACACCACTAACACCTATGCAGCTGGATTTCTTGTTCTGTTTTCGGTATAAGAGCAGAAACAAAACCGTTCCACATCCATGCCTTTGGTAGCAAGGCAAACGGGGAGCAGTTTTGCAACTCTTTTCCTTGGAAATAAACACACTTATGTCAGTTATATCTGTACCTATAATCAGGCTATCAATCTAGGATCATGAACACTTCATTAATTTTTTAAAAATCCTTTTCAATTTGATTTGAATACGGGACGTCTCTGGCTTGATTGAACAACTTTTTTCTTAGAATTAAAAACAATGCTTTCAAAATCTAGGACTGGGTGAATGCCTTGGTGAACTAATCCACACCTGGTCCACGTAAAAAGGGGCTCATATTTTCCAAACAGAAATAAACCCCTTTTATATGATCCAGGTTTGGTTTCAACTGCTAACTATTCATAACATTCAAGACAGGTTTTTGCTATGGTTAAGGAAAGAGGTGATGCTTAATGGGTGCACACAGATGTCTGTGTACACATCAGCTCCTTTCTGAGAGCAAGTCACACACAAGGAACAATTCTAAAACAGGATTAAACTTTGTGGGACAATTCCACCTTAAATTATACTTGCTGTAAGTGCAGAGTAACCACCATTTTACTTATAGCAGTGTAGCAGAGGAGAATTTGGCCTGGTCCCTCTTCATTTCCCAAGAAAAACTAAGCCTCTAATGCAAAATGACTGAGAATTACAAGCGACCCAGACCAAACTACAATAATAATGTGTGCAAAGATTAATTTAGAGGAATACAGCACCAAACTCAAACTCAAACATCATAAGACTTTGAAATAATGTTGTAAGTTCAATTCCTGCACATTTTTGGAAACCACCAAAACATAATGAAGTTTTACTTAAACACAGCATTTATAACTCATGTCAGGCTCTTCAACTAACTTGGACCACACGCTAGGAAAAATGCACTTTCTTGTACATTTGTACAGCTTATAAATTGAGGGGCATATAATGCCCTCCATCAACAGACAGAACTTCCACTAGCATAGAGAAGGGTCCTGTGCATCGATCAAAGGCAATACACAGACCTAAGAATATTCAGATTTTTAAAATTAATTCAGTTGGGACAACAGCAGAATCCAATGACTAATTTATATTTGCTGCCTTGAGTGTACTTTTTCTCTCTCCCACTTATTTCACAACTACTCCACTAGAAATCTTTGTGGCAAGGATTATGTCATACTGTCACAAGATCAGGTGTGAAGTATGAGATGAATAAATTCATATATCCACAACCACATTTACTTTTCAGTGGTCAGGCATCAAGGGACAAAGACGTTTTTATGCAGAAGTAGTAACCAAGAGTCTAATTTTGAATGGTCTGCATTTCAAAAAAAAAAAAAAAAAAAAAAAAAAAGACCCATAACTACATACACTGAGGGCCTAAAAGCAACAAAAACTCACTCCCCCTCCACTCTTTTTGGAAAAAGCAATTCAGAATTCTAAAAAATTACTGCTCTTTATATTAAAAATACAGGGTGTTTGATTATTTCTTCTTCTAAGTCACTGATACCATGCAGGATAATTGTACTTTATGCACTGGTAATAAAAACTCTCCACTGAAAATAAACATATTTTACAGTAATCAGGCAGAAACTATTTTGGTACCTTTTCACAAGCAGCCATTTACTTTGGCACTGAATTGCAGCATGTAGGAAAGAATACTATATATGCCCTAACACAAGAAAAATTAGACTCTAGAACTAATATACAGTGAAAGACAAATTTAAAGCAGCCTCCTTGTGTTCTGACATAAGAATATAAAAATGACATGAGCAAGAAAAGATTAGTTTACATACTTTTCAATCACAGCTGCCGCTCAGAAACCGCAATACCTTTAAAATTACACTCTAAGGAAACAGATACAGTGTAGCTGCAGCAATGGCTAGATGTAGTTAACATGAAATTAAAAGGGCATCTTTTATTTACATATTTCGTACAGCACTGAGCTGCTGTTACAGTGACAAGATTTTTAGCATGATTAATTTAGAAATAATCTACTGGATAAACAAGAATGAATTGCAAACGATTCTGCAGAGAAAATTTTTGTTACTAGCCTTAGATGTCAAAACAGTTTCAGGGACAGGGAAAGAGCAAGCCACATCTTTTTATTTAATTGGGTGTTAAGGACTCCTCTCAGAGCACCTCCAAACCATCACTGACAGCCCCACAGGATGTCCCTATTCCTGAAAGGGATGCAGACCCTTTCTCTATAAAGTAAAATACCATTAAATTTAATCAAACCATTCAATTAATAAATCACTTTCGTGGTCACTGCAGCCAAACTCATATGTAATTTCATAATTTCAAAACTATTTGCACTCTGCAACCACTGAGATTGGTTGGGAGGTTCCATGATACACACTTAACACTTGAGCTGGAGAACAAATTTATTTAATAAATGCAGAGCTAAGTGCAATAACGCCGCACCACTCAAACTGTAAAATCACTTAGGGCACCTTGGGAGAAAAAACAAATACACTTTTTCACTATTTAAATGTACGTCACTGCTGTTGCTGGATTCTCAGGAAACCCACCTGATTTTCTGCATTTTTTCTGTCACAGATCGCCAGTAAATCTAGCCATCTGAAGGCAGCTGAAACAGGAGTCAGCAGATCAAGATTGTCAAGTGAAAGAAATATCCTTTGCCCTTTTGCAGAGCACTCAGATGATCCTCTTATCCATTTTTTTCCTTTTATCTGTGCCCCATTTCAAGGCCCTTTCCCATTCTCCTCCCTGCCCCTCTTTGATTATCCCTTTTTGAGATCTCCAGTTCCTCTTTCAATAAGCCCCACAGCTGCCTAACCCTCTCTCCCTAAGTTCACTCCCATGTCTGCACCTCTCTTCCCACCTCATACTGCTCCCTCAACCCATTTCTCCCAATCCTTCCTTCACATTGTGCAAGCAGTAGTAAAGAAAGCCTTTCTAAGTAAATCAGTAGACAGGAAAAAAGGAAAACAAAAGGAGAGAAGCATTTTATCAAGCCAAGTAGGGCTCAGCCATTTCCAATGATAGCAATGGAAGCTCTTTAGTTCCATTACAAAAAAAGTGACGGACAAACTGATTTGCACCTGTATTCCTTAAAGTAGGATTCAGCCTTCTAATGAAAGTCAACTGAATACATCTGCAGGCCCCTTTGTGCAAGAAAGTCATGCTAGCATCATTACATAGCACAGGAATGTGAGAGAGGTTGGATTATTTATGGATCGAATTGTGGTCTTAAATGAAATGATAAGGCAAGCCAACAGACTACCTCCCTCACCATTTGGGCCAGAGCTGTGTGTATAAGAATAAATAATGAATAACTCACGTTTACAGCACTATGGTTCTAAGAGACTTTTTGGTATTAAAGTTGAGGCATAATATCTACCAAAAATATAAGTTAAAAAACACTATTTGCTCTACCCTGGCTTCAGGACAGTTCCCACTGATATTTCAAATCATTTCCAGTGCAAAGTAATACAGGCAAGTTTTCAACTTTAGAATATCCTCCAGCAAGCCAACAAGGCACCTTTACATTCACTGGCCTGACAAATGAAACAGCTCTTGAAAATCTGTTTGTTTTTGCTTTAGAAACCTTTACCACAGTTTAAAGCAGGCTTTCGTACAACTGCCACCTCCAGGCATATTCCCCCTGGAAAATGTACCTTCCAAAGGCACTCCAGTTCCTAGGCAGTGCTTGAAAAGGGTGGCATATTGCAAAGCAGTTGTGGCCATGGATGAGGAAGAGGAGGAGAAGCAGAAGGACTTCAGGGCATAGCAAACAACTTACCCCTCATTCTCCCAAGAATTTAACTGGTGCAGCTTTTGCTCAGGTAGTGCAAGAGCACTCTTGAAAAAATATGTTGTCAAGAGCTTAAAAGGAAAGGTAGGTGTTCCTCACAAGGACAAATCTGGCTTCAAAACGCCCATTCTACCAGTGCACTGACAAGCTAATATACAAACAATGCATCTCACCACCGACACTCAGCACATGAGCTTCACGCTGGCCGACAGCTTAATTTTTAACAGCAATAAGTACTTAAATCTTACCATACATTTATTAATCTTCAAATGAATACAATTAAAGACCATCACTATATCTTTGTTTTCTTCTGCGTTAATGACCTGGAAGATCACTGTGTCATTTGCACTTGCAAGGATTACTACTAATACATTCAAAAACAGTTGTTTTGGCAAAGCAGCAAAAATCTTTGAGGATTAAAGTAAGGGGAATAATATATCTTCTGATTTTTGTTCTGCCATGATATACATAAAATATATAAAATGTTCATTTATTATTCTAGGAAGCAGACATGCAAAATTACCTTTTGTGTGTGGGTGCACGCAGGTGTACATATATGTTATGGGCGTCATTTATCATACAGAATCTCCTACAAAGATATAGTCCTAAATTCCAGACTTACAAAAGACATCATTTAAAGCAGAACTCTGCAAAAATTGCTACCCTCTTGTTGACTAAAATAAAAACTCTATGACATTAAAATGTTGGGGTGGGATGGGGTGGAGCAGTTTTCTGATTTGTTTCACAAATTCCCAACCCTGCCAAATTAACTTTTGACTGTGCCTAGCTCTAGCAATGTTTCTTAGTGACAAAAGCACTTGTACCCACCTGTCTAGATGAAGTTCATGTAAGAAAAGTATTTACTACGACAGGCGTTAATTTTTATGTAAGATCTATGATCTTTGGGTGGGGAAGGGAAACTCCACATAAACAAAGCTTGTGTAAACTGATATTTGGATTTTAACACTTACCCAGCCAAATGAAGAAATTTATTTTCTGGGGGTAGCAAGCCATATTTCTCTTTCAAAAATCAACCAAACCACCAAAATATTCTCTTCAGCACTGGCCTAGTTTCTTCAGATAAATAACAACCTCTCTTCTGGTCTAACTTTCATCTGCAACAGAATAATCTGGCACATATTAGCCAAAATAAGCCTTAGCCAACATACACAGAGCAAGGTATTAGTCAGCTGCTTTTCAGCAAAATGGAAATTTGATCTTCCTCCTCCAACCTACAAAAGCCTTATGTTAACATACACACACGTGTATATTTTGGGGCATGTCTATTAGCAGAGGAGATGTACCTCTCTTCAACTCCTGGATCCCACTATGCTGCTTTGCCAAAATCTCCAATTTTGACTTTCATATTTCCTGTCAGTTTGTAAACTGATCTCCCCCAAATCTCTCAGTCTGCAGACTGTTCCATTGCCAAAAGGTGGGGATGGTAAAAATAAACCATTTCAAATGGATTTCCCCCACCACCACCAGAATTACACGCCCTCACTCTAGACTATGCCTTTTCTCTCAGGCCAAGCAAAGGACCAAGCTACATCACCAAAGGCAAGTGACACCATCCGAAGGCTTGCAGAAGTGATTAGTTCAGAAGCTATCCAGCTTACCATAGCATCAATGTGGTGCCTGTGAGAAGAACGCTGAATCTAAAATTTTTAACTTCAGGGGAAAAATGGTGAGATGAGCTGGAGAGGATGTGGGAATCAGAGAGCAGGAGTCAGCATGGGCAAAGTCATGTGATTTGAGGAGGGGCACAAAGCACTTAATTACAAAACTCAGAATATTAAAAAGCCCTTTTCACACTAACTATTTGCATATTTTGGGATTATTTAAGGATGAGGAAGGGTGTTATTTAATCATTTACCTTGAAGCCTGGATTGCCAAATTCCTAGTACTAAACTCGATGAATGATTGCGTTCAAGTGGAAAAAGCACGTGAAATGACCTTGAGAGAGAGTTAACGACACAATGGGAAATGACCATTCATAAATTCTTTAATTTTCAGATGATAGAGACAAAGGCCGAGTGTTAAAAGGAATGAGAGACAGTGAGATCTCATCCTCTGTAAATCGGCATTTTTTCCCCTCCTGATGCAGGTCCCACCACTCAGGGTGAAAAAATAAGGACAGCCTTTATCCCAGCAATATAAGATCCCCAAGGCAAGTACCCACCCTCTGCCAAGCCACCAAAACAAAGGTATGGCTCTTTTCTAAGCTGTCAGGCAGTAGAAAAGCTAAGGTAGAATCAATAAGAAAAAACTTGAAGGGACATGCTGCAGCTACCAAAAGCGCTTTGTAACATCCACGACTTCCCAGCATGGCCCAGCTCTGAGTTTTCTAATTTTGACAGGCCCACTGCACTGCATCAAAACGTTATTTTATTTACAACTGGTGCACATTTGAAGTTAGGTCACTTTCTGCCACATAGTGGAATTCATTCATGAAACTTGTGTGCCCACACTACAGTGCATATCCTAGCAGAATATCTGACACCTGCTCCACCCCCAGACCAGGATGCCCCAAAAGGCATTTCTGAACAGAGGTTTTACTCCCATTTCCACTTCCCCATTACGGTGAGCACCCGGTTCTGCTTATGTGTACTTTGTAATGGAGGCCATGTGTCATGGCGCATTCACAAGCAGAAGGTGCATTAGTTAGGAATAATTCAGATTTTTCATAAAAGGAAATGTTTTTAAAAACCAAATGCTGTTTCCCCTGTACCACTTGTTTATCCAGAGAGCCCTGCACTGTTTGCCTCTCCTTCCTTAACCCCCGCTGCCTGATACACCTCTTCCTACTGTTGTCTCATGCCCATTGCTTTCAAAATCAGGCCCACTAGGTTCCTGGCAGTAGCCTGCTAGCATTAGCTTACCTGAGATCCACGAAGCTCAGCCCCAGTATGACGCTTTGCCACTGAAGCCTGACTGATGGAGTCTTAGACCAGCTACCCCTATTTCAGCTAGCAATAGGAACAGAAAGCTATTTGAGCAACTGGGTCCCACCCTGCTCTAGGCTGTGGGCTTCTTGCTTCCTCTACTGCTACCCACTCCTCTTTCCCCAGCTGGATTAGCTGGATTTCCTTGCATCTCAACCTGGTTGGCTCTTGGCATCTTACTTGGGATTCCCAACCTCCACCTACTCTCCTGCCTCTGACCTGTGAGTGTCCTGACCTGGCCCGACTCTGGTTCCCAACTCATGGTTGTCCTCTGCAGTTTGTCTCCCGCTTCTCAGCTCCTGATACCCAATGAAGCCAATTCTTGATGCCTCTCTTGTGACGACAGATCATGGTTCCAACTACTAGATCTGTCCTCCCATGATCTGGTTGTGACATCATTTCCTGCCTTTTATCTAGTAGGAAAAGAGAGAGAATCAACCCACCTAGCAGCTTTTTTACCCACTGAGAAGATGAGAAGAAAAATCACAGAAAAAATTATTTTCTTTCCTGCAGTTTGGCTCTTCTGCCACTCAAGCCTCTCATGCGGTAAGCTACCAGCTTCCTGCCTCTCCCTTTCACTCCTCTTAGTACAGCACAGGGTTGGGTCAGAAGCATGCATAAGGAATGCTTCTAATCAAGGAGCTGCAGATGAGTTTCTTTCATGACATAAAGAGGATCCTTGTAGTTTGCGGTATAAGAGGACTGTATGATGGGGTGATGGAGTGAAACTGAGGGAAGCTAGGAAACCTCCTCATACCTCTACACAAAATTTCAAGTCAGACCAGGTATGTTCTGGTGATATAAAATGAGAAACAGAAAGAAGAGCGTGGAGAACAGCAGTAAAGTAAATAGGATGACATTCTGTAAGAACAAATGAAGTACTCCACTTAGGAAAGGACAGTCAGTTGCACACATACAAAATGAGAAATGACTGTCTAGGAATGAGCACTGGGGGTCATAGTGGATCACAAGCTACATACGAGTCCACAGTATAACACTGTTTCAGAAGAAAGAACAAACATTCTGGGATGTTTAAGCAGTAGTGTTGTAAGCAAGGCATAAGAAGTAGTTCCTTCCACTTTACTCCACACTGGCTAGGCCTCAACTGGTATATTGTATCCAGTTCTGGGTGGCACATTTCAGAAGAGACATAGGCAAATTGAAGAAAGTCCAGAGAAGAGCAACAAAAATGATTAATGGTCTTGCAAACTGACCTATGAGGGAAGACTGGGGAGGGGGGGCGTTTGTTTAGTCTGCAGATGATACAGCAGATGAGACCTCAGAACTGTTTTCAAAGTACATGAGAAGGTGTTAAAAGAAGGACAAAGAAAAATTGCTCTCTTCAGCTGCTGAGGCTAGGACAATAAGCAACGGGCTTAAATTGCAGCAAAGGTGGTTCAGGTTGGACAGTGTAAAAAAAAAAAAATACTGTTAGGTTAGTTAAGCACTAGAATGAATTACCCAGAGAGACTGCAGGATCTCTATCACTGGAGATTTTAAAAAGACAGTTAAACAAGCATCCGTCAGAGATAATCCCCATAATGCTTACTCCTGCCTTAATGGAAGGGGACTGAATTACATGACCTCTTGAGGTTTCCTCCAGTCTAGGATTCTATCTGTTCGGTGGCACAAAAACACATTTCCTTCTAACAGCTGAAGGAGCCAAACATCACTCTAGCATGGACTTCCATTAGTTGTAAGTCACACTAAGGCCACGTTTACACTGATCCCAGCAAACTCAATGCTGTCAGACTGATCTTTCCAGATAGACTTAGCAGTCAGTTAAGCAGATCTAGAAACTGACTTAGTAAAACCACCTCCTCAAGTCATGCAGCACAGTGAAGATGCCCCACTGAGGCACAGTTAAGAAGTTGGTGGGAGTTATGCAAGCTACTCTGTGCAGCTTTTGTAACTCCCAACTTTTCCCAGCAGTGAAGACTGGAACTAAGCAAACCTATAGGAAACAGTCATCCACACCTCACAAGCCCGTGAATTACGTTATGTAACCCAATCAAGAATCATGTTATCCATTCTCACAGTTTAACAGTATTTACCAGGATGAGCTTAGAAACATTACCTATGATTCTGAAGTCTCTCCCACTCTCTGCCAAAGACCAAGCAAGCATTCAAATGAAAGTCTCGCAAGCCTCTGTTCTCCATAAACCTGCTCCATGTTTACCTGCATTTGGATCTGATCCAAATATTCTGAACAGCTCTTTTACATTTTGTTCTTTCTCTCTCAAAAGCTTTGGCAACTGAAATCTATTATGATGTCAAAAGGTAGCTGACAACATAAAATGTATCCTGCTGAGTTGATGCTGCGCACTGCTAAATTTACAACAACATAAGTATCATAAAAATTATAAGAACTGCAAATTAACCGATGAATTTTCAGTTCGCTGACATAAATAATAGTAAAGATCTGGACAACTTCCAAACATCTTTACAAATGTTTAATTTGTCAAAATCTATCAAGTGTATTTCATCCACAAACATGCCCTGTATAGCACATTATCTGTCACGTACTTAGGTTAGTATCAGTGGCAACAAAAATAAAGATTGTTGTGTGCCAATGCACTTTTCCACAGTGTACATTTATTTTCTTCATTGCCTCCCCATTATTTTTTGTTGAAGCTGACACAAAGTTCTAAGGCTATTTTTATATTTTGCTTTTATTCTTTGCAGTTTTGCCTTAAGAACTCGAAAGAACATTTCTTTGTCTGACAACCTGACCGTATTTCTGCCCTCACAGGGTTGCATGTTTCTCATGAAGCTCATATCAGCAAACTTCCTGTTTACCTTATTGTTTGTGCACCACAGCACCAGGCTCCGTGAGTACAGCTACTTCACACTTGCTGTATTTGTTGAGTTTTGTTGTGGTTTCATAGGCAATAAAGAAAGCCCATTGTATTTTTCTTGAGTTTGCAATGATGAAGCTTATTTCTGGCATAAATATTGTACATCCCATTTCCACCAACCTGCACTAATGGGTGCTTGCTTATTCTTTCTTAACAGAAGAAAAATCAACAGTTCACTCCCTGCTCTAATGCCCCCAGCCCCAACTCCATGGAGAAGAAAGCTCCATTATTTCCTCAAGGGAAGAACTCTATGATACGACTGAGATCTGAGTCATGCACTTTCAGACTGATTACCTGACGGACCCAGTGAAGAAAAACCGCAGAGAATCGGTACTATATACCAAGTAAAGAGACCTGACACAAGAACAAGTTTGTTGGGGTGGGGAGAGAGGTTTATCTGAACCACGTTTTATTAGATTGGGGGGAGGGGACAGGCAGAAAAACAGCATGAATGGATTCTGATTTCCCTCCAGATTGGTCTTACACGTCATCTTTAACAGTTAGCCTCTGCAGCTGCCCTCTCCCTGAAGCTCCAGAGCTGCACAGCCACAGAAACAGCTTATATCTGAGAAGGAAAGGACACATTCTGCAGCAGCTGCTCAACGCCACAATCTGTGGCCTCATTTCTCTTTCCAAATAATGAAGTTTGTGATCGCCACAGCTGTTTTATGCTAGAGAGGGCCCTGCATGTTTATGTTTGTAGTCCTCAGTGATTACAATCTAAGGGTCAACCCAATTGCCACTGCAGCATTCTGCAACTTAAAACAAATACTAGTCAAAAGAAAAATATTAATGAAATTAATCCAAACCAAGTGATCAAATGGCAAACTGAAGCCTAAATCAATAAATCCACAGTAAACTTCAGGCCTACTGACATAAGCTACTCCACCTTATTATTGATTGTGTTCCTTTGCCTTAAAATAAACCTCCTGAATCTTGACTGAATTACCTTAGAGCTATTGCACCACCTGGCCAGGATAAACCCTGATTTAGTTTTAAACCTTATTTCTGGCAACTGTGTTGAACATAGGATTTTATAAAGCAACACTCATTTCCATACAATTACCCAGAACACCCTTCCACCTCAGCCACTTCTCCATGATGCTGGTACCTTGAGTCAAAGAGCAAACAACACTTCGGCTATGCTTGTGGGCACACTAAGTTTTCTCTCAGTGCCTGGGAAGAGGTCACTGGGATAGGTTTGTTTCACTTCTGGCCTGTCTTATTAGCACATGGGTTTAAAGAAACCTTAATGTAACTGACATTTTAATCTAGAAACAAGTGAGAAAAGTACACTATACATCTTCTTTTGATAAATCTATTGATCCAATACGTTACAACAATGTTCTTTACAGCACCATGATGGCACTGTACACATTCACCCTGAGCCTAAATCTTCAGCAATATTCTGCATGCCTCTGCAGCAGCTTTATTACAGATAGGGAATGCTGTAGAACACAATAAACCTTCTTATTATATATTCTTCATGAAAACAGAAGTCACACTTTATTGTATCCATTCCTCGTGAAGACAAGTTCCTGCCTATCAGAGAAGAAGTTTAATTTGCAGACTCTGGTAATAATATTGATAATAGGCAGAAACTGCACATTTTATAAGGCAGAAAACAGTTCATTTAATGTTTTATAATAGTTGTGTTGAAATCATAGCTTCCCCAAACTGCGCTTTCATACAAAATTACAGCCTTTTCTCATGAATGACCTAACATGCAACTAATTAGGCAAGGTTCAGTGGGTCAGATTGACAGCTGTCACCTGGCAGAGCTCCATCATCTTCAATGAATCTATCATTATTTGAACTAGCTGAGAATCTAGCCCATGTCTGTCACTATGGAGTTTAAATTTGCGCCCTGACACAAACAAGTTAAACTAGATACATCAGCAAGGAAAAAAAAAGATCTGAGAAAAGTAGAAGTTTTCAAGTTGAGCAGATACAAGGTTTACTATATAATGTTAGTTAACTCTGTGTAAATGCTGCTGGAAGAAGAACCTGAAATTGAGAACAAGTTAAGAAGAGATGATCAACCACAGAAAAATTTTTTTTTGCACTTATGGGTTAATAATTCTGCCTGCAAAGAATTCTGGGTATTAAACTAGAGCAGTGGTTCCCAACCTTTTCTCTGCCATGGCACACCTTGATACCTTCAAATTTTTCGAGACACACCACCATTAATAAATGTATGACTATTGAAATTAACTTAAATTACTTATGAATATTCATGAACCATGGCACATTGTTTCACAAATGCTGCTCTGTAGGGTAGTAGGGGTAGCAAAGCAGGGGTGGCAAAACAGGGGAGGTCAGGAGTCGTGTGGCAGTGGCAGGAGTGAGCGTGGGGAGCAGAGCAGGGTAGGGGTGGCAAAAGGGGACAAGGGCAGCCATATAGGGAACAGCGCTAGGGTGGCAAGAGAAGAGAGAGGAAGGGAGAACATGAGTAGCTTTGTGGGTGGCAGGGGGAACCTGGGGAGTGGGAAGGTAGGGCAGGGGAGCATGGCGCAGCACCCACATCCCCCTTCTCCACCCAGGGCAAATCCTCACTGAGCTGCTGCTCCCTCCCACCCCAGTGGGTCCTATCCTCCCCCTCCCCAGCTCCCTGTTGCCTGTGATGGACCCTCCCATCACTGCAGGGGCCAGAACTAGGCCTCCAACCCCCAGCTACACCCCCCAACCAAACAGCCACCTCTCAATCCCAGCTATACACCCTCTGCTACACACACCTGCCCCACACAACCCCCAGTAGCCCTCCCCACAAAGATCTTACCTGGCCTGTTTGCAGGCTGGCTGACACAAGCTGCTCTGCCCTGCAAGGGGAGATTCACATACTCCCAGCCTCAGGCAGCTCTCTGCTGGCTGGGTTAAGGCGCAGTCACTGGAACTCTGCCTTCCAGCTGCTCGTGCTGTTTTTAAGGGGACCCCTGGAACTCCACGTTCTGGTGCCTTATTCTATTTTTAGAGGGACTGGAACACTGCCTGCTTAAAAATAGGAGGTCCCAGAACTGTGTTTGGGTGCGTTCCGCCTTACTTTAACCCCTGCCTTTTCCCAGCCCTGCACAGCCCATGTGGCTGGCCTGAACTGGGAGGGAACTTTAACTCCAGCTCTCACGGATGCTCGCAGCACACTTTGGATGTTGCCACAGCACATAGAATCAATAGGGTTGGAAGGGACCTCATGAGGTCATCTAGTCCAACCCCCTGCCAAAAATGCAGCACCACTCCTACTAAATTATCCCAGCCAGGATTTTGTCCAGCCAGGCCTTAAACATTTCCAAAGACGGAGATTCCATCACCTCCCTAGGTAGCCAATTCCAATGCTTCACCACTCACCTAGAAAGAAAGTTTTTCCTAATATCCAGCCTCGACCTCCCAGCTGCAACTTGAAACCATTGCTCCTTGTTCAGTCCTCTGTTACTACTGAGAACAGCCAACCTCCCTCCTCCTTGGAGCATCCCTTCAAGTAGTTGAAGGTTGCTATCAAATCCCCCCTCAGTCTTCTCTTCGGCAGACTAAATAAGCCTAGTTCCTTCAGTCTCTCTTCATAGGTCTTGTGCTCCAGCCCTTTAATCATTTTGGTTGCCCAGTGCTGGACTCTCTCTAGCATGTCCCTGTCCTTTTTGTAGTGGGGAGCCCAAAACTGAACACAGTATTCTAGATGTGGCCTCACCAGTGCAGAATAGAGGGGAATGATCACACCCCTTGATCTGCTGGTAACACTTCTTTTGATGCAGCCCAGTATGCCATTGGCCTTTTTGGCCACAAGCGCACACTGCTGACTCATATCCAGCTTCCCATCCACCATGACCCCCAGGTCCTTTTCTACAGTGCTGCTGCTTAGCTGATCACTCCACAGCCTGTAGCAGTGCATGGGGTTTTTCCGTCCCATGTGCAGAACTTTGCACTTGTCCTTGTTGAACCTCATGAGACTTCTATTGGCCCACTGCTCCAATTTGTCTAGGTCTCCCTGTATCCTGTCCCTGCCCTCCAGCATATCTACCATTCCCCCCAGCTTGGTATCATCTGCAAACTTACTGAGTGTGCAATCTATCCCATCATCCCAGATCATTAATGAAAATATTGAACAGAACTGGCCCCAGGACCCACCCCTGGAGCACACCACCCATTACTGATTGCCAACTAGACATGGAGCCATTGATTCCTACACACTGAAACCATTGATCTAGCCAGTTCTCTATCCACCTTACAGTCCACACACCCAACCCATACTTCCTTAACTTGCCGACGAGATTGCTGTGGGAAACCGTATCAAAAACCTTGCTAAAGTCAAGGTATATCACATCAACGGCTCTTCCCGCATCCACAAATCCAGTCATCTCATCATGGAAGGTGATGAGGTTGGTCAGGCACTATTTACCCTGGGTGAATCTATGCTGTCTGTTCCTGATCACTCTATTTTCCTCCAACTATTTAAGGATGGATTCTTTGAGAACCTGCTCCATGATTTTTCTAGGGATTGAAGTGAGGCTGACAGGTCTGGGAACCACTGAACTAGAGTATTAAATATAAAGCCATCACTACTTATTAGACAAAGGAATTCAATACAGACACCAGAGTTTGCAGACTTAATGGAAGACTCCATCTTTTTCTTGTTCCAAAGGGGTAGCCATCTTAGTCTACTTCAGCCAAATAGACAACGCACGTAAAGACTAACAAATTTATTTATTTCATGAGCTTTTGTGAAAAAAAAAAAATCCCATTTTGTCAGACGCTTTGAAGATGAGGGAACTTACGGAATGGGAAGAGTGCAGGGAAGTATAATGAGAAAAAAATCCAAATAAATAACAGCTTGAAGCTTTAAAGAGAAGCTACTGGGCTGGAATTCACTCGCAAATTTGACTGTATTGCTTCAGGATTAAATAGGATTTTCAATTTTTTTTCCCAATTACAACTGGGGATTTGACCCCCATCTTCCCCTATACACTGTTCCCCAGTGTTTGAATCTTAACAACTGTTCTGATTTGCTGTTAGTGTGACCTGATCCCATGACTTACACTTCCCTGCATTTATTTCCTCCCATTCTGTAAGTTCCCCCATCTTCAAAGCATCTGACAAAGTGGGATTTTCTCCCACAAAAGCTCATGCAATAAATAAATTTGTTAGTCTTTAAGTGCCTCAGGACTCCATCTTTTTCTTACTTTTCCTGCCCTTTTGTATAAATCCACTGTTCAGAGAAAACTGTCACACCCCTTCTTGCCTATCCATAGCCCCCACTTAAACTTAAGGGAGAAGGTCATCTGTAGCCTCAGAATCCTCCCCACCCCCAAAAAATCAACATGTGTAGTTTAATCTGTAGAAGCAACTAAGCATAACTCTTGAGTTTCATATTTGGATTTGTAAACTGATAAACTGGATTAGGCCTAAATAATATGATATGAATCTCAAAATCTGTGTGGCAATCAAATATCAACAAATAAAAACTGATAGCTAAATTGGATCTGAAAGAACATAGGTGAGACTTGTTACCCTTACATAACCTACCAAGTTGTGAATACACACTGCCTCTGATATGAAAGACCCTACTGCTGAGGAGGATGTTATCGATCTTGTAGCTTGCACTAATAAAGAAAAAACTAATTCCTTATACTGCTGCTGTCACTTTCTCTATCAGCCCTTTTCTCCAGAGTACTATGTTATTACACTTTTTAAAATATGAAGCAGGAGACTCCTTTTCCTAAAATACACTGGCTAGCTAGATGACGCCCTTTAAATAATCTTTTCTTTGCTGCTCCTGATCCCGTGCAGTGTTGTTGCTTACTTTGTAGGTGGAAACAAAATAAAATGGCAAGTTAGATCTCTCCATTCCAAAGGGAGTGGTTTCCCAAGAAAAGCACAATTTTGTTCCCCTCCTATTTCCTTTCAGCACTATAGACAAACAGGCAGCAGACCTACAACAAAAATCAGCTCAAGCAGTAGGGATCACTGCTAATTCAAATACCTGCTGAAGTTTCTGGAAGCAGGTGGCCTTTACCCAGAGCCAAACTGAAGTATTAAAGTGACTGACCATTTCTGACCTCTCTGGGTGGGAAAGGGATGCAAAGTTTTCTGGGACAGCACTTTGAAATGAGGTGAGACCCCACTTACCTTACTGAAAAAGAAGTTAAACTTTCAACGTTATTAGGTCTGAAAATGTGTTTCCAGCTCTTATTATCACAATTAAGGTGGAGATAGCAGACACCTTAAAAACAAAGATTTGTGGAAATACCACCACCCACCCACCCCTGACAACCTGTAAAAACAAAACCAAAAGACCGATAGGCAGCTCAGTTGCGGAAGACACAATGCCAAAAATAATAACAAAAATAATTAAATTGTTTGCTAATACAATAGATCATTGTGAGCTGAGATCTACTACAGATGTGCTCTAAATGTGAAACTTGGAAAGATTAATATATTGGAGCCATGATATATAAAAGTATGACATGAGTTCCAAATATTTGATTTAGCAAAGTAAATATGATTGGTTTTTTTGGGTACAACAAGTGTTTTTCACAGAATGAAGAAATACAGTAAACATCTGCTAATCATACCCACAAAAGAGGTCATTGTGTTTAAATCCAAGGTCATGTTAATAGCTTAAATTTAATTAATCAAACTCAACAGTAATATTACCCAAGTTTCCAACATCGTCTGCTTCCTGACACTCCAGGACCTATTCATTAATTCCTTGATATTACTGCTGAATTGTTACAATGGCTTAGGCTACACAATAGAGGCCTGATTTAGAAAGAAAATGTATCATGTTATGGTCTCTTAGGTACTATTGTGGCATGTCGACAGTTTGTGAACACATGCAAAACAACGTTGCAATATGCAGTAAGACAAAAAGAGGTCTTGCATTTCAAAGTTTGCATGCTTTTATCCCCCAACACGCAATAGAGTTCATATAGCAATTCCTCTGTCTGTTGAACTGAAAATTAATGTTCACTGGTGAAACCTGACATCAAGGACCTGGATGCAAGTTAGTGTAGTATGTGCATCTTCCTTTGGAAAGAAAAAACGTGTCCTCAAATAATGTTGCTCTCTAAGCTGATTCTGTGTTATGTGTGTCTTGAGCCTGAGGTCAGATATAAAGGATGTGCAATACACATTTCTGTGCATTACAGAGAAAGGGCTTTGTAAACTTAATACCAACTGGGGGGGGGGGTATTTTAATATTTTGAAATCATTTTACAAATGTTACTGAACTCATTCTCCTTTCACATAGCTGTTCTCTGAATTGCTACACATCCTTAAAACCCAAAGTTGTTCCCTCTGTTCCACAATGTTAAAACCATGACACTATACATTTTATATAAGTTCACCTATCTAATGCATTATTTCCCCATTATTACAATTAATTGTATTGCAGTAGCTCCATGTCTAATACACTATTAAAAGCTACACACTTTTATGGTGACCAGATGTTCCAACTTTGGTAGGACTAATTTATTTCGTACCAAACCAGTATAACGTGTGCCTTGAAGACAAGCGAAAAAACCAAAGCTGGTTGTTGAAATGTTCCAAAGGGGCAGCCGTGTTAGTCTAGTAAAGCAAAAAAGGCAAGGAGTCTTGTGGCACTTAAAGACTAACAGATTTATCGCATGAGCTTTCATGTGAGAATATCCCACTTTGTCAGATGCTTTGAAGAGGGTGAACTTACAAAATTGGATGAAAATAAATGCAGGGGAGTGTAAGACATGGGATCAGGTCATACTACAACAGCAAATCAGAGAATTTGTAAGGATTCAAACTTTAGGGAACAGCAGACCTCTCCTTGCCTACAGACAACCCCCAAACCTTAAACACATACTCACCAGCAACTTCAGACCTAACAAGAGAAACATTAAAGCAGGCACATATGCTTGCAACAAATCATGCTGCCAATTCTGTCCACATATCTGCACAAAAGACACCATCATAGGACCTAATCAAGCCAGCTACTCCATCAAAGGGTCCTTTACCTGCTCATCCACTATGCTATCTATGATCTATGCTATCATGTGCCAGAAATGCCCCAATGCCTTATACACTGGACAAGCAGGACAGACTCTATGCAGAAGACTAAATGCCCATAAAACTGATATCAGAAATCATAACACAAAAAAACCAAAACAAAACAGTTGCTGAGCACTTCCATCTTCCTAATCACTCCATTGATGACTTGTTAACAATGATCATCAAGAAAAATCAATGGCTGATGACCCCCAAGAGAAAACAAGCCGGGAAATTATGGGAAGTCCCTAATACTATTTAACTCTTAAGTGAGATGGTAAGATCTTTGGGGCAGAGACTGTCTTTCTGTTCTGCGTTTGTATAGCAAGAAGCAGGCTGGGACCCTGCTCCAAGACTGCGGCTCCTAGCTGCTTCAGGAATAGCAGTAGTAAACAACAGTGCACCTTTTCTCTGAAGCTCTTAATTTTTAGATCGGTCCAAGATACACCAAGGGATTCTCCACATCCCTGGCACTTATATGTATTGTTAATGTTCATTTTTTGTGGAGATAATGATTGGCAGCCACTGAATGCAAGAAATAATCTCTGGTGAATTAAATAGAGAACCACAGAGAGCTTTTTCGTACTATGCCCAATTTTGTTCCAATATCAGTCAAAGAGATCGCTAACTCTCATTTCTGTTTTGCTGAGTTGTTATTCTTCCAGGTCAAAACATATGCCATACTTTTTGGCTCCTTCTATCTGGTCCTCTGCAACAGCAGTTCTCAACCACTGTGTTGGGACACATTACTGTGTCACTACACTGCAGTAAGTGTGTCACAGAGAGCTGAGGAAATGGCTGGATTTGGCCTGGAGGGGTGGTCTGGTGTGTCCTGCAGGGTTGCAAAATGCTGCCAAGTGTGTCACAACCCTCAGAAGACTTGAGAACCACTGCTCTATATGCGGTATAAATTCTGTCAGTAAAGAAATGAGCACCGCCAAAAGCCCAATACGGGTGCGTCTACATGGCTGTAGTGACAGGCATCGATGCAGCAGTATCAGCTCGGCAGGTGTGTTTAGACCCCATCAGTTGATGGGAAAGCACTCTTCCATAAATGCAATTAGTCCACTTCCCTGAAAGACGGGAAGTACAATCGATGAGAGACATTCACCATTTAACATAATGTCATGAAGACGCCGTACCACATAAATATAATTATGCTGATGTGAGATACACAAGTTACGTTATATAACTAGCATATCACAGATCAACTCAGCATGCCTAGGCAGACCAAGCCAAGGACTCAGCATAAAAGACTCAGACATCTCCAAAGCCACAAGTCCATACACACATGGCACTGTGTTTCTGCCAGGGGCATCATGAGCAGGACAAGCTGATCTAGAATAGTACTTATCATGTACCTCAAAATCCCCCTCCTAAAATGCAAAGGGAGACACAGAGGCTGTACACATTGCCACTCAGTACATCCACTTACTTCTTTTAATGACACTAGTGAAAAATAGGAGGTCTCTAGATAAAAGAAGGCAGTCCCCAGAATATACAGACTGTGCAACTACCTGGGACAGCTCATTGAATGCCCCAATGCCCCAGCATTGTGACTACCCACATACAGAATGACAGAACCCAAATTGTGCATCTATCAGCAGCAGCAAACAGTAGTGAATACTAGTGAACAAAGCACGTCATGAGTAAAAGATTGTTGTGAACAGTTGAGGAGCAGCAGATGCCCCATGAGGGAAGTGAGGTGAGGAGTGACTGAAGGGAGGGAGTGGGAGGAAAGAGATGACAGTGAGCAGAGAGGAGCAGTGGCGAGAACGAGATATAGCAATGTGTGTCCACCCTGACAATTCTTAAACCTCCTACTGAAATGTGTATGTAAGACTGGACACAGATGCTGAGTTCAGATCAGGCTGATCAGCTTCTGTAAAATTGATATCAATGTTTTGTAAACTCAGATTCACCTATGAATAAACTTAGGCTAAACTCATGGATGAGAGTCAGAGAAAGTGTCACACTGCATTACACTAAATTTCAAATAAGATACAATGCTTTGTATCTGGGGAAGAGATAAAATCATGGGCATGTTTATATGTTAATTCATAGCAATGGATAATAAGTTGCAAATAATACTGTAAATAAGTTGCAGGTAATAAATCAGTGGTTAAGTAATTAATTAGCTATTTTGGCATCCCATTTATGAAATCTATCACTTTGATCTAATGAATGTCAATGCACTTTGCTATCACCTGCATTGAACATGTTTTCTGGAGATGAAGGGTTTTTTAATCCAAACCAGAAAGTGATGTTTCTGCACTGATGCATTAATTTATAAATTAACAGACTCACTGCTAATCAGATCTCATCACGCTTCCCCTTAAGACCCAAAATATGGGAAACAACAGAACAAATGATCAAAGGTGCCTAAAGCCAGCCTCTAAATTTGTGCTTGTAGTTTGGTACTGACAGATCCATGCATTTACATGTGTGAAACTGATGGAAAGCATGATCTTGTGGTGAAGGTGCACGAACGCAAAGAAGCCTGGGGTCTTTTTCTGCCACAGACTTCATCTCTTTGGGCAAATAACTTGAAACATAAATTTTAAAATCAGATGCAGCAGCCACTTGCTTACAGAAAAACACACAAGCACCTGAATACTTCATGTGTGCATGCTGCTGCACACACACCTTACAAGTTCCAGAGGGGTAGCCCTGCTAGTCTAGCTCAACAAAACAAACAAGGTGTCCTCTGGCACTTTTCCTTGCTTGTTTTTCTCAATATACAGTTGCTCATGATCAGGCCCTTAACACATTGTTGGCTTCTATTTCCCCATCTGTAAAAAGGGGATCATAAAGTCTACTTAATCCCCAGAAGTGCTCTAAGGCCAAAGGCACTGAAGTTTGTCAAGTGAGCCAAGATGATCATGAACCTTTGATAGGTCTATAACATAGGCTCTGCACATAAAAATATGTGAACCAAAACTGGTGTGGGCAAATTTTGCCACATTTTAAAATTTGATTCGGGTAAAGGATAACTAAATTTTCATGTGGGAATGTTAAAACTATGTGGAATTAATTCATCCTTAGCTTAATTCCACTATCTATAATGTTAAAAACTAATAAGGCAAAGGTTATCAATTATTTGTCAGCTGACAGCAGTTTAAAATGAGGTAAATCTGTTTTAAATTCAATAGGACTAGGTCTTATTGCCTTTATGCAAAGTACAAGGTTCTATGGTAACACCAAAAGCTCTACAAATGATGTTAAAAAGTTATTTGGGGGCTATTTACTAATAAAATATTATAGTTTTGTTTCATTTTAATTGATGGGGTATTTGATTTTGGATAGAATGTAATCTGAAGTAGATTAAGATAACCATAGATCAACAGAAATATTATTTTCAAAGAATGAATTAAATATTCCCTGTGTGATAAATGGCCATTTTGTAGAAACAAAACTGGGCACAGCTTCCTGCACAGTACAGAAACCTCTGACATACTAGTTACACTTTTCATTTCCTAAGAAATTTGTTAAAACTAGTCCAGGAAAGCCAGAAGCACACTATAGGAAAATACAGAGCACACAGACTGGAATGTTTATGAATAAGGTTCTTTGCACATTCCACATAGGGACATGATCAGAGTCCTTTCCTGGCTTAGAGAGTTTATGCCTTGTTCCAGTTTCTATTTTCTACGTAAATCCACGCAGCTGCCTTGAAAGCAAGCACAGGTTTTTGGTAAGCCAAAATTTTCTCTGTTAATCAGGAGTAAAATGCACAAATTCAGTGCTGAAGATTAAACGTGTGAATCTTCACGTAAGCACAAACAGGTTTTTCTGTGAGGCAAACAGGAACTCGTCACAGGGAAAAGTGCATAGCATAGTTCTTATTCTTGTACAATATGTCAAGTCTACTTAATATAAAGGGGATTCTCAATGCCAAATGAGCAGCTTCTACTACAATAAAATGTCTGCATTTTTCTTATAATGGAAATCCTAACTTGTTTCCCCTGTTGCATGCTCAAGTTTCAATCTATTAGAAATGGAACTTTCTAATAAACTTAGAACCAAAAAACAGACGTTAAGAGATATCACTGAAACTGAAAAAAACCTGAATAAGCCACTTAACCTACAATCTCCAAATTCTGTACCAGGTTCTGAAACACATGTGGAAGGCTGGTATTCTGCAGTGAAGGATCTTTTGGGAAAGCAATTTTGGGTTTGTCAGTCCTGCTGTGATTCATCTATGGCATGATCCTTATCCACAGCTATAAAGTTGCTTCTGCACATGCCTGTCCATGTCAGTTTTAAAAGGGATAGCCGTGTTAGTCTAGTCCAGTAAAAAAACAACAAGGAGTTGCATCGCACTTTAAGACTAACAGATTTATTTTTTGCATGAGCTTTCGTGGGAGAAGATCCCACTTCCTCAGATGCTTCGAAGATGAGTGAACTTACAGAAAGGAATGAAACTAAATGCAAGGGGGTGTAAAACATAGGATCAGGTCATAAAGTAACAGCAAATCAGAGCAGTTTATAGGCTCAAACCATGGGAAGCCTGAAGTCAAATTACCCTTTGTAATGGGAAAAGAACCTAGTCCCGACTGAGTCCTGCTTTCACAGAATTTAGCTTGCATATTAATTCTAGTTCAGCTGTTTCTCTTTGAAGTCTTGATGTCCCAGCCACATCTCTGACAACAGTCGTTAACAAATCCATCATCGAGTGATTAGGAAGATTGAAGTGCTCAGCAACTAGTTTCTTTGTTCTTTGATTTCTGATATCAGCTCTGTGCTCATTCAGTTTCTTACGGAGCGATTGTCCTGTTTGTCCAATATATAAGGTGTTGGGGCATTTCTTGCACATGATGGCATAGACCACATTAGTAGATGAGCAAGTAAATGAACCTTTGATGGAGTAGCAGGCTTGATTAGGACCCATGATGGTGTCTCTTGTGCAGATATGTGGGCAGACTTGGCAGCGTGGTTTGTTGCAGGGGTGTGTGCCTGCTTCAATGTTCCTGTTGTTAGATCTGTAGTTGCTGGTGAGTATCTGTTTAAGATTAGGGGGCTGCCTATAAGCAAGGAGTGGTCTGTCTCCTAATGCTTGAGAGAGAGAGGGATCATCTTTTAGAATAGGCTGTAGGTCCTTAATGATCTTTTGCAGAGGTCTGACTTGAGGATTGCATGTGGTGACTAGTGGTGTTCTGTTGCTTTCTTTCTTGGGTCTCTCCTGTAGTAGATGACTTCGGGGAACCCGCCTAGCTCCGTCAATTTGTTTTCTTACTTCCCCAGGTGGGTACTGTAGTTTCAAGAATGCTTGATAGAGATCCTCAAGATGTCTGTCTCTGTCTGAGGGATCAGAGCAGATGCGGTTATATCTTAGGGCTTGGCTGTAGACAATGGATCGGGTGGTGTGTTTAGGATGGAAGCTCGAAGGATGCAAGCTAAATTCTGTGAAAGCAGGACTCAGTCGAGACTATGGGTTCTTTTTCCATTACAAAGGGTAATTTGACTTCAGGCTTCCCATGGTTTGAGCCTGTAAACTGCTCTGATTTGCTGTTACTTTATGACCTGATCCTAGGTTTTACACCCCCTTGCATTTAGTTTCATTCCTTTCTGTAAGTTCACCCATCTTCGAAGCATCTGAGGAAGTGGGATCTTCTCCCATGAAAGCTCATGCAAAAAATAAATCTGTTAGTCTTAAAGTACCACACAACTCCTTGTTGTTTTTTTACATGTCAGTTTTGCCTTCAACAATGTAGGACAGCATCATCCTTTGTGCAGAGGAACCACAAGTCTGGTTATTTAAACTATCTTCCAAAAAGCTATGGTTCAGAGGTGTGCAAAAGAGTGTTGAGGATTCTGTACAAGCTGGTTTATTTTCAGTTCTTGAGTCCAATTATCTAGATCAAATGGGCATTTAACAATTTTCACACGCACACATCCAAGGCTAGTGGGAAGTTGCTCTATCAGAACTTGGATCATCTGAGACTAGAGATAGAAGGCTAGTCTGGCGCTGCTGCTAAAGCTGCTATTATGGAAAAAGCAGTCTCCTCTTCAGGACACAAAAAGCTTTCTTTTCCCTCACCAAAGAGCACAGAAAATAGCCCACTAACAAAGTAAATGGAGGTTGACACAGCCTGCAGTTAGGAAAACTACAAGTAGTGGCACTCAAGGCACTTTTCATAAAGTGGTAAAACCAATGCTTAAGCAGCCAGATGAAAATAAGAATAGAACAAAGACTGAGCATTAAGTTACTTGGGATTGAAGGAGAAAATTAAATTGGGAATACTGCAGACTTCTCAGAACCAACACACAGAAAAGTTCTGTTATGGCATGTTCTAACACCTACTTAAATCACCCAAAAACTTCCTGTTGTTTTCAGCAGACTCTGGATGAGGGTCAAAGAAAGTGCCTTGATTATCAGAAGGGCAGAGAAAGATACTGTGATGCAGACCATAGCAAGGTAGAGTTGGGATGGACCTCAAGAGTTCATTAAGGCCACTCCTCTGGGCTGAGACACTTACAATACACAATAATTGCTTTAAAAATCAACAGTGTAAAGTGAGAAGGAAGGTTTAATTCTAACAGCAACCAAGACAGCAATAAATACATGAAATTTTCTATAATAAATAAGCAGCCTATGGCTGATAGGTTCAAGCAAAATACGGTTTTCCACAATTTGGTGGGCTACTTTTCTGTTGTTATAGAGCAGAGCTGGGAAACTACTGCCCACATGAGACTTTCTTTCGGCCATCCAGCTGGGCCTGGCTAGTGGCCCAGAACACAGCTGCAGCCACTGCTTCCCCCTGCTGGCCGGGAGGCCTCATCTCTCTCCCACCACCTGGATCCAGCATAGTCTTGACCAGATCCACCTCTTCCCCCAGCAATACTAAAATAAGTAGGGGAACGGAGGGAACAGAAACCCAGAACAGTGCAGAAAAGAGTGAAAAAACATGTCCCCCCCCCCCCCCAAACTTTTCCCCCAGTTTAACAAAAAAAAGGGAGGGTGGGATTGCAAAAACATAAGTTAAAGTTATAAGAACCCTCCTCCTGCCTCCACGCCTCCTTTCCATGATATCTGAAAGGGTGGGGAGAGTATAATGCAAAAAAAGTGGACAGTCCAAAAAAAAAAAAGTGGAAAAATCAAACAAAAAAGTGCAAAAACAGGGAACAGTGCAAAAAATGCAAAAAGTAGACAGGGAGTACAAAAAAAGAAAAGCGGCAAATGATAGGGTTTATGTTTATCTACTTACTTTTATTTTTGCCAACTGTAATAGGGTGGGAGAGGAGCGAGAGTGAAGCTGGGAGGGGTGGCTGCTCCCCATCCAAGCCTTACCCCTTCTGCCCCTCTCTTACTGCTTGTGGCCCTGCCATGCAGCAAAAATGGCCCTCAGGCCAAATGTTTGCCCACCCCTATTACAGAGTCACTGAAATGTATTCCACTGGTGGTACAATTTCAATATTTCTTTAAACCGAATGGGCAGTGCAGCCTTATAGACCATGCTTTAAATAGTGTATGGTCTTACTTCAAGCCTTGCAAAACCTAACCACAAAAGGATGAAGTATTAACATTAACTCCTAGCTTTTGGGGCTTTTTTGGGTACAAGGCAAGCCTCTTCTATGGTAAGGATCATATCCCCTGCTTATGTAACTCAACAGCTTCACTGATGTTAACACTACTCTACACTAACTGAGTCTCTGACCCAGTGCTTGCAGGTTCATAAGGTGTAATGTACTTATTGAGTTTTAAACACAGACCATTCAACATGTGCATGCTACATGATCTCATGAGGTCCCTTCCAACCCTATGATTCCATTCTATCATTACATGTAAAAAGCTAAGAAGAGCCATTAAAGCAGGATTGAGGAGGGAGAAGAGTAAAAAGAAGGACAGTCCACCACAAAGCACATGTTCTTTGGGTCCTTAACACCTTTCAAGCTGTATGGCATTCCCTCTCAGAGGAGACATCATGGTACGAGTCCTGAGCTATCCCATAGTAAAAAAAAAAAAAAAAAAAGATTACTCCTTTGGCAAGATTGGCAGAAAAGACCCAGGTCTGCATTGCAGTTGCTTCAGGAGCCCATTCATATCTCAGCACTTCACATCACCAAAAATGCCATGGGACACTCAAGCAGGATTTTCTGTCTCAGCACAAGAGAGGCACTATGGAAGAGTGAAGCCCGAAGTCTAGTAACTAGCAAGGACTGCTGACTCCAGACCTTAAATGTTTCTTAGCAGAATGGAGGAAGAGCAATTTAAGATGTCAGATGATTCCAGTGAACAGGTTTAATGATCAAGAGGCGAAACCAGAGTAACCTGGCACTGCCCAGGGACAAATTTTCTAATACCACTTCCTCTGAAGTCAATAAGGCTGCGCAAGTATTACTGAGAACGGAATCTGAATCTGGTAAACACAGAATCAACAACAACTTCTCTTTCCTATAACCAACTTTTGACCAAAGATTGCAAACCCACCCTCCCCTTTTTGATACAAAGGGGTTACTGATGCACTCTTATTATGCTAATTGTTGCATATTCTCAAAGTTACTGTTAATCTGCAAGATAGCACACTGCTCTGACAAAGTTCATGAAAATGTGCACGAGTCATGATGCTGTAAGCTGCATTCTTGACTCTCTAGTTTATCAAATACTTTACTAATATTGTAATTACAAATTGTCTACCTCCTACTTTAATTTGCAGCAGGTAAACTGATCAACTGATCATAACCTCTGGCATTTTCAAAGGTTTTCTTACGAACAGATATATTTTGCATGTTTTTGCACGATAGGCCCTTTCCAAAATGCTGATCTGATCACTGATTCCAGATTACTCACCCCCCTCTCAAAGGTACAAATGAAGGGTGATAGCTTGCATGTGGGTGTAAGAGACTTTAATGTATAGAAAGCATCAATTTACTCCTTTTGGTCTACCCTAGATTTAAAACAAATGCAAGCAGAAAAAAAGAATTACAGTATGAATTACAAGCCACAGATTAAACAACCCAGTTGTGGCAAGGGAAGGAGGTATAAAAACAGTTTTATGATTTGCACAGTCACAAATAATTAGAAATGATTTTTTTCCACCAAAAGAAGGGGCTTCTTTATTTTACGAGGACAAGACAGCTTCTAAGAGAAAGCACTGTCTGTTAGCATCTTATTCTGAAAGCAGACCTCTTTAGACAGATTTGTTACAGTTTTCTAGATGCTAATGTGTAAACAGATTGTAAAATTATTTTAGGGCCTTATGCATCCTATAATAGGATTTAATGTGTTCAAGAGGTAGTCTTATACCTCTTTAACAAAGAGGCTTACAATATGGTAAGAACATATCAGGGAAAGAATACTTCTAACAGATAAATCCTCTCGGCAAAGGCTGTAATCTTTCAAACTTAATTGGTGAACTCATTAACGAACAACTGCCACTACAAGAAGAAAGACTATTGTCAGCGACTTATCGAGCAATGAGATAAACTTAATTATATTGTTTTTAGTGGATTTACATTTGCTTCCTTTAGGATTCTAGATTTTCTAAACATTTGGTCCTTAGTTCTATACATTCTCCCCCCACCCCTGTCCCCCACAGAAATGAAAATCAACTGTGCAATGACTTAAAAGACAGCGATCACCACAGGTCTGAACTGAATAAAACACAATATAAAATTTTTTGTCTTTATTATCTACTTCTAAAAAGTTATAAGCCTATGAAGTAGTTAATTTATGAGCCATGTTAATAATTTGTTCCCATTTGATGTGAGGTTTAGCCAACATGGTTTCCTGGGATGTGCAAGGATAATTTACAGGTCCAGCTTGGCTCCTGAGGGAGCACTAACTAATTTGACACTGTAACATGACATTGATGGCAGGCGTACACTAATGACCAAACTGCTAGATGCTCCTGTCATCCTGTCGTTTCAGTTAAGAGCAAGTTTTCTTTCATTGCCAAAAAAAAGTAGAGTGGTTCTAGTAATTATTCAGAAATGCACTATAATAAGAATCTTAGTGTTTACTCCCAACATACTAACCACTGACTAAAGCTCCCATTTGTCTGATATGGTGGCTGATTAAAGTTCATCTCTTGAATAGTAAAATCACAGCTTAAAACAAGACAAAAAGAATAAACGGCCTTCTATTCTACATTAAACTCAGAAAGTGGCCATTTTGGTTCCAAGCTGGTTTATTTTCATTTATTTATACCAGAAGAATAACAAATTGGATTTATTTTTCATAGCACTTTTTAAAACAACATATATGTCTTCTTGGTGTTTTAATGTCTGGTTCAGTTAGCACATTAATTCCATACAGAAGTGATGCTCTAGAAGAAATTTTATTTTCTTCCAAGAAGCATAAATAATAAAACAATGCTTCTGAAGCAAAATCTTGTGCCAAACAATTTGGAATTTTTTTTTTTTAAATACTCACAGTTCTTAGATAATTTTATTAGGAAAAGCAATTCCACGAAATCACAGGCATTTTCAAGACCACGGAGAACTTTATACATTACAACAGAGGTTCTCAGACTGTTGGTTTGCGACCCCCCCCCCCAAGGGGCCATGAGCAATTTTGAGGGTGGGATTGCACAAATTCATTTATCATTTTAGGAGGTCGTGATACTGCAAAGTTTCAGAACTGCTGCATTACAAATTATTTAGTGTGGAAGCATACAAAAGCATAAAAAAAGAAAATGGGTATTTCCCAAAATCTACACATATATGCCATTTTAGGGTCTGATCCAACACCCAATATGGATTACATTTTAATTTGAAATAAATTCCATAAATATTTCCATAGATTTTATACAGTAATATAGATCATACTCTAGACTGTTTCATAAATAAGGAAGTTTTATAGACTAAGGCAAAGATTTTCAAAACAGACCAGTTACTTTGGGTACTCTTCTTCAGATGGTCTAAAGGGACTGATTTTCTGAGAGTTGCTCACCAGTTTCTGTAAATCAGCCCCTTCAAAACTGTGAGCTGTAAGCATCCAAAATAATTAGCTGTTTTTAAAAATTACAATGTAAAGCTACCAACAAAAACAAAAAAGTGAAGCAATAAAGTTAGTAGAGGTGCATATATTTGTCACAGATCAGCATGAAGCAAACCTGAAAATCTTACCTGAAAGTCATCATTGGCTCTCAAGTGGCCTGCATTATCTGAGTAGTCTCCCCATGTACACTATATCCACATTAGTAGCTAACTCACAGCCTTGTCTAGCTGTCTCTGGAGAAGGCCTATCAGTGGTGCCACCCATGCTGTACCTGTTCTGTGGAGCATCAGCCTTCAGGGCTGCCAGTGTGACACCTTAACTGCAAACTTGCAAAGATAAATGGCCCCCAGGAAAGGCTGAAATTCAATTGAGTCTGATACCTGGAATTCCAGGTCAGTGCACAGATTACAGAGCAATGTGAAAAGGAGCCAGTCTGACCAGCAACCTGTGGCTAAAATTTAAAAACCAAAGAGACTCATCCTCACAGCAATAGGTGTCTTTTCTACAGGAGCTGCCAGATCGCACAAAAGTGTACATTACTTTTCCAAATCATGTCAATGCATTACTCGTGCCCAAAATATTTCAAAACTTTATTTTCAAAGAGCTTTTGCCTACCCTAACACTAGAGCTCTGCGTGGATACAAAAATGCGGATCTGCATCCAGTCCACAACCACTCAGTGATAATATCTATGCAGTCACAATCCACAGGTCAGTTTTATATACATTTGTAACCACATCTGCAACTGAGTACGGGCTCACAGTCAGCATTTTATCATTTGACTGGCTCATTCCCACATGCACACTTTTTCCTTTTCTTGTTTGTGGCTCGCACGCTGTGCTGTCAATCAGATTTCCTTGGCCACCAATGAAATCTGTGGTTGACAGCATGGCACACCAACCGCAAACAAGAAAAGGAAGAAGTGGGCAGGGAAGTCACGGGGAATGAGCCAAAGAAAGGCCAGCATGCTGACTGACTGATAGCGAGTGGTAACTCTTCAAGCCAGCCTGCTGTGACTGAAACTCTGATTGGCTGGCACCACAATCAGAGCTGAGCTTGGATTGGCTGCAGCACATTCTTGTTCCCCTGTGTCCTGCCAACACAGATCCTAGCAGCAGCTGCAGCGATGGATTGCATCCGGGGCAGATAAAAACAGAATCTGCATCCGCAGGTCAATCATCAGCAATGTATCTGTGGTCATCGCAGGTGCGGATACCCACGGATCTGCAGTGGATACCACAGATCTGCACAGCTCTACCTGACACCACAAATATACCACAGAATGGCACCAACTTCCGAGATGAAAATAAAAACAAATGTAACAAATACTTGGTATGCTCTATTCCATGTCCCTTGGAAGGTACATGAATCACATCATCATCAAGATGATAACTTTGGCACTCTTCCTAGAAATTATTTTTGTAAACAATGTGGAGGCAAGAGATGGTAAACAAGGGACACCCCAGAATCTCACAGACAGGCCAGACATGCTACACTCACCTCTTCAGGAAAAAAAATAAAATAAAAAATAAAAAAGCAGATTGACTAAAAAGAGAGCTACTGTATCCTTGTAATTGCTATCACCCTTCAACAAGCAGCATGCCTGATCCTTTTGCTGTGACTAGAAATGGATTAATGGTGGCTTCCTCCCAGGCTACATTACCAGTCCATGCTGGTGTCTAGAGAACAGAAAGGCATGTGACAGACAAGCCAGGGAAAATGTGCCAGTTCAACTGGGGGGGGGGGGGGGGAAGAAGTGGGAAGCAGAGACAGGTGCAGCTATAGCCATTGTCAATGAAGGCAGCTGAGGCAAATGAAAGCCTACCCCTTGGTTAGAGGTTGTGATTTCATAGCAGTCTTTACTGTCAGTGGCAAAGGCAGAAAACTCACCTCCTTCCCTCCCCACTTGCTCTGGGCTTCCAAAAATGACTCTGAAGCAGGTGAGATGTAAAAAGCATTGGTCTCAGAAGGGGAAGCAAAGGAAGAGAAGCACCCTAGTAAACCTGTTAGAACTACAAATGATTGTGTGGATAGAGTCAGAGCCAAGACTGGTCAGTGATCTTAAAGAGGGCCAGGTTTTCATATCAAACTATTATAAAGCAACTTCTACAGCAACACTTCCTTCCACCTGGTCCCCTCAGTCAAAGCTACTTGAATTAGCTTCTAGTATTGCTGACTGGCTTGCTCATCTACCTCATTTTCTGGATTCTCTCTCGACCAGGTTCCCAACAGTTCCTTCTTGCCAGTAGCTGATCCTGCTCCCTCAGTGCCAAGCACAGTCCAGACCATAATTAACTGAGATTCAAGCGGATATCACACTAAGAAGTGGACTTCTACACTTCTCATGTTAGCTGAAACCATGTCATGCCTCTTCACACAAACAAGTCCATTTTTTTTCCCTCCTCCATGGCAACAAAAGGAAGAAATTTAAATAATTTATCCATGCATTCCTCTGGATGCCTCATCCCAAAACATACTATAGACCTGTTGAAAATCTAATAGGGTTATGATAGATCTGTCTCAGAGTTTTATCAGAAGGGTCAATTAGCTGCAGCTACCAGATAAGGAAGACTAACTAAAGACCAATAATTTCTGATCTTCTCTGTTAGGTGTTCCACACCAAAGCTAACACGGAAGAATTGCTCTTTCAAAAGTGGCTGTGGAAAGAATAAAAGTTTCTGTATGAACTCACTTGTGCAAATGGCTAGTAACAGGCCAGGACAGGTCAGCTTGTGAAATAAATCATAGATTAAGCAATGGTGCTCTAGCGTTTATCTAAAATAAAGGACATTCATGTATGACACCTCAGAATTATCCAAACTGACCTTTGGATAAAATACTGTCTCGAGTTCAAGGTAACACCAGGAGTTGGTGCAGTAGCTCCCAAATCCCACACCTATGTACTCCAGAACTGTCAGATGACAGTTACAGGTGACTGCAGCATAACAAGTCAAATACAGACTGCATCCCCAAGACTGAGCGCTAAAGAAAAGAAATGGTGATCTATGCACATGCTAAGCCCTGTAGATCTGCAGTTACTTTCTTCTTACCGGAATGGAAATCCAGTAACATCTGCAGAAGAGTGAAAGTTTCAAATTGACAATATATATCAAAAACTAGGCAAAAAGATTTTTTGCGATCCCTAAAAGAAAGCATCTTTCAGAGAGCTCAAACAAGAATGCAGCACTCACTATTAAAAGATCAAATATATCTACTTGAATCAGCCCATGACACAAAATTCATATCTGAATGGCAAACAAGTCCTCACCAGCTGCCTAAGATAGACATTAAGTAGAAATAGGAAAGCATGCACTTAGATTTATACTTCTGACAAAGTGCCATAATCAAAGAATACTTCATTTTACAAGAAAGAGATTTGTAGCTAGGTTGCATCTTGGTTTCCGGGCTTTTGCGTGCTCTGTTTTTGTTTTTGTTTTTTTAAAAATTCAGCTAGTTATGTCTCCGTGTACCATAAGAAGGTGATTTGATGTAGTAACTACCTGTTACTCTTGACAAAGGTAATTAATACAGCAAAATATCATCATACACTATGTAAACTTAGACCACTATAATTAAAACACACATCTGTTGAAAAAAAAAGTGTGGGGGAGAAGAAAAAACCTTAATGTCCATATTTTTCTAAATTGAAAAAAATAAAAATATGGACTATCTGAAAGGTCTAGGGAACAATCTGAACAATGCAGATATTTCAGCATATCAGATACAAAGTGTAAAATATCAGACATATCTTGAGGGGTATTTTGTTGCTGGTTGGTTTACAACTCAAGAATACAACTTGAAAGGATATAGTTTAGGAATCCCATTCCTTTCAGTTATACAGGAATCACAAAAAAAAAAAAAAAAAAAAAAAAGAAGTGTTCCCCTTTGGTTTGTTGCCTTCTGCTAGTTTCCAAAACCCACAAGTAAAGATACTCTCTCAAAATATTATTCGTGTGGGCAGGGACATTTAAGGACTGATGGCTTGCACTCTTCCTGGAAACTGGGAAACAGCAACACCAGTGGAAAAGGCATTCACAAACTTCTTGGTAGCATCAGAAGCTGTTTCTATGCAAAGTAACCACAGCACACACTGACAGTTAAGAGAGAAGTCAAAAATCTATTTAACATGCTAATTACAGTTAATGAAAGAACAAGGCAATCAAAAACAAAAGGGTTCCTGACTGAAGAATCTACCTACTCAGCACACACCAATAGATGCACATATAGACCTGAAAATAGGGTGAGAGAAAAAGAAAATTTAAAAACTGGTATCTTGAGACAATTAGTAAAATTCACAAAGTAAAGTACTTTCTATACTAGTCCATAGTAAAGAACTGACTAATGTTCCATACTCGAAGCAGAGTTAATACCTATCTTCCAGGTCAACATCTATTACTGTTGTTTCTACATCAGAATACCTTGAAAAGTTCACGGCTTGAACTAGCACACTACTACAATGAAATTCTGTTTACAGAAACCAGCAAGGGAAAAGAAAACATCACAAGCTGGAGCACGTAAGATTCAAGTGATGCAGAAGCAAATGTATCCTACCTGTAATATCCAGTGGTCTCACTTAAGGATGATAAATTCTGTTTCTTACAGAGCTTATCCTCAATGACTTCTGTACCAAGGAAATAGCTAGTACTCTCCTGAAATGATCACTGATTCCAGTGGAATTCTTGGAAATGCAGCCAAGTCATCACTGGGTGAATGCATCTTAGAAACTCTGGCTTCCTACTGGATGTCCTTCCTTATATGAACCACTAATCAAAGGAATATGACTTGTAAGTTCTACTAAGGAGAAATGAGGGCTGGTATGGACATTTAAAGAGTGATCAAAACTTATCTCCCACTCCAATCAGAAGCATCTTAATTTGCCCTTTCAAAGAAATCTAGAAAGGTAGCTTAAGAGAAAGAAGGGCCTTGAAGAACGAAGTATCTGGAGGAATAAGAATCCATATCCTCTTGAGCTAAGGTGACATTTAAAAATTCTCTTTCCTCAGACTAAGAAAATATGATTGGGGTTGGGACAGACAAAACTGCAAGGAAAAGCACTAGAAAGAGAAAATTCACAAGGCAAAAACAGAAAGATGCTTCTTCACCAGCTTCCGCAGTTATCTCAGAAGGGAGTACTCTTTTAGGACATCTGTCAGGACTTAAGAATCACTGTCCTTGGGGACCATTATCCAGTTAATTTCCAAAGGGGTAGCCGTGTTAGTCTAATCCAGCAAAAAAAAAACAAACAAACAAAAAAAAAAAAAAAACCAAGGAGTCATGTGGCACTTTAAGACACCTGTGCAGATAATGAAGCAAGTGAATTTCTTGGCCAACCAACCACTACATAGACAAGGAGCACAGCTGTCATCAGAATGACGGAGGCATTTCTTAGCATCACTCTTCTGACAAAAGTACGTGGTAAGGGCACCCCTTTCATTCCAGAAATGTGAATGAGGTGCCCGTAGGAGAAAGGGGATCCCAGATGCACTCCACAGACCAAGTCCATGGTAGTGGCCTGGAGAAAACTCTCTTGTACTACAGCCTTCTCCATAACTAGTACTTTTCTTTTTCATTCCTGGAGGTGAAAAAGGAAGCCCTGACATTTGACTGACTTGCAGGAGGAAGCAGAAATGTGACAGAGAGAGAGAAAGTACCATGGACAGGTCATTAAGGATCCCATAGTTTGAAGAGTTTTGGCTTCTGTCTCACTACTACAGCTATCAGTCAGACTGGAAGTGTGAGAGAAAAGGAGCGCTTTTGTCATCTGCTCCTTCCATATTATTTGAAGGAATCTCAAGATAAAAGCAATGAACAGAAGTGACATGATAGCATCAACAACGATGATTAGTACCACAAAGGACACCAGGTATACAAGCACTGCAAGCCATCCCCCTTACAAACACAGCCACCATCACTTACTTGGATTAGTGCTAACACCTAGTTTCTGGACCAAATGTTTAACACCGCTGTTGTTACAGTACCAAGCCTTGAAAACTTTAGGACTTCAACGTAATCTAGAGAAGCCACTTAAAAAGCTTCTGTTCTGGCTAGATTCAAAGGGGCAGCCATGTTAGATGAGGAAACTCACTTCAAACCATCTGACGAAGTGGAATTTTCTCCCAGGAAAGTTCATGTGAAAAATAAATACGTTAGTCTTTATGTGCCACAGGACTCCTGCGGGTGTGGGGGGGGGGGGGGGGGGTTTGTTTGTTTGTTTTTTTTGCTAGAGTCATTTTTCATTTATTGTAAAGACAAGGAGAGAAAAGATTTTGCAGGTTACTGCAATAACTGCTACCTCTAAATTTTATTTATAAATTCTATACACATTATTTTCCTCATATTAACCTATTTCTTTAATATTTAAAATACTTAAGCCTCCTCCTCCTCCCGCATTACTTGATCTTATTTTCACAAACTTTTGTCTAGGAGTATGTGATGATGCCATACTTAAGAAAAATAATGGAGCAGTATTTCTGCATTTACACACACACACACACACACACACACACACACACACTCACTCTCTCTACAGCATCAGAAAGTGACTAAGAAGTTTAGTAAGGTCCACAACACTTTTTTCAGAAAATTGTTCTCTTTCGTGCTTACAATGAATTAGGATGAAAAATAAAACCATTCCTTAGATTCCTTTTTCAGTATGGTGTAAAAGTGTTTTGCACATATAATTAAGTCATAAGTTGAGGGATGCTTTTCCTTTTCATATTTTAATTATTCATCAGGTACAGCATTGTTTTACTGTATTAAATGTTTGATGTACAGAAAAGCCTATTCTTTCAGAAGTGTAATTTCATCCTCAGTTCATTTATATTCTTTTTAATAGTAGCTAAAAAGAATTCTGCTAAATCATTTAATGTGATATTCTTTGTTGATGAAAAAATTCAATCTTTTCCCCCCTCAGTTTTAACTCTGTTTTCTTAAAGATAATTATTTAGGTGGTTCCAACAACATTTTATTGCTATTGTTGAGTCACAGATATTGTCTGACTGGCGTTATAGTTCATCTCCTCCCCCCCATATATGGTTGAGATAATGCAAGAAAACAAAGTTTTCTAAAACTTAAACTTACCTTACTTTAAATTAGCACTTTAGCTGTTCAAGACTAATTCTTTTTAGAATGTAACCCTTATAAAATTGCTATAAATATCTTTTCCCTCTATTTGTGCACTGCATAAATATAATTAAATTGTAGTTATTGCAGTCTGAACGGAATGCCCATGCCTCAGGCAGACTGGCGTGACATTTAACTTACACAATTAAATGTAAGGATAGGAAAACACAAAACAAGCAATTCATGTTAGTTTCATGTTTTATAGTATCTACTTTTCTTAGTCTACCTGTCCTTGCTTTAGCTTCCATCAGGCTGAAAACCATATAAACAAACAACATTGGAACTAAAGAAGTCTGGTCTTCCACCATGGAAATCACCAGGAGTTTTGTCATTGTCTTCACTGGGTGCAAAAACCAGCACTAAGGTCAAAATTTTGAAAAAAAGAAGCCTGAACTTAGACTCCTAAATAGTGATGAAATTTCCAAAAGTGTTGAACACCCAGCAATACAACAAAGGCTTGATCCAAAGCCCACTAATTCAGTGCAAGTCTTCTTACCAACTTCAGTGAGCATTAGATCAGACTCTAAATGGCTTGAATTTTCTAAATACCTAATGCATGCCATAATTACCAGACCCAAATCAAGTACATGTACATGGAAATGGCAAGATGTGTAACTTACTCATTTTACTTACACCTGAAAATTAACTGATTTGGACATACATTAAAACGCAACAGTGTTTGCATTGTTGTTAATATAATACAGACCAGCAGCTTAGGAAATCTGGCACTACTTATCTGTACAGATCAAACTGGAACACAAAAAGAAGCATTATCAGAGGTGCTGGAACAATACTTAGAGTGCACGTGTTGAAAGCAAAAACCATGTTTTGGTTGTTATTGCTACTTCAAGTTGAGGGCTGCAGCCATCCCGAAACATTCCTCAGGCATTGTGGCCTATGGTATAAAAGGCTCAGTAAACACTAAAGGATCAAGTCATATGAACACCCATCTTTGTAAACTATTATTTACAAATCTGTTTAGTCCATTAATTGTTTGGGGTTTTTTTTATTCTTAACTCACTCTGATTGGTCTATACAGTAAAAAGGACCTCCGTCGGGGGTGGTCTTAAATACTATACAAGCGGTAACTTTAATATAAAAAACAGTTGGAAGTGTTCTTCTTGGGCACTACTCAGGCTCTAGCACCTAAGTATTCTTTGCAAACGAACAACTGAAGACAGCATTCTTTTTTCTTTTTATTCAGCATTTTCCAAATTATGGTTGGTCAAATTCTGCAATCAAATAGGTATGCAGAAAACCTATTGTAAATAAGGGGAGGGGTGCACAGATATATAATACATGTATGCAAAATTTTGGCAACATCATTTTTAAATTCGTTATGAGTATTCTCACACCTCAGCTTGCTAAGTCCTGCCCACCTTTCTTCTTAAACTCTACTATACAGTCCAATCACCAGTAAATCAGCTTTCAATACAAATAATGACTACAACTCATATCTCCCTCAGTAGTACTGTTACCATGAAAAGAGCAGGTGCAGTTCCCAACTACACATATGTACAACCGTTACAATATGACATATGCATGTAATGATATAGAAGTTGGAATGGTAGGTGAATATGCCAATACTGCAATATACCATTTGGCGGCCTAACTTGATACCTGATTTGCATCATAAATGAAAACAATTTAATGATCTTAACCCTAGCTTTGTGCTGCTCACATGAAAGATGTTCACATATTTGCCCATATCCAATCTTGGGAGAACAGAGACTAGAACTAAAACCAGGGCATTACTGGCGAAAACAGAAGTTTTGCCTTTGATTTCAACAGAACCAGGATTTTATCCCAGATCAGGTCTAGATTTCTGAGGAGCAGCACCAGTATGCATTGTGTCTGCCTATAGACAGTGATGTCTTTCTTGCTCTTTTGTGAACACAGAAATTCAGTCACCTCTCAAAGCTAGTCCTACTGAAATATACATAATACACAAAATGAGGAAGTATTTTACACTGGAACACATCAGTTCTTGAGATATCATACTCTGCACCCGTCATTATATATTATAGGCTCAATAATGACAAGTCTATGATCACAACAAAGGAGAATATACCAGTTTCCATTTATTTTAAAATCCCTTGATCAGTCTCTAGAGGTCATTTCTGCCTCTGTCGTTGAGAAAGTTAATATAGCTAGAGTTACAGAATGAGATTCATTGGTTAGACCCATCAATAGGCAATACTGAAGTCAAAGAAATGAATCTGAAAATAAAATGTATCCATTTTATCCATTATTTTAAAGACAAGAGGATCTTTAATCAACTATTTTAATTCTACCTCCAGTGATATTTATAAATATATATCTTCAGCACACTGTACACAAGAAAAAAAGTAACTGAGGGAGAGAAAACTATATATACAGTTTTCTCTCTCATGGTTATTTCTTTCATTCATATATGAAAGCAAATGAAATGTTTTCATGCTTCCTACTCTTCCTATCTTCTTTGCACTTCTACTCAGCTCTATTCTATTACCAACAACTACGGAGTAATCCCATGTTGTTTCCATTATCTACCCTCATCACGCATTTCAGAAATACAAAAAGTACATAATCCAATTTTTCAACACTATGCTCTATTTAGAAGTTGCTTGCAGTCAGCACCAGAAACAGACGGATCTGTTTAGAAAGACTTAATCCTGAAGATCGTTCCCTCCCTCTCATGGTTCATGGTGTTTTGGTGAGTGATGACGACGGTGTAAAGCACAGTGAAGCTCTAAAGTCACACTGCTTTTTGTTCATTTGTTAAACTATAGCACTCCCTTTTATCATCTTCATAAATATAATTACAAAAGTCCTGTGGCACCTTAAAGACTAACACATTTCTTTGGGCATAAGCTTTTCTTGCATCTGATGAAGTGGTTTGGAGCCCACACAAGCTTGTGCCCAAAGAAATGTGTTAGTCTTTAAGGTGCCACAGGACTCTCATTATTTTTGCTGTACACAGACTAAAACAGCTACCCATATCTGGAAATAGATATAACTGTTTTTACCACAGGATCTGAACCAATAGTGTACACCTTCCTCAGGCACAGAGGTTTTAGAACACTTAATATTAATATGGCCTTTACCAAACTTAAGGAGTGGCATTCAGTTTATTAAACTAGAGTGTAACTTTTGACACATATGCTATCAAGGGGTCCTTGGAAAGAAGTGGCAGCAGTTACAACAAATTAACAACATCCAATAAAAATGCCATAAACATGCAGCATACATAATAAATCCAATCAAGTCTATAAGCCTCACAGATAAAAATGAGTAATGACTACTGTCTCTGAAAATAAAAAAGTTTGTTCAAACACTGCTGTTCATCATTGCAACACGTTTTTGCCTCTAAATCTAAAAATACAAATTAAGTGATTTTTATATGAACAGCATTGTACAGAATGCATTTGCTTTCTCATTTCCCTTTTCCACACCACTTCCCAGCTTCTGAAAATAGGGAAACTATTACAGTGAAGTTTCTTTTGTGATGATTTCTTTTGAGTTCTGTAATGTATTCTTGGTGTTTAGACAGATGTTAACTGAGTAGCGCTTAGCAAAACAAAACTAGTATCCCTGAATTGACCAAACAAAAATACCACAGAATTTATGGCAACTGTTGCTCAATAATTTATTGGCTGACTGCATTAATTTCCTGAATCTGATCTGTTTCTAATTCTAACTGCTGAGCTTGGGTTCTGAAGTCAATGGCCAATAAGTGCATTTTGAAATCTGGGAGGGGTGTAGATAGAACTTTGGTTAAACAGAAAATAAGGCTATCCAAAAAGAAAGCAAATGGAGTAGGTACAGGTTCTGGACATCATCCTTGCCAGATTTAACAATCTTAACTGCTAAAGACTATCAGCCCAGCAAATTTCAGCTATGAAACCACCCTTCGATGAGAAGGGTTACAAAGAAAAGGAAAGGTTAACAATCCGATATGCAAAAAGAAATTTAAAAAACAAAGCAATACAAAAATCACACAACCAACTTGATAATGAAAGAAGGGAACAATGAACTTTCTTAAACATCCTCCTGTATGATAGATGTAAAGGCATATGAGTAAATTATAACCATTAAAAATCATTAAAGAGTAATTGAGAATAACTGTTTAGGTAACAATGACTTTCTTGAAGTCCTCATAACAGAAAACCCATTTTAATCACTTTTTGCAGTAACTTGTGTAAGAGTAATACCAGATTTTTTAATTTCTATACATCTAAAAGAGCATGAAGGGAAAACCATAAATTATATACTAACTCCAGCTGTTAAATGTTGGCATTTGGTCTTTAAAAAAAAGTTCAAAATCTGTTTCCTTAAACCAAGGAAATGTGGAAAAAGGCCATCCTGCCAGTGGAAACATTCAACAGCAGAAAGCTCAAGCTGCGGTTTCTTGCCGAGGCAGCAAACTTCTCTAAAAGGGAAGTTACTGCCAACTCAAATACTGTTTGCTTTCACACCCAAGAACAAACTGTGTGCATGGTGAAGGCTTCCTGAGGGCTCAATGCAGCTGGAGCATGCTGAATAAAGGTAACTAATGTCAAAGCTACTGTAAACTTCTTCTCATTTTTCTATCAGCAAGCTATCATCAATGCAAACAAGACTATTATTCTGTCACCCCTCCTGAAAAGAGGACAAACCTGTATCTACTGTAACTTAAAGCTGGGGTTTTTGGATTTTTTAAACAAGTCAAAAACCCAAAAGGGTTTGTCTGCATAAGCATTTGCTTTTAGTGTAGTTAGAACTATGGGTCATGTTCATATTTACAACCACAGTAATGATGAATTTCCATATCTCAACACAATATGCAACAAGGTTGCTCCCCCTAAGCAGGAAATGCAAAGGGAGGGCTTAGTTGCAACTTTACAAATTAGAGCCAGAAAGCACTGCCAAAGCAAATACAATTACTGGGAGGGCTCGGCTCTGAAAAAGATCAGAGTTCCATCACCATCACTGAGTGTCACACTCACTACAAGATAGACTGCACAAGGGTGGTGAGCCTATGCTCACACCATGTTCCTATTGAGTTCAAGAGAAATTATTCATGTGAGCAAATGTTCACCACCATGAATCAGAGTTGCACAATCTAAACTCATGCAGACTAGAGAAAGCAACACAAAAAGAAAATCTATCATCTTGAAAAGTAAGTATATTGAATAGTTTTCATGCAGTAATTTTTATGCCTTAAACTAAAAGTCTAAAATATTATTTACTGAATAATTATTTTGGTCATGCCTTAAAAATAACATTGAGAAATTTAGGCTACAGTGACAGCAGAAGATAACAGTAATGTCATCTACCAATCCACTTTGAAATCAATAGTTATGTTATTTTGAAATACAATGTAGGAAGGAATACAAGATCCCAACATCTAAGAAAAACTAAATGTTATCAAATCCTGTCTTCCTTTTCGTAGCCAGCTGGCACACCCAGAATCAAACACAGCTAATCACTTTAAGGAAGAATCCTTTTCAAAGTAGAAAGTCACACTGTTTATTCCAGAACTCCTACTCAATACTATTTTTTCTGAGTACTACTGCCTAGCACAACACACTAAAATGGCATAAGATACGTATCTTTATGAAAGAAACCATGAGCTTGTGCAAACAAAGGATTCTCAACACTATTCAAATGTCATGACACAGTTTAGCTCAAACAAGACTCTACAGAGTTAACAATACCATGACCGTAGTCCTTTAATACACGCACATCCAAATACAGCCTTTCAATGTTAACAGCCAACCAGCTTCTCAAGTTATTCACTGTAACCAAGTAGTTTTCACCTACAAACAATATCAAAGCATGTCAAATTAAACATTAAAAACAATTTTCAAATTAAGAAAAAATGAATTTGCCTACTATTCCCTGAAGACTATCGTCATGCAATAAAGGTGCTTTTGCCACGTTTCTCTGATGATTGATGTTGTGTCATTTATTTCTGTCATCACTCCCTACCTTGCCTAGTTGCTGGTGGAAAACCAGGAAGCCATAGACGTACACTTCAGTCTTTCACTTTTTCAGGCCACAATTCTCCAATGCCAGGTGGCTGCCAATGTCCTTGCAACCAATGGCAAAACAGGCCACAAGGTTCAAGTTAACTGCCGAGTGTTACTACACTGAACATCTGGTCATGAATGAACGGATTGCCCACTAACTCACAGTGCTGGGCAGCTGATGAAAAATTCAACATTTTCCTTGTTGGCACAGTTGTTTTGGAGAATTCTCTAGAGCTTCCTGAATTATATTAAGAAAATTTCACTGCAGCAATCTATATCTGTGAGAACAGCTGGTGTTGAAAGGGATCTGCTGCTCTCTGTGTGCTGGGGGACTTCATGTTGGATCATGCTACCTTTTACTACATTTGTCCTTGAAAACTCAGCTTCATCTCTAAGGTCTGATAAATACACTTGACCAAGAACACACAACAGAAGAATATATATAAATGTAAGAATGGAAAAGGTTAACGGTCAATTACAGCATGAAACAGGACATACACTAGAACAAATCAGACATACAGAACAGCTCCTATGCTCTGTTTCACCACTCTGTTATCTCCCCCAATATCTTCTCCACTGAATAACAGAAATCCTCCCCCTAATATACTCAAGATCAAACTGTCAGAATCTCTCTCCATTATACTATTGAGCTGGGGCTTAATTTTTTTTTCAAAATCCCTTGTTAAACTTCATTGCACCTGTAACACAAATCAGAATCAATCTTACATTATATGCCAAATTATTCTAAACACTGAACAAAACGAAAGCAGAGGCAGTGCTCATTTCATAAGAAAAGAACTAAGCCTTTCAAAATTTAAAATATTTTACATAAAATAATTTATTGATAGTGTAATAATACAGCATGTTTATTTTTTTTATTTTTTTAAGGAAGTGGTAAACTTAAGTCATGCTAAATTTAGGTTATCATCTATGCAGCATAAATTTCACTTCTGTGTATAAATGCTAACTTGCATGTTTCTCCATGGTAACTAAACTATGATTAAAACAACAGTGAAACCAGCTTTTAAAGCCACCTGTTTAACTAGGAACAACCTAATTTACAAAAATACTTAAAACTTCAGAAATTTCATGGGACTCTACATCATGCTTTCCCCAGTAGACAGCTCACTTTGCCCTGATCATATAATTGTAACATACTTGGCTTTGGTTGGTAATCACTCTTTTTTTTTTTTTTAAACTAGTGTAATTTTTTCGTGCATTGTTCAGCATAATACAAGTGGTATTTAAGATTATACAGAATAAGACTCTAATAACCCTTTCCAAAAAGGAAGTTATTTTGCTCCTTTGAAGGGATTAATTTACCTAGAAAGGATCTTCATGTTTTACAAAGGGAACAAATGAAAGAAACGAGAAAATCCCGAAACTGAAATTCCTATTAGATATGGCGAGACGCCTCCAAAACTCTTTTTTTTTTTCAGATGAGATATCCTTGTAATTTACTAATGAAGAAATGGACTGTTTTATGGGTCATATTAAGGCAATAATTATAATATTACCAAGTACAGTAGAAGTGTGGGTACAAGCAATACTTTCTTATTTAATTATAAAGCATAAAAATAGATTTGAATATGAATCATTTTTAACCATATTATTAACTTAAGTCTTTAAATACTGAAAACCCCTTGAAGTAGAAATACAATCATACTAGGTCAGGTCTGGTGTGAAATACATGACTCATATCCATGACACACATGCAAAAATACCTCAAATTAAGCTTTATTATAATCAAAAACCGATCACCATTCTGTCTACTGGTTTTCACATGATGTAATGTCTAAGGCCAAGTCTCCAGCTTTTATGTATGACTGCACCCATCTCACAGTAACACACAGTAAAATGTTTAAAATCCAGTCCATTTTACACTTGCCCATCCAATGCCATATACAAATGTCCAAGGGATGCTAATTTGATAACAATAGTATTCATATAATGTCTACAAAAATTGACATTAACCCCAGTTCCTGGTATTACCAGCCCTTTCAGGATGACAGAAGAGACTTTCATATTTAACAAAACTACAGTATCTGTTAACAGAAAAATGATTTCTTAGCATAAACAAAACAGTGTCCAGTTCACAGACTTATGCATGTGCTTAACTTTTCATGCCTGAAGTAATCCTCCTGAACTCCTTAGGGCCACTCACGCATACCTGCAGGAGTCCTTGAGGAACAGGCCCTAAATTCAAAGAGTTTTTCACTGAAACCACGTCTCATTTCCCTGTTTACAACTACCTTCATCCCCTGATTTGAGCATTTCCTTGGGATTTATCCCTTTGTGACTATTATCTCATCTGCTGAACTCTACTGACTACTCTCTTTCAGCAGTCTTGCTAATGAATACAGGAGTTAATATTGTTACTTAAAGATACTGGACCTTGACCTAAAAGCCAACTAGCTTCCTAATTGTTCAATTTCTTTCAAATATAATTAAACAATTTTTCCATACCAACAATTCATTTAGTCTGTGTGTCTGTCAGCACTTTGTCTCAGCCAGTTTCACTGTTTCCCTGGATAATCGTTTCCTCTTTTTGTTTGTGTGGATCCTTTACACAGCTAACTAGAAAAACTTATTGTAAAACCATAAAGTTGGCAGAGAGACAACAGGGCAAATAAAGCATCTTCAATTACTACTAACTCGCTTTTAAAAATTAATAGATTTCAAACCAACTACATCCCTTTACTGAGCAAGTGGTGCCCCTACCTCTACAGCCTCAGCATATGTCTTCACTGACGGTAGCAAAATCGCCATCATAAGCTCAGGGTTTTGGGAGCAGTTTGCAGTGAGTCTGACGTGGGCGCTGGAAATCCTGGGGGCAGGGGCATAGTGGAAAGCCGACAACAAGAGATTTGCGGTCGGCTTTTCCCGGGTGCTAAGAAAGTAGCCACCAGTTAGGCAAGAAATTGTATGTTCCTTGAGTAACTGGCGGTTGACTGCTGCCGAAAAGCACTCAGGCATAGACTAGGGCTCTGAGACTTGCACGACATTAGAACCAGTATAGTCCTACAGTCCAAGAAGCTGAGTTTTCACAAGGCTGGATTCATCTTTACTGACATAAACCTCAGCTCCACCGGGGTCCCCTGAATGACAGCATGAAGCAGAGCTGAAGGGGTGAGGACACGCTCAGAGAATCCATGTTATGGAGATTCTCCAACACCTGTCTCTGGCAGAAGGGAAGTGTATAAAGGGCCATGGAGGCTGAAAGCCATTAGGCTTTTCTGTCTCCATCCACCCCATGCATCCAAACCAACTACCTGGGATAAATGGTTCAGCTGATATGGTTAGAGTTGCTTTCTTTTTAAATGCAAGCAACAGGACCCCCAAAGGCCCCCACGCCCATGCCTTCCCTCTAGGATCCTGTCACTCACTCCTCTCCCCAAATTCACCGAATCACCTCAATAAGCCTGGCTGCAGGTAGGAGGTAGCCCTGAATGAGCAGGGCTGGTGCAGATTAATGACCCAAAGCCTACCCCCACCCTGCTGTAACTGAACTCTTGGTTCAGATGCCATAATTAGGGCTGCCAGGTATCAAAAACCAGACACTGACAACCCTCAGTGCCACCTGAACACAGAAGCCAAAACCTAGGCGGGTGGTACCCTACTTTACTCTTCTTTTTCCTTCCCCCTGCTCCCTCCACCATACCCCTTCCTCTCCCCGCTCCATCTTCTTTGCTTTCTCGCCTGTCCTCTGCCACTTCTGACCCCTCTTCCTTTCTCTCCACATTGTCCCTAGCCCCATGCCACTTCCCCTGTCCCTCACCCCTGCCCCAGTCCCCCACTTCATTTCCTTCCCCTTCCTCTTCCCATCCCATCCGTCTCTGGTCTCTCCGATTTTATTGCCCTTCCCACACACACACAGCAGTTGCCATGGTACAGAAACAGGACCCAGCACAGAAGACGACAACAAGCATTAGGATGCAGGATCCCAGAGCTGCCAACCTCGACCAGGGAGAGGGGCCAACTGGGCTGGCACAGCATGGGAAGGACAGAGATCAAATCCCCCTGACAGACTGAGCAGAGCAAAACCTCAGTGCTCAGAGAAATCAGAGTTGAGGAAACAACAGCCCTGAAAATATGCCCATGTCTGGTGTGGGTTGATGATACCAGCACCTATCTGTTTGTGGTAATCGGACAGTCAGTCTGGTCAGTACTGACTCAACATGGCTAGTTTCCCTTTTCAACCAGACTTTCTGGTCAAAAACTGAACACCTGGCAGCCCTAGAATTTTATTTTATTTTTTTTTCACCCAAGGATTCACTGGCCGTCATATTCAATGGGAGCCTTATGCCAATGCTGGATATTACAGTTCTGTTCATGGATCTTTCTCCATGAGTATATGAGCACTCAGAAATCACTCAATAAAGTTGATCTGGCCTGATAATTAAACAAAGAACAAAAACAGAAATAAAAAACAAGACAATTTTAAAAATTAACTGGACATTTGGACTCTCAGAAAAAACATGCAGTAAGATTTTGCCAGGAAGGCCTGGGATGTTCTGTCTGAACCTGCTCCCCCATCTCTAGAGGTGAGGAACGTTATGTCAATGGCAACAATTCTGAGTTCTACTAAAATGATCACTTTGGGACTTCTTAGAATTATCAGTTCTCCTTCTCTTTCCCATTGTAGGAGCACAATGGGTACAGCAGCAGCAGTAGGAAATTAGTATGAAGATGATGATGCCCACAGAGGAGGATGTTTCTTAGCTACTGCCAGGCTGCCCCTCAGCTTAGGGAAGAAAACTGTGCAACAGCACCCACTGCACATGTCTCACTAGCTCCTGGAAAGTTCACCTTAAACTCCCTTGCATAAATTCTAACCTTCCATAACTGGTGTTCTTGGAGCCTTCCATAATTGGTGTCCAGTCCATGTCAGGTTTGTGTCTGTGCCACAGGCACTGGTGCTGAAGATTTTCCTTGAGTGGCACCTACGGAGCTGGTTCTAGCATCCTCTGAAGAGGCACCCATATGCAGCGGTATAAGGATGCAACTGCCTCCCATCCCCCAGTTCCTTCTTCATGTCCATCCCATGTCAGGAGAGTCAAAACCAGTAACTTAAGGGGTTGGTCACACCTTCTCAGATGTACTGAGTGCAATGCTGCTGTGCCAAGGCCCATGTTGCCCCAGGCCTGTTGCATGGTGTCAGTGGGATTTAAAGATATCAATGGAAGACCAAGCTGTGGTTCTGTAAATGTCCTGTACTTGAATCTGGGCTAAGAAACTTGCTGACAAAGCCTGTACTCTTGTTGAAGGAGCTACCAGAGTGCCAGGAGATGTGACCTTCACTAGCCTGTAACAAATCTGAATGCAGGTAGTGATCCAAGAAGAAATCCTCTGTGACAAAACTGGCAAACTCTTTGTTCACTTGGCAATCGTGATGAAGAGCTGCATGGATTTTCAGAAAGGCTAAGTTCTTTTGATGGAGAATGTCAAGGCTTTTTCCCCCACTCTGGCACTCTGAGTGCAGAAGGTGGGGGCCCACAACAGGCCAGAAAAGCCACTGGCCTTAAAGCCTGCTCTTAAAAGTCTCCAAGGCCTCCAATTCCTGGCCTTGGAGTGGTATCGTTGCCACCACCCAAATGCAAAAAAACCTCTTGAGACCCAGGAAGGCGCACTTGGGAATTCCTCCCTGTGAGGCACTTGCAATCCTCTTTATTCCTCTCTCAGGAAAGTGACTGAACTCCAGCTGCAATATGAGCTGGAACTGGAACAGGGTTCCCTTTAGTAGCTGCCTGTGCAGTCTAAGGCACGGGCACACAAACCTCTTGCCTTTCAGGACACAGAACCAGAACTTACTTAAAAGGTAAACTCTTTAATCAAAAGGAACAGATAATAAACACAGAGAGTTGCTTCTCTGGGAACTAACTTAGGTAGTTACAGGGTAGTGGGAGGGGGTACATGTGCTCAGCACAGAGAAATCCAATAAACAAGCCAAACACAAAGAAAATACCCTGACCACGTCTAAATAAACATTCCCTGTTCTACTCATGCCTGGTCAGTACCAAACTTAACTTATCTCTGGTAAGGATGTTGCTGGATTCTTCCTCAGGCCCCTCTGACCTCCTCCTGATCCTTCCAGGAGCTCTGCTGCATCCAGACAGGCCCAGGCCAGGCTGCTGTTACAATTCAAAAACCTGTGCTTTATTCCTATTGGCTGTCCTAGGACTCACTGACCAGAGTGGTAACCCCTTCCTCCCCAAGGGTTATTATAAAGAAACCCAGCACTTGCCTGACAACCAATGTGTGCAGGTGTCTCTCTTCACTAGAGCTGCGTGGCTTCAGAGAAAAAAAAAGACTTGCAGGATGATGTCCAGTTGACATGAAACCACAATAACACCACTGATAGAAATGAAGGGTGATGGCACAGGTGAATCTTATCTTTCTAAAATACAGTATTAGGAGGTTCCAGTGTTAAAGCCTTGATTTCAGAGACTTGCCTTGCCAATTTAATTGCCAACAGAATGGCAACTTTCCACAACAAGTGAAGAAGTGAACAGTACCACATGAGCTCAAAGGGAGGTCCAGTGAGTCTGGACCAAACTAGGTTGAGGTCTCATAGAGGAACTAGAGAAAGTAATTCAGAATAGAACATAACAGGACCTGGGTCGAGGAGAGGTTTTGTTTCACTATCCAGCAAGAGAAACATTTCCACTTTGCCAGGTAAATTGCTCTATAGACATGTCACAGGGTCAGACTGGAGAGTTTCCAGAGGGTTCTAGAAAGCCAGTATATTAGCCCCAGGCTCAGTAACTCCCTTTTCTCCCTATACCTGAGCAGAGGTTACATCAAGCTAATTGGCACACCTGGAGCTCATCAAGACCCCACCCAGGACTTGTTAAAAAGCCTTACCTCCAGAGAAAGGGGGTAGCTGGACTGTGAGAGAAAGGAGACCCACTGGAGTGTATGGAAGGAGGCAAGGTGTGGTTGGTAGGCCGACAGATCTGGAAAAGGAGCAGAACACTGGTCAGGAAGAGCCCCACAGGTACAAAGACTGGTGAAAGGTAAAAACCCGCTTGAAAGGGATAAAGGGCCTTTTTCAGGACTGGAGGCCTGAGGAAAATAGACCCGTCACTAGATGAAAGGGTGAGACGCAACAAGGTAGAAGAGGAACTTTGTCAGAACTGCTGTCAGGGGAGGGACCTATCAGCGTAGTAGACTAAGCGCGCGCGCGCACACACACACCTGGGAAAGAAAAGGGGGGGACGTGAAGGTGTTTATGTTGTCGTCACAGTCACCATAATGGATGATGCGGTGAGGGAACAGGCCACAGGAGCCCACCAAGAGGCCACTAAGGCCCAGATGACCACCCAGAAGGAATCAATGCAGATGCAACAAGAGACTAATCAATTGTTAATAAGTCAAGCAGCCTAGGACCAAACCCTACTGAGAGGTGAGGGACCAGCTAAAGATCCTGACCACCACAGCTTGTGGATCTGATAGCAGACAAGCCTGGAAAGCCACCAGCTACCTACCAAAGATGACTGCAGAAGATGATGTAGAGGCACACCTTCTAACTTTTGAGAGGACTGCACTGCCTGAGGCTTGGCTTCAGGACCATGTAGCAAGGTGAAACCCAGGCCTGAGCTCTTGCACTCCCCGTGCTGGCCAGGGAAAGGCACGGACCCAATGGGGGCCAGGAAACAAAGGGGCTGGGCTGGAGGACGGGAGGACTATTTAAGGGACCGGACCAAGCAGCCACAGGAGAGGAGGAGGAGGAGGCGGATCTCCCTCACCGGGAGGAGTGAGGGTGTGGCCAGAGCCTTGATGATCCCACCTACCCCGCCCAGGGTGAGGACCTGGAGGAGTTACCTTCGGCTGAGGAGCTGCCGGGTGGAGGAGACGAGCAGGGCCCACAGGACCTGGATGAGCTGCCTTCCACAAAGGACGTGACTGACCCAGGGTTGCCCAATGCCTGTGACCTGGAGGAACTGCCTCTGGCTGAGGATACAGCGGGAGATCCAGATGCACCCACAGCGAAGGCTGAAGGCCTGATGGGCGTACCGCTGGGAAGGTACCCGGGAGTTTGGTAGGGAAGACGGAAGAAGTAGCCCAGAGGAGGGGGGCGGACTAGCCTCGCAGGGATAGTGTGTTTTGGCAGGTGCACCACTAGCTATCTGGTGGCCTGTGGCCACCCACTAGGGCCCTGGGCTGAGATGCAGTGGAGTGGGCGAGCCTGCACCTCCCTCCCCTCGACCCTTACCACAACAAACCCCAACACTAAACCCTGCCCAGTGAACACTGGCCACTTGTTATAACTGTGCTTGCCCTGTGAGAGGGCTGAAGCCTTGACTACCTCAGCTGCCTCGCCCTGCTCGGGCTGGAAGGCAGGGACTTGTTATAATTGTGCTTGCCCTGTGAGAGGGCTGAAGCCTGGACTACCTTGGCTGCCTCACCCTGCTCAGGCTGGAAGGCAGGGACCTTCTGTAACTGTGCTTGCCCTGCAAGTGGGCTGAAGCATAGCTTGCCTTGGCTGCCTCGCCCGGTGTGGGCTAGAAGGCAGGGCCCGGGTGTCCTGCGTGTGCCCTGCGGCCGTGACCGCAGACGGCCACCCTTAGACGGCCAAAGCAGCCCACTCAGTAGGCAACCCAATTTACAGACCAGCAGGCCAGCATTCTTGCCCCTTTCCTGTATCGGGAAGCCCAGAAGGCCTACCATGACATGTCTGCTGATGCCACAGTCAGCTACCCCAGCTGACAGCAGAGATCCTGGCCAGATCAGGAGTAACCAAAGCCATGATAGCCCAGAGGTATCACGAGTGGAGGTATCAAGAAAATAAGCCCCCAGTGTCCCAACTGTTCAACCTTGCCCACCTTTCATGTAAGTAGCTGTCACCTGAGGTCCATAGTTCAGAAGAGATACTGGAGGGTCCTGGTCATCAACTTGTATACGAGGACTACCACTAGATCTTTGCACATGAGTTGGCCAGAATGATCCTTCCTCCTACAATGAGGTACTTGTGCTGGTAGAAAGACAGCTGGTTCCCAGATGGCTTTCCTAAATACCCAGGGAGGTAATTTAGGGAGCTACAGAAACCCCTGCACCCTGATCCACCTTGTGGAAGTTGCAGTTACCCCACATAAATATACAAGGCCACTAAAGCTGAATTAGGTGGAAACCACAGTGCTTGTGGACTCCAGGATTGCAATTATACTTGTCGCTGGGAAATTAGTCAAGCAGAGTCAGTTGATACAGGCCAGATGCAGGGAGGTAACCTGTGTCCGTGTGACTTAACTATACATCTCACCATTCCAGTAGAAATCAGGGTTCAGGGAAATGTCACCAAAGTTACTGAAGTTACTCCTTAAGTTCCCATACCTTGTCCTCACAGGAAGAAATTTCCCAGGATCTGGGAGACTACTCCCACCAGTCGAGTTGGAAGAAACACATGATTTCTCCTCAGCAGACAGTTCCTCCTCAGTGTTCTCTGAGATAGCGCAGGATCTGTTCCCCATTCCGGAGAAAGTCAGAAAAACCAAGCAAGAAAGGAGAGCTGCTAGAACTTTAGGTATCCAGATGCTGACCAGCCAGAAGGCTGCCCACGTAGGCAGACAGATGTAGGTGCCACATAAGAGGACTGACCAAGGAGAAGAGGGACCAGAGACTGATCCCAGGAGTAACCCCTCTGAACAAGTAGGGAGGAAGACAGAGACAGGGACTCAAGCCCGAACAACTCAGCCCTGTGACAAAGTTTTGGGTGAGACACTGCATCTAAAATGACAGCAACAGAGCTAGTAACAATCTTTGCCAGAATGGGGCTACCTAAGGAGACTCTGACAGATCAAGGAACGCCCTTCATGTTAACAATAATGAAGGATCTATGCGCCCTGCTTCATATATAGGCCGTTGGAACTTCTGGCTACCACCTACAGCTTGATGGTCTAATGGAGAGGTTCACCAGGACCCTCAAGGCTCTGATAAAGAAAAGTAGTAAGTCGTGATGGGAAAGACTAAGATATCCTATTGCCTTACCTCATGTTTGCCATCTGAAAGGCCCCTCAGGCTTTGAATGGGTTTCCCCCTTTGAGTTATTACATGGGTGACACCCCTGGGGCACATGAGACATCTCAGGGAGGTTTGGGAGGAAGAACCAAACCCTGGGAGAAACACAATTGACCACATATTCCAGGTGAGAGACTGAATAACTCAAGTCACTCCCATGCTAAGAAAATGCTTGGAGAAGGCTCAGGAGGCCCAGCAGACCTACTACAACTGACCAATGGTTCAATAGTTCCAGCTTGCAGATCGAGTGATGGTATTGGTACCCACGATTGAGAGCAAGCTCCTGGTCCAATGGCAAGGGCCTTATGAAATAACTGACCCTGTAGGAGAGGTAAACTACAAGGTGCAACAGCTGGGTCTCTAGAAAGAAGACCAGGTCTACCCTGCCAACCTCTTGAAGCCTTAGCAGACCCAAGAGGCATGAGTAGTCACCATAGAGACTGTGCCTCAGGAAAATAAGTCACATGAGCAGGTAAAGATATCTCCCCACCTAACACCAAACCAAAAGCCTGAAGTAGCTGAGACAGTCAATCGAAATCGAGATGTATTCTCAACAAAACCAGGCTGGACAACAAAAACTTATCACCACATCCTCACCTGAGGCACAGGTAACAATACGGCCTTACAGAATCCCAGAGGCAAAACGAGAGAAAATCAAGGATGAGGTAATGAAAACATTAGAATTGGGAGTCATAGAAAAATCCCACAGCCAGTGGTCCAGCCCAGTTGTGCTGGTACCTAAACCTGATGGCACCATAAAGTTTTGTAACGACTTTCAACAACTGAATGAGATTTCCAAATTTGATGTTTACCCTATACCACGAATAGATGAATTAGCTGATAGATTGGGCAAGGCCTGATTCTTGATCACCCTGGATGTAACAAAAGGGTATTGGCAAATCAGACTTCTTATAGGAAGCACGTGGTTTGACACCTGAGGACTGGGGCATGCTCCGTCACTAAAGGCTATTCCCACAGGAGCAATTAACTACTAATTAAACTTAACTAACAAACCATGTACACAAAATCTACATACAGGTAGAACACTTGCTGAGGCAAGGACATTCCAGCATCAGATCACAGTGGAGAGGTAAGGTGGTGGAGGCTGGCAGCACCCTTGCAATGCATCCTACTGCAAGAGGGCTTTACCACTGACTGTATGGGCACAACTGGGAAAAATCTCCAGCACCAGTGCATGTACCTGACATGGAATGGAGATAAGCAAGCGCTCGAAAAAGAATTGTATTTCCCTAGCCCTGTTATCAATGGTCTGGCTAAACAGGAACACAGAAAATTCAAAATTAACTTAAAATCTATTTATAACATTGGCTGGGCAAACCTGTCCAGATAGAATAAAATTCCAAGCTCAATAAAGCCAAAGTTTATTAGAGATTCAAAAAAGCTGGGTTACATTTTAATCTTCTTTTCATGACACTTGTATTGTACCACTTTTATCTAGAGCAAACGTGGAGCAAACTACAAAATCAGAAAATGCTAGGAAGTTTGCAAACAAGCCACTTTTATGAAATTTAGCTTAATTTCCAGACCACAGAAGTCCAGTTAACCTGTAAATAAATATGTATGTGCTGGGCACTTTTCCAAACTTATTCTCTGAACATTTCTCTCCTTTGCTACCATCACCCTGTTCATCCACCTGTCTCATTTTCCAGTACAGGTAAATCAGCTGTGATCTGAAGCTCCCTATGTACCTAGGCACCAAAGAGGGGAGTCCTTCCATCAGAACATTCGAGACCGAGGAAAGACAAGGAATGGAAAAGCGTTTCTTTTTTATTAACTTTTGTCTATCCCACATCATGATCAATTGTTATTAGTATTACATTTCTAACACTGTAAATGTGCATGATACTTTGCACAGTAAATAAAATTACAAGGTTCATGCCCCAAAGACTAGCACAGACAAAAACAGAAAATACAGCACATGGCAGCAGTTGTGAGCTAGCACTGGGAAGGTACTCAGTGGGGAGGGCTGAGTCAAAAGGAGAGACAGGATACAGGAAACAGCAGGTGCTTCTAGTAAACTAGAGGTACACAGGTGCTGGAACTACGGGTGCTTCTGCAATGCCTGGCTTGAAGCAGTTTCCCTCAAATATAGGGTTTACACTTTGGTTCAATGGCTGTCCCAGCCCCACCATCCAAATCCTTCCAGCACCCCCACAGTGGTGAGGTGTTTTTCCAACAGCAGACTGCACAAAAGCAGGAAAAGCAAAAACACACAAGAGTGGTATGAAGATCTGACAGAGCCTGGTTATAGCCCCTTCCAGAATCCATCAAAATGGGTCACTGAAAAGATCAACCAATAAAATCTTCTCCCCCCCCCCACAACTAAAACAAACAAATTACTTAATGCACAAGCAAGATGGGACAGCTCAAGAATTATTGTTCACTTGCTTTCAAAGGCTGAACATGCTGTCGCTATAGAGCAAACCCAGGCTATTAATGTGAAATCCTTACATTCATTTTGCATTCATGCCTCTCCTCCTAGAAACCTCTACCTGTTCTGAGAGTATACTTGTATGGCCAAGCCTTGCTACACATATATGCATGATGGGTCTGATCCTCGGTTTGGTTTCAATGGAGTTATATTGATTTAAACCATCCTACAAGAACAACAATGCTGATAAATATGTACTTTGTCATACTTGCTTTTGATAGCCTTCACACTGCCACATTCTTTCATATAAATTGTAATTTTGAAGCTTGATATATTCTTCAGCCCTTTTGCTGGACCCCAAAGCACTGAAAACATCCACCATGCTTCAGTATCATCCTCTCCTCTAAACATCTAGGTTGGTGGCATAAGTTATCCTGAACTTTCCTGGGCTGTTTAAATTCAAGCATAAATTTGTACACAATAAAATATGAACCTAATTTGTCATGCTTCTATGAGCAACTGTGTCACTCACACCAAGAACCATTGACTGTGGTGTTCAGAGCTTTCGTTCCTATTTCACATCACTCAATTGAGCCTTCTGTAAAAAAGCTTTTAACAACCACATCTGGTCTTTAATAAATCACTGCACTTTGTCTTCCTGCCAAAACTCCTCCTTTATCTAACTTACATCTTCATGATGAGATAGGAAATCACACATTATAGTGGTGACAAACAATTGTAATTATGTCATTAGTAGCCATTTAGTCTACAAATGTTCTCAAAAAGGAAATAGAATGCACAATAAGAAATATGGGATAATACATTGATCACAGTTCAATCCGCTTTTTACTTCACAAGTGTAAAAAGCTGGCATAATTCATGGGCACAGCAGGCAGTAATGGTACACCACTTTATGAACTACGCAGCTATTTTATTCCCCTATCTACTTAAAAATAAAAAAGCTTTTAATATCTTGATTCAGACATAAAAGTTATTTATGATGCTTTGCTGATTATAATTTTTTTAAAACTTTTCATAGAAGTGATTCTTTCTGAAATATGAATACAAACTATGTTATCAAAGATCTCACCAAAGGAAAAAGGTGAAGAAGAAACTTCAGTATGTGCAAAAATTTAGGAAATGAAGATCTCTCTGCGCCCTCAAAGGTTTGGAAACCTAGGTTGCTACCTATCAAAAAAACTTGTTCTCTGATTTTTTATGAGCTCTTTAAAAGGGTGAATTCCTAATAGGCCTAACAAGAATAAAAGACACAGCTGAACTCGAATTAACATGCAAGCTAAATTCTGTGAAAGCAGGACTGAATTGAGACTATGGGTTCTTTTCCCATTACAAAGGATAATTTGACTTCAGGCTTCCCATGGTTTGAGCTTGTAAACTGC
>ML681973.1:9931989-9944952 GCA_007922195.1 Podocnemis expansa
GCAGTAGTTTAGATTCAAACACTCAGAAACAGCATATAGAGGAAGGTGAAGTCAAAATCACCTGTTGTAATGAGGAAAAAAAAAACGTAATCAGACCTCTATAGTACATCATCGAGGAGCTACAACCTATTCTACAAGATGATCCCTCACTCTCTCAAGCCTTGGGACACAAACCTCTCCCCGCTTTACAGACAGACAGTCTCCCCCCTCCCCCCCAGCCTGAAGCAAATACTTACCAGCAACTACAGACCTAACAACAGAGCCATTAAAGCAGGCACATGTCCCTACAACAAACCACACTGCCAACTTTCCCCACATATCTGCACAAAAGACAACATCACAGAACATAATTAAACCAGCTACTCCATCAAGGGCTTACTCACCTGCTACCCACCAATGTGATTTATGCCATCATGTGCCAGAAATATCACTCCTCCCCACCTCCCACCTTATACACTGGACAAACAGGGCAGTCTCTGCATAAAATAATAAATGGACACATCTAACATCAGAAACTACAACATTCAAAAACCAATAGGGGAACACTTCAATCTCCCTGCTCACTCCATTGACGACTTGTTCATAGCTGTACTCAAACAAATGGATAAAAAGATAGAAGCTTTGAAGAGAAAGTGTAGAATTAGAATTCATATGGAAAGTTGACACTGTTGCTTTTCCCCCCTAATTATGTAAGATTTGACCTCACCTTCCTCGATATGCTGTTTCTGAGTGTTTGAATCTAAACCACTACACTGATTTGCTCTAAATCATCTGACCTTATGTTTCTATGACTTATACTTCCCCCCATTTATTTTCCTCCCATTCTGTAAGTTCCCCATCTTCACAACATCTGATGAAGTAGGATTTTCTCCCATGAAGAGCTCAGGTGATAAGTAAATTTGTTAGTCTTCAAAAGTGCCACAGGACTCCTGGTTTGTTTTGCTGAACTAGACTAACATGGCTACCCCTTTGGAACCAAGAAATCAGTAGTCCACATCAGCCTGGAGCCTTCAATTGTGTAAGTTTTATACAGGTAGTCCTCACTTAGTGACCGGGTTCCGTTCCTGAAACCCGGTTGATAAACGAATTGGTCGCTAAACAAGAAGCAGCCCTTACCAGTATTTCAGGCATAACGTACTTTACTGGTAGTGGGTTTTTCAACCATCTGTAGATAGTTTTAATGTCACCTTTGCATCATTTATAACATTTTTAATATATGTTTTAAGCTCTAATGTACTGAACTTAGTTTGCATAGTGTACTGTAAATACAGGTAATCGTTTTTAATATTTTGAGTAGTGCTGTAAAGAAAAGGCCTAAAATAAACTCTATCGTGATAACTTTGTTTTATTGGCATAAGTCCTTACATACTGTATTACAGAAATGGAGGTTACTCACCTTCGTGCAGTAGCCGAAGTTCTTCGAGATGCGCGCTCCCGACAGGTGTTTGGCGCCGCTAACACCCCGGATCGGAAATTTTTAAGTTAGCAGTGGCTCTGTAGCAGGGAAGCCGCGGCAGCGTCCGTTTCCCGCCAGTGTGACATCAGCCTGACAGCTTCCCCGCTGCCCCTCCTGTCAGTTCCTTTCTACCCCGGGAGATATCTGAAACGACAAGAAATAGCCTCCGAAGTAGAGGGGAGGAGGGTGGGTTGTGGAGCATGTTGGGAGCGCGCATCTCAAAGAACTTCGGCTACTGCACGAAGGTGAGTAACCTCCATTTCTTCATTGAGCAGCGCTCCCAACTGCTCCACAACAGGTGAGTACGTAGCAGTCACTGGAATGTGGCGGTGGGCACTTCGGACCGTCCCTTGTCCATTGTTTGTAGTATTGCTCGACCGAAGGCCATATCATCTACAGAAAAACGGTCTAACGCATAATGTTTTGCGAAAGTGTCATTGGAAGCCCAAGTGGCTGCCTGGCAAATTGTTTGTAGTGGAACCTTCGCAAGGAACGCCATTGAAGATGCCATGGATCTTGTTGAATGAGAGCGGATTGTGTCAGGTGGCGCCTTTTGGTTGATATTGTAGGCTGTGCGTATACATGATGAGATCCAGTTGGATAGTCGTTGCTTAGAGATGGGCTGACCGAAAGATCGTTCGGTAGTAGATACGAATAGCTTTGTTGTCTTCCTGAATGCCTTGGTTAGATCCAAGTAATAGGCTAGCGCTCTTCTGACGTCCAGGGTATGGAGGGCTCTGTGATGTGGCGTTGCGTGCGATTTTGGATAGAAGACAGGTAAGTGAATGACCTGATTCACATGGAATGCGGATGAGGCTTTTGGAAGAAACTTGGGATGGAGCCGTAGGGATACCTTGTCCTTGTAGAAAACCGTATAGGGCGGGTCAGCCATAAGTGCCGCCATTTCACTCACTCTTCTTGCCGATGTAATTGCAACGAGAAATGCCACTTTCATGGACAAGTGCAAGAGAGAGACAGAGGCGAGGGGTTCAAATGGGTGTCGCATCAATGTTTTAAGGACTAATGGGAGATCCCACGGTGTTGCTGGCGGTTGAACATGTGGGAATAGATTATTGAGGCCCAACATAAATCTTTTAACGACTCTGCGAGCGAAGATTGAATAGCCGTCTACAGGTATGTGAAAAGTTGAAATTGCTGCGAGATGGACCTTAATGGTGTTGACTGATATCTCTGTTTCTTTTAGGTGCCAGAGGTAGTCCAGGATCATCGGTATGGGTGCTTCAGTTGGAGAGGACGATCGCTGTGTGCACCAATTGGAAAATCGTGACCATTTTTGAAGGTAAGTTCGTCTTGTGGAAGGTTTTCTACTATTTAGTAGTACCTCCCTTACTCTGTTGGAACATAGGAGTTCCGTAGTATCGAACCATTGAGGTTCCATGCTGTTAAGTGTAGCTTGTTCAGGTATGTATGCTTGCAGGTCCCGTTGTCTTGTGACAGTAAGTCTTGTACCTGTGGTAAGATGATGGGAGGTACTGTGGACGTTTTGATGAGCATGGAGGACCAGGGCTGACGAGGCCAAGCTGGTGCTATCATTATTACTGTTGCTCCGTCCTGTGCGATTTTGTGTAAAGTTCGTGCTATCAATGGAATGGGCGGGAAGGCATAAAGTAGCTCTTTTCCCCAGTGAATAAGAAAGGCGTCGCCCTCCGACCCTGGGCCTCTCCCCGCCCAAGAGCAATATCGGCTGCATTTCTTGTTGTGCGCCGTAGCAAACAGATCGAGCGCAGGATGACCCCAGAACTCGAAAATGCTGTGAAGGATGTCCTGTCGGATCTCCCACTCGTGGCGGTTTGTAAACGAGCGGCTCAGGGCATCTGCTATGATATTCTCTTTGCCCGGGAGATACACTGCCCGAAGGGTGATGCCATGTTGGATGCACCAATCCCACAGATTCACTGCTTCTAGGCAGAGTATGGGAGACTTGGTGCCTCCTTGCCGATTTATGTGGAACATGGGGGACCTGTTGTCGGTTCTTACCATTACCACGCTGTGAGCAATTATGGGGAGAAACTTCTGACACGCTTTGAAAACAGCTCTCAGCTCGAGTAGATTGATGTGCAAGCCTGTCTCTGCCATGGACCACCTGCCCTGCGCCGTGAGGTCGCGGCAGTGAGCTCCCCATCCCTGTAATGAAGCGTCTGTGGTTACTGTGACTTGTGGTTGTCGAAAGGGGACTCCTTGTAATAGGTTGTTGTGACATGTCCACCAAGATAGAGAATCTTTGATGGCACTCGGCACTGTGAGTAGTGTTTTGGTTAGACGATTGTAATGTCTGACGTGGGAGAGAAACCACAGTTGGAACGGACGCATGCGAAGTCTTGCATTCTCTACAAGGTAGGTTGACGCTGCCATGTGTCCCAACATGCGCATAGCTGTGTGAGCCGATATGATGGTTGCTCCCCGAATGGTATACGCTATCTGCTGTAGGCTGATGAATCTGTCCATTGGAAGAAAGGCCCGTGAAATCGGTGAACAAAGTCTTGCCCCTATAAACTGAAGTTCTTGCGTCGGCACCAAGGTGGACTTGTCGAAGTTTATGCTCAAGCCTAGCTCGTGAAACAACTTGATTGTTACTTATAGTGCTTGAGTTGTGCTGATCTGTGTGGGGGCCTTGATGAGAAAGTCGTCTAGGTATGGAAAAATTTCTATGTGCCTTCTTCTTAAAAATGCCACCACTGGGGCCATAAGTTTGGAAAAGATTCTTGGCGCCGTGGCTAGGCCGAAAGGCAGGACTGTGTATTGATAATGACTGTGAAGAAAACGGAATCTGAGAAATCTCCTGTGTGCCGGTCGAATAGCGACATGGAAGTACGCGTCCTGCAGGTCGAGGGAGGCCATCCAGTCGGATCGTTGAAGGGCCAGGAATATGTCCCTGAGGGTCACCATTCTGAATCGTTTCACCACTATGTGTGTGTTGAGACGTCGAAGATCTAATATTGGTCTCCAACCTCCCGTCTTCTTTTGTATTAGAAAGTACGGGGAATAGAACCCTTTCCCTCGTTGTTCTATGGGTACCTCTTCTACAGCTCCTAGATTGAGTAGATGTTGAATTTCTGACTGAAGGAGTTGTACGTGATTGGGGTCCCTGAAGAGGGACGGTTGGGGGTGGTGGTGGTTGGGTATAGAAATGAAAGGGATAGAATAACCGTGGTGAATGATCTCTATAGCCCACTTGTCCGATGTTCTCTCTCTCCAACGTGAGAGATACGGTTGTGATTTGTTGCGGAACGTGGGGTTGGATGTTGGTAAGTGTGGCAGGTGACCCAGTGACTGGTTGAACACTCCCTCGACTTGTCCATCAAAATTGCTGTTTGCTATTCGTTGGCTGGGAAGATTGTTGGGCGTAGGTTTGGTGTCTGCCCCTCCTTTGTTGTCTGGATCGGTTTCTATAGGTGTCCACTTTGCGATTAGACGTCTGTTGGAAGTACCTGAAATTGGTGGGTTGAGGCCTATATGGTCGACGGCGGGATTGTGGGGTATAGATTCCTAGGGTCTTCAACGTGGCTCTAGAGTCTTTAAGGCCGTGCATGACCTCATCTGTTGTTTTTTCAAATAGTTTTTCTTTATCAAATGGCAGGTCCTCAATGGTACGCTGCATTGGCTTGGGCAAGTCTGCTGCTTGGAGCCATGAAGCACGACGCATCACGACTGCTGTCCCCAGTGTCCTAGCTGCAACATCTGCTGCGTCCAGGGAAGCTTGAAGGGCAATTCTCGACGCTAACAAGCCTTCATCGATCAGAGGAGCAAATTGTTCCTGTTTTGCTTGTTCAATAAAATTTGAAAATTCATTCAGTTTAGTGTATATATCATGGGTATAATTCACTAACAAGGCCGTGTAATTTGCAATACGCATTTGTAGTGCAGCTGAGGTATATACTTTTTTTCCCAAAAAGTCCAGTTTTTTTATCATCTCTGTTAATAGAATTGGACTTAGAGAAGGGTTGCTTAGGTCTTTGACTCGCTGCCTCTACCACCAGAGAATTGGGTTGGGGGTGGGAAAAAAGAAATTCATTTCCTTTAGAATTTATGAAATATTTTTTTATCAGCTTTTTTGTTGGATGGAGGCGCTGAAGCTGGTGTCCTCCATATTTCGTCTGCTGGCTGTAAGATGCCCTCATCCATTGGAAGGGCCAATTTCTGGGATCCAGAAGACTGCAAGATGCGGTATAATTTGTGTTGGGCGGTATGGGTCTCCTGTAAGGAAATGTCCAGAGACTCCGCTGCCCTCTTAAAGAGATCTCTGAATTGTTTGTGGTCATCATGCTTATTCTGTGATGTAGAGTCTTTTGTCAAATTGTCGATAGGAATAGGTGCTGCTTGTCTTAACGTTGGAAGGGCTACAGACGGGGGTTGTAAAGTCGGTTGCACCGCTGTGTTGTTCGTGCCTGTCAAAGGCATGTTGAAGGGCTGCCAAGGTAAATAAGTTAACCCCTGTTGAGGGTACATCATCCGGGGGGGGTAAGCCCAAGGCATCGGGAGAGTCGCGCTCTGAGCCATCGCCTGAGGTAACTGCTGCATAGTTTGCTCGTGTTCTGGGCTCGAGGCCACCGACGAGGCAGACCCTTTCGATGGTGACGTAGATGAAGAAGATTCCGAAGAATCAGAACAAAAGAGAGGAGATAATGGGGCTGAGTGCACCGTAAGATCGTCTAGCAGCTCCATATGTTTGGATTTCTTGTGGTGTTTGACAGCTGGAGGCTGCACCACAGCGTCTACAGCCGTTGAAAAGGGTGTTTGAGTAAGTAATGGTGTGACAGCACCCTGCGGCAACACTGTCTGGGGCTGAGGAGTACAGGGAATCAAAGGCGGAGCCGGAGCCTGTACTGTTGCCGGTGCCGTCAGCGGTAGCGTGCCCGACATTGACAAGCCCGGTGCCGTGGATGGTGACAGTAGAAACGGTGCCGCAAGCCCCTGATTGGGCATCGAAACCGTGGCAATTGACGGCGCCGTTAAAGCTTGCGGCGCCGTCCGTTTGACTTTGTTCTGTTTCTTTGATGCTGCCGCCGCACGGGAATCATCTGCTGTAGCGGTCGGGCAGATCCTAGCACTCTCAGTCCCCTTGGGTTTCTTTTTGGGGACTGGGGAAGAGGCTGGAGACCTCCATTTGTGCGCTCCCTCTTCGCGTTGAGGAGAGGCACCGGGGTCTGAGGACGGGCGCAGGGAGCCCTCTAATAACAGGAGCTTCAGCCTGCGGTCCCGCTCTTTTCTTGCTCGGGTGGTCAGTTGCTTGCAGTCTGGGCACTTATGTGAAAGATGCTCTTCCCCAAGACATTTTATACAAGAACTGTGCCCGTCTGAGGCAGGCATTGCCTCATGACAGGAGTCACAGCGCTTGAAGCCCGATGCGTTGGGCATAGCGTTGCTGTGACTCCGCGGGCACTTGTAATATCGGCGTCCATCTTTTTTTTTTTTTCTTTTCTTTTCTTTTCTTTTAGTTTCTCCTTGTAAGTATTTGCTTTCCTTATGTCTTATTTCTATTTCTTTTTTTCCCTCAGGTTTGAATGAAGAGCCAGTGCGGACTCCGTCCGGAGTCCCGGGCGGTTGAAAGGAACTGACAGGAGGGGCAGCGGGGAAGCTGTCAGGCTGATGTCACACTGGCGGGAAACGGATGCCGCCGCGGCTTCCCTGCTACAGAGCCACTGCTAACTTAAAAATTTCCGATCCGGGGTGTTAGCGGTGCCAAACACCTGTTGTGGAGCAGTCGGGAGCGCTGCTCGATGAAGAACATAAAAATGCAATCAGCAAAAATTATAAAAATGATGTACCAAAGAAATATGAAAATAAACATTCAGATTACATTGACATTTTTACTTATCAAATCCTTCAAAGTGTGGTTCAGCAGCAGGGGGGTCATCAATGTCATTGTCTGAGAGATCAGCAGGGTTATCAGGAGCTGTAGAAGGCCATGGTAAGGGAGATGATGGCAAGGAAATGGAAGGACTTGTAAGGGTAGGGGTCCTGGATGGAACTTTAGAGAAGTATCTCGTTAGTGGGGTCTGCATTGTAATTTTCTTTTTTTCTTCATAAATTTCACCATAGCATCGTAAAATTTCATTCATTTGTTGTTCCACTTTCGTGAACCATTCAACATTCGGGTCCATACTCTCTAGTTCTAACATCGCTGCATTCACTTTGGAGAAGACATCAGCTAACCCCTTTACAGTGAACTTCTTTTGTACTTCTTCCACTCTCTCCTCTTCTTCTTCTTCCTCCTCTTTCAAGTGCTGCTGCGCTTCCAACTCTATTAAATCTTCGTTAGTTAGCTCTCCCTCGATGTATTCCACTAATTCTTCAATATCTTCCACTTCAACATCTAAATTAAGCACATTAGCAAGTTCCACAACTTTTTTTTATTCATGACATCAATATGTTCGTCTTTCTCAAACCCTTCGAAATTGTTTACAAAACGTTTCAGGCATTTTTTTCCATATGCCTTGCATGCACTTTTCTGTCACTCCCACCCAAGCTGATTCAATGTTCTTTATGCAGTGTAAAATGTTATATGATTTCCAAAAATCGCGCAGGGTTACTTCACCATTTTCTGTTGCTGCTACTGCTTTGGAAAACGTTGCGCACAAATATAGCGCTTTAAACGTAGAGATAGCTCCCTGGTCCATTGGTTGTAACACAGCAGTTGTGTTTTTAGGCAGATACACGACCTTTACATCAGGGTGTAGATCATCAAGATGCTAGGGGTGGCCTGGGGCATTATCAAGTAGGAGGATAATTTAAGGGAACACCGTTTTCCAGACAGTAATGCTTGACCGAAGGTATGAAGCAGTTCATGAACCAGTCCTCAAATAAAGATTGCGTCATTCATGCTTTGTTATTTGAACGATAGTAAACGGGCAGCGTGTGCTTACTAACCTGCTTCAGTGCACGTGCGTTTGCAGAACGATAGATGAGAAAAGGTTTTAACTGAAATCCAGCGACATTTCCTCCCAACAACAACGTGACCCTGTCCTTAAAAGCCTTGAAACCGGGCATTGCTTTTGCCTCTTTGTGTATGTAGGATCTTTCGGGTATTTTTTCCAAAATAGTCCGGTTTCGTCTGCATTAAAGATCTGTTCTGGACGATACCCGCCTTTTTCGATCATTTCGTCAAATTCATCCACAAATCTTTCTGATGCTTCTATGTCCACGCTTGCCGCCTCACCACTGATACTTCGATTATGAAGGTTGAATCTCCGACGAAAACGTTGAAACCATCCATGACTTGCCGTAAATGTTTCCGTTGACTCTTCATTTTCGCGCACTTTCAATGTTTCAAAGATACTGCGTGCCTTTGCTTGAATTATTAAAAGGCTCATTGGCATTCTTTTTTGTATCTGGTCGTCAAACCATATCACCAGTAATTTTTCCATTTCGTGAATGAGGCCTTTCTGCTGCCTAGTTATTATGGCTTTATATCCTTTTGATGATTTCACTGCTTCTTTCACTCAATCTTTATCCTTCAAGATCGTTGATACAGTTGAATGCGCCAGCTCCAAGTCACGTGCTATCGCTTTAACTTTCTTACCAGCTTCATTTTCATTTATTATCTTCATTTTTGTCTCAAGATCGATAGCCTTCCTTTGTTTCTTGGCGCTTTCTCCGGGTGAAGTCATGCTCTTCCTTTTCGCCGACATCTTGTACTTTGGGGTGCACAATAAAGTAAAAATACATAGACGAAAAACGCTAGTTCTGACTGCGGGAACGAGATGAATCTGAGAGAGTTGATGCGAGTTCTCGTACATCGCCATAATACCAACTCATCAGAGAGCTGGTCATAACTCCGAGGGGTCACTAAACGAGTAGGTCACTAAGTGAGGACTAGCTGTATGTTTCTGTGTGTGCATAGATTGCAGCAGGGAATATTAGTGATATAGGCTGCTGACCAGTTCATCTTAATTGTTTTAAAATATACAGAATTGCTAGCTTTAATATTAATTAGTTTAAGAAAAGAAATCAATAAGACCATGTGAAGCTTATCACTTGTTTCTAATGGTGGAAGAGGGATTGAATCTTGGTTCCAATGACATTAATGGGAATCTTCCCACTGATTTCAGTAAGACCAGGATTTCATGCAGGGTGTTTTATTTTGTAGCGATCCCACTAAATTAGCATTCTAGAAACAAAGCTGTATGCCCATGAATGTTTCCCCACAATGCTCTTTCTGAAAGTAATTTCAATAGATTAACCAAAAGAGCAAGATCCATTTTCTTTTCTATGGCTACAAGAAATTGAACTAGGAAAAGCAGTCAGAAGTCAGTCATTTAATTAAAATATTTGCAATCATCTTTGAGCTTCTAATGGATTCCATGAATTTGGGGACCATAGCTCCAGCTGTCAGGTTGGAAAGCTTTTATGTAAGTTTTGAATCTTGCACTGCACTGGTGTATTCCCCACCCCCTCATTCCACCAAAGGAAAACCATCTCTCAAGATATCCAAACACCCACACACACTTTCATTTCTGGTTTGTTATAGTCTCCATCATTTCCTGCTAACCACCACTGTAATGTTTTACCTATCACGTCAGTCATATAGTTTAAGGCCAAAAAGAACCAGCAGATCAACCAGTCTGATTGCCTGAATCTCACAGGCCACCAAACCACCCAGCACTCATGCAATAAACCCAATAACTGAAATTAGAGGAAAGTATTACAGCCCATAGAAAACTAGACACTTATGTGCAACAGGAAGAGAATAGGCAGGACCAAGGTGCACCAGTACCTGAAGCCTCAACAAAGGCAGGGAAATGTTTAAGCGAGATATACCCAGGTAACCCATGTGAGAGAGAGAGAATGACTGATGCTCCTTCAAAGCATCCTCACAATAAGTCCCATCTCTAGACATGGTGTTCTCTGATGTTCAGAAAGAACAATCTAAAAAAACACCCCAGAATACACTGGGGGGGGGTGGAGAAATTGCCTCCTGACCCCTGCACATGGCCAACTGAAGCCTTGAAGCATGAGCTTTTAGGAACATAAAGACATAAACCAGAAATGGACTCCGGGAATGCTGAGCCTTGCCCCACAACATCGCAACCAACACTGTCATACAACTGCACTCCTACATTTGCCCAACTTTCTCTCCTGCAAATTAATGTTGTTTGCTCCAACTCCTCCTCTTGGTAGAGTGTTCCAGAAATCACTTAATTTTCACCCAGAATTTGTTCATGGTCAGTTTCTATCAATTTGTTCTTGTGCCAACATTACTTTCTTGGGTTAGACAGCTCTTCACTCTCCCTGTTCCATTTATAGAGTGCAACGAGACTCCCTTTCAACCTTTGTTTATTAGCTTAAACAAGCCAACCTCATCCAGTCTCCTTTAATAAGATCGGCCGTCCTTTTTCTTGTTCATCCTAGTAGCACTTCTCTCCACCTGTTACAATCTGCACTCATCTGTCTTGAACAAGGGTGACCAAAACTGCATACAGTATTCCACGTCATCTTGCCAGCGCCTTGTTCAATAACATTAATACTTCTCTATCATTACAGGAAATGCCTCGCCTGATACAGCATCAAATCACAATTGCCTTTCTCACAGCCGCCTCACGGGTTATCAACCCATATAGCCAGGTGTCCTTCTTCCTCTTTCACTTCCAACTGATGAGCCCCCAGTTTGTAGCTGAAATTCTTATTGTCAGAACTTAAGTACATGACATTGCACTTTGTACTATTGAATTTCATCCCATTTCTGTCACTCCAGGCTTAAAAGTCATCAAGACATTCCTGTATAAAATTCAGATCCTCCTCTATGCTGACAATGCCCCTCAGCTTTGTATCAGTCAAGTTTATTAGCACACTCCTCTGATTTGGCCAATATACAGAGCAGAGAGACATCGCTAGCACATGATAGCATATATCACATTAGTGGATGTGCAGGTGAATGAGACCCTGAAGGTGTGGCTGATGTGCTTGGGACCTGTAATGGTATCACTGGAGTCGATATGTGAGCAGAGTTGGCAACAGGGTTTGTTGAAAGGATAGGCTACTGGGTTGGTGTTCTTGTGTGATGTCCAGTTGCAAGTGAGTATTTGCTTCAGGCTGGGAGTGTCCTTATAGCTGTCCTTTTCTGTAAACCAATATCAGTGACATTCTCTCTCTTATTTCATTGAGAGCGCTTTCAGCAGCCAGAATGAATGCATGGCAACCAAACGCTTACTCAGCCAATAAGATGAGACAGTATTTTAAGTTTCTGGAAGATCAATCTCTCTAGCAATAGAGTATAATAGAGGAGAGAAGCCACAACTCAGAGCATTTGCCTCCAACTCATTTATCCTGTTTAATGGGTGAAATAAACAATAATTGCTAGTCTACGCAGAAAACTTACAGAGGCATAGTTACATTTCTCAGGATGTGAAAAAGCCATAGAGACATAGCTATGCTGTGCTAACTCTCAGTGTAGACAGCCTTAGGACAATGGAAGAATTCTTCTGTCAATACATTTCCTCCCTCTCGGGAGGTGAATTAATTAAAGTGACAAGAGAACTCCTCCTGTTGCTGTTGAGTCTTCACTAAAGCACTACAGTTGCACCACTGTAGCTCTTTAAGTGTAGACTTGGTCTAAAACATGGCCAGATGTTTAGCGCAGAAGATCTATATCCCAAACTGAAGAAATGACTACAATCCTCTTAAAATCCACTGACGAGATCAAATTTCATCGCATCCTAGGCCTCCACTAAATTCACTATCCTATGCTTAACCAACAGAAGACAGCTAAGACAGATGCTGAGAGCACTATTTTGTGCTCAGAGGGAAAGCACAATGAACATTATTTGGCATTACAATCTTGTAAAGTCCTACAATGAAAAACAAACAAGGAGTCTGGTGGCTCTTTTACAGACTAACAAATCTATTTATCACCTGAGCTTTCATGGGAGAAAATCCTCCTTTGGCAGACGGGATGGGGATTTTCCACCATGGAAGCTCAGGCGATAAATAAATTTGTTAGTTTGTAAAAGTGTCACCAAACTCCCTGTTTATTTTGCTGAACTAGGCTGTCACGGCTACCTCTTTGGTACTAGACTTAAAAAAGCTCTGCTTTCCTCCAAGGAAGGTGAACTGTCACTGGAAAAGGAACAGCAATGTACCTATCAGGATGGAAACAATTACTTGCTTTCAGATTACCACTCTGAAGGCAGAGAGAGGCAGGCCCATATGAACTGACACTCCTGAAACTAGAGTATAAAATCCAAACTGGAATATTTTCCAAAGGGGTAGCCCTGAGAGTGAAGAGCAGCTTTTAAGTGCAAATCAGATGGTGTCTCTTGGAAAGGTCCTCTATATAATAACCACAGAACAAACTCTTTCCTCCCTGCAGGTTATCTTGCAACAGAAGGGAGCTAGTCAACTGGGTCACAAGGGTAAAAGCATTTCTACTTCCTTCAGCCAAGGAACCACTTTACTGGTGATGTTTTTAACTCTGTCCAGCTGCAGTGATCCCCACCTTTTCAACACACACACACACACACACACACACACACACACACACACACACACAC
>ML681973.1:9954364-10034479 GCA_007922195.1 Podocnemis expansa
TGCTCTGATTTGCTGTTACTTTATGACCTGATCCTATGTTTTACACCCCCTTGCATTTAGTTTCATTCCTTTCTGTAAATTCACCCATCTTCGAAGCATCTGAGGAAGTGGGATCTTCTCCCACAAAAGCTCATGCAAAAAATAAATCTCAGTCTTCAAGTGCCACACAACTCCTTGCTGGTTTTTTTTTTTTTTTTTACTGGACTAGACTAACATGGCTATCCCTTCTGAAATTGGAAGAGGAGGCCTGGTCAGTAGCATAGTGCTTGGTAAAGGTGTGAATAGCAGACCAAGTTGCGACCTTGCAAACATTAGTACGGGACAATTATGTAAAAAGGCTGTAGCTGTGGATACTGCTTTACTTGAATATTAGCATATGTGGTTCAGGTGATGAGACATTTGATGTCTCGTACCATATACATTTGGAGATCCATTTGGACAGATGTCATTTTGATATTGGCTGACCCTGGTTCCTATTAGCTATAGAGATGAATAGCTTGTTTGCTGATCTAAAAGTACTTGTACTTCACAGGTAGAATGCCAGGGCCCTGTGAACAGCTAATTTGTGGAGCACAGTGTCGAGGCACGTGGCATGTGGTTTTGGCATGAAGACCAGTAAGTGAATAATCAGGTTAAGGTGGAACGATGAGGAAACCTGCGGTAGAAATTTGGGTGAGGTTTCAAGGAGACCTTATTTTTGTGGAATATCGTATATGGCGGTGTTGCCATCAGAGCTGCCAATTCACTAATTCTACAAGCAGAAGTAATCACTACGAGAAATGCTACTTTCATCAAGCGGTGCAATAATGAGCAGCTCACTAGCGGTTCAAAGGAAGGTTGGATAAGGCTTTTAAATCACTAGATTCAAGTCCCATGCTGGAGTAGGAACATAAACCTCCAGATAGAGGTTCTGAACCCCTTTGAGAAACATTGTGACAATAGGATGGACAAAGAGGGAGTCATGGCCCAAAGGCAAAAGTAATGCCGAGATTGCAACAAGGTGGACCTTCAGCGCACTCAGTGAAACATTTTGCTCTTTTAGATACAGGAGGTACTGAAGCACTGTGGATAAAGTTAGTGTAGAAAATGAGTTATAGTTCTTGGTGCACCACAGTTCAAATCTGAGACATTTTTTGAGATAGGTCTTTCCGGTGGATGGCTTACGGCTATTCAGGAGGATGAGCTGAACAGGTTCAGAGCACAGTAATTCTTCTGGAGTAAACCAACAAGAAACCAGGCTGTTAGATGGAGTCTTCTCGAACCCGGATGAAGGAGGCGACCCTGTTGTTGAGTTAATAGGTTGGGAATTATTGGTAGGGTAACCAGTGTTTTGGCAGATAACTGAATCAGGTCTGAAAACCATGGTCATCTGGGCCAGAAAGGGATGATGAGTATGATCACAGTCGCATCCTCTCTTGTCTTTTATAAAGTTCAAGGAATCACAGGAATGGGAGGGAAGGCATAGAGGAGCTTGCTTGTTCATGGTAGGAGGGACGCATCACCCAGAGAGCTCAATCTCTTTCCACCCCTCAAGCAATATTTTTGACATTTGTGGTTGCAATAGGAGAAAAAGAGATCTATCTTTGGGTGGCCCCAAAATACAAAGATCAAGCAAAGGATCATGGCATTTATCTCGCATTTTTGGTTGGAGATGAACAAGCAAATGAGGGAGTCTGTTGTCGTGTTCTGGATCCCTGGTGCAGACGTTGCTGAGATGAGGGTGTTGTTCCTTGTACACCATTCCCAGAGTCTCATAGCCTCTGTGCAGAGGGGACTAGACCTCTCCCCTCCTTGCCTGTTTACATAAAACATTCATGACGTGTTGTCTGTCATGATTCTGATGTGTTGATTTGTGAGGAGGTTTTGAAAATGGAGGCATGCGTATCACACTGCACGGAGCTCCAATATATTTATATGAAGGGTGGACTCGTAACAGGACCACCTTCTCTGCACGGTGTGATGGAGGAGATGGGCTCCCCAGCCCGCTCTTGATGCATCTGTTGTAAAGACCGGTGGGGGGGGGTGTCACTGCTTGAAGGGAATGCCCCCTGAAAGATTGTGTGTGTCCATCCACCATGTCCAGCGCATTTTACCAAGGTTGGAATGGAAAGAATCTTGTTCACATGATGATGTCTCAGTTTGAACTTTTGTGCAAACGACAATTGGAAAGGTCTCATCTGTAGTCTTGTGTAAGGTCCGACAGTGGAATTAGCTGCCATATGGCCTAAAAGTTGGAGGCAGTCTCCGGCCAATATCATCAGAGTGAGAATGGCTGAGTTTGTCAATTGTCTGATCTTGAGGGCCCTGTCCTCTGGGAGAAAGTCTCAGGCGGCTATGGAGTCCAACTGGGCACCGATAAAGTTAATATTTTGTGTTGGTTGGAGAATGGACTTCTTTGGGTTGATGTAGGAAAGTAACTGTGGTTTGGACTGCTTGTGCCGTGAGTTCCTGAGAAGGAACTCTGAGAAGGCAGTCATCTAGGTAAGGAAAAATGAACATGCCGTTTTTGTGGAGATGAGCAGTTATCACAGCAAGCACCTTGGAAAACACTTGTGGAGCTGTGGAGAGAACAAAAGGGAGAACTGAGTATTGATAGTGAGAACCATTGACTATAAATCTCAAATATTTCTTATGCGCTGGATAAATAGGAATATGGAAGTATGCATCTTGTAAGTAGAGGAACAAGAACCAGTTGTGACGCTGGAGAGCTGGGATTATGGTATGAAACGTCCCCATCTTAAATTTGTCATATCTAACAAACTTGTTTAACTGTCTCAAGTCCAGAATGGGACACTAACCGCCAGATTTTTTTCTGTGTTAAAAAGTAAGGTGAGTAGAAACCTCTGCCTCTAAATTGTAGGGAACTCCTCAATTGCTCCAATATGCAAGAGGTGGGAAACCTCTTGTAATAGATGTCCGTGAGCAGTGTCCCTGGGGAAGGATGATGGTGAGGTGGTTTTGTTACAAATGGAATGGTGTGACCTATTCTGACCATATCGAGGACCCATTTGTCTGCTGTAATGTGCAACTAAAGGTGATACGATTGATAGAGGCAGTCCTTGAACTTGAGAGATGGTGATAGCTCCAACAGAAGCAAAGGGCTTTGTCGTCCCTTGACCTTAACCTTAACCTCAAAACTGTGATTTGGAGGGAGTTGGTTGATTGTTCTTGTTGGACTGAGCAGATGATTGTCTGCGTCTCTGCACTCACTGTCTGTAACTTGAAGTCCTGTTGCTTGAACTGAGAACGGGTGAGTGGTGGATAGTGGTAACTCAAGTTGTATGGCTGGTACTTGTAAATTCAGCGACAAGTAACAGGCACGTAGATGCAGAAGGGCAGAGGGTAGTGTGAGAATCTTTTGAATCATGCATCAGTTGATCTGTTTTCTCAGAAAACAACGCCTTCTCAAACAGAAGATCCTCAATAGCAAACTGCAGTTGGCAGGGGAGCTCAGCTGACTGTAGCCTAGCACAACATCTCAGAATTACCCCTGTGGCCACTGAGCAAGCCACTGCGCTTGCCACATCTAAAGGCACCTGTAAAAAGGTTCTTGTAATAAGCTGGCCTTCTTTAATAACAGCACAGAAGGCCTGTTTTCTGTCCTGAGGGATGTTTTCAATAAAAACTGCTAGTTTTAGATAATTATCATGGTCGCAGTTCACCAAGAGTGTGGAATAATTTGCTATCCGAATTATAGTGAAGCCGAAGCGTAGACTAACTATTCTCCAGAGCAGGTCGGTTTTTCTTATCACCCTCTTCCTGGGGAGTGGGATGGTTGTAATGTTGCTTATGGTGGTGACTGGCAGCTTCGACCATTAGAGAGTTTGGTGCAGAATGGTTGAATAGGTAGTCCGAGTCTTTATTACGGACTAAGTATTTTCTATCCACCCTTCTGGAGGTTGGTGTGATAGATGCTGGTGTTTGCCAGAGTTCTGTAGCTGGCTCAGTTAAGGCAGAATTTATCAGCAGTGCAATCTTAGAGGAAGCCTTAGACTGCAGTATCTTTAGAATTTTATGCTGAGACTCAAACATCTTGCAAGGGTATTTCCAAGGAGTCAGAGACTCTATGGAATAACTCTTGAAACTGGTGAAAGTCATCAGTGGCCAAGGATGTAGATTCATCTTCATCTGGTGAGGAGGATGAATGATGTGGAGGTAACCTGACCACTGTTTCTCCCTGGCTAGAATCTTTGTCAACCTCCATGACCCTTGGAGGAGAGGGGGGAAGCATATCCTGTTTGTGGTGCCGTGATTCAGAATGTTTTGAGATGCATGAGAAGAAATGGGAATGGGTGTCCCATTGTGGCCAGTGGTGTGAGTATCAAGGAGGAGATGAATACTATCGATAAGGAGGATAGTTTGGATGCGGATAGCGGTGTAGAGACGGTGGTCGTGGAGAGAGAGGAGGACCATGTGGATATTCTGCTCTGTCACTGGAGGAGGATCTGGCTGGGAGACTCCTGTATGCTGAATTGTAATGGTGGATCAATGGATGCTAGGTCATCCATCGGTATCAGGTCAGCGTTCTTTGACTTCAGGACATGTATCCTTGGGAGCCGAAGTTATGGTTTTCTTGGCACTGTGCAAGTCCAGTGGTGGTGCTGATGGTGCAATGGAGGTCGGCACTGTGTGGCTAGGGACCAAGGTGTCCTGCGGTATGGACAGGACAGTCAGTACCAGATTGTCAGACAGCACCATAGTTTGAGTCGTCAGAACTGGTGCTGCCGGCGGTTCCAGTGCAGCAGCCATTTTAGGCGGCCTCGGTGCCACTAAGCTCGGTTCATCAGATTGTCTCCATTTTTCCCTGTGGGACTTAGTATCAGGCTCTTTCGGGGATTTTGATGATGATGGCATATGCGAGGAACCAGCAACCTCTTTAGTACACGATCTGTCCACTGATGTGGATCTTTTCCTTTTTGCCTTGGAATGAGGTGGAGTAAGGCACCTATTGGAAGGGCGCAGCAAGGTTATGGAGGTCTGTCCAGGATCAGATGCAGGACGAAGAGACCTCTCCATTAACAAGAGTTTCAGGAGGAAATCATAATTGCGGTGAGCTCTTGCACTTAGATTTTGGCAATGAGTACATTTTTGAGAAATGTGAGCCTCGCCAAGGCACCTAATACAACCTGAAGGGCCATCAGATGCTGGCATGGCATCATTGGAGGAACTCCAGCATTTGAATCTCGGGGATCCCAGCATCATGCACCAAAAAGAGAGGTGGGTGGGGGTTTTTTTTTTGGGGGGGGGGTGTTTTGTTTTGTTTTTTTTAGGGATTGAAGAGGACTGAAACTAGGAGAAACGAGAGAAAACAAGGAAAAAGGTAAGGAAAAACTTCTGAGATGAGCAAGGTAAGAGCAGCTTGAAACTCAATCCATTGTCCACAGTGATAAAGAGGGAACTGAGGGGGCCTTGGCCGTGCGGCCGCCAAAATGACAAGAAGAATTGGCGCAAACCAGTTTCGGCCGTGCGATGAGAGTTCCTATTCAGCCTCCAACCCATGTCCAGTGGCCATTCCAACACCTAAGGTGGAGCACCCATGGGGACACTACTCTAAGGAGAACCTAAAGTTACAGCTCTAAATACAAGCTCAGGGATTTCTACTGTTAGTAAATTTAAATCATTAAAAGTATTTTTGTGTATAGAGAAGTGCCGTATGAGGGCAGCTGATTTAATTTCTTGATCAATCTTCTTTTGCTCTTGAGTGCTCATCTCTGTAGGCTGAGCTCTCTTTTTGTGACATGGGCACGGGCATTGGCAAAGAAAAATTCTTAACACTGCCTCATCAGTAAGCTTTGGCTTTCTTCCACAGGTGTCATAGGGGAGTCCACTTACCACATTCATTCAGCCCTTTACTAAAGCTGACAACAGCAGCAACAGCTGACACCTATTGTAATACAGATATCTAACAGAATTGGGTGCAAATCCAAAGGCAATGGAGCAGCAGCTAGAAATGAGTCTCCTCCACCACTGCCAAAGACAGCTAGATTTCAACTGCTAACCTACAAATGAAAGGCTATACCTCCCAACACGAATCCCCAGAGTCATCTGGTTTCCCATGTAGATATGTTTTTGCAGTGCATTTTCATATTTCAAGCATCAATAAATATCAGGAGTTTCATTTTTCAATTTGAAACTTCTCTCTACTCTAGTTTAGGCTTTTGGAGAGATTGGGGGAAAATTAGGGACTGTCCACAAATGAAAAGTAATACTTTTAGTTTCATTATTTACACACGAGAAGACCGCATGGAGTAGGAGTCTAGCAGTCTTTTGCTTCTAAGAGAAACCCCGAAATGCAAGCTTTATGGGCAGTTTTATTTGTTTTTTAACTGGAGTTCACATATGGTTAAAACTCTTTAATAGGTTCCAAAACTGTTTACTTTTAATTTCAACTTTTCTTCTCAGCTACAAATAAGTACATTAATCTTCAGCTGAGAATAATGAGAGACTGCTCCTCCCCCCCCCCCCAGTGAAAAAGTTTCTGGACTCAACCAGCATGTGGTTTGATCTGCCCTCTCATTCCATATCAGGGATGCAGTACTTTAGAAGAACTGTTTGAAGGAACCATCCAAAGCATACAAAAATTGTGGAGGAGAAACACAGTCCAATGCACTGTTTGTTCTCTCTCCCATTTTTCTAAACAGACAGCTAAAATCATTTTATTTTTACTCAGTGCAAAGTGGGGGGGAAGCAATTTTTAGAAGTCTTTACCTTATTTTTCCTCCAGTAAGTACATGAATCTCAAGTCCTTGATATGGGAAAGGTATTTGCCTAAGCAAGGAATGAGCAAACATGGAATAAAAATTCAGGATCTGATCCTGTGGTTAGACTGATTATTCATTTGAAAGGGAAAAATGCAAAAATTAAGCTTCCTGCAGAAATACTGACCCCACTGCACATCCCTAATATACTTTCTAGCTTTGTCTTTTCAAGTGTACATTTTAATAATGTTTCTGCTTACAGTATCAAATATATAATATAGAAAAGCTCTGTGATATAGTCAAATTTAATGTTATAGGCACCCTAACTTCTGCATTTCCCTTTATTATTGAGTAGCCACCTCAAAACACATTTAGTTTCCTTTTTCAGAAAAGAAATGACTGTGTAAAATTGTGTTTAAATGATTCAATTAGACTTTGAAGTCCCTGTTTGACATAGGTGAATGGAATGTGGGGTGGGGGCCGAGGGTTTAAACACACATCTTTACTCCTGCTACTGTTTGGCTGCAGGCAGTATACTGCAAGGGGGAATTAATAGGGTAACAATTCCAGTGTAATCAGTACAGCTTGGCAACTGAAGATAAACAATTTTTTCTTTTAAAAATGTTAGCTTAGAATTTGCAGAATATGACAGAATGCAAAAAGCAGGGAAAGAGATAGAAGTTTACTGTTTTGAGACCCGAAATTCTTCCATGCTCTCTCTCTCTCTGGTCGCTGAAAAGAGTAATGCAGCAGCTTTGGGAAAGAGAGAAAAGCTGACATTTGTCTTCGGGTTCCCCTCAATATGTAATGATGATAATCATTTTCATGCAAACTGTCCCAAGAACAACCTCCTCCACAGCACATGGCTTCATTCAGCCTCTGATAAGTTATTGGTTAAAAATGTTCCTTGGGAAGTTTTCCCGCAGAAAACTGTGTTTTCATTGAAATGGAAATTTCTGTGGGAAATGTCCGGTTTTTACCGTTTGATTGCGTTGGGGGGTGATGTGTGGAAAGAGAATGAAAATGTTACAGTCAGAAGGGAGAGAAGAGACAAGCTATCACTTTCTGTATAAGCAGAAGCTACACATCTTTGCAGTGAACTAAAATAATTTTTGGTCTCTCATTAGTCTGTTACCTTCTGAATTTATTTAAGCTTTGTCATGGATGCCTACTTCACTGAGCACCAACAGCCTGATACAAAGCCTAATGAGTCTTCCATTGACTTTAGTAGGCTTTGGATCAGGCCCCTTAGATGTCAGGTGTCCACGGTTTGCTCATTTTCTTCTCTACAAAGGTGAACTGTTGAAGAATTTACCAGCCTCACATCATTGAAACAAACAGCTGAACAATTACAAACAACTAAGAAAAGAAACAAAAGAAAAATTTATTTGGCTTGAGACCATGTCTGGACAAAATCAGCCTAGACATTGATTATTTTGTACAATTAGATTTGACAGAGATATATAACGGAAACCATTTTAAAAATGAAGTCTGCCACTAATGCAACAGATATACTAAATTGCAGCATTTACTACTGGTATGCTAATCTACACATAACCATTTCATTTTCATCCGCAACTAAAGGAATACACACAATTTATGAAACTCTTATAATTATTACAGTATCAAAACACTGATAAATTTAGAACTGTCACATCTTGAATCTTAATTTGAAAACCGTCTGCATATTAACTGGAATCATCTGAATGATTTCCCATCGTAGCAAGGTAAAAGCAAATACACATTCTCTTAAGCACAAATGTAACATGAAACATGGCAAAGCAAAGGTTAAGTAGCATTTGACTGATTTTTACCTCATGGGAACTATAATTTACACACTGCGTTCATCCACAGTAAGAGGGTTCAAATGGCATGAATTAAAAACCTGTAGGTTCCTACTTCTGTTTTTAACAAATTGATACACAGCTAGTTTTTAGTGATAAAAGGTTTTTATCAAGTGTTGAGAAAGAAGATGCAGTGTTTTTGCACTGTGTCAGTATCATTGTATTTTATTGCACCTTTCAATAATCCTTACAACTACTATCCATTATAAAACAACAGTCTAGCCATATTCTAAAAAAGGATGGATTAATCTCTTAGAACCTCACCTCTGACAATCAAACCCACTGCAGAAATTCCCAGTATTTAAAATTATTAATTTTGTATTGCCATATAAAGAAAAAGACTATCAGACAGCTCAAACAAGTGTTAGGATCTCGCCATGGTAAGATGAGGTCGTCTGTGGATGTCCAGAGTCCCACAATGTTCTCCACACTCAGCTTTGAAAGGTATGGTCAACTAAGGCTCACTCATACTTTTATGCCACCTATCCAGACTTCTCTTAAAAGCTGATACAGGTGCCTTGAGTGAAGTTTTACCTTTACTCTTAAGTAAACAGTAAGAAGCTGTTATTCAGTACCACAAGAATGCTAAAACAAATGCACTGAAATTCACTTTCCTGGGCTATTCTAAAGTCAACCCCAAAACTAGAATAGGTAAAAGTGACTTCCCTCCCCAGTTGTGCTAGATCTCATGTACTTGTACCAGTTCTGTTTCATGGCATAAACTATTAAGGAACTATTTTTGCAGACTACTCTAAAGCCAGATTTTGCCTTCCGTGGCAAGGTAGCTTTCACTATCAGTGGGAGCCACTAATAACTGTACACCCATTTGAGGGCAGAATTCAGGCACTTTTGAAAACTTAGTGGTAGCCATTTCAAAAATCAATACAACTTAATGTTCTGAATGCCTAAAACACCTCTGAAAATGGACTAAAATTCTTGTGGCAATTTTACTGCTGAAAGCTAGTACACCTAAACAGAGGTAGTTAAACCTTGACTGTTAAAACATTATATGCTCAACAAGCTCTCATCTGGTGAACTCTTAAGTTTTTGCAGGCTCTCAAATTAGAACTAAGGAGCACCATATACACAAAAGCAGAATTGCTATGATGTGTGAAGGCCTTCACCAAAGAGACAGGAGTGATTTCTGTTAACAAGGCATGCATTGATTTAGCCAGCAGAGCTTGGGCAGGGTGTCTGGTGAGCCTGGATGGTACCTTAGGGTTATCAGGTTCTTCTACCGTGCTCATTACACTGGTCAGCATTCCTGCATGAGATCTGGGTGCTGCACTAATTGCCAAAGTGCCCAATTCTGAAAACCTTCACTCACATAAAGGTTTAAGCCGGGGTCAACAACCCAAAAGATAAGAAGAGGCATGTTTAAAAATTCCTTCAATAACCAAACAAACATTTTGAGAGCCATTACAGTGTAGTCTCCTACTATGGGGAACCGGGCCAGGGTGCCTACTGCAGGGTCCCCTGGTGCCGGGAACCAAGAGTGAGCTTCCTGCAGAGTACTCAGCGGAGGAGGAGAGGGGGCCCGGAGCCAGCCACCTGCAGGGTCCTCTGGGATGGGGGGCAGGGGGAGCCCAGAGACATGAGGGGGCAGTCAAAGAGCCACAGGCTGCAGACCCCTGCTTCAAGCCCATTAGAGTGCAGGGAACAGCACACTGGGAAATAAGTCTAGTTCTAGGTCAGTACGTCCATACTCTTCCTGTGCTCTGACTGGCTGAGAATTCTGTTTCAGCATTATAGCTGACAGAAAATATGTACTAAGAATTTTAGCATTCAGGATGTTCTTTAGTCATTTCGGTGGTTTGATGTGGCACAGGAAATATTAGTGCACAGTCTGTATTTTCAGTCGCACTCACCTCAACATTCTCATCAAAAATACAACATGCAGAAAGAGTCAGATCACTGAGATCACCAAGACTGAAATTATGAGCAATCTGACAAAAGTCAGAGTTGGGGGAGGAAGGTGATACAGACTCAGCCAAATCTTAAACTATCATTTCACATTCTGATATTTGAATTTCCATTCTGCTTTTAATAAGAACTACCTCCAAATTTAGATTTCAAGTCAAAAGAAGTACTCCACAGCAGTTAGCTGCTCTGAACTCAGCTAAGCTTCACAGATGGATTGGATTCCACAGCAGAAGATTGAGACTGATCACCCAATTCACACAGTTAGTAAAAAGTTTCTCCTCTCCTACTATCCTCAGAGGTGCTCAAATGCCCTTGCTCTTGAAGTGATAGAGAAAGGAGAACGAGAGCAGCTGTCTCATAAACGCTTTTTAAACATCACGCCACTGCATTTGATCATTAAAGGTCCCACTGCACACAGTCTTGGTGTCCTGGCCAAATTGTACCTGAAGTAATTATGCTGTACCTCCCTAAACTCTCCCAGAGAATCAACTGGGCTTGGTAAACTTTGTTTACCCTCCTGAATCCGCAAACTTCCTGGGCAATCTCTCCTTGCAGGCATGGTATAAAACACAGGCCTCAAACACAAGGCCCGTGGGCCACATGCAGCCCCTAAAGCTCTTGCCTGTGGCCCGCAGTGACACTATTGTTACCAATATTTGCAATATCATTGTATGGAAAGGTTTCAGTGGTGCAGCCCTTGGGCTACTGTGCTACTCTTCATGCGGACCTCTACTAGTCCTCTTGCAGCCCTTATGGTGATTTGAGTTTGAGACCCCTGGTATAAAATGTTTCTTCCCCAGCAGAAGCCCCAGAATGCAACTCCTATGGCTGGTCTATCATGTATACCCCCTTGCATCTCCTCTGGTGAATTGAGCCCCAAATCCAGGATTTTCCCCCCTTTTATTCTTCAACATTTTGTTCAAGAATGCCTTAACTTTGAATTGAACAGATCTGGCAGCACCTAGCACATCCTTAACATTAAATAAATGTAATTTTTTTCTTGAATTTTATAATAATGTGCAAACAAGGTTCCTGAGATACAAGAAGTCCAGCAGCTTCAATAAAAACGAGAGTCCTATGGTGCCTGAAAGATTAACAAATTTCTTTGGACATAAACATTCATGGGTTCCAACTCACTTTGTCAGATGCCACTTCTGAAAATCGAGTCTGACGAAGTGGGTTGGAGCCCATGAAAGCTTATGTCCAAAGGAATTTGTTAGTCTTTAAGGTGCTACAGTTCCAAAGGGGCAGCCGTGTTAGTCTAGTTCAGCAAAAGAAGCAAGGAGTCCTGTGGCACTAAAGATTAACAGATTTATTTATCGCGTGAGCTTTCATGGGAGAAAATCCCATTTCGTCAGACACTTTGGAGATGGTTCCCTTATCCTTGCTTCTTAAGGTGCTACAGGACACTCATTGTTTTTGTTGTATACAGACTAACACAGCTACCTCTCTGCAGGTTCTAAAGATATTTCAATGTTAAACCGTACAAGCGGATTTTAACAAATTTAACACAATAAAATACTTCTGTAAAACCTACTAAAATCCATTGTAGTTCAGAGCATCAACATAGTTTTTTCTTAACACATGCTTTTAAAGAACATTATATCTTTCAACAAGATTTTTTTTAAAATATATAATACTTTGCAGATTTTCCAAAAATAAACTGCATATCACATGCTCAATTCACACAAATCTTTTTCTTCTGATCATGGAAGAAGATCTAATGATGGTATGGTTGCCAGTGCTCCAGAATTGTCTTGGAGTCTCGAGGAATTAAAGATTAATCATTAATTAAAAATTATGTCACGTGATGAAACTTCTAGGAATACATCCAATCAAATCTTGCAGTGCTGATGGCAGCCAAAATTAAACAAAGACAAAACCTTTTAATCTCCCTCTGTTGGTTCAGAAACCAATCTGCACTTACCACTCCTGCTAATATTAATGGGAATCCTGTGTGTTGGACAGATCCAATATCAGATGCTCTGTTTATTTCCACTCTCCCAATCCACAACAAGGTTATCTTGGATTGCTCTAGTTTTTCTTACTTTACCTCTACACCTTTGAAACCAGGGAGTCAAAGCTGACTGAAGGGAATTGTGCTGTACTTTCTTTAGATCAGTGATTCTACAACTTCACTGCATTGTGACCCCCTTCTGACAACAAAAATTACTAAATGACCCCAGCCTTGCCACCCTGAGCCGGGAGGCAGAAGCCAGAACTCAACCACCTCAGCCCTAGGCAGGAGGCCTGTGAGCTGAGCCCCACCACCCAGGATTGATGACGTCAGGCTTTGGCTACAGACCTGCACAATGGGGCTTGGGCTTAGATTTGCTGTGGCCTGGAGCTGCAGCCAAGTGCCATCCCTGGAGACAGCATTAAGCCACCCTCTTCTGGGTCCCAACCCACAGTCTGTGAACCACTGCTCTCAGACCCACGGACAGCAATTCCAGGCCCCTGGGCAGAACAGTCCCGTCCCGACTCTTCTGCTCACAGCCCTGCTCCCACAGCCTAGTCCACTCGCCCTGGCTCCCCCAACCGACTCCTTCCCCCTTCCTCTCTGCTATACTCCCCCTTCCCAGGGGAGGGGTTAGTGCAGGCTACAGGGACCTGGGGTGCAGAGTGGATAGACCTACAGGAGGAAGTCGCACAGACCCTTTCAAGTTGCCAGACCCTGAGGCAATTGTGCCTTTTTGTCCACCCCACCCCCACGTCCCAATCTGCATGCCTGGCTGCTCTGGATCTCATTGACACTACTTCTTTTTCAACTATAGCTACTGAGAACCAGGGATGTTGCTGGTGCTGGGCTTATGGGGCTCGAGCCCCAAGTCCCAGTGCCTGAACCTGCTGCTGAGCCAGCTGTGGTGGTGGCTGCAGCGGTGGCGAATGAGCCCCAAACCTCAGTGCCCTGAGCCCCGGGCCTTTTTCCAGGCTAGTGGCGCTCCTGCTGAGGACAGTAAGACACTCCCTCTTTTGGGAGAATTAGTGCATGGCCTTGGCTGCATTTCCAGCTCTCGACAGCTAAAGGAGTAAGAGACTGCAACTAGGACTCAAATCCTGAGCTCCAACACTGCCAGTCAAAAAATTACCCAAGTTTAATGACAAGGTTATCTATTTTTCCTTGAAATACTGGTACCTGTGTTTCATTGAGTATTAAATCCCCCTTGAAAGGTAACATGTTCTGTGAATGAGTGCTTCTTTGCATTTTTTTTTGAACTGCCCTAGAGTTGCCTTTCTAACTGAGTTGTGCTCTCACTAAATTAAAAACAAGGAAGACAGACAGTGTGCCAGTGGAAAAAAATGTCAACACTAGAAGTTTACACATTTAATTTGAAAATGTTTTCCCAAAACAGCTCAGTCCTCTCCTTCAGTTTTGGAAAGTAATCAGCTTGTGTTAGAGGAAGTTACCATATCCTGAACACAAGGGTTTTTATTATTATTATTATTATTATTATTATTATTATTATTATTATTATTATTATTATTATTATTACATAAGATATTAAGGACAGGTTTTTTTCCAATTAAGAAAAGGTGGACATGGCAAATGAGGTAATGCTGCACATTATAAGGTTAAGAACTTAAGATTTTATCAACAACAAATACAAATGTGCCTTAAAAAGTATCTGAAGAGAAAAGATCATGGTCCGAATTCTATTCTCAGATATGATGGTGTGAACTCCAGTGATGCCCAGAAGAAATGCATCAAGGTTAACGACAGGAAAAACTGGTCTCCAAACTTCTATTCCTATATCTGGTTACAGCCTCTTACAAATAACAATTTTACTAATACATAAAAGAAAGGGTTAAAAAGAGATTTAAGCTACAGAGTGAGCACTCTCTGCCCAATTACAGTAGAGTGTACATCCAACAACAGATGCCGTTTAGACAGGGGCTTTCCTTGCCCTGAGGTACAGTTCAGTTTGTCCATTCTACTGTGCAATTACAGAATCAATAAAACATCCCTTTGAAACTCCCTGGACTAGTGCCGACATGCAGACAGTAGTCAAGCTGACTTTTTTTTGCTGTTTCCGTTATTACTACCATCAAGCATTCTGAGAACAAGACATCAAAACCCAGTCGCAGGCTAAAAACAAAGAGGGAAAAAAACAGAACTGACGTTTTGTTCATAATATCATGTCGTTCTTTGTGCAAATCATAACAGTACTAAATACACCAGCAAACCCAACAAAACCTGCCCAAAATTATCAAAGAAGATATTGAAATATACAAGTGTGTTTTAAGAAACATGTTTATTTCATCCCCCTTTCCCTCCTTCTGCAATTTTTAGTTGGGTTTCTTCTCTTAGGAACACCTCACCTTGATGGCAAAGCCCCCAGCACTTCAACAGCAAAGGGACTAAGAAGAAAACAGCAAGACCCTCCGCTACGTACACGTGCTAATGAATGCTGAATGCGATGCCAACTCCATAGGGGAGAAGGTAGAGTTGAAATTTATCTGAGTGTGTTGTCAAAAAGACTGAAATACAATTAAGAAGCTGAAGCATGCTTGGGGTTGAATTTATGTGAATAAGAAGGCAGGAAGAAGAAATAACATCAAGGTGTTTAAGGTGTTTAATGTCTATTTTGCTTCAGTCTGCACTATGCTGGTTAACTGTAAACAGAGCTTAACACAACTGACACTAACACAAGGGGCATGGACAGTAAACTAGAATAGGAAAAGAACAGCTTAAAGAATATTCGAATACTTTACATGTATTCAAGTCAGCAAAGCCTAATGAAATTCATTTTAAAGTACTTAAAAACTAGCTGAACCAATCTTAGAACCATGAGTAATTATCTTCAAGACCTTCTTGAGGACAGGTGAGGTCCTACAGGACTGGAGAAGGCTGAACATCAAAATCTGTCTTTAAAAAGGGGAACAAAGAAGAGCCAGGGAATCACAGTGAATCTAATATCGTAAAAGATATGGTGACAAATTATTAAACTATTAATTTGTAAAGGCTCATAGGGCAATAAGCAATAACCAACATGGATTTGTCAGGAACAAATCATGTCAAATCAACTTGATTTACTTATTTGATAGGTTTACTGGCCTGTGGACGGGGAAAGAAGCAGATATGCTATATTTTCATTTTAGTAAGACTTTTGATAAAGTCTCGTGGAATTCCATAAACAAAGGAAATGTGGTCTAAATTAAATTATTAAAAAATGGATGCACAATTGTTTGAAAAATGTAATCAAAGTAACTATCAATGACTTGCTGTCAAACAAAGGATGTATGGGAGGCGTGACCCACACTATTCAACATTTTCGTTAAATGTCTTGGACACTGAAGTGGAGAATATGCTTACAAAATCTGCACATGACATCATATTGGAAGATGTTGCAAGCACTTTGGAGAACAGGATTAAAAGTCAAGAAATCCTTGACAAATTGGAGAATTCAAGATGATGAAATTCAGTAAAGATGAATGCAAAGTTTTTTTTTTTTGGTTTTGGTTTTTTTTTACTTAGGAAGGAAAAAAATGCACAAATACAAGGTGGGAAATAACTTGCTAAGCAGCAGTACTTCAAAAAAAGATATGGGGATCAGAATGGATCCCAAGCTGAATACAAGCCATCAATGTGATGCAGTTGCAGAACAGGCTAATATACTGGGATGCATTCACAACATTATTGTATGTAAAGACATGAGAGGTAATATTCTGATCTATTTGGCGCTGGTGAGCTCTCTGCTGGAGTACTGTGTTCAGTTCTGGGCATAACACCTTAAGAAAGATGTAGATAAACTGGAGAGTTCAGAAGGAGAGCCACAAAAATTATAGAAGTTTCAGAAAACCTGATCTATGAGGAAAAAAGATGTGCTGAGGGTCTGATAACAGGCTTCAAGTACGTTAAGACCAGTTATAAAGAGGACAAAGATCGTTTATTCTGTGTCCACTGAAGGTAGGACAAGAAGTAAAAAGCTGAATCTGTGGAAAGGAACATTTATATCAGACACAGGAAAGCTTTCTAACTGTAAGGATAGTTAAACACTGGAACAAGCTGTCAATAAAAGTTAAAGAAGCCCTGTGAATGGAGGTTCTGTAGAGTACGCTAGACCATCCCTGTCAAGCATTTGCCTAGATATAGCTGGTACTGCCTCAGTACATCAGGATGGATTAGTGACAGTTCCAGCCCTACATTTTTATGACTCTATCAATGAAGGCTAATAGAAAAAAATTCAGAGCATGGCTACAAAGAGAGACAAACTAATGTGAATTAATGTGCTCTGTTAACTAGTCTTCCATAAAACCAAATATTCAAATGAGATTATTCTGAAAAAATGCAATCTGGGACTTCTCAAGAACAGAGGTTTACTTCATAAAACAAACCTCAGTCTAAAGACACTATAAATCTCTTCCATAACAGTAAACAAAAAAAGTGGAAATTTTAGAAGTAATGGTCTTCACAATACTTCCTACAAATCTCTTTAATTACCATCTTCAGGTGTTTATTTTTCCACTCAATTTATTAATTACAACATATTCAGTCACTCATTTCAAACTCTCAAATCTGGCATGTATTATCAGCATCACACATCTGTATTTGTATCTCTAGTAAAAACATCTAACATTCTTCCAAACTACTTCTCCTGTACTTGAAAAGCTATAAAACTTTTTGTTGTGGAAAATGAAGTTCACTATTTATCCACAAGCCAGGTACAACACAGGAAGTGACGGTGCAAGCTTTCCCCGGCAGCCTGCCACAAAGACCACCCTGGGAATAAGAAGCAATTCATATTTCTTACCAGCTAATTCCTGATTCGTCCTTAAATAAATACTACAAACCACAGAGACCTGACCTGGTGATTTTGTGATGTGAACTACTGTATTTATCCATTAATGACCTGTTCAGAAGTCTTTACTAGTAAAGAAAAAGACTGCATGGATGAGTTATTAAGGGTGCTCAGCACTCTGTCTCAGCACTGCACAACCATTAAAAACCTTTTTACATTTTATAAAGTTTTATAAAAGCTGCTTTAATAATTACTTGAATTTTCTCATTGTTCCTGAACAGCTACACTTACAGATTCGAACACAAAGCTCTGACAATAAAGTAAGTAACAATACTTTGCACTGCTGTGGCCCCTTCCATCTAAGGATCTCAAGAAGCTCTATAGGCTTAATAATCATTAGTAGTAATATCATGTATTAATTAAGCATCACAACAATAGAGTTAGTGAGGTTAAACAGTCTTTAGCACATACTAGAGAATGCTGGTAGGCTGCAGGAAACATATGCTCAGCACCACATAGTCCACATAACAGAAACTGAGAAGATCCCTGAGTTTGGCTTGTAGGCATTAATGGGACTTGCTATCCTGAAGCAGCCTAAATTGGCCAAGTTTTAATCCACCCCCAGACAGGATTCAAACGGAAACTGCAACTCAAACTTAATCACTGAGCAACAAGTGGGACATCATTATGACAGATATAAAACCAAGCTGTGGGTGCCTGACTGCTGATAGAATAGAATCATAGGGTTGGAAGAGACCTCATGAGATCATTGAGTCCAACCCCCTGCGGCTTGAACCCAGGACCTTCTGCATATTAAGCAGAGGTGCTAGCAGGGCTAGACCACTTTTGTTTTAAGAGTATGTCAATCAAAATTAAACTGCTTAAGCTCATCACAATAGCTTGCAACCAAGCAATCAGAAAAACTACTTTGAGTTCAACCAATAAAACATTCAAAGGTTTCCCATTCTGCTCTGTATCTGGCATCAGCAACAGACAGAGGACAGGCAGAAAACTGGAGAAAATAGAAAAAAAAAAATCACTAGTTGATCAGTAGAGAAAGAGCTGCAAACCAAAATAAAAGTAGGCACTGAAAATGGATATCTTGTACAAAGAGACAATAAAGCAGACTGAAGCACATTCCTCACTGGTGCGGAAAGACCACTATAATACATCACTGGCTTTGAATGTGTGTGAACTATTATGCAATTCTTCACTGCTTGGGTAAATAAAAAACAAGCAAGGGGTCGGGTGGCACTTAAGGACTAACAAATTTACTTATTGCATGAGCTTTTGTGGGAGAAAATCCCACTTCATCCTTCAGTGCCGCAGAACTCCTTGTTTGTTTTACTAAGCTAGACTAACTCAGCTACCCATTTGGAACTGGGTAAATGAAAGTCATTCACAGCTGAAACAGATTTTCCCTTTCTCCAACCACTGTATGTTGCATAAGCCCACTTGCACACTCTAAAATTCAAATGCATGTTAGAGATCACCAGATGGCAGAGCCTACAAGACTTTTGGTGGTCATAAGTTAAGGGAGACAGTGTAACCCAGCCTGCACTGTGTAAGAGGACTCTACATAGTTTCATTCACTATGGCGATTACACTGTGAGCTTGCCATTATTTTAATCTGCTCCACCTAGTAATTGTGTGCCTCAAGAGAGTTATTTTTCTTCTTTGGTCTTTTACAGAAATGGAGTTACAGAGAGAGGATTTTAGTCTGTTTGATATAATATATCCAGTAAGTACATTCAATAAGCATGTGATTTTGTGTAACTATACGCACAATTTCACTCAAATATGCAATCTGAAATCTAACCTCAGCAATATTTACATGGTTTATCCAAAAAACACGTGCACAGTTAAAAAGTCTATGATCTTACTAGTGCCTATGAAAAATAAGATTGGAGTTCAGGTTTTGTGCAGAAGTGTGAATGCAAGGGCTTGGAGGTACACACTGTGAATTGCGCTGCATGGGCTCTGCAAGCGAGTCACTTGTGAAGCTGGGGAGGTCTGGAAGCATGGCTAGGTATTAGGACACTTGGTGCGTAAGGCAGAGGAGCAGCAGCTGGGGAGGGTGTGAATGCTGGGTTAAATCTGTGGTTTCCAGCTGGTCTTTTATTGATCTTATAGGTAAGAAATGATGCTTTCCTTCCAAATGAATGACTTACTGCATGCAGGAATCTGTCTTTTTTGAGCAGAGGGCAGCACTGGGCTGCCACAGGAGAGGACAGTAGTCTCTAGAAAGGAGCTGCAAACTCTGGAGTTAAATACTGGCCCTAAGGAGTCAATAGAAGCACTGCTATCAACTTCAATCAGACAACTTTTGTGCAGAGGAATTTGAACCCCTTGTTGTAGTTAGCACTGGGAGGGAAGAGAAGTTGCAGCTTGCAAACTTGGACATCTGTGGTTCCCTCAAACAAGCCTCCTATGGTCTGCCAAAGGAGGGGTTTGGTTTGACAGACCAAAAGCTGCTGACGCTTGTTAACACACAGAGTGCCTGGGGGTAAGGTGATGGAAAGAATCACACAGGAAAACAGGAGGTAGACAGGTGGGTACGGGGCTAGAGACGGAGCAGTGAAGCCAAGCATTTGGTTAGGAGCCCCACTGCCCAGCGTGCTCTCCAGCCCCATCACAACCTGTATATTGTTTTCCTCCTTCAGCCAGGCCTCTCCTATTTAATACTCTCTTCTGCGGCTCCAGGCTAAGACATGGAGGAACACAACTTACTTTAACCAAACCTCTCTGTCAGCGATGACGCTACTTCTCTCCCAATGCACTCGCTTGCCCTCCTCTTATCACCCAAACACATGCACGCTTTACTGACTCATCCTACCCAGTTATTCATCTTCTATCCTCTCCCTCCCCCACCCCCAAATACTCACCAGCAGCACCTAGCCACTACTGCACTACTTCTCCTGTGAAGAGTCCTTTCCCCATGTACCCAGAAATATTAGGGTGGGGGGCAAGGAGCACCAACTCCCCACAGCCCAAAGCAGGGAGGACTGGGTGTTGAACGAGTCTTTCTCCAGTTCCTCATTCTGAGAAGCTTGGATGAGGGCTGTTCCCTCCACTTCTCCTCCAATGGATGGAGAGGAGAGGTAAGGGAAGGGGAAAAGAGGGAGATGAATACTATTGGATATGTAGGTTCTTATGTCATTCACAACACAAGAAAACCAAAGTTCCCCCCTTGAACCCCATGTCACACCAGGGAAGACACTGAATGTTCAGTGTCCTTCACTGCCATTCACTTGACACTGTCAGTGCTGATGGCTTCCTTTGGAAGCTGTCCTAGGCTGTCTCCTAAACCCAAGCCCCATAGAGTATTTCCAGTTGTCCCTTCCCACCACCACTGTTCCCTATTAAGGCCTTGATTATGAGCACCTGGCAACTGGAGATTACATTAAACTATTCGTTAACCTAATAACTGCTATAAAACGTATGTCAATATAGAGCAAAGTTCTCTTTTTCTCATCCTGACCCTTTAAAATTCCCACTGTACTGAAGGGTAGAGTCCACTGTGCTCCTGAAAACAACAAACAAAAATGAAACCAGACTATACTTTTATCAAAGGACAACAGGAATTTTACAGAGTCAAGGCTGCATCCCTACAAAAAGAGTTGATTTCCATGGACTTAAGCCATTTAAAAATAAATAAATAAATAACCATTGGAGCCATCTTTGTTGTCTTTGTGGGTGGTGTGGTGTTTTTAGGATTATTTAAAGGGGATGGGAAACCTTAATGTATTCAGATTTCAGGATTGGTAAGCACGTTTACTATTCAATACTTACACGAACTAAATCAGATCCCTGGAGGCTACAAAATTCAGCTGTGGCCTGTGATTTTCTGGTCCTCCCATTCCAATGCCTTCAATACCATAAGAACAGCTTCTCTGATGGTATTTCAGTCATTTAGTTTCTTTTCTTGACTGGAAATCACACTTAGCCAAACATTGGAGACCATCAAAAGAGACAGCACCTTGGACCTTCAACAACAATACACAAACCCTCCAAGCAGAGTTGAGGAAGCCACTTACACAGACTTGAGCAGAGGAAGTAGCTTCCATCAGTTGTGAGCAACTAGCACACTCTTATCCTTATTAAGGATAGCCACCAGAGGGAGACATGATCACATAAAATAAAGGAAAGATTCAAAACTGCCTAAGGGATTTATGCATATAAATCCCAGGGAAAGTCAACCACACTCGAACTCCTAATCCCTTTACGGCTACTGAAAATTTTCTCTAGATCAGTGTATTAGCAAATCTATATCCATTTCTCTGGTCACATTAAACACAGAGTTTTATCATTTTTTTTTTTTAAAGTCAAACCCCCATGGTTCTTCAACCCTGACCAGTTCAGAGCAGAGCATTCACTTTCAGCCAGGAGTCTTTTGCAAATGAGTGAAGACAACACAATGAAATAGACTTCCGCCTAGCATGTCTGTTGGAAATTACATATGGCTTGAACTGTCTTTACAAATATCTGCTAATAAAAAAACAAACCTGGCTTTATCTCTTTGCTGATGTTGATATAATGTAAGGAATGGAAATGGATGTATCAAAAAATGATGGGACTATAAGACACATACTATAAAAGCTGTAATTCCGACACATCTACAACATTCCTCCTCTTCTTTTTTTTTTTTTTTAAATCATAGCCCAGAAAGAACAATGACTACAGTTTTTAAAAGTCTGCATGCGTTCATATTAAAAGCACAAAGGCACACAAATTAGGTGTGTATAAAAAGGTAGATTCCAGTATTTAAACTAATCTGATTTAAACTGTTTGAAAAAAAACAATAAGCCATCTGAGTTTTTATGACACAAATTTTGTTTATTTTTCAAGAAAAAAGTGGGGCATCAGTAGTCTTATTTTTTATTTATCTGCTTTTTAAAGGATTCTTCAGTGGCACCTGTATTTGTGATGCTCATTATCTCAGTTAACTGCACATTCTAGCTCCCATTAGTAAAGATTTCTCTGTTACTAAGAAAATGAAATATGATTTTGACACAGCAAACATTGAGACATCAAGCCACATCGACCATTTTCATTTTTTTAAAAAATGAGAACAACCTTATACCACGTTTTAGAGCTTGATGGCATTTGTCGTTCAGCTAGAACAGTCAAGGGTAGGATATTCAAAGGTGGAATTTTCAGAGCCCCTCAATTTGTTATCCAAATGCCATTAATTTTAATGGAAAATGGACATGTAAAAATCCCTTACACAACTCTGCAAATCTCACCTTAAGGCCTGAAGAGTTTCCTAAGTGTGAGGCTCTGGTTAGCCTCAAAGATCAACCAACAGTGAGAACTGCATGGTTTTTCAATGTAATTTAAAAAGAAAGTCTGTCACCAGAGATACAGTATTTGAGATACAACACTTTAACGGTCTTTAGACGATGGTCTATGTTGAAAAGTCATTTTTATGTCAACCACAGGAAGACCATATGACACTGAAAGAACCCTAATAAATTTTGCAACCATGTGGAATACCAGGAAAAAGAGTTGTGAAAAGTAAGGTGCACATGCAAACTTAGATCACCATCTCAGTTACTTAAAACAAAATGTCTACTTAACTAGCTTGAGTTTTAACCCACAACAGAAGACAATTAGGAAGTCTGTGTCTAGGATTCTAGCCCTATTTCTTTCATTGTTAGTTAATTTAATTGCACATGTAATGCAGTCTATGAGGGGAGTGTAACAAATGCAGAAGCCTCTCTCTCTCTCTCTCCCCCCTTCAGAAATTGTAGCAAGACAGCATCCTACACAATGACGTTATCGAGGCTGTTCTTTTGGCTGCCTGAATGGTGACTACCACCATGATGTCTGGATGAAAGTAACTAGCTTTTACATTTTCCTCAAAACATTTGACTATGCCTACTGAACAATGCAGGAATTGCAGAAAGAGACTGATGACAACAACGATGCAATTACAAGTCATGAGTGAAAAACCAAGTAATGGATTCCATCTTTCACCTATAAAGACTAATGGAAAAGTACTTTTAAAATTTAGTTTTTTTAAAAAAGGTCTAACATGAAACCCCACCCCCATCCCCTTTCAAACAACCTTCTGCTCAATACCTAGGAAGGAAAAACTGCACCTCTAGCAGGTCTCTGAGGTGCATGTGCTGCCCAGGAGTAACATGATACAGACATTCTCCATTCTCTCTTTTGGTCACAGAGGATGAACATGGCCCAGTTTGGCAGTAACAAAAGTTCCTCGTGGCTGTCAGTGACCTATATACAATGAATTGGTCATCAGTCTATTTCCAAGTGGAGTGCAAACATTATAAAGCTGCGTGGCAGCCAAGGATCAGCTGTGGCAGGCATTGAAACAGAACCGAGCACTCAACCGTAAGTCCCTTCATAACAGTTTGCTACATAACGAGCAGTGTAGTGGAGAAGTCTTGCCCTGCATCTGCTCCCCTGGTACTTGTTCTGTGAAAAGAGAGTTTTGTTTTCCACCTATGCCAGTCTCATACCTTTGTGTAAGTCTTGAATTTGATTGAGGCAGGAGATCACAATACACCAGACCTCTGTCAACTTTTAGCAGTATGAAAACTACACCTGAAGGAGGAGTTAGATTTGTTCTCTTTTTGGCAGCACACCAACAGCATTCAGAAACAATACAGTGTTTATCTAATTCTCTGCATTTTCAAAATACTTGGCAAAACATTAATTAAACAAATATTCACAATACTGTGGTAAGGTATACAAGCAGGATCTTATGTTGCAAATGAGTTAGATAGCACCTTTAAAAGGTGTGACCCAGTAACTGCTCTTTTTACCAACACAGCACAGTCCTCTCTAAGGCTTAGGGAAATTCACCCACAAAGATGATATTCTTCTGACATATTTCCCAGGCTAATTGGCAGTGAAATAAAAAGACCTTCTCAGAGCAGCAAGATCAGGGTGAAATTCCATGTCCAAAAGCTAAACATGAAATCGACATTCAGGAACTTTATATCAAAGTAATTCTAGTATAGAGTCTGTGTGGCAGTAAAACCTGGGGTTTTGGGGGCAGTGGCAGGGGGAGGAGGTTGAAGGGAGGAGACATAAAATTACAAAATCAACTGGCAGTATTTCTGGCAATGAATTAAGTGGCCCACATTAACCATGGCTTGCAGCATATGTAACCAGCCTACTACTTCCCTATCTTAAATGCACCATGATTATAGTTGTGTTTGAACACATCTGGATGCGCACTGGTCCTGAGAGTCACCTCTATACTCAACTGAGCAACTTCCTATGGCAGCACATTAACAGAACATTCCCCAAGCACAGGCATGTTGCACAATGTTTCTTCAAGCATTAGCTATGGCCTCAAACAATCAAAGCTGGGGGGGGGGGAGCAGGAGAAATGATCAAACTGGGGGTGGGGACAGAACATCCTGCGTGAAACCGCATCCTGAACAAGCATCACCACGATTCACTGTAAATAAATACTCTCTCCTTGCAGCACTTCCGTCAACTGTCACTGCCTTGGCTCCAATCACCTTTCAAGTCCAAACAGGAAAGCAGAGAAAAGCGAGTGAGATGGCAGATATGAGGTTTAATTTGCTTTTCACTGCAGTTTTCATTGGTGGTGCGCTTCCAATTCGCTGGGATTGCCAGCTGCCTAGAATCACTCCTGGACCCAGTTTTTTCCTGTTAACCTTCATAATCGTATTATTATGGGCAAGCCCACAAACTGTGCTACAAAATGCTGTAAAAAAGTGCAGCTTCTTCTCTTTATTAGATAAGCAGACAGATTCAAAACCTGCTGCTGCAGAGAGAATGGCAATTGTGAATTTTGCTAAAGATGTTTGGTCACCTCCGTTTTACATAATTCAAGATGCTGCCAGACCGAAAAAAAAAGTGGGGAGAATTTAAAGAATGAAATGAGTTTGATCTCTGTTTTCCAGGACACACATGATTGGAAAGATCAAAGATTTGGCTAGAGAGTAACAGTGGGATGATGCAGAAGAGGTATGATTTGGAGCTTACTTTATAGGGAACGCAAGGTCACCTAAACTCCATGGTATTTATTCTTAGGCTCCAAGGAAGCATGCTGCCTCTCTCCAACACCCTCTCCTTGAGGGAATAAACCTGCCTTACAGGCACTTTAGGACAACTTACTGCAAACCAGAGCAAAGTGGGACAGAGTGGGCCCACAAGAAGAGTAGTAGTTCTCAGGAGAGTTCTTTGAAAACAAAGTGAATTTAAAACTTCATAAACCTGGTCAGAGAGAACATGATCTTAGAGTGCCCGCCTGAGGAGGCGAGAAACTCCCTTGGCAGACACGCATCAAGACTGGCTGGGACTGGGCATGCTGCGATGTACGGGATCCCCTCCCCACAGCCACATAGACGCACAAAGGGAGCAATTTAACTAATAAAAAGTAAGAACGAAGCATTACTTGTACAAGTGAAGTATTATTAACAGCTATAATGTCTCACAGGTTCCTATGAAGTCATGTTGTTACAGTTCACTCATAAGAGTTTAAAGGCAAAATTACACACTTGGTAATACGCTAGGGAGTACACTTTTCTACGGGGCCCATTGTTTGCAGATGACGCATGGCTCTGAGAAAGTGGCATTGTTAAAGAGATCATAAATTACAAAGGGGAAGTTTGACTTTTTCAGAAATCTTATTCCAGACCAGGCTTTCCTCAGCTGCAGAGGATTTTTTTTGTTTGCTTGAAGCAACTGAATTAACTTGGGATCCACAGCACACTGTAGGGTTTCCAAATGGCTGATGGATTTCAATACCTCTGCCCCCATGGAGTTGCACTAGACTAGAGAAACAGATGTATTGTGGCCTGCATGGCAGTTGTTATGGTACTAAGTCCAAGTGGGGACTGGAAATAGAGGGACTAAGACATTTTTTGAGAAAGAATTTTCAGTGTTAGAGAGGATATAACCAGTAGGGCTTGTACAGTGCCTTTTAAAGTCTGTACCTGGTGCAATTTGGTTTCTTAACGTTTCATTCATGTTGTGTTGTCACGGTTATTTTATTTAAGTATTTTGCAACTTAGCTCTGCTCTGTATAAATTAGAGGGCAAAGAATCCAGATTTTTTTAATACTACCTCCCACACACCCTTCACCCCAAAATAGGTTAAGTAAATAGTGGGCTGCCCTTCCAAGCAACCACAACTAAGTTATTGCTTTCAGGGTGCAGAAATGTTTACTATCTAGTCATAGCTAGAAACAGACTCCATGACATTGCCCAGTTCCATTTCAAACACTAAATCATTTTTTTAAAAGGGGCCAAAAAGCTTCTTATAACAAAGTATCTAATCAACACGCAATCAAGAACATACAGCTCAATTACCTGTTGAGACCAAATCCTACAAATGCTTCTGAAAATACAGATATTTACTCCTGCGTGAAGTCCTTTAAGCAAAAGGTCTGTAACTCTGGATTGGACTCTTAACTTGCAAAATCTTTTGGGCCAAATTGCCAGAAGTACCCCCTGGCTTTAAGAGCCCAGCCTGACACTACTAAGGCCTGATTTTCAAAGATATGACGTATTCACAACACTGGAGAAGTCTATGGGAGTTAGAGGATGATTAGCAGCTCTGAAAACCAGACACTTCAAGTTGGGCACGCAGAATTCATAAACACTTTTCAGCTGCTATTCAGTGACTACAACAGAACTATGCCAATTCATGACACGAGGATCTGACCCTATAAAGCTAATTTGTCTCAGATAGCTACCACCTTCAGAATTTAAGAATTATCATGGATTATGCTTTAGCAAACCTATTCAGCAAATTTGAACAATACTAATGCCAGTACATGTATTTTCACATCATTTACCCTTAATTGTACAACTCACTAAGGCCCATCGTTTAAATACACTGTTAACTTGTATTTCATTGATCTTATTAGTTATTACCAGAAATAAGAAAAATCACTTTATGTCAGAACTGAATGTTTGCCAATTTTTTGATGGCTCATTTAGAATAAACACTGTTGAAGTAGTATACTACAATCCCAGTTAACCAAGTAACTAGTAAATATATGGAATGCTAATACACAGAATTTCCTTCCTCAAGACACTTTTCTAACTTTGAAAGTGAGTTGCAATTATCCAATAATGCTGGCTGAAGATCTTTTCCTTTCTTATTGTCAACATGAGTTTTGTAGGACAATGGAGTGCAAAAGAACCATTTATGCTTAGTGAAATGTTTGAAGGTATTTCCCGGATGGAGGGGAAAATGGTAGAACTAAGTCAAGCTAATGCTTCAGAGAACTCATGACCAAAATGTTATTACAGTACATCACCCAAACATGCATCTTTGCCTTCTGTGTTTCAGGGAAGACTACTTCATATCAGTACATTCGGGAGACCAGCCTAAAGGTCTGTTGATCCATTGTTCTGGAAGCTTTTGAAAGTTTATCTCCAACTTGAATACAATCTGCTGTAATTGACATATCTGACCCAAAACACATTCAGGGGGTTGGTTCTTTAACATCTAAAGCCTGTCCTGGGGAAAAAGTGAGTTACACAGCTGCAGTTTGAGCCCTCCAAGGTCAATCACATGAGCAAAGCTGCATTGTGCTGGTCCTGTTAAAGGGCCTGTGGTGGCAGCAGCATCTGAAGTTCTGGTGAAACTGAAGCTGATCTATTTAGTTCTTTACTTGCTTTTCCTGCTCCCTGGTGTGCTTTTTCAGCCCCACCTGTCATAACCTAGAGGAATTAGAGAAGCAACTTAAACCAAAGTCATTTCAGAAAAAGCCTGTTTTCTTTACATAGGATGGATAAAGAAAAGTACTACACAACCTCGCCACCATCAGGTGTGGAGGGCGTCTCAGGTCCCCTTCCTAAATGGAGAGAGGGGAAGTCTCTCATGCAGGGGATGCAATCTCATTTCTGTTGGTCCACGTGGAAGGGTTGGTACAGTCAGACTTGAGAGGGAAGCAAGCAGGAGAAAGCTTTAGTATTTGCCAGCCAAGAATATACCTTATCATCCTCCATGGCAAGATGATAATTCGCTAAAAACAACAAACCATGTTTTCCCAAAGCCAGTGCAGGCTGTGACCTGGTACCAAAAAAAGTCCTGAAATAGGATCCAGGGGACCGAGCTAAGAAGAGCAATGTCACCAGGGAAAGATTTAGACTCAAAGGTGACTAAAGGCACAGAAAAGTGAAAGAACAGGAATAAAAATTAGTGGATGGAGAGCAGGGATGGAGTTCATGATGGGCAAAGGATCACTGACGGAGTAGTGATGTGAGAGGAGTCACGATGGCAAAGAGAGCGCTTGCAAAGTGAACCGCACAATGGTAAATGATCTACTAGGACCACCAGACAGAATGCGGAGGATATCAGCATCACCTCAGCCAGGCAGTTCTGGCCCAAACACTCAAACTTTGTGGGAAATCAGTTCTAAGAGATGTCAGGAATCACACAAGAAATCATGAGCATTTGACTCTATACAGAGCGGGCCAAACAGCTCAGAAGCCACTTTATGATTTGTTGGCAACTTCAGTACTCTTTAAGCAGAAAACATGTATCGATGTGTATCTGGATCATCCAGTGAGGTAAACCCATGCTTGCTTAATCTGCATTCCTAACTGTCATTCTATTGCTGCCCTAGATCATCCTCCAGTGTACACGTGTTACAGTCAAAGGAATGAAAAACAAACCCCTGATTTTCAGAAAAGAGTTTAAAAACACAGGCTAACCTCAAAGATCCAAGAAAGGCTAAATCACACTATTTTACTAATCGGGGTCTGAAATGCCTGGCTATTCGGGTTCTTAGAGCTCTGCATTTGTTTTAAGGACTATAGGCCACAACAATCTTGTCTCAATGGACCTCCAGCCTGGGCATGCATCAGGCCTTTCACTTGAAAACGGACTGGCACTGCCATACAATTTGGCTTTCCTTATAACAGAGAGGCATACCATCTTTTCAGAAGCACCCTGACTTTTTATGGAGCTGGCACAGAAGTTCTTTACTAAATTATCAGTTTCCCAAGGTACTGACCACTCAGCAGCTAAATAACTAGGTAAGTTTTCCTTAATAAACTGGAACAAAAACCTAAGTCTATCACACATAGGCCAACAATTTAAAACTATTTTAAGTGACTTTTCACATTAAATACTTCAACCACAGCACTGACATCTGGACGAACCAAGGATGACGGCACACACCCTCTCTGTTTAGAACACAAGAGATACACAAGGGATCTTTCTAACATTTGTGAATTTTCCTCTTCTATCAGAGGAAGAACACAATATCTAGTGATGCATGACCCTGTGCGCGCACATACACTTTTTCTCTGTAGCATCATTACCACAACACACAGAAATCAACTTCTTGCATTCCATTCTGTAATGAGCCTCAGAAAGAAGCGAAGCAGACAAAAGATACATCATGGAATCAGCACCGCGCATAATTCAAGGACTACAGCTGAGGTTCCCCCCCACCTTACTCTTTGCCCTCAAAGTAATCCACTGTAATGAGCAGTTATTTGATTAGATAAATATGCATCAAATGTATTTTTGATAAAGCTTAAAATAAAGTAAAACAAAACAAAGGAAAAGAATGAGCCATAAAACATGTGGTAAATAAACATTTTATAAATCCTTAGAGGTTTACCACCCACACAGAACATGGTACTTATTTTCCTACATGTTTCCAAATCTAGACTTTCAATAGAACATTTTAACAATAATCACTGAATGCAGCACATTGAATAATTTTTTGGGGGGGGTACTTCCCTTCAGCTTACAAGAAGGACAAATACAAACAAATAGGATCTAAAAGTACTCACACTACAGCAGGCTGGAGGGACATAAAGGAAGGATGGACCAGTCTGTAGGATTAGTAAAAAGAAAACAAAATTTACACTCTACTGTACCTTTAGATATAATTTCATACAATTATAATCTGTGGTAGTTTGCCCGATTCTGCCAGCATTACACACACTGAGTACTACTTTAGAAAATAAAGGGCCTGTTTATGAGATAAGGTACTGCTCAGTGTGGAAACTGTTAGCAGAATGAGGCCTTTTTATTCCAATACAGATAATTTAAAATAGAAAAATGGCTTAATACAAAAAAATCCCCAGTCCCCTCAAACTCTGTTTATTTTGTAATTTTAAACAAGTACATGCAGAATAAAGCAATGGATATTTTTTCCACAGTCACAATATATATGATTTAGAACTTGCCTAAATATATGCCTACTGAGGCAGAACTTTGTAAATGGATAAAGAACAGAGAGACAAAATATGACACACTCCTGTTCACCCACATACAATCTCCTGTGCAACTTTACTTACTGTTAATAGCTCATTGCAACTGAGTGAAGCTGTCTCTAATGCCATACAAATTTGGATATCAGCTGTCCTATGCAAATTTGACTCTAATTATGTATGCATTACTGAGCTATGAAATAAGTCAGTGTGTTGTGGTACGTGAATACACATCCCGCTCTTGTTTTTGAGCATAATAGTTTTCACTGTCTGCTGGACAGTCATATCCTGTGGACTATTTTCTTTTTTTTCAAGTAACTGAGAGACAGAGTCCCTTCCTTCACTAATTTTAAATATTAATTAGGATTGTGTTCACTTTTTTAAAAAATACCATTCAAAAAGCAGCATGAATTTTCCCTGAATAAGCATCCAAAGGGGGAACTGAAGGACTGCATTTTTCTACCACGCAACGGATTAGCTACAAAAGAATGAACAACAAACAATCAATTACTCAAAACATTTTTGTAAGCTAATTACTGTACGATGCAAAAAGTAATTTTACCCTCATAGACACATTTTCTGTTCTGGGCACTTCTATTTCATGTCTCTTGACACCCTTTCCAATAATCCATCTACTTTATATTGGAAAGCCTCACATGAATAAAACTTTATGGCACTACAGGCATTTAGCCTTCCACTGACATTCCTGGCCTGTTCAATTCTGCAATTCAATCAAAATCAAATCTCAAAATCCTCTTGTCAGCCAGCACTGCTTTCATATGCCCGAGCCTTGTGTAAGGATAACTGCATCCAATCTTTCCCCCAAGCAGTGCTTATATTGTTTTATTACAGTTCAATGAGTGGAGTTCAAAATTACATGCAGCTGCCTACTACTGTGGTCTGTCTGTGTTACGCATGGACACAAGTATTGCCCACCAGGCTTGAAATCATTCACTTACTGGTCTGGCAAGAAAGACTGTGAGCACTTCTTTGTATGGAAGAACATCCTGCCTGCTAGATCTAAAGAGGGTGATGTTAACAGATCAGTCCCTTTATAAAAAGAATGTGAAAGCCCTATGAAATGCAACTCAAATGTGCTCAATGTTAAGCATTTGGCTACTGCACATAAAAGCAAAGATAAACCTCAACATGCACTACTCATTCTCAGAAAGCTTGTGAAAGAAGATAAAGGATTGCAGAATAAAAAGGCATCTTATGGAGTTTTTATATGTGTTTTAAATAATGAAGCTTCATTTAGACAGTTTTTATCTTCCTCCCTCCCCCGTTATCTTTTCACTGAAACAAAAGGACAAAAATCACAAAGCTAATTAAATACAATTTAATCTGATGAACAATGCAGCAATTCAAAACCCAACAGCTTAAAAACTCCTGTTAGCAATACCGCCTGTACAATGTAGTTGTAGCGAGAGACACCATCAATACAGAACAGGATTTCAATCTGACACTCACAGGGGGTTGGAGGCAAAGAAAGTGTCAAGAGGCTCTCTCCACCCCCATGCTAAAACATGAGGACAAGGAGGCAACAGACATGGAAATGAAGAAAAGCAGCCCATGCGAATACACATTGTCAAACCAGGTAATGGTAGTAGCTAGTGAACTTGATTGCACATCCTAATGCATGTGCTAACCCCAGGCTCTCTCACTGGATATATGGAACTTCACTGGCAATACAGAAGACTTAACATATCTAAAGGTAACCTATTAGCCACTGAATCATCATTTAGGCAGTGTTAGTTTGCACTCAGCTTCCTACTACTACAACAATTAAAACCATCAAAAGAAAAACCCCTTGTGTCAAAGGCTACCCATCAAATGTTTTACCCTGACTAAATGCTGGCAGACTAGTGAGTCATATAGCAGAAACATTACAGATAGCTAGAAATCCCACAGAGAAAAAGCTCTCTGAGATGAGCCCATTACCTTTCAACACAAGGGCCTGAGAACCAAGTTAACCACACAATAAGCCAACTTATGACAGCATCACAAAACCGCTAGTCCTGTGCTTTAAAAAATACACTGTACATATACAAAGGTCCAGTTTAGTCACGCTCTTACTGTGTACGCAGTAATTGTGTGTGCAATTATGAGTTAGATACAGACCTGGCCACTGCTGTCTTTAATTACTAGATTTGAATGCACAGCAGTTATGATGTGTGTCTCAGATGCCTATACAAATAATGATGTGTATAAATAAATACACAAATGTGATGTTCATGCATCTGATAAACAGACTACAAGTGTCCAGGATGTATACAAGCTAGTAAACAAGCCTTGGATTCCTTGATTGCTATCAATCCGATACAGAGGAGTAATGGCACTGAGGGATCAGATTCAGAAGAGTTCATGTTCTCCTCCTGAGTCTGCCATAGCAGTTCCTTATGCAAATAACCTCTCTCACTGTGCCTCAGTTCCCCCACATGGAAACTGGAGAGAACAAGGATTCCCAGTCTCACAAATACAATACACAGTGCTCAAATATTACAGCCTTTGAGAAAAGCCAGTAACACTTCAGTTTCCTAAAAGATTTATGTTTGAAATATTTCTTCAGTTGTAGATCTGGCAATGCTTGCAAAATATATGGGGCTTTAGGAACACGGCTGTTTTAACCACACCTTGTCTACCTAGAAGTGATCAGGAAATCTCTTCATACAAAAAGCAATGTCTCTCCTAAAGATGGGAAATTAGATTAACTGGTACAGTACAAAAGACTAACAGGAAATTTCTGATCCCACCACTAAAATCATCTTTTGACCAGCCTATGTAAAAATGCTCCAGATCCAAAGAGCCTTGGAGATGAACATTCAGTAGCCACACTCAATGCAGGGATAAAAGTTTGCAGCTTCAACAACTGCAAGATCCTGAAAAATTGCCCAGCCAATGAAAGTCTGCATAATCTTTCAAGAAGGGCATTTGCAGGAAAACTTTAGACAAAGAAAGATTAAGTGACTTGCCTAAGGACACACAGTAAGCCTGGGATACTGCCTGTGAAACACCACAAATTTCCTGATTCTGAGCCCCCTCTTCTTCTCTAAAACTCCCTTTTGAATTATTTAAGAGCCCACTTCTCATAGCACCTCTGGACTATGCCAGAGAATTCCAGATGGGAGCCCAACCTCCTTCCTTTCCTGTCTGGAAGAAGGATAAGGAAATTATCCAGAACTCACCAGGTAGAGGCAGGGCCTCCACAGCCACTTCTCCACCATGTAATATAACCTCTTACACTGACAGACAGTCGCCTCCCTCTAGAAACTTTCCACACATTACACATGCAAGTTACTATTTCTCTCAGACAATGAGCAGAGACAGCCTCTCTAAAAAACAGGCCCAAGTGGATTTATAGATTCAGAACAAAAAACTAGTTTTGGTGTCCACCCCTTTACAAAGAAAATATTTACATTTTAGCAGGAAAAGACTGACACATTATAGCCTCTTCCACTCCCTCCTTTCTTTCAACTCTCCACAACCTGTACCGTCTTCTTGCAACCCCCCCTTACACACACATGTACTCCAACACACGTACATCTTTTCCCTCCCTAGTGACCTCCAATGCAGTCTTGGAATATGCAACATCCTTCTTACTCAGTTACAAAAGGGAACAGAGGCTTGAAAAGGAGTCACAGGCCTGGGTGTATTTCACACACTTCCAACATGCACCCCTCCAATGGCACATAGAATATGCCCAGACCCAAGAGATTCGTCTTTCAAACTGAGTTTCTGGATTTAAATACTCGAAGTATTTTTTTTCTTCTTCTTTTCTTTTAGCAAAAACTGCACTAAAGATCAGCTAGAGGTCAGGTCCAAAATGTAGGAAGACAGCGTATGGTAACATTGCACCATACCCTTTATGGAATTGCATTCTTTAAAAAAAAAAAAAAAGAATGTTAAGATTACAAAATTCAGCTTGCAAAAATTAGGCAATGCCAGGATCCAGGTTGCCTGCGCAATGTTGATTCAGCCCCCTTATGTGCATCATTGCAATAAAGTTTTCAACTACATGATGATATACTGTTTTTCCACAGGACCCCAGTCTCATTCAATGTATGTGCGCGCTGATGAAACATACTCCGCTGTTCACACCTCACATACTTCTGTAATAATCTTTGTACAAGACAGATCTTGTAAGGTATCATTTGAAAAGTCATGATTTCCCGCTTAGCACTGCGCCGATAAAACGTGTAAAAACACTGTACGTGACATTCTAAGATTCAGCAATGTGCTACTAATACATGTTTTAAACCACAGTGTCCTGCAAGTGAGAAGCCAGCAAACATATCTGTCTTCAACAAAGAAATGTATGCTAGCTTTAAATTGCACTTAGGTAGTAAACAGTGTCATCAAGCAAAGAAGAAAAGCAAAGGAAACTAAAAAGATTAAATAAAATCTGGTTCTTGGCAGGAAATGTTTTTGAAGCAAGGGATGAAACTAAAAAAAGGAGGGAAAAAACACTCCAAGACTCCTCCCCAGCCTCACCCATCATATTCTCTGCACCTGAGATGCTGTGGCCGGCAGGAGATCTTGACATGAAGAGTTTGGTCAATGATCTTACTGGATGCATGTAGTCAGAAATTTTGCTTGAATCTAATCTTGCTCATTAAGTTAGGCACTAAAAACTAGACTAGAAAGTGTTCTACTTTTATTTTTCTTTTAACTATTTCTGACTTTTAAGTCTCCTTGTACTTATATTAAATCTTTCTTTTTGTAGTTATTAAACTTATTTTTATTTTTTAATCTAATCCTGTGTGTTTAAGTTAAGGTATATGGGTAACTATTTAAAACAACAAGCTGATATTTATTATTCCCTTAAAGGAATAAAATACAATATATCTGGGCTGTCCAGGAGAGGATAGTACAGTGCAAAACATATATTTCTGGTGACAGTGTGGGACTGAGTGTGTATTGGGGTCACCCTGTAGCATAACCAAGGATGATGAGAGCCCAAGTGTGACAAAAACATACCTGGAAATGACCTGCATGCTGATGGTTGGGCATGAACAGTCCAGGTTGAAGGTTACTACTACAATGTACTACAAAGCACCTGAGATTATAGGGCAGAGGTGACCTAGCCCTCCTCTGGTCTAGACTGCATGCTGCTGTGTCAAGGATGGTTATTCAAAATTTCTTTTTCTCTTCATTCAATATGCAACCTCAAGCCTTATTAAATAAAACTCCCATTGCAAATCCTGCACTGAATAGAAAATTATTAATTTCCTTGTAGGCTTTTCTATGGTGCCCTAAAACAGTGCTTCACAAACACTCATGATGCTTCTGTGAGATTAGATGGTGCTGTTACCTCATTCTACAGAGGGACACTTGGCCTTATTTTCTCTGCATTTCAAGTCCCCTCTCATTTGGAGTGGCCAACCTGAGACACCTGGGCTTTATTGTTTTCACAGGGTACCGACATTTTATGTCTTCAAAGCAAAGCTCCAATCAATTCAGTTGCAGTTGTGAGCACTCAGAATTTCTGCAAATTTGACTCCAGGTGTCTTATACAGAGCCCCCAGAAAAAGAGGAACAAGCAATTAGCGACCAACTGTGAACTTTTTGGTTTAAGGGATTTGCCCAGCATCACCACTCAGGCATCCGGGGGAGGCAGGGGGGATGATGTAATCACCAGGGGCCCCAAGTAGGGGCAAACAGCCTATCTTAACTCTGACATTTAAATTCTAACTTCTTGATTTTCCAACCGTTACTTTCTTTTATGTAGTTCTATATAATTTCCTATCTAAAAACTGTGCTTATTTATTTATTCCAAAGAAGTTCCATGAGATGGAACCATGCAGACTCCAAGGTTGGATCATCAGCAGAGTTTGGACCTTTAGCTCTATAGTGCAGACCTCTGCCAGTTGAGTTAACAGAATAAATAGTAGCAACAGTAAGCTATTATCCTGTCAGTGGACAGTCACTAAAAGGGGAGGAGACACATTTTATCAGTGGATTTTACAATTATTTGCTGACTGCAGAGGAATGCTTAGACTCAGAATTCCTAGGTTCACTTTCAGATTCTACCTGCCCCTGCCCCCTCCCACACCCCAAGCCTGCCCCACTTCCCCTCTGCACCTATTAGCTCCATACATCTTGCCTCCCCTATTCCTTCCCTTCCCTCTTCTATTGACTCCTCCATTGTCTCCCGGCCCCCCTCTGCTCTCCCCAGCTCTCTCTCCCCTCTCCTGTTCCTCCCCATTCTTCCCTCCTTCACCCCCACAAATTCCTCACCCCCTCCACTTCAGTCAGACAATTTCCTCCTCCATGGTGCTGAGCACCAACAGGGCAGTACTGAGAACATTAGAGAGACAGGCCCCCTCTTCTCCATTCTGGTCCCCAACACTACAGGGCATAGTCCTGTTTGGGCCACCAAAATTGTAGTTCAAAAATAAAGGACAGGTTTCTTACAATCCCACCCCGCCCTTCCTCCTTGTACCATTAGTAGTAGGATTGCTAATAGTAAGCAGTACTCTCCTCCATTCACCAAGGAGTATTTCTTGCTGCTTTTGGCAGCATTCAGCAACTCCCGATCTTGTTATACAGAGATGAAAAATAAGGGACGTCTCTTTTAATAAGGGACTGTTGTCAACCATACACCTTCACAGCCCTGCCCACTCAGTAATGATGGAATCCTCTTATAGTTTAGCATAATACTCAACTTTCTACTGAGCATGTACACATTAAGGATTTTTGGAAAGTTTTAAGTTGGACAAATTGGGTCACATTTACACTGGGATGGCATGTCTGACACCACAAGATTCTTTGTCCAAGTCTCTATTCCAAAGTGTGGAGGTACCAGAACTTTTCAGTAACCTGGCTATATAATTAATTTACTTAGGGAAACAAACAAGGAGTCTTGTGGCACTTAAAGACTAATAAATATGTTTATTGAAAACATTTTTCTCTAATGTCATTCTCAGGAATGTCTGAACCATTTTAACTCAAACTATTAAAAAAGAGTTCTGCTTTACGCAGACATCCAGGATGGAAAATTTCCACCCAAATGTCTAAATTGTAAGGCATTATACAACCTTGAATACAGGCAATCCTACCTGCCCCACCTAGAAATGCTAGACAGGTGAACTTATACTCTATGGGGTATTTTAAGTATTCTCCAATCATACATAACTCCTCCTTGTATCAACACTACTTCCTTGTACATCAACAGTTTTACACAATCCTACATATGTAGCAACACTTAGGTACAACAGGACTCCATTATATTCTAGAATACTTTCACCATAAAGACTACATAATAGATAATCTAGTTTCCATGCTGTTGAAAGTGCATGTCACAGCTTCACTGGCATCCTGTACCATGATGATGGACCCATTATAAATGCCTGGTTGGACAGGTTTTAATTTCTTAGAATGCAGAAAGTATTACTGATATGACAAAATGTTCTGTCATCATTAGAGTTCACAATTTGCTTACTTGTTTTTATTCATGTCCCGCAACAGATTTCTCAGCAAGGTCAATGCACACATGCTCTGAAGACTTATCAAATATCACTTATCTATACATTTGCTCTGTAGACATAACCAAACTGCAACTGAAGTCAATGGGAGCCTTTCCATCGATTTTATATAGAGTTGGATCAGGCACTATGAAAATAATCTGTTTGATACATTCCTGACTATAAATTATGTAGGAATGTAATCTTATGTTCTAGAAGAACTAAGGACACATACCAATTTGCTACTAGCTTAATTTCTGGTCGGTTTCTTCATTTGAAAAGGGGCATTTGCATTTCAGATGCTGCTCACAAACAGCAATAAATTTCATTTCCATTAAATAGCTAAATATTTTTATTATGCTTTTTTCTGTACTAATCTGTGCAAAGAGTGAAGTGTCACATTTTTGCTATGATCTGTGTGATTTTTCATCTTTCCTAGTAATTTGCTAGTTCTTCTCTCTCACACACTCCTGTAAAGGATTTCACAGTCAATACACAATGATTAGCACACACTATATATTTACTACTTTACTAGATGTTTACATGGACTTCCCTGTTACAACAACATATGCTGCTACTTTGTAGATCAGACTTTTTAGATTCAAAAGGGCATTTCTGCTCCTAAACTACAGGTCATTAAAACAAAAGTACAGTATCAATAAAGCATTAAGCCAAGTGAGAAAAATCTTGACGTTTAGTAGCTGCAACAGTAGCTATCACTGGAAAGAGCTGCAAAAGCCAAAAGAAAGGAATTAACCTTTGCTGAAACATCAGACAATAGTGGCTGCTTTAGTTATTGCTGTACCAGTACTTACTGTTGCAAACAGAGCAAACACTCTGTACAGTAAGAACCTTACCTAGGCACCTCTCAGTTCTCCGAGGGTCAAATCTAAACCAAACCATTGCTCTTTAAATGTGGGTAACAACCAACACCAGGTATGCATGAAAATCTGGTAGAACAGGAAACTCGAGAGTACTATTTCTGAAATGTAAATGAGGTTCTGTCACTTTCGTTTCATTACTGCGATACTGCACTGATGCCAAGGTGATGTTTCCACCTGTGATTTTCAGGACAGGCTATCAGCCATTTCAGACTGTTCCAACTGGGAAATAGAAAGACAAGCTGCTGAAGATGTTTACATATATTAGAAATTATTTTAAAATCTATTGGGCCTTGCTTTAGATAAAGCTTATAAAAGGTGAATTGTGTACATTTGTAGCAACCTCTTAGTAATAAATGGCTTTATTATAGAAAGGAAAATTCAGCTGGCAGTTATGACTTGAAGTGAACTAAATATGCTGAAAGATAGTTTTGACAAGAATCGATCCCCTACTCTTGCAACCCGTCCTTACTCATGCAAGAAAGGGTTTGCAGAATCAAGCCTCAAGCTTGTAAACTAGGTACAGGACTGAAGAATTTAAATTCCCAAAACTCTGTCAGCTAAGTATCTGAAAGTTTTGTCCATCCATGTGATTCAGCCTGTCTAGTAGGCTTTTATGCACAATACTTTTTGTGACAATCCTTTCCTCATAAGCCACTCTGGAACTTCCCCCACAGATGTATCACCAAAAAAATGCTGACAACAGTGTTGATGAAAACAAAGCTACAATTACAAGATGACAGCAAATCAATTCAGATGCAGTTTATATCAAAAACTGGGCGGAATAAAAGGATTAAATTTTTAAAAAGCAAAATATTTAAGGTTCAGTAATCCCACAGCACCTTTATTTCAGCCATATTGATTTCAAATGATCTCAAAAAAAAAAAAGCCATGTTACCATGTTATGGTACCATCATGATAACATCTTCCTAGCAATACATATTAATATACCACAGTAGAAACTATCTATTTCACTTGTAAGAGCTACTAAGTATGCAGGTACTCATTTCTGCTATGTTTGCAATCTAGTATATTTATCAAGACTCAAACAGCATAAATTATCACTTTGGTCAATGTTCAGCAGTTAGACATACACTGCAGCTACCCCATGAAGTCAGTGAGAGCTATGTATAAGCTTCCAAAAGCAGAATTTGACTTCTGTTATTGTAAGAAAGCAGGAATAGGGAACTGCATGTGATGCAACAGTCATTATGAAAGGAGAGTTAGATGCAATTTGCCAGCCTCAGTAGTGTTTTAATTCATTTTATGTTTAATATTCTGTCTGGCCTCTCCATTTGAAAATTTCATATACATAAAAGTGGGACAAAGTAACCTCTGGACAAGCTTGTAGTTAAGTCCCACTTAAAGGGAGGGCAATCAAAATGTGTGAGAATACAAACAGGTTTTTGTTGGAATTTATTTGCAGGTAGATTTCCCTGAGGTTTCTTCTCTATTTTTCCTCTCATCTTTCTTCCTTTTAGCTCAGAAGGGTTGTTATAGGCTAACTTACATGAGCAGAGGAAAGATAGCTATTGTGCTGCATGTTTTCTCACAGCAGATCCCAGCTCACATTGGCTCTGAATCCAGCACTGTGAGCCAATTTCAAGAAAATGAGAGTTCAACCCTTTCCTTTCTCTCCATTTTTGTAATCTCTCACAAGCACAACTGTTCCAGAAAGCAGCTCCCCTACCAGTCCAATATTTACACTAAACCCTCACTAAAGGACTTTCTATTATTATGCTCTCATTGATACAAGATTACTCCTCTGACAAATCAAACCATACAATGCTGTTACAGGCAAATATTCTGTTTTAAAAAAGAGTAGTGTGGATTATTTCTGTCTGCTTATTTAAACAGCACTTTTAGATTTATGTAGAAACTAATGCATTTTTACACTAAGTGTCTTCTCACTGAGGATAACTTGGAATCCATCTGTACTAAATATACACACACACACATTTGTGACCTCTAATCACACCCCTGGAATTACCTAATTCTTATCATTTTTTAATCCTACAACACACAAATACTTTGCAAGAGTTCCAGAGCATAGCAGATTTCATCTAATGTCTTTGAAATTCTTTTGATGAATCTCAGGTCAAACTGTCTTAAACGTTAAAAAGAAAAAAAAAAAAACTACAGCATCTTTTAACTCTGTTTTGTAAAACATACGGGTGCGTGTAAAAACTCTAGCCAAACACAGCACTTGCTTCCCTTTTTGTTGCAAATATGAAAGACTAACCGACATCTTTATTCAAATTAAATTGTAAATACTTTTTCATCCTTTTTCTTCTATGTGTAGAAACTCCACCCCACAATGAGCACAAACTTAAAGCAACAATCTCTTCCAATGGACCATTTTACAATTTCTTACCCAAATTACATAGGTATAATTATTTTGACACCATCCTGAAAAGAAAATGAGATTTGGGCACTGTGGGTTTATCTAATAACACTATTTCTTGCCAGATTTCACAGCACTGACAAGCACAAAGAGCCCTGTCCATTCCAATAGGAAATATTTGATTTTACTGGAGGAACATTATTTATTTTCACCAAGTTGCTATTATCAGAATGGATATGATAGCTGAATAATAAAAATGAAATCAAGAAATTCTGGTGTTTCAAGGCTTTATTTTTTTCTGCTCTCACTTTTGACATTTTCTTCCCCTGGAGAGACAAGATAAAGTGCTGTCATAAATGGGTGACTTTTCTTGTCAAATGACAGATTTGATTCTCCATGGCAACCACAAATCAAGGTGCTAGTCTGAATTAAAGCTTCTCTTAAAAGGCGTCTTTATGTTTATAAAATGAATTTAAATTAAATGGGTATTAGGTTCAGTTTTTTACCTCAATTTATTTACTGACTAAGGAGCATCGTACTGCATGTAGCATATTTGCATTTAAAGGAAAGACAACATATTGTACTGGCAGATGCACAAACAAAGCAAGTTAAAAGGTCATGCTACATATACTAGTTTACAGTACTATGAATGGTATACAGATGGACAGCAAGCAGTTAAGAGGTACTTAAATACTGGAAAAAGCACAAAAATTACCTACGGGGTAACAGATGAAGGAAATCTCTCCTCATCTTGTAACACTGCTTTCTTCCAGACACAGTTAATAAAGAGTCGTGTAATTGTCACAAACAGAACGCCAAAAAAAAAAAAAAAAAAAAAAAAAAATCAATCAGATGCTTCATTCTGCATGTGCCCTCATGGAATCTTACTCTACTGATCATGATACTCTTTTGGGAATAATTACTACCTTGATTTTAAAAGATTTTTAGAATTTAAAAATAGGTTTCAACTTTAAATGCCTTAAAAATATCACCATGTTCATTTGTATGAGATCACTTAATTGATAAAATGATTTTTTAAAAAGATGAGTTAATGCATTCTTAGAGTTCCACAATTAATCTACCTTTAATACCCTCTTTTTATCCCCCTCCCCCAAAAACCGTAGAAACAGAAACATCTTACCTATCATATTACTCCTCTTGCTCACTTTAACCCATATGGGTAGGAAAACAGTTATGATATAGGACTTAAAACTCTAAGATCAGGCTGAAATCACATGCATCTTTTACTTACACACACACAAGCTTCAAATTGTATTCTAAAAATTAAAATGTACCTTGCTTTAAAGTGGAATATTAACACCATGAAGTACAGTTGCCCTTTATTTGACAGCTATATACAATGAAAATGCTATGACCAGCCTCTTAGACGTATTTAATACAAGACAAATAAAAGAAAACTAGAAGTTTTTCAGGGTATACGGTTGGATAGTAGAGTCAAGTGTCTCCATATTCACTGCCCTTGTAAGCTCTGCCAAATTTGATTTTAAGCTTCCTGAAGTTTAAAGAAGGTTTAGACAGTATTAACACAAGATCTTCTCACACATTTCTCAGGTTATTACACAGCCTTTACCCAAAATTATAATTTTTAGCAAGAAAGGAAGCTTTGGTTCAATTTCAAGAAGAGAACTGTCCAATGTGTCTTTATCAGAAGCCGCAGTATGCCCAAGACAGACCTGCTTATGTTTATTTTACTGGTTACCCACTTTGTCCTATTTAAAGTATATGAGATGTAATGAAACGGTGCCTGAAAGTTATACATCTGTGTACAAAGCATATTTTGTATTAGCAGTGAGTTGTGTGCAAGTTCAAGTACAGTGGCTTTTAGTCCATTCTGTGAACACAGATTAGATGCATGTCTCACAAAAGGGAAAATCCTGTGACCATGTCAGACAACAAGCAAAGGGCTTGTAAGTGACAGAAGAAATAACTGGCTACAGGAGTGCTAGGTTCACACACCCTCATCCAGGCAAAGTAACATCTTCCTCCACAAATGACTCATGGAAACCAAATGAGATCACTTATGGAACAGGGAGCTATTAGGGAGAAGTAAGGGTGTAAAAACAACATGATCACAGTGGTCTCTTCTCACCACAAACAACCGTGCACATAAAGCAACGCTCACAGACACTCTACAATTATAACACTGCAATGACTGCCAGGATCCTGAGTCCTGCACTGCTACACAATTCAAGTAAGGGTCATTAGTCAATAGTACAATGCTTTGTAGCCTAATCCTCTAAATCCCATCCAGTTTGGCACACCATCCAGCTTTCTGCTGTGAAGAAGTCCACACAGAACTAGTCTGGAATCCCACTCCTTGTAAGAAATTGACCATTCTGTTCAGAGGACTGAATTATCTCCGCCATTAAGACGGCCCCTTCACACCACAGAAACATCACTATCTTGTACGACAGTTTCTGACTCAAATACTCCTCCTTAAGAACTGAAAAAATAATAATGTTAGGTCTCTTTGAACCACCATATAAACATTTGCTTCATAAAATCAAGAGACACTTAGCTAATGTACTACTACAGTATAGGTAAAATGCTCATTAAAACAGACTAACCCATAAAAGAAATGTGAATTTTATTAGGACAGGCAACTGAATTTCTCAGATTTTTATTGGAAAAATAAATAAATAAGTCTCCACCTATTTCACTCATCCTGTAATCTGATAAGACTGTTTAGATGTGCCCATCACAAAACTTTATAAATAAAGCCAAAAAAATTGCTCGAGAAAATAAAATCCAGTTAACATCAAACAACACCTTCAATCCAACTCCTGAAAACCCTTGGCACTTCTAGCTACACACTGCTTTACATACTTGTGGCTAAAAGACAGCCTGACTAAGGGCCCAATGGTGCACTTACCAGAAAATTCCCAGGATAACTGCAGTGCACAAGGAAGATAATAAGCACAGGAGTAAGCCCTGTGCATGCAATCACTAACCATTATAGACTTTTAAGATGCAAAATACACGTGTGCATTCCCTGGCAGGACAAAAAGATCCATACCCCATACATTTTTTCCACTGTAGTGGCAGCTGTTAAAGTGGGACAGAGGGCAGGAAGTTTGAGAAGGTGGTATAGAGGAGGACCACCAAATGCTAAAAGGAAAACTACAACATATAAACAGCTAATACCATTACCAAAAGACATATAATGTTTCATTTACAAAAAACTCATGTCATGAGACTGTTTAGGACAAGCTGACAGCAAACTCTGCAGTTGTTTCTCTATACAAGGCTTTGGATTCTCTGTTACAAAGAATACTGACAGTTAAGGCAGATGATCTCTTCAAACAGCATCATCCCAATGCCACTGAACACGGACAGGGTTCCAGCACAGCTTCAGACATCAGCCCAAATACATCTAACAGTTTGGGCAGCATCACTCACTCCTGGTTTCACAGCAGAATAATTCCAGACACAAATATCTGCTATACAAATATCTTGTCATGTCCAGCATATGGAGTGAGCAGCATTAGGCCACACCTCAGAGTGCAACTCCTCACAGATATTAACAAATCAGAAGTCTCCTGCTGGGGCTTTGCAACTTGAAGTGGACAATCTAGCCCAAAGATAATAGCACACACCACTTGCTCTTCAAGGGCCCAGTCATGAATCTACTGGTCCATGCGGAGTTCATCCTAATTGTCAACTGGCCTGTATGACTTGAAGACCTAAACTGGGTACAAGTTTTCCATTCCCCGTGTTTCTCAGTAAGAAATTTCTTTTTGAGTTGGCTCTGTCAAATATATTGGACCAGATTCTGAAGTGGTGTAAACCACCACTGCTTATCTGTTCCATTACTTCAAATTTGTGACGTTTTATTTTATTGAGAACAACTGTATGGTAAGTGATAGGCACATATTTTATTAATCAAAAAGGGAAAAAAATTTTGAACATGTTATCTAAAGTTTCCTGGCAAAGGGTTTTAGGGCTCAAGACTGACTCGTTTTGACAGAGCTAGGTAGTTTACATAGCAGTTATAAAAGAAGCACTGTTATTTTAGCCAGTTAAACTATACAACGCACACAATCAAGTGAAAAAAGACACAACCAATTGCATTTCATTTTGGGAGAAAAATCTTTGGTCAGTAAACACGACTAGGAGATGCCAAAAAATATTTTAAGATGCTTGTCACAAATTTGCAAAATGTTAAGCCAGTTTTGCTACCTTGAGCAGTGAACAATAAAGCTAATCATATATTTTTCAGGGTCCTTAATGTGGACCAGATGGAGCTACACCACATACAAATAAAAAACAGGCTCTATTTGGTGAACTGGTTTGAATTTTACTTCATTGGATAAATGTGGAGGACAAAGTTTCCAAGTAAGTTATTACTGCATGTAAACTGTGAAACAAATTAACATGAATTCAGTGTGTTGCTTTGGCCTACTTTTTTTTTAAACCCCACACAAAAAATTTATTGGAATTCAAAGACATCTAAAATCAAGCTACTTTCATAAAAATGAGTTGAAAGCATGTTCAGATGTAGTACCTGTTCTTGAGCCCCCATGTCATAATCAGTGTGGCCTGAAAATCATATTCTCCTGGATTTGGTAAGTGATTTTTCTCCCTTTTTGCTTTACTGTAATTCACACAATTAACACAGGAGAAACTGACTAAAAAGGGGAAACAGTGAAACTGATTAGACAAAATCTGCCACTAAATTTACAAGGTAAATAAATGAAGATGACAAATCTTTAACCTCTTTTAACTCTAATATTAATTTGTTCTGATTTAAACAAACATAAGAGTATTTCTCCTGGGCTCTAGATAACATTACCATCAATTAAGGTACAATTCCATAAACAATATAATTATAACAACAGAAGCACATCCCCACCTACACATTAGCACTAGTCAGCAAAAAATTACGAACACTTCCTACTCCTTGAATTCCCAAAAGAAATACCACCCCAGCTGCCTCAGTCAGGAAGATGGACTTTAACAAAGTGTCTGCAAAGTTAAACTAGCAATCCTAGGTATTACCTCTTGGCACAGTAAGTAAAACAATTCCAGGCACAAGGGTGAGAACATAAGAACGGCCACAGTGTGTCAGAGCAACAGTCCATCCAGCCCAGTATCCAGTCTTCCACCAGTGGCCAATGCCAGGTATTTCAGAGGGAATGAACACAACAGGTAATCATGAAGTGATCCATCCATTGCCCATTCCCAGCCTTTGGTGAACAGCTGTCACTGCCTATCCTGGCTAACAGCCACTGACAGAACTATCCTCCATGAACTTATTACCTAGTTCTTTTTTTTGGACCTTTCTATAGCCTTGCATGTCACAACAGCCTCTGGCACAAAGTTCACAGGTTGACTGTACGCTGTATGAAGAAATACTTCCTTTTGTTCATTTTAAACCTGCAGCCTATTCATTTCATTTGGTGAGCTCTCACTTTCTGTGCTACAAGGAGGAATAAATATCCTTTCTTTATAACTTTGTCCATACTAGTCACGATTTTATAGTCCCCATCATGTCCCCCATTGCCAGTCTCTTTTGACTGTAAGTTGACTGTCCCTTTGGTACACATTGTTCCCCCCATAATGCTTTTCTGCAGCAATGATGTTTTCTGTTTTAGGATTGTAAAAGGTAATTGGCTCTAAATGAAGAAAAACAACCTAGATCTCAGTTCAGAACAGTTACTCCTAATACATCCCCTCATGTAAGCCACCAGCACGTTAAATTTCAATACATATGTAAGCTATGCAGGAGCAGCAACTACTGCACATCCTGCCCTGAGCTGCTAAGGGTTTCCTCATTTCTTGGGCCCTGAACCTACAGGTCCCTTGCACCTGCACAGCACTCTGGGGGCTTTTAAAGGGCTGCTAGAAGCTTGTGGTGCAGGACTTTATCAAGTACCTTCCTTCCACCACACACACTTTCTAGCAGGTCACATTTCCTGCCTGCAACATACACATTTTGGGGCTGAACTTTGCACTCATTTGTATATGTATGACCCCAATAAAGTCAGTGAAGCTGAGGAAGAAAAGCCCAAGACAGAATGTGTCCTTTTTTAATTGTAGGTAGATGAAAGTCAGTTTAACTAAAATTGCTTAATTTTTACACCTAACTTTGGAATTACTTCACAAAATAATCCCAGTTCAGTGATGCCACAAAACTGTCTTCAAAGGGGCTACTTATGTGCTTCAAGTCAAGCACCTGCATGCACACTTTGCTTACACAACTTGCTGAAAAAGGCCTCATGCCATCAATCTTCAAAAATGCTAAGCCTAAAATGTGGAAATTATCTTAATACTCATGCATGTATTGAAAATGGGTGTTTTTCAAGTGCAGAATCACTGTTCAGGTAAAATAACTGGACCACTGGCCAGATATAGTTCCCATCAGGGATCTTTTCTCTCTGCCAAAGTTAGTAACGTTTTGCTGCCCAACTCCCCCCATCCTCAAGCACTGAACAGTTGTGTGGGTGTTTGAGTTTAGCCTCTAAATTCGATGACCTGTAAAAATATGAAAATATCCCAAAGCTTTCATCCTCCTATAAGTGAAAATCTCAACATAAATTTTAATATTGGAATAAATGGGACTTCTCCATAAGGAGCAGTGACCCAGCTGAGGATGTTTACCCAAGGCACATTCAAGAAAACGGCAACTATGTTAAAAAAGAAGCGATTTAAGAACCATGTATGTACAGAAGTACTCATTTACCTTAATAGTCACACTCTGCGCCTTCCAAGCCACAAATGTAAGTATCAGTAACAGAAGAAGTTTGTCAACTTCTATCGTTCACTGATACACAGCAATGACAAAGGTACACTTCCTCAGCTATGCATCTATTAGATGCATTTTCATCTTCTGAGCTATTGCTGTTGTGACATCTATTTCGTATTATTCAATATATAATGGCAGAGCTGTTTAATTCCTTCAACAGAAAATTCCTACAAAAATGACATACTCCACAATGTCCAAATAAGCATTAATAATTAAGTGAATTCATCCCATCTAGGTAGTTTTCAGAGAGAGAAAGGCTGTTCCCTCCTGTTTCAAAATATCCCTGTGGTTGAAAAACAGAAGCAGAAGTTAAATCAGACTGCTACGGAATGTGCTGGGTCTATCTGCAAAAGAAGGCCCTCACTTCATACCAGATCCGTCCTTGTGTTTCATAGATTTCAAGGCTACCTCAGCAGACTGTAGTGGCACAACAGGTGAAGCGGAAGAACTAGCATGAATTGTGGTTCCCATTTTTCCAAGATATGTGATAAATTCTTCACAGCATTTTACAGATACGTACAAATGTACCAATACCACCAGCTACATAATACAAAATACATCGCTGATCATTTTTATATAATGCACATTTTTACACTTTTCATACAATTTACCAAATAACCCTCTTTATCAAAGCTAAAGTTATTTCCAGGGTTGATTTTTATTGTGTTACTGACACAAGCCAAATAACAAAAGAAAACAGCCAACTCAGGGTTCAACTTCAAACTTGCATGGGAAACTGATCAAATAAGGACAAAGAATACGGTCAAAGCAGAGTAATTATTTTCACATATTTTAGGGCTTATTGTTTTGAATCACCTTGAAGTTTCTTGAAATAGACCCTTCCAAACTTTGCCTCTCACACCTCCAGCAAGTCATCAAAACAGGTTTGCCCTTTCATGTACACAACTTGGCATGGAACTTTGCAAATACAAACCCACCCGACCCTCGTGAAACAGTGCCACTGATTCCTGATTCCAGATAGTCCTGCTCATGCTTCTCACCAACTTCCATGTGGAATTTACTCCTCATCGTGGCAAGCTGGCATTTTCCCACTGCATTAATTTCAACTATCAACCTGTAGTTCAAGATGGCAGTAAACAGAGCTTACAAAAATTGCAACCACATGCCACTAACAAGACGGACATCAAGGAGCTCAAATAATATTGAAAACCAAAATAATAGAATAGCTTGGGCCCTGAACATGTAATCAGATCCACATGGATGGATCCTGCACCCACATGGAGCTACAGTGAATGTCATGCATCTCTGCCCAACTGTGTGGATCTGCCTGCATGGATCTGATTGCAGAACTAGGCCCTTCTTATCAACACTTTCACAGTGGAGGTTTCTATTATTACAGTGTCAAAGGTGGATTGCCCTTCACAGACAAGTAAAAAGCTCTGTCCCACAGTTTCCTATCAGTGGGCTCAATCCTGCTTGCAAGTGCCTTCAACTCCTGTGGAGGTCAGTGTCTCCTCACGTGCTTAGCACTTCAGAGGTAACACTCAAAACACTTCAAGAGCAGCCCCTACATTTGACAGATAACAGACTCTGCATAAAGAGATGGAACAGAAACAGAGCACAAAAGGAAAAGAGTGAACTTCTTACAACTGCTCAGGACAGTCCACAAAGAAGCCAAATCACACTTGTGTATGTTACTAACTTTGCCTGGTGTATAAAAGAGACAACATGTAATGCCAGAGATAAGACTAGCAAAGGGCAGCCAGGCAAAGCAGCAAGTTTTGAGAAAGGATCTGAAGAAGGCATGAAGCTTACAGAAAGAAGGAGCTTGTTCCAGGTATAGAGAACAGCAGGAAGGCCAGCACAGACTCAAGTGAAAAGAGACAAAGGAAGCTCAGAGGAGGAGTTAGCGGCATTAAGACTATTGCTGCATGTTTGGTGATTATAAGATTAGTGCGTTTCTATTTAAAGTGTTATCAGTTTACATCCTGTATTACAAAAGCAGCAGAACGGTATTGACAGATTGTTAGTATTAATAGGACTGTCTAATGTTAAATTAATACTAATCTAACTTTTGGTATCTTTTAAGTCTACAGGGATTTTCTGAAAATACAGGAGAATAAGAGCAAGAAAAATCACAGAAGTGATGTAAGACAGAAAAGCCACTAATTTGGCTTTCCTGCTATTTGTTAGTGGCGCATAAACTGCTAAGGGACAGGGAAAGGGGTTGTTTCTTTTTTAGTTGTCTGTGTTTTTTGTTGCATTAATCCTACTTTCACTTTTCTTTCAAAAAAAAAAAAAAAAACTCTCTACAGACCAGCATTTTTCAAAACTGGAAACAGACACACTTAGAACAGAGGCTGTCAGCCATGGTGCATAATAGCAATTACAGAGTTGCATGGATAAACATTTGCATTTTTGTCATAAAATTCATTCACTAAGATGTACCTGTAAACCAATGACCTAACGTGAAATGTGGCTGAAGACCCATATGTCAGAAGTAGTCTTTATTTTACATACACACACTTTTCAGAGTTGCTTAAATGAGAAAGCCTAATTTCTTGAATGTTTGTAAATATTTTATTTATACAAACAGAGGATCATAATACCCATAAAGATGACACTGAGGTAGAATCTGATCATATGAAGTTCTCAGGAGAACATCATGGCAGCAATCAGGAGCATCAACTCCAACAAGAATTGATTTTATATTAGTCACGGGGATTTCACTAAGCACTGCCCATTCCACTAACATCAGGGATTCCACAGGAAACAGCGTGCTTTATCTAAGAAGGAGGAGGCAGCAGAGGGAAGCTTGAACAAAGGAAAGGTCAAAACTGAACTAAATGAACTGAATAATTAGGGAATAGTCATTATTAATACTATTAAAATATCCTATTTTTTCACGTTTCCTGGCTGTACTATAGTTTCAACAAGATTCCCTAGCACTTAAGTTAGGAGTACTGGCCTATAATAGCCATGATCACCCCCAAACCTTTTCTAAAAACTGGTGTCACATTAGTTGTTATCTAGGAATCTTTATGAAAGCTAATCTAAGTGACACGCTGCCTAACAGAGTTAGTAGACCTATTACAGAGCAGTACGGCTAACTTAAGTACCAGGCAAACTTGTTCAAGCTTTAGTAAAGAACAGAATTATCAGACTCATGGATACAATTTGTCAGGAAAGAAGCAACACAGGTTATGGAAAGGAAAATCTTGTTTCACCAAGACTTTTTTGAAGGGGTCAATGAAAATGTGAACAAGGGAGATCTAGTGGACATAATATACTTAAATTTTCAGAAAGCCTTTGACATAAGCTCTTAAGTAAACTAGGGAGTCATAAGATAGGTGCTAAGGTCTAGTTAAAAGATAGGAAACAAAGGGTGGGAATAAATGGTCAGTTTTCAGAATGAAGAGAGGTAAAGAGCAGTGTCCCTCTAGGACAGGGGTACTCAAACTTTTTGCGACCCGGTCCACATTCAGCCTTCCACCATTCATCGGGGTCCCTATCCCGAGCCAGGGGGCGTGACCTTCTGGCTGGGGGCGGGGCCTGCCCTCTGGGGGCAGGGCCCATGCCCTGGGTCCCTCTCCACCCCAGCGACGCCCCTGTTGTCGTAGTCCACCAGAAAGGTCTTTGCGGTCCGGATTGTGGACCGCGGGCCATCATTTGAGTACCCCTGCCCTAGGGTCTCTACCATCTTTACTTTTCAGGAACACTACCCAACGCACTCTCACCCACACAGTATGCCCCACACACCATGACCACTCCCAGTCATCAGTAATACCCAATATACCCCCACCCCCTCCAGGAACTGTCACTTGACACCGTCCCCAACAGATACCATCATACTGTGGGTCTCATACATACCCTCTCCAAGCACTTTAGCCACACCACACAAATGTATCACAATGCAGTTAATACCACCCCTGACACCCAATAACAAGCCAAACCAACAAGGAGTCCTGTGGCATTTTTAAAGCCTAACAAATTTATCTATCTCGTGAGCTTTCATGGGAGAAAAATCAAACTTCATCAGATGCTTTGAAGATGGGGGAAACTTACAGAATGGGAGAAAAATAAATGCAAGGAAGTGTAAGTCATAGGATCAGGTCAGACTGTTACAGCAAATCAATGCACTAATTTAGATTCAAACACTGGGGAATAGGACTCCTTGTTTCTTTTGCTTAACTAGAGTACTATGGCTACCCCCTCTGGAACTTAATCACAAGCCAGTAACTAGTGGCTAGCACCTCTGCTTAACATGCAGAAGGTCCTGGGTTCAATTCCCAGGGGGTTAGACTTGATGATCTCATGAGTTCCCTTCCAGCCCTATGATCTGATTTGATTTGAACTCTCAACGACATAGGACAACTCCCATGCTGAGATTCATCCTGCTCCCCCACCCCGGATCCTGTACCTTGAACCTCCCCTCTCACCCATCCCTGAGACCATCAATATGCAGACTGCTGGCCAAATCGAGACCACCAGGTGCTTTTGAACAGACCCCAACCTCTTTTTATTTCTTTACTTTTTTTGGATTGCTTTCTCTTGAATTTGGACCTTTGCCTACCTTGACCAAGACATTTGAACTTTGTCAAAAAAACAAAACAAAACAAAAAAAAAAAACACAACCGACTACCCCAGCTGCCAACTGTCATCCCCGATGTCCTCTTGCCCCAATCCATATCCCTTTCCTCACCTCATCTCTCCACAACCCTGTTCCCCACAATCCATCATCTTCTCCCTCTTCACTCCATCTCTTCCAACACCGATCTCTGCACCCCACGATACGGGACCATCTCCTGACACCCCATCACACTCTAGCTCCCACCCCAGCACCTCGTGACCCATTACACCCTGCACCCTACCTCTGCCAACATCCACCCCTGCACCCCATTTCCCCACCACCCACCCCAGCACCTCATGACCCATTACCCCCTGCACCCCACCTCTGCCAACAGCCACCCTTGCACCCCATTTCCCCAACAACCGCCCCACCACCCACCCCAGCACCCCATGACCCGGAGCATCCCAGCTCCTCAACACTCAGACCCCGCCCCCAGCGCCGGGGCAGGGGCAGGGCAGCCCCCAGGCAGGCTGGGCTGGGGCTCACCCGGGCCAGCCAGTGAGGGTACCCTTTCATCTTGGTGAAGACCAGGTCTCCAGGCTTGAAGCTGTGCGGCATGGCGGGCCGTGCTGGGCTGGGCCAGTCCGGGCTGCGCCGCGCCGCACCGCACCGCGGCCTAGCTGCCGGCAGCGGCGCGGCCTCCCCCGGCTGTATCCCAAGCCAGGGGGCGTGCCCTTCTGGCTGGGGGGTGGGGCCTGCCCTCTGGGGGCAGGGGCGGGGCCCGTGCCCCGGGTCTCTCCCCGCCCCAGTGACGCCCCTGCTGTCGCGGTCCACAGGAAAGGTCTTTGCGGTCCGCATTGTGGACCGCGGGCCGCCTTTTGAGTACCCCTGCTCTAGGATCTGTACAGTGGGATAAATGCCATTTGATATGTTCATAAAAGATCTAGAAAAAGGGGAAACAGTGAAGTGGCAGAATTTCCATATGATACAAAGTTACTTGAGACAGTTAAATCCAAAAGCCATGTGAGAAGAATTACAAAACGATCTCACAGAAATGGATGACTGAGCAACAAAAAGGCAAATGAAATTGAGTGTTGATAAATGCAAAGTAATGCACATTAAAAATTATAATCCCAGCTATATATACAAATAATGGGGTCTAAATTAGCTGTTAGAACTCTAAAAAGATCTTGGGAGCCATTGTGCGTAGTTCTCTGAAAACATTTGCACAACATACAGTAGCAGTCAAAAGCTAAATGGACAGTTAGGAACCATTAAGAAAGGAATAGCTAAGATAGTAAATACCAAATGCCACTATATAAATCCATGGTATGCCCACACCTTGAATACTGCATGCAGTTCTGATCATCCCATCTTAAAAGATATCTTAAAATTGAAAAAGGCACAGAGAAGGGCAACAAAAATAATTAAGGGGACTGAACAGTCTCTGTGGGAGAGATTAAAAAAACACAAACTGTTCATTTTGGAAAAGAAACAACAATGGGAGTAGGATCTGACAGCAGGCTATAAAATAATGAATGGGGTGCAGAGAGTGTTATTTCCCCCTTCACGTAACACAGGAACCCAGGTCACCCAACGGAACTGATACATGGGTTTAAAACAAAGGAAGTCCTACTTCTCATAAAGTAAAGGCATCAGGTGGAACGCACTGCCAAAGGATGTTTTGAAGACCAAAACTATAGTTGCGTTTTAAAAAATTCATGGAGATTAGGTCCATCAATAGCTATTAGCCAAGATGGTCAGGGATGCAATCCCATGCCCCAGGTGTCTCTAAGCCTGACTGCCAGAAGATGGAATGGGCAACAGCAGATGGGTTGCTCAGTTGCCTTGTGTTGTTCATTGCCTCTGAAGCATGTCATTTGCCATCAGCGGCAGATGGAACACGGGACTAGATGGACCATTAGTCTGGCCCAGTATTGCCATTTTTAGGTTCCTATATTCCATCCACACAAAAAAGCCAGTTCTGGAAAGCTCTGCTCTTCTCAACAGACCTATTTCAGTCACACATTTTAATGCTAATTGGTGGCTGTGACAAAGTTATGTCAGGTTGTTTGGTGAGTCCTAACACAAGACATAAGGAATTGAGAGAACTAGGAGAAATTTCTTCAGAGAAGAAACAAAGTGAAAAACCATGAGGCCAATGATACAAGGTGGGGGAGAATTGGGTTTTGGGGAAGCTAAAAAGAAGTACAATAGTTTTTATTCTTATCCTTTCCTAAATTAAGATTCATTAGATAAGGATTAGAGTAAGTGCAAAGAGTTCACATAGGGACTGGACGTTAGGTCAAAGAAGCAGAACATTTTGGAAAAGTAACTGGAAGAAATCAAAATATACTCTGTGTCAATTCATTTATTTTCTTCGTTAGCAAATTAAAGATAACACCTAGGGACTGATCAGCAGCACGGCAGCCACTAGTGCATCCCTAGCTAACAACACAGAGTGAGATCCACAGGGGAGTACAAATCTCCCATTTCCCCTGGCCATGGAAGGGTTTGTTGTTGTTGTTTAAGCTCTAGATCTAGCTATTGGAATTTAATCTGTGTGAATAACATTTTCAGGAGAATCCAATTATTTCCTTCCCCCTTTACAAACAAAGGAGACCTCAGAATTCAGAGGGTTAATGGCTGCTGGCCTCACATAGTTCAACAGCTATGTCTATGCAGAACTGGACTATAATTAACTAAAATTGGGATTTAATACAGTTAAGATCCCATCTGAATCTCTCCTTTCTCCTTAGTCAATCAACAATGGTTATTAGAGAAGTTGTATCTTCTGAATCCTGATTCTGGCTTTTCCCCCTCTTCCCTATCCAACTTTCTACCACACCCCTCAAATCCATCTCCTCCTCACCATCCTCTTCCCAAACTTCAACCTCTTCCCCAAAAACCTATGTCCCACATTTACATTCTCCTTTTCCTCTCCCATCTCTTCATACTATCTTCCCCACCTCCTCTCAAGACTTCCACTTCTTTTGATCCTTTCTACTCTAATCTCATACCAAGAATTAAATAACCATAAAATGAACACAGTTTCACAGAAGTCACAGCTCATCACTTTCCTAACAAATGCCAGACAGGAGTGATTTGTTGGCATCATGGCAAAAATCTTTCTTTTGAGAAAAGTGAGACACAAGCTTAAGCTATTGTTGATGAATGAATATGAAGTTATCCATCTGTGTTGAGGCCAGAAGCGATCCTCTAGTTTGATCTAACCCTATCAAACCCTCATTTGTTAGATAGAGGCATTTAGATGATGGACATATAGCCAGGTTAATATTAAAAAATATTAAGTTTATACTAAACAAAACTCCTTTTTTTATTTTTCTTGGCTGCTCTTCACTTCCTTCTGGAGTTTATGTTAAAATACTTGGAAATATAATTACATTTCATTTTTATAATACAGTCATATGGTCTCTGGTTAGTACATATTAGAAAGGGCATTTTATTGTTTTTCACAATGTAATTGTGTGCTTCAATGCTTTGCAGTTGGTTTTTGTTGTGGGAGGTGGTAAAACTAAGGACAACCACTTTTGTGGAAACAAAGCAGGAGCAGGCTGTTGTACTCTTACAGAATGAAATCAACTCATTCCAATTTTATTTGAATGCACTGCCCAAATGGAGTACATTCTTCCTGATAAAATAGAAGGTGCGGCAAGTTCAATGTATAAGCCCAAGCAACAATTACCACAAATTAAAAAATTAAACACCAATAAATGATTCAAGAAAACACAAAGGTTAGAAGCAATGGTTGCTTGACTGCTTAGAGAAGCACATGCTCGCTTTAAAAGAAATCCATAACTAAACTTTAGTTCTTTCTCCTCCACAGTGAGTTAATCTCAGTAGGAATGACACATTCAGGTGCAAAGAAAAGGAAGGTTACCTACTGTAACTGATGGGTCCTTAAGATGTTTGATCCCTACCTGATTCCATACATGAGTGTGCATGCCTATATTGTGCCAGACCAGAACTCCTGGAAGCAGTCTCCACTGACCTGTGTGCGTGTTTCACGTGGTACACCCAAGGTGTTACAAAGCTCACTGGTTTGACATCCCCTCAGTTTCCCGTTACTGATAAGTATCAAGCCCTTAGCAGAGAGGATGGGGGGGTGGAAATGGAATCCACATAGGGCCACACATCTTGAAGAACCATTAGCTACAATCAGTAGCCACCCTTTCTTCTTCGAGTGCTGGTCCCTATGTGGATTCCTTATGTGGGAAGAGTAGCAAGCAGTAATCAGCATGGAGGTGGGCACAAGAGCTCAGCAGATATGAAAGTCTGTAGGACTGTTCATCCGTTGTTGATGAGTTGGCTATGGCACAATGAGTAGTGAATGCATGGACAGAGGTCCATGTTGCTGCTTTGCAAAGGTCTTGCCATGGTATATCTGTGAGGAGTGCAGATGTGGTGGCTTGTGCACTTGTGGACTGAGCTGCAATGCCACCTGGTGTGGGAACTTTGAGAAAGGGAGTAACACTCTGTGATGCAGCAGCCAGTCCATCTGAGGAGGTGCTGGGATGAGGGGACACAGCCTTGACAGTTTTCTGCTATTGTAGAAAAAGAGTATGGAGGCAGCTCAGTAAGTGCAGGTGAGCTGAACATAAAAACCCAGTGCATAATGGATGTCAAGGAAGCATCGTCTGTGCTCTGTACTGGAGGTGTATGGGTAGAGGGTCAAAGGCAGGAAGATGAACTACATGGGTGAGGTGGAATGGCAAGGCTACCAGGGAGAGAAATATACACTTAGGTCAGTAAGCAGGCTCTGTAGTGTCTGGATGGTAATGTAGCCATGTTGAAGGATGATGCTACCAGAAGTCAGCTGTCCAGGTATGGAAATAAGGAATGGCTGAGACATAGTATATATGCTGTAAGGATGGCAGAGACTTTTATGAACATGTGAGAGATGGTGGCTATCCCAAAGGGAAGGACACATAATTGGTCACGGGAATGACCCACAATAAAACAAGGGAATTTGCAGTGGGTCGGATCAATGTCCACATGGAACAATGCATCATTCAAGTCCCAAGCAGGGATATGAAAAAAGGTAACTATATGGAAACAAGTTCCAAAGGGGTAGCAGCATTAGTCAGGTTCAGCAAAACAACCAAGGAGTCCTGTGACACTTTTAAATACTAACAAATGTATTTATCGCATGAGCTTTCATGGATGAAGTCCCACTTTTTGAACTTCACCCACAAAAGCTTTTTAGTCTTTAAAAGTGCCACAGGACTTCTTCCTTTCCTAATATGCAAACGGAATTTGTGGATTAACCAGTTAAAGGCTGAAGAGCATAGGCTAAGGTGTCCTCCATGTCTTGGTATGACAGAGCACGATGAATAAAAGCCATGACCTTGGATTGTTCCATGGAACCTGTTCTAGGGTCCCTTTGATGAAGTGTGTGTATGTTTACTTCCATAAAAAACATTGTTGGTTGCATCCATCAGGTTGCTCTGGGAGGAGTGCCAAGGGAGGAAGGTGTAGAATTCTATGAGATACCCTCAGGCTGTGTTCCCACACAGTGGGTTATTTCGATACGGTTGTTTCGAAACAACCGTATATCGAAATAACGCTTATTTCGAAACAACTTATTTCGAATTAACAAAATATTAATTTGAAATAAGGAAAAAAAGCCGGAATCGAAATAGCGATTACAGACAACAGTTATTTCGAAACGACTCACCGTCGTTTTGAACAACACGTTCACCCGGCATTGTTTCGAAACAACCGTTGCGAAACAACGTTGTTTTGCCCACAGACTAGGTTTAACTTGTTTCGAAACAACGCGAACAGCCAAAACCTTATTTCAAAACAACCTCCGTTGTTTCAAAATAAGGAGGCTGTGTGAACACAGCCTCAGTGTATTGTGTCTAGTACTCAGCAGTCAATTATAATCTTGCTCCAACTGTGTGAAAAGAGAGCAAGACAGCCCCCAAACAATTTCGGGGAAGCTAGGGTGAGAGGTGGAGGCTGGGATGGTCTTTGTAGATCTCTAAGGAAGAGTCACAAGGGTTGTCTGGGAGGTCTTTGGTGGAAGGTGGTAGTAGCAGACAACAGAGCATCTGGATCACTGGCAATGTTGGCAGCAGCAAGGTGGTCCCTGGTGGCATGGAGAATAGGTTTGGTACGTGGGTCAAATGGGGCGTCTGGGATGGTAAGATTGGTGGGTTGAGTACGGTATCTGAGACAAAGACTGACAATTCTGGAAGCTGTAGGCACTAGCCTGTATAAGTCCAAGGACCAAATTGTGACTCAAGACTCTTTAATGGAACGTAGAATAGTTTCTGGTTGTTGAAAGGGAAATCCTCTAGAGTAGTTTGTAATTCCTTGTGGAAAATCTGATGTCTCTAACCAGAAGTCTCTTCTCCTGCTAGCAAGCATGCCATTGTCTGCTGCATCTACCAACTCCTACAGGGAGACCTTTGACACCCCACTTACCTTCTTCAATAAGTGCTTTCAAGCCTGTTTGTCTATCCTCCAGAAGGGAAGCTTGGAACACTGCCAGTTTTCAGTGTGATCTAAAGTCACTACACTTTGTCAGCACTGCCTGGAAGCTGGTGATGCAAAACTGTAGGTCCGCAGATAAGCAGACCTTCTGACCGTTAAAGTCAAGCTTTTATATAGCTCAATTCAGAAGTGTGGGCCTGCTACATTGCCACCTAGCAGACTGAATTGCTGATTGCACCAGAAGTGAGTTGAGTGGTGGATGTACGGAGAGGAAATCTGTATTTTTGTCTGGAACGAAAACAAAACTCTCCCTACATCCTTTGGTGTGGGGGTACAGGAGAAGGGTATGCAGGATTGCTTTGGCTGGTTGGAGAATTGCTGTATGTATTGGTAGCACAATGCATGATGGGCAGGATGTTGTAGGATGTCCAGGAACTCTCCCTAGCAGCCCCTGACAACCTGTACAGATAGACTGAGAGCTGTGAACATGCACCACAGGAGGTCCTGGTATGGCTTCTGGTCATCCAAGGAGGATAGAGACTGAGGGATGAGGCCTTTATTCAGAGAAAAAAATGCACCAGTTGCAATTGGTGGGTTTGAAGGTTTCAGTGCTGCCAGAGGTGTCAGGAGTATAGGAGTGCCCATAAGAGTACCTTCCTCATACACTGAGGGAGGGGAAGTATACTCCAGAGAGAATCTAGTGTTGGGGTAACAGTGGTGCTGCATGCCTCTAATAAAGGTCTCATCCATAACAGCAGGGTCTCTGGTCAGTCTCCACAGTGGACCGTGCCAAGTTCCTGAACTATTGCTCTGGCAGTGGTACATACATCGGTGCATATTGTTGTTGTGGCTGGGACTATACGAGTGTGCTGGTGAGAAGACAGATCTGGTTCAGAGTGTTGCTCAGGAAAAGGTGGCACTGTCAGGGCATACAGAACCTGAGGTGCAGGTGGTTCTGTGGGTCGTACTGTGGAAGAGTGGCACTGTAGCAGCTGTTTCTCAGCTGGAGATGGAGACAGTGCAACATCTGGCACTTTAAACTGGTGTGAGGGCCCCTTAAGTAGTGAAAGCACTTGTGCTGTGGGCATTGAGCCAATAAGCAGCCCAGTATTTGCGATACCAAGATAGCATATAGTACCAAACCAGCTAGTGCCAGCAATTCCTCTGGTGCACCAGTAGCAGCAGAAAACAGAAGTTTATCCGGATGTTTTCTCTTTCACTCTGCTTTACATCACTTTGGGACAGATGCCACTGCATCCACATACACCTTCTCACCTGGCTGATCCCAGCTTCGGGAAGCAATGCGGCACTTAGAGATGGTCCCATCTAGGGGCTCTGCCTTTGTGCACATGGCTATGCTTCTTATGAGCACAACTGGTCTTGATTGGTGTCACTGGCACTATCAGCATTGCGGTGGAAAGGGGCACACACACCGTCAGTGCAGCTGGATGTTTTGGTGGCTCTGGCAGTGCCACTGCCAAGTGCACATGTGGACACTGTCTCATTCATGAGGTCCTTCCATAGCTCGAGTTCTCTTGGCTTATAAATTCTTGATGGGAAGATGCAACAGAAGGAGCACCATGTGACGACGTCGAATCTACAGATTTTATCAAGGCAGCAGAGACAGCGGCACTGTTTGCTGTTTACTGAGAACAATCACGGGCATGTATTCAGTTCTTCAATCTGGTTTGCCTGGGCATAACCCCCCAGGAGAGGTTGGATGCTCCAGGAAGGGTGTAACTTGAATGATAGACCCCAATTACCATACTGCTGCAAACTCATAGCCTGTTTCTGGGCATGGAAACAGTGAATTCCATCATCTTCTTCCAGGCCAGCTTTATGACATAGCTTGTGTCAAGAAAATAATAATCTAGCCTTTGAAATCTCTACCAAGACGCGTCCAATATAAAATGATCAGAAAGCCAGGACTTCTTCTCAGCATATAATTTTTCCAGCTTCCCTCACCCTCCAAATTCAACCTGTTTTATCCATGCCTCTGCATTCACTGCTATTGGACTTCACTCATAAGAGGAAACAACAACAACAAATTTTGCCTTTAAGATGCATTCCAAAGCCAAACTGAGGTCACAAAGATTCCACTTACTTCTCTGCAACTGTGCATAACCCATAGATTGAGCTGAGCAATACTACCACTGGTACAACTCTACTGGTTGGAGAAAAGGGCTGGATGTAGTGATCCAACCCAAGAGACACACACACTTCTGAACACCATTAAGCTATACTCTGCATGGGGCTCCCATCAGCAACAGAGCAGAGAGGAAACTGGGTGGGGTGGGACTCAAGTAATGGGTTTAGACAGGCTCCACTGGCCCCTTGTGGACAGAGCTTCCTTGCACAGAGTTTGAGGAGGAAGTTTTTGCTCCTTTCTTCTACCCAGGCTGAATAAATACTTCCCTTTGTCTTTACCTTTCAGGCTGGCAATCACAAGAGACATTAGTATTTGGATATGATCATCCCGTAACACAAAATAGACAATATGTGAACATCTAATGTCACAGCTAGTTCTGGAAACAAAAATATTTCCTTTTAAAAGACAGGATTGCTTGGTTATTGATTTTTTTTTAAAAAACCAACCAATAAACACCATAACTAAAAATGCCATGTGTGAATTGCTTCTGTTTAGCATTCACCCATAGCATCAGAGCCTTTATTTTAACCACAGGATACATTTATTAGTTTATCACATTTTTTCCTTTATACACGTCCCCAATGATCATTTTCTCAGCACTCGCCTGCTAAAATTGGTTTTAATGGAACAAGTCTCTTGTTTTATTAGGAATTGATTTCACCTAGTTCCTCAATTAAAGCAGAATTCCAGAGGTGGACAGAACCCTCATTTTTCACTAGACACTCAGCTCACACAGTTTCACAAGGCCCATGATGAACACCAGCATTCAGCTGCTCAATTAGTCATCCTAGCCTATTCTACCCCTTTGACTTAGGGCAATACCACTCTCTTGCACCCAATTCAGAAAACAGATGGTGCCAACGACGTAGGATCCCCCAAGTTCTTCCTCACTTAAAAAGGCTTGCACTGGTAGAAGCGGCTGCAGCCCTGTCCAGAGATACTTAAACTCCTTTCTCTCACCAACACTGACACACACATATATCCCAGGTGATGTTTCCTCTCCTGTCTGTCCAACAGTTGAAGACCCAAAAAAAGCATGCCCAAGCTCAGGAGAGAAACTCCAGACCCCTGGAATTCTGTCAGTGATAAGGCTGCGCCTTCTCACTATGCATATAATATTTTAGATAGACAGACAAAGCAAGCAAGCAAGACCCCCACATTTCTACTGAATTTCTTTATCTACAAGTGCATCCCTAATGAACCCCCATAAAAGTTAAAGCTTGCATTCAGTAATCATATGCAATTGAAACATCATAAAATGAAGTCAAGAAACTATATGTGGGCTGCAATGACTTGTCTTATTGTATTCATTCCCTTAATAAATATATCTTAAAATAACCTTGCAGTCACACATTTGCAATATAAAAATAACTTTGGATTCAAATTATTAAATAGGTAATTTAATAGAACAGATTCTGAAATATAGGATGCTGTGCAACTTTTATTATATAAGAACATGATGATTTTAGCCAACGTTATTATTTTTCTTTTTTGCATTATCTTTGCGTTTATAATGGTATTACATCCACATAACCTTGACACTCCAGTCACCTTAGTAACAAACAAGTGTAACATATTCATGTATAATTGAAATCCCAATTGAGTATTTGATTTAACTAAAACAAAAAGATTTTTCTTCCTCCTACTCTGCTGCCTTTTTCTTAGTCACATATATGCAGGCTAAAATGATTTTAACAAACAGTTCTATAGGCTAAAATTCACAAAGTTGATCCACTTTCATTTCCCACAAAATGGCAATGAATGTAACACTTTAGGAAAGCCACTATTCTAAAAAAGAAAGCAAATTATTTAAGCTCTGGATAGGTACAGCTTGTGAAATTCACCTCATCAAGTAAGGACCAAAATTTAAACCAGCAACCAAAAGCAACTGATAGAAGGCAGCAGTGATCACAGGAGCACAGGGCTAGCCACACAGAATGAGCACTGTATTTTGTCCCCACCCCACCATCAGCTAACAAGAGAGCTTGCTGAGGGGGCCTGTTAGTACTCAGCTCCCTGGCACTAGTGGTTAGGGTCCTCTATAGATCAGGTTAATCAAGTTCTTACTAGTGGGTTCAATTCCTACTTCACATAGCTTTTTAAATGTTGTTCTTTAATTTCATGATTTCAAGGAAGGGGCAAAGAACCCCTTTGTTAGTGCCTGAAGGCGAGGAGATTAGATCCTCTCCCCTATATAGAAAGACAGGAGTGGGCAAGGGAAGTCCAGATTATAACTTTTTAGCACATGCACTTAGATAAAGTATACTGAAGGATTAACAAGGAACTGGCAGGCAGACCAGAACAATGATCTATCTAGTTCTATGTCTGTACTCTAACAGTGCCCAGAAACAGATGCTTCAGAGGAAGGCATAAGAAACTGCCATTTATGAAATACTGTATCCTGCATATGAGGAAGGATTCATCCTAGCCCCTTCAGTTAGAGGCTGACTTTGCCCTGAAGCATGAGGGTTTAACAAAAAGACTTACATTTAATATAACTGCAGATGTTTGTTATCCACGTATACTTCTCACCCTTTTCTTGAAGCTCATCCAACTTCTCAATCTCAACAACATTCAGTGGCCTTCGCTGATCCATTATGCATTATGGGGGACACAGCAGGAGTATTTCCTTTAATCAGTTTTAAAAAATCACTACCTTTTAGTTTCATGGAACACTTTTGTTCTTCTGTTAGTAGAAAAGACAGCTAACAGCTCCCTATTTACCTCCACTATACCATGAATTAAATTGTATGCCTCGATCTCTGCCTCTCTTATTCACCTCCACTCTAAAACTAAACAGCCCCAATCTTTTCAACCTCTCCTTCTTTGGAAGTCTCTCCAGTCCAGTCCTTTTTGATGCCAGTCTCTGTGCCCAATTTCAGCTTCAACTTTCACTTAATTTTAAGATCTATTAGTCACAAGAGACCACAGCATTCCAGGCCATGCCACAGATTTATTGTGGCATTATAGATTTTTCTGCCCCATTCTTTGCACATGCTGACATTTTATTTGCTTTTTTGACTCCTGCTGCACATTGAGAAGAAGTTTCCATTGTGCTGTGGCACAATGGCACTCAGATCTTTTTCTCTGAATGGTTAAAGTTCATTTAGAACCTAGAGATGTGTAGGAATAGTTCAGACTGGTCCTTCCGATGTGGATTACTTTGCCTCTATCAAAAGGGGAATCTCATCTGCCATCATGTTGCCACGTTCATTTAGCTTTTCTTAAGTCCCTTGAAGTGTGATGGAATTAACTGTCCCAAAAAATATGACTATACCAGAAAATAAGGAACAGGGAATTGTGAGAGAATGGTAAGAAGACATAGGCAGAGAGAAAGAACCTAGAAAAAGAGAAAACATTTCTACAGGCCAAAACTGGCTCTATACAGTGGCCATCAAAAGGGATGATTAAGAAGTATTTACTAAGGATAGGAAACAAGCTCTGTTACTGTGGAATCAATGAAGCCTAAGGAGTTTCTACATGCTCTGCTACTACAGGAGTAAAGATTAACTACTAACTACCCATTAACTAGGAACTGCCAACTAGCACAGTGAAGGGTACTACAGAAAGAGCTAGCAAGACTAAACCATCGAACAACAAACATTAAAAAGAAACACACAAGATTTTAGAAAGTTAGAGAAGGCCACGTCTGACCAGCACATTCTATTGCAAAGGAGTTTGGTTTGGTCTGGTTGTTGTATGCATGGCCCTGCAGTATTAACTAGTCAGCTTAATTCTGCAGCTATTCTGATGTCAATGGGAGGTCCATGCAAGGAGCAACTACAAAAAAATTAAAAATAAAAAGTCAGGCCCTTCTGCCAGTGGAAACAAGGAGTCATCACAATGCAACTGGTTACAAGTTTCTGCAGCAATGTACAAGTCTCACAACATGTGGCATGTAACCTAGCTGTTGCCATGGTAAATATGCATGTTTAGTGAAAAGTGTTAAATCTTGTATCAGAAGTTAAAGCAGCTGCCAAGACACATTTTCACAAGTAGGAGAATTTTTGTCTTTTTAGAATGGAAGCTTTTTCAGTTGACAGTGATTTTTCCCTAAAATAAGTTACCCAGAAGGGAAGCCAATCACACTAGAGGGAGGCCAAAAATTGAATTACTACTCCTTTTTAGAATCGTCAACAATTTGAATGTGTAAATGCTTTACAGCTCTTTATTAAAAATCAGTTATTCCTATACAAATGATGTTTCAATGACAAACCAATTAATGACCCCCAACAGGGCACTCAAGATATTTCAGGTTCTAATTACTGAAACTTCAAGGAGTAACTTCTCAGAATACTATGTGCAAGAGAGGCCAACAATAAAGCAATTCTAAGTTTGACTTCCCTTGGTCAAGTTTTTGCAACTACATGACCATATGTCTGAGGCCAGGGTAGGGACCATAGACAGCAGTGCCACTGCCCCAGGAAAGGGCCCGGGCCCAGCATCCTGGACCCAGGCTCTGCACCCTAGTTCCGATTTGGCACACCGGGCCCGATCTGGTCTCAGCGCCCCACTGCCAGCCTGGCCCCAAATACCCAGCCGCAGACAGGGCCAGATCAGGCAGGAGCCGCACCAGGCACTTGAGGCACTGGTGCTGGGACTCGGGGCATGCGCCCCATGTGCCAGGCGCCAGTGGCACCCTGACCACAGATACACAATGTGTTTTCCATACTTCTACTCACTTCTTTAAAGACAATCTAGTGTTTTTACCAAAATTCCAGGGGAAGAGTAGAGCTGATTACCTCAGAAGTGGCAAACAAAACCAAAAAAACACAAAGCACCATATTGGTGCTCTGCAAAACAAACAAGGAGTCCTGGGGCACTTACAGACTAACCAATTTATTTATTGCATGAGCTTTTGTGGGAGAAAATCCCACTTTATCAGTGTCTGATTTTCTCCCATGAAAGCTCAAGCATAAATAAATTGATTAGTCTTTTAAGTGCCACAGGACTCCTTTGCACTTCCCGCAGGACCTGCAAATCCTTGAAGTCACCAACCATTCTAGGAGTGTATTTGAATTCCATTTATTTACTCATACTCAAAAAGCAACATACTGGCTTTTCAGTGGGAGATAAAACATTTTATAGAATTCACTGCTCTCATTTAGACCAGCGTAAATCTGCAGCAACAAAACTGATACTGATGTACCACAGTAAAACTGTAAAAAAAAAAAAAAAAAAAAAAAAAAAAAGCCAGATAGACAGAGAATACAATGACATGGAGTTGCCATTTTGTATTTCATTTCTGATGTAGAATGCAGAGCCCCAATGCTTACGATGTCCCTGGTAGTCTCCTGTACAATTAATGGGTGTGTACAGCATTCAGAGGAGAATGCTTTCTACTTATATGGCACTATGTAGACTCTGAAAACAAAGGGTCACACCCTCAACTGGCGTAAACCAATGTAGCTGCACCAAAGTCAATGGACCTTCACTAGTTCACATTAGCTGAGGATATGGCCCTTTGTGTATCGCTTTCTTGATTTCTTCACATTTCTTCTGTCTCAAATAACTGAACATTAGCTTTCTCTTGGCTCATCACTCCTGTGGCAAGGACTTTGCTGGCTCACACCCAATAGTGGTCTACCAGTGACTTATGGTGTCCCACCTAATGGAGGCTTGTTTTAGTTTTCTGCCTTCACTTCACTAATTACCAGACCCTCCCTCAAATCGCCTGTTCTGAAGGCTTCCTGTTCGCTTTAGCCAGCAAGATGCTATTTAGTTTTTTATATTTTCCAATTCCCTCCTCGATTAAACTAGTCTACTAAAAAACTTGCATCTTCAGCACGCAGCTTCTGCTTCCTTTTATTTCACACAATTCAAGCTTCACATCTTGCTTTCCTCTCTTCGTTGTCTAGCTCTCTCTAAGACACTTTTTGTGACACTCTGAGAAGGACACAGCATTAATATAAGTTGCATTGCACTGAATTTTCAGAGCAGTCATTTGCTAATGCACAATCAGGATTTCAATGGAAGACTATGCAGATAATGACAAAAATACAGAGATCTAATAGAACACTTTATGCCTGCAAAGACTTTAGAGCTCTAAATTTTCCTTGAAACTGTGGACAAAACAAACTAGCCACATTAGAAAGCACAGAGATAAGTCATCACATTGACCTGTCAGCTATAGTGTTTTTCATCTTCCTAAAAGCTCATCCTTTTGTAACTTTTTTTAGGTGGTTAGCCACAATATGGTTTAAACTACTGATATTTTAAAAGGAACAGAACATACTGACAACTAAAAACATTTTTTACACAGGCATAATATTTTTTTCTCTTTCAAAAATATGCCTAACTGTACTACCATCATAATAACTGCTGCAGATTGACATGATATGATTGAGTATAATGGCTCCAAGGATCCATTATGGTCGATCAGTAAATAATATACTTTTTAAATTGTCTAACTACATATTTACACTTGTCAACTTTCATACACTTCAGTGACAGAACTGAAAAGAAACATTGTAAAAAAATCCTACGAACATTAAACCACAAAAATATTACAGGGACATAATGTTAAGGTTTGACTTAAAGCCACAAAAACATGGAAATTCCAGATTAAGGCCAAATCTCTAAAAATGACACTGTCTTTAACTTACTAAGTGTTGCCTGAGTATTTGAGGAAGTCTTAGAAATGTGAGTGATTAAGTAATGAGATACAAAAGTCCATGTGTATTCTGACTGAAGACACACTTCAGGAGTGCACTGAGATAGTGTGGAAGAGAGTTTCCAATGTACTGAAGATCAACAATTATTCAGCATGACAGGTTTGGGAGGAGGGGGGCTTTTTAAGCCAAAGCCTGGGCTTATTGCACTTACTCAGGCTCAATTCCCACTTAATTCAATGAGAATTAGTCTTTACTTGTTCCTTACTCAGAAAAAGTTCCTACCAACTTCACTGAGAGCTTTGGCTGCATAAAATACAGAGTAAAGATCTCAGGATTTGATTTTACATAGTACTGTTGTAAAATATTTGACGTGAATCTGGAAGAAAAGCTTCCCTAGTAAACCCACGTAGAAACAAATGGAAGGGGAAAATATTTTTTGAGGGAAAATAATGAACTTGAGTTTCTTTCATCCATAAATTTTGTTCTCTCTTCTTCAGCTTTATTTTCTTTTCAGAACACCAGCAGTGGCAACATTGGATTTCTCAGAGCCTCATTGTTAATAGTAAAAAGCAAGAACTTCAACCACTATGTCCGCCTACAAGAGGGTTGAGTCCATTGAGCACTGACCCTCGGATAATTCAGTTATGGGACTGTACAAGCATCTGCCTACAGAGAAAAAGATCTGCCACTGACTTCAAGATGAAGAGAATCAGGCCCGAAATACATCATTCATACCAAAGAAACCCAAAATGCTACAGTGACTGCACTCTCTCTCTCAAGTATGTTGTTAAAAAACAAACAAGCATATGACCATCAAAGCAAGCCACACAAAAAAACCAAAAACACCTAAGGAGAAACTCAGGCACAGTCTTCTCTAGGGTGGTCTTCCCCTCAAAAACATGTCTAGGCAACAACGTATCTATCTTTCTTGATGTAGAGCTCAAGTCATGAAGGCCTAGAGTAACAGGCCTTGAAAGTAGTACTGAAGGGACACATCCAAAGGAACCAGCAGAGAGCCCATGTCTGTTGGAAGTTACAGCTTTATTTTACATTTAAAACCCCCTCTGCTGGTTGATGACTGCCTAACCAAGCTGAACAGACAGTGTCCGTGACTATTTACAAAAGGAATTTTCCTGGCAAACAGGCTTCAGTTAAGTTTGTTCATTCACTGAAATTAAGGGGGAAAAACTCCTACAGTTTTCATGGAGTATATAGTACCATATAAGAGAGTGTCCCTGAGTGAGTATTTTCCCACTGAAGGAACCTTTCATAGCCGCTATCCAGGCATGTGTAACAGAGCTGGATTTATTCTGCATTCCTTGTAACCCACCACAAAACTTCCAATAGCTTCTACTAGGGAGTAGCCCATGAACAGCTCAGAGAGCTTCCTCAAGTTTCTCACTTTATCAAACATTCCCTGAGTTGTTTGCCCCATGTCTGTGTATTGTGACCATCCTGTGACTACAGCTACCGAACCATATTGCCTATCCACCACTGATAAACCAGGGTACAATCCAGACTAATGACTAGCTGTGTCACCTTTACAACACCCCACTGCTCAAAAACAAGTCCCAGCTATGTGGGTGTGTGCACTGCAGCCAGCCAGCCACACCTGGGATCTTCATAGCCTTACAAATCACCAGAATGACCACAACACATTCCCAGTCGCAGATTTCCCCCCAAAAACATGTCCTTTACCGCCCTGCCCCAGCCTGGAAAGCAAGAAAATATTTAAGCTATTATTCCTTTAAGGGAATAATATACAAACAATTTATTACCCCAAATGAAGTTACCCAGATGCTTTGACTTGAACTCACTGGATTAGAGAAAACAAGTTTACTAAGTACAAAGATCATGATTTTTAAGTAAGTCCAAGTAATGAGTCATAAAAATCAGAAACAGTTACAAGAAAAACAAAAGATAAAATGTTTTCTAGTGCCTACTGTTAGATTCTGTGGCAGGGTGCTGGGCAAGCCCCTGCTCCAGAGCCCCAGTTAAGCAGGGAGTAGAGCTAGATGGGTAAGCTGAGGAGAACAGCTGGGGTACTCATTAACAAGGCTCCATACAAGCTCTCAGGCAGAAAGCAGAAGGGAAGGAGCTAGCAAGAACAGCCAGCTAAGGGAGAAGCTGCCTGCATGCAGAGGCAAGCTTCCCAGCTCTGAGGCAGGACTGGTGGAGCTCCTGGGGCTGATAAGCCTGTGCTCTTTGTATATAGTTTGTAGTGAGTTGCTGAAATAAATATTTGCTGAAATAAATAAAGTGCACTGGTGACCCGAAGTTGAAGTCTGTGTGTGCCTGGTTGGGACGAGGAGTGGACCAGCAGGAGTCCAGTGTGAGTTGTTTACAGATTCAAAGCAAAGTTCTCTCACCACATGCCAAAAGTCCAACAGCTGCATCCTTTGTCTCTTCAGGTGCTGTGAGTGCAATGGGCTATGGGCGGGAGAACAGTGTGCCCCTCCATTTTGTAGTTTGTCCCCTCATGGAAAATATTTCCTGCTGAAAACCAAGAGACAAATTCTACATAGAAGGATGTTCCCTGCTTTTTTTCACCTGTTTAAACTTTTGTCTTCCCTTCCTGCTTGATGACTCTGTTTACTGCTTAAATGCAAATTAAGCAAAGTATATGCTCCTTTGTTTAGCACAGACCTATTTGCCAACTTCTTTTTGTGCAGGGATATGGGGTTTGGGACACATATTAATAACATCATACAGCAGAATGGTAACTCCACACACAATCTTGCCACACATTTTACCAGAACCATACTGACCAGCAAGCTACAAGTTTTCAAATGATATTTTAGGAGAGATGATGTGCAAAGATTATTAAGGTAGGGTCTGAATATAGAGATGTGTTCTGTCACTGTGATGTCTATCTCATCTTATCTGAACTGGTGTTCTTGACCATGTGAATTGTCCTGGTGGGAGCAGCTGTCCATCTCTTAAGGACACCTGAATAAATAAAGGCTATAAATTCTGAAGTTGGCATATTTGTAAGACTCAGATTACTGGCTGCAAGCTTGAATTTTCCCGATAAATAAAGGTGGTAGCAGGGAAATGTATTTTGATGTCCTCTCCTAGTTAGGTTTCCTACCATGACTTACTAAAGCTGTCACTGAGCAAAAGGGAATTGATAAACAAATGCTCATCAGAATGGCTCACTCCTCCATCAACCAAAAGTATTTGACAAGGCTGTTAAAATCCTCCGTTTCTTGATCTTCCTAAGACAGGGCAACCAAAAGACTTACTAAATAGAAGCATTCCCAAGTGAAAAAAATCAAGAAAATTATTGTCTCAAGTGCTCCGTTGACTGATGTAAAGAAGAAAAATCCTTTTCCTATTGGAGGCAGAATTCCAGAAGATAATAGGCTTTACATTTTCTGGCAGTATAGAAAGCTCCAAGACTACAGGTCCCTCAGGGCACCCACAAGCAGGTACTGTTAGATAGGTACCAGAAGAATTCACCCTAAAGGCACAAGCCCATTCTCGGGACTGAAAAAAACAAACTAAGTTCAGAGGCAAAAAGGCCCCAGGGAAGACAGATCCTTAAGAGCAGCCAGTGTCAGGGCCCATCTACCATCTCAACCTCTGGCCGACAGACATCCAGTAACTATAAACCTCCACTTCCCCTTAGCTGCTAGAAGGGAGCAGCAGCTGTCCATTTTCTCTCCCATTCAGAGCTTCCTGGTTCCCAATGAAGGAGCAGGAATATACACTACTCTAACTTTCTCCCATCCCAGTCCCTGATTGTTGGGAACAGAGTAGGAAGAGGTTTCTGCTACTCTATTCCTTCTAGTCTCCATTATCTTGGACCCTCCAACCTCCATGAAAAACACCAGTATTCATCTCTTTTGCCATTTATAGATTTATTAGGAAGTAGCATAAAGCGGGATCAATTTACAGCTGTCAATGCACCCTTCCACACTTCTAAACTGTAAAAATGAAAAAGTCTTGTCAGTTTCACTCTGCCATCACTTGGAAAGCTTGAGCAGCAGTACAGCAGCTGCAGGAACACAGCATTACTTTATACTTTGCAGCTTTTTTCATGGCCAGAGGAACTAGAATTTCATTTTTTTTAAAAGATTCTTAAATCCTGCTGAAATTAGATGCCTCAGGTCCCCACACCAGCAAGGGAAAGCATGTCATTTGCTACTATAGGGTAGATTTTTCCAGCTCTGGTTTGAAACAGTCTGACTTACCTTTATTAAGCCCTCTTCCCCACATGCCATTTCAGACATGACAATGGCACAAGTAATAAAAGCTGACAGAAATAAATTAGACAAGGTTTAGAAGTCAGTTTAAATGTACTTCCTCTGGTATCCTAAGATGTTCCATGATATTTAACACTATGAAGATAGAGAATAAATATTCTCTCTCAACTGTGTGCCCCGGTACTTTCAAATCATGTAGGCCTGGATGATGACTACTTTCCACCAATCGAAATGCAGGCCTCTCTGAACCTACTGGATTATAAAGACTTTCAAATGCTTTTGTATTTTAATCCAAGATTCCAAAAACTTTACTTATTACATCCTTTAAGACAGATTTTCTATGCTCAATAAAACATCTTATTACTTTACTTCCCGAACATAATTTCAGCTACAAAATTAGCACAGAAATCACATACATAACATTCTAGTTCTAATGCATTACTGTTTTATTAAAAGTCTGCCATATATAATATATGAAAATACATAAATTCATAGTTGTACATGAAGTTTTACTGTGCCAGTTCTGTTTTGACCATGATTCCGCAAAGTGTTTTGGCATATGCCTCTACTAAACCTTTGCAATCCTACTGATTTTTAGGATTACTCATGTGCTTAAATTTTAAGCACATGCTTAGGCAGCTTGTTGAACTCGGGTCTTTGCCAGGGTACATATAGGTAAAAACCTGCCCATGATTTACAACCTACTTGCTTTACAGGCAGGTACGTGCATAAAATAATTCAGGTAGTAGGCTCATATGAAGAATGGAAAACCTCTATATCAAAGCAGATTTAACTAGGAAACTGCTGTAAGAAAATAAATGCATTCACAATTAAGTTTTGTTCTATACCCGTATCAAATTCTATATTCAATTTTATAAATATAAAAGCACTGACAAATACTATGAATTCAACTAGTAAGAAGGTCCACAACAGCTCTCTAATTTTAAGTGTGAAAAGAGTCCTGTACTTAAAAGGCTTGAAACTCCCCTTTCTTGTCAGGATAAGAAATGCCCTTTGACTGCCCCATCTCCTCCAGGACCTAGCCACAGTGTAAATAATTTTCACAACTGATTTGTATAGGAAGTAACATGGTTAGCATTAGCCAGTGAATTTAGATCCACCTTCATGTTATAAATATATCTAGATAAACTGTCACCTTCAGCAGAATTCATTAAAATAATGTTGTATCTTCTTTGTTAAATGTAATTTTTTTAATTGAAATTTAATCTTACTATATTATTTGGTAGATTTTTAATTGACATTTGTAGTAATTAATTGGTAAGCATTACAGCTTTGTCTGAAGAATTTAAAACTAAATTTGACATAGAGATTGGCTAGCCACTGCTGTGAGGTGCCTGCTGGGAGCATTTCATCATCCTCTCAGCCCCTCCTGCTGATCATAGGTTGGGGGAGGATGGTCTCTTTCTTAGAGTCATGAATTACATTACTAATGTATTCCATTACCACCACGCAAATGTCATGTTAATTTCTGATCATCATCAAGGCAGACAATGGTTTCCATGCTGGCAACTATCCAATTAGCTCGGTGGAAAAATATTCAGCCAATTATATAACTTGAATTAGGTTAAGGACTCAAGAGAAAGCAAAATAAATGCTTTGAATATACTTCGGAGATAAAATGTAAGTTGACACGGTCTTCATGTGCTATAGCCGATGTTATACAATCTGATAGGCAGCTGCCAACACTCATAACTGTTTATTAAATCTAGCTTCTCTTTATGGTGGCAGCTAAGATCTGTATTTTTACCAATATTAGGTTCATTGTGTTATGAAAAAGACCAAAATACTTAAGATCATTCACACCAGCTTATAAAACATATTATGTAGTATATTAAATTGTTAAAATTACTTTTCCCCAAGCAGAAAAGTTTCAGATAGAAAGTTTGAACAAAAAGTGTTTCATGAGCCACTAATAATGTTTTACAGCAGCAAGGGGAGACAGACAGCACTTTTGGCCTAGGAGTTATGTGCTGTTAAGACATAGCTCGACAGCTGATCGGTTGTCCACCAACAACCCCCACCCCTCCCCCATGCATGCAAACTGTGACACAAGAGAACCACGTTCAACTTCTGGCCATGGGGCTGAATCCCAACCTCAGTTCCAAGAGTACAGGTTAGTATAACTCCACTGACCTCATTAGATTTTCTCCTGATATATACTAGTACGAATAAGACCAGGCACAGAGCTATGGTCTCTTGGTTGCCAGCTATCAAAGGAGCACTGTGAACAAGAACCCCTCCTACAGATAACTAAAAACCAGTTTGACAGACCCATGTTATTTACTATCTACTTGTTCTTCTGTGGTTTAAAAGCAGCTGTAATATAAATTAGGAAGGCACTTCATTCGACTTGGGGAAAAAATGTCTGCTCTGAACATTTATAAATCAAATACACTAATTCCTTAAGGATGCTAGGGAGCTGAAATTAAAGGTAGCGGTTTTTTAACTTGGGGCTTGACAAATCCAAGGTGCCAGGCCACCATGGCACCTAGAAATTTCATCCTGGGTTAAGATCTGTCACCTCTCATCCCCCTTTCTGCAGCATGCGGTAGCCAGGAAAGGTGGCTGCTTCTGACTCCACTTCCTGGCATGTTGGCAGTGGGAAGCAGACTCAGGAGCAGCCCCCTTTCCTCTGGCACATCAACAGCAGCAGGTGACAGACCCTGCTGCAGGGTCAGCTCGCTGCCACTCCTGACATGCCACTGGAAAGGGAGCTGCTCCTGACTTCACTCCCTGCGGTCAACACGCAGGGGGAATGCTGGCATGTCGGCAGCAGAAAAGGACTCAGGAACAACCTAATTTCCCACGGCACATCAGGAGTGGTGAGAAGTGGACCCTGCTGCAGGGTCCATTTCTCATTGCTCCTGACAGGCTATGGGAAGGGGGGCTGCTCCTGAGTCTACTCCTCAGCATTCTTCTCACTCCTTAATTTTTGGGCTGGCTCCTAGATTCAAAGGAAAGTTGTCAAGCCTTGAAGCTATGTGAGATCTTTTTGCAAATCCAGATTGTAAGTACCAAACCATTATTTTGATTTGTTCTATTTGCAGGTCAATTTATTGTGCAAGCATAGTTATCTCCAATTTAAAAAAGTATACAACACCAATTTCTTTACTTTAAAAATTTGTAATGATGTGGCACTTGTTTAAACCTTTTACTGTATCTTTCAGTCTCATTTTCTCACATGTTGCAATGAGGCAATTCGCTGTTCTGGCTGCTTGCCCCAGATGACCTTTGTGTGCCATAAAATAGTATACAATTAACTACTAGGCTTTAAAATAGAATTCTTCTCTTCCAAAGGCCCTAAGTGTTCAGTCAACACAATTAGCAGGAACCACATTTTGTTACTCAATAAGCTGGAAAGTTCTAAAACCTACAGGCTGTGAACGAATTCTTGACATCACGAAGGCTCTATCAGGGAAAGCAGCAATAATATTTAAAGGTGGATCTCACTGCAAACAAGGGAAAGGATTGTTTCTCAGAGCTGTCCTCTGGCAACTAAGGAACAGGAAGATGGAAAAAGCAAGTCACCCATACACCAGCTCCACCATAGTAAACTGACAGGCAACTTTCCATCCTTAGGCAGAATTCTGCAGCAGCAGTTCATAATGCATTGATGTAATGATGCAACCAGAATCTAGACAAAGGATAAGGCTTAAAATAAGTGCGTCAGCACCATTTGTGGCATATCATTCCTTTCTAGTGGTTGCTCAGAAAGGCCTTGTTCTTTTTACGTTACTATATTGCAGATGTTAAGCACTGAGAGAGCTGAATTTGTTTCACGTGACACAAAACTTTAAAGGAGGTCTAAAAGCAACAGGATTTACCAGAAATATGAGCATGTCTCTCTCTGCTCAGTCCAGTGTTTGGAGAAAGTTAATAATCCTGAATTTTTTAATACTAAAGCTATTGAAAGGACTAATCTTTAGTACACTTCATCTCTACTCAGGATACTAGTCAACCACAAATTTTCACTTTCAAAATTCAACCTATTCTGTCAAAGGTACATTTTGAAATCTCTCAGTTCATCTGGGTGTTGTTGCTAAGAAAAGACACAAGCCTCTTTATAGATAATACCATAGGGTTATCATAATGGCCTATACCAGGCTCAGTGAGGCCTAGATCTTTATAACAGTCTGGCCCAGCAGGACTCTGACTCCCCACATTCTTTATTTATGGTTATTACAGGAAATTTAAGTAAACAGGAAAGGAGAACTTTACGAAGGAAAAAAATATCTTCCACATACCTATAAAGGTTTTCTATGCCTGCTTCATTGGAAATAAAATTAGTTAGCCAGCTCCATCACTAAATCCAACAGACCAGTTTGCTATGAAGCTCTGAGGATTTTCTTGCCCGGCTTGGCATCAATGATGTCTGGAATTACTGCCCATTTTAGGCTCACACTCACACTAGCAAGGTTGATAATTCAGATATGAAGGAATGGGTAGAAATCTCTTTCACACACACACTTTGAGCTGCCATATGGGTTTATTCAACTGTTTACTACACCAGTCGGTAAAAATTGAGCAGTTATTATAATCTTTGCTAAATGACATGGTAATTATGCTACCCCTGGAAAAAAAAAAAGGCAGAGAACCTTTAAAAAAAAATCACAATTCACTGATGTGTGAATTTCTGTGTTTTTATAATCTTTGAATGGAAATGGGTTTCTTAATACACAGAGGGATATTATTAAACATGTGCCAGAAACCCAAATTTATTTTCAAGAAACAATTTTGTATTCCCCCTTTCCAATGCAATTTAATTACTCATATATTTCCTAATTTTAAAAAGCCCACTTATTCAAATTCTTTAATTTACTTGCCAAAAAGAAAAGGAGGGAGGATCTTTTTTGTTCCCTCCCCCAAACAGTTGACAAGTAAAAGACAGAACACAGGAATAAGGGGAAAGGTGACCTGCCATTTGAGTGACCTCTGTTTGTCAGTGACTTTGGAACCCCCGTCTCCAAGCTGGTGGCATTGCGGGGAGGAATTCAGAATTCTAGCTCCAGCACTTTCTGCTCCAACTGCCAGCCAATTCACACAGTAGAACTGACAGCTCAGCCCCAAAAGGGAGCTAACCAGGTTACTCCTCAGTCACAGGTAAGGAAGGGGTCACAACAATGACCACATATGGGTAATAAAAGGAGCAAATAATTTAATAGACACACTCACCAGTTGTCTAGACTGGGTCATGCACTCCAGTGGAGAAGGCAAGCTTGGATATCTAGGGCTTTCATGGTAAACAATGGAAAACCAAGCTAACAGGGAAGAAGGAGGTGATGAGATCACTCTCTTGTGTACCAAGGACACTATTTTGTCACTGAGATATAAGCGAGGCAAAGCAGGGATAGCTAATTGTTTTCTGGTTATGACTCTCTTGGGAGCAAAGCAATAATGGAAAAAGGCCTCTACAGAGCCATATTTAATTGTGACATACAATGCCTGCAAAGCCATGCTTAGACCTGCCTCTGAGCAAGACTCCAGTTTTTCACATTCCCTGTGAAATACCATAAAACTCCAGCTCCACCACCAAAGACTAGCAACAGTACCTTGCATTTTCATGTAAGCTTTGGGGAGCAGAGCTCCATCATTAAGCCAGATTCTTCTCTTATATTAAATAGCAGAATACTAGTGACATACATCTAAGTACAAACAATATTAAAAACAAAAAGATATTAACAAGGGGAAAACTATTACTACAGACTTTGGTTTCTTGACTCACCAGATTTACTTGGGGACGTTACACTTATTCACTCATGGCTCAGGGCAAATCTGGCAAGGGATCAAAACCCCTCTCATGGCAAACGTGTTCAGAAGCTGGAGTCGCTCAGGAAAAAGTTCTCAGGAGCCGGACTGAAAGACAAAAACAGGTTTTAAAACTTCACTTAGCTAGAACTATGCCCAAACCCACCACTTCCCTGAACTTGAAAACAAAGAGGAAAATATAAATCCTGGAGGTGGGGAAAGCCCCACACTGAAACATTCTTGCAATAAATCAAATGTTATTGTGTCACATAAAGATCTTTTTTTCACTATATATAAAATTGAAACTAAAGGCAGGAAGGCAGCATTTTTAAAAGGTGCTATTATTTCAAGTATGTAATTTGCTTTGCTGATTTATAAGTTTATGTTCATTTTCAATACAAAAATTAGTCAACACTCAAGCAAATACTCTGCTAGAAAACACAGCACTGTTTCAGGACTTCGAGAGACTAACCTACTTCTGCGTTATTTAAAAAAAAATTAAAAAAACAGGGTCACTAAGTTTCTCAGATGTTTATCCTCCCTTTGCTCATCTCTTCCTGACATAGCTTTAACAAAACAAAATCCTGAGAGGAAAGATTACTGCAAGAGAGAAAGACATACAAAATGTTTGATGCTTATGGGGGGGGGGGGGACATGAGTGAGGTAGAATGTGTAGACAGGATACTTCAGCAGTTAAGAAGATACACAACTAGTTTTTAAGCCTGATACTAGTAACATAGTTGAGTTTAAGTTTGGCTCTGACGATATTGGACTCACTAACCCACTTGTTCTGAAACGGAGTCATGACATGGTTACATGGAGGTCACAAATTACGAGCCCCAAGTCCAGCTAAGCATGGTGCTGTGAGCCTTTTTGGCAGAGGAGGAGCGGGGGGGGGGTGAGTGGTGACACACATATACTAAAAACAAACAAGGAATCTGGTGGCTAACAAATTTATCTATCGTGTGAACTCTTGTGGGAGAAAATCCCCCCCCCTTCAGATCTTAACACATATACTGCTCACCCTCCTCTCCTGTAATGTTCCTCTGTGCCCCCTCGGGAGCTGTGGGGAGAGAAAAGTGAGAAGCAATATCAGGGCTCCCTGCATACAAATCACTTTCCCCACTTGGACCATTCTGTGAAGCAAGCATCAGGAGTTGGTGCTCTCAGCCCTCCCCTCACACAACCCAGATGGGGAAAGCGACCAGGATCAGGGAGTCCTGATGTTTCTCCTCTCCTCACTCCCCTTCAAAATGCCCCTGGGGCGTGTGGAGGAGCAGCACTGCATGGAGAAGCGAGTTGCAATACCTCTCAGAAAGAGCTTGCAAGTCAGTTTCCCCAGTTGGGCAGGAGCTGGAGTTAGGAGCAGAGGGTAAGCAGGGAACTCACAGGAGTCAGGGACAGGGGAAGGGTGACACTCAAAGTCCTTCTGTATGAAAGGAGCCACCAATGCAAAATATTTGAGAAGCACTGCACTTAACAGTCATTTTACTGATAAAGTGACTCTGCAAATTATCTTCTTCACTGACACAGCTTCTCTTTCAGGCTGGGCTGCTGGCCTGGAGCATGGTCCAAGATGAAGCATTACTTGGGTCCCCTATTCAGGACAGTACTTAATCACATGCTTAAATGCCACTGCCTTCCATGAGATTTTAGTCCCCACCTATACAATATGCAGAAATAAGGGGTAAATTGTTACTAGTGAGGGTAATTAATCACTGAAACAAATTTACCACAGCTCATGGCTGATTCTCCATCCCTGTCAATTTTTAAATCAAGATTGGATTTTCTTCATGTAAAAGGTCTGCTCTAGGAATTATGCTGGGGGAGTTCTATGATCTGTGTTCTATAGGCCTGTGGTTTTCAACCAGTGTGCCTTGGCCAAGTGTGCCATGAAATTTTGTACAAAGGTAATGAAAACCAATGTAAAACAAACATTGTTTCATCTTAAACAATATTCTATCCAATCAAAATAACTCATAAAACTTGTGAAAATTTATCATCAAATTAAAAGCAAGGTATGGGTCTTTCTGTGAAAGTGAAATGCAGATGACCAAAGGGCAAAATTGAGATGACGTGTATTTTTTTCCAGTGGATTTGAAACATTAATGCATTTGAACCTTTCCTAGCTTGTTGTAGGCACTATGTTGCAAACCTCTCTAGTAAGACCATAACAACAGCAATGTTCCCTGCAAGCTGCGCTGGCGCGCTGCAGCGCAGCCTGCCGCAGCCGCCAGCGCAGCAAAGGCTGCCGGCAGCGCACCGCCAGCAGCCAGAGTCCCTCAATAGAGCTCCTCTGGGGCTGGGAGTTTTCAAAACTCCCGCCCAGAGAAGCTCTAACGGAGCATGCCCAGAAAATCTGAGCATGCTCCGTAGAGCTTCTCTGGCCCAGGAGTTAGGGCTGGGCCATCCGGCTCCAGTCCAGCCCTGAGGTAAGTTTGTGGGGGCTGGGGGGGCCGCCAGGAGTGGGGGGTCGAACGGGAGCAGGGGGGAGTGCTGCCAGGAGCAGGGGGTGAGTGGGAGCGGGGGGGGGGGG
>ML681973.1:10034579-10112481 GCA_007922195.1 Podocnemis expansa
GGGGGGAGTGCAGCGAGCAACAAGAGTTGCTCAGCTGCCCTCTCCCCTTAGAGGGAACATTGAACCACAGTAAATGTAAATAAATGTGATGTTTATGAGCAATCGATTCAGCTGAAAAAAGTGGGTGTGACATGGAACTGTTTGTCTCATTGAAGTGTTCCTTGTTACGGAAAAGGTTGGGAACCACTGCTATAGGTGATCAGACTAGATGACCACAAGGATCCCTTCTGGCCATGGAATGGAGGAATCTATGCTTTTTTTTTCCCTAAAGCAGGGCCTCACCGAGTAAAAAATATCTGCTTTATAGCCCAAAAGATATGACGAAGTGTGTGACATCTAAGAACTAAGCTGTCAGCCAGAGAAAGGTGATCTGAGGCAGTGTTTCTCAACAACCAGTACAGACTGGTGCCGGTCTCTGTGATCTCCCTGACACAGCTTATGCACAGCTCAGGAAAGCAACAAGCTGGTCCCTATATCAAACAGATTGAGATCCACTGGTTTGAGAGACTGGAGAGAGGAGGGACACAGGGACCTGGTCTAAAAGGTGTAATGTAGTGTCTCAAAGAGAGAAGCCCAGCCTGAGATGGCCATTTCCTCCCCCCCACACACACACACACCCCATCAGGCATTCTTTTGTGCGGTATTTGATGGTACTTGGGCAGCACCATGACCCCCACTTTCAAAAGTTCACATGTTTAATTGTTTTGGCAGGCTGCCAATGTTTTCCTTTCTCAGACTTGCAGAAGAGCTCTGTAATAGTTCACAAGCTCGCCTGGTTCACCAACAGAAGTGGGTCCAGAGTAGTACATTACCTCAACCTCTTTGTTGCTCTAATATCTGAGGACGAACAAGACTACAACTACACTGAAAACTAAGTTCTCCTAAGGCATTTCCTGGAAATTTTTATATCAGCAACACCTGAATGGTATGTCATTGGAATGCAAAAAGCGTATTTCTCCAACCCAAAGATTTTTGCCTTTCCTTGATGCAAAGTCTTAAAAGCTTCCATTTTCCATATAAAATGTACAGAAGCTGACAATGTGTCACACTGTCTAGAAAGGCTCCTATTACTAGAGTACTCTAGAGAACACTAGTAAACCCAAAATGTGTTTACCACTACATACGCTAAACATGACCTCAGTTTCAGAAATATTCTGCAACACCTGCAAGCCAAAAGTGACCTTACTCTCGGATGCAGCTATATTTTTACACGCACTTTTGCAAGGTTTCTTAGGGAAGCATCTTAGAATACATAGAAAAGCTAGATTTATTAATCATAGACTCTAAGGTAAGAAGGGACCAATTCTGATCATCTAGTCAAACCTATAAAGAACAGGCCACAGAACTTCACTCACCCATTCCGCTAACAGACCACAACCTACGACTGAGTTACTGAAGTCCTTAAATAATGATTTAAAGTCTTCAAGGTACAGAGTATCGACCAGTCAGTGAGCCTGTGCCCCATACTGCGGAGGAAGGCAGAAAACCCTCATTGTCTCTGCCAATCTGCCCAGGGAAAGATTTCTTCCCAACCCCAAATATGGCAATCAGCTAAACCCCAAGCATGTGGGCAAGAGTCACCAGCCAGACATCCAGAAAAAATTCTGTGTACTAACTCAGAACCAACATCATCTAACATCCCACCACAGTCCACTGAGCATATTTGCCACTAGTAGTCAAAAGATCAGTCAACTGCCAAATTAGGTTGTCCCATCATACCATCCCCTCCACAAACTTACCAAGCTCAGTCTTGAAGCCAGCTAGGTTTCTGCCCTCGCAACACCCCTGAAAGGCTGTTCCAGAACGCCACTCATAAGCCTAATGGATTTGCTAACAGTTCTGCAGTTGAGAAAGTCTACGTATCCTCTATGCAAATTCAAAAGGGGCAGCCATGTTAGTCTAGTTCAGCAAAACAAAAAAGGAGTCCTGTTGCACTTTTAAAGACTTACAAATTTAGATTTAATAAATAATTTTTTGTCTTTAAAAAAGTGACAGAGGACTCGTTTGTGTTTGTGGAGGATCTCTTTGTGGGGAACTTACATGGCTCCTGTTACTGTAATACAGTGGTTCCCTGTGGCACGGGGGCTTTCGAAGTGGCCTGCAGCTCCTCTCCTCCTGGCTGCAGAAAGGAGCCGCTGCCTAAGGACCCAGATAGTGCACACGTCTGTGGGGCTGAAAGACCACTGCTCCCGTCCCCCGGGCTGTAGCAGGGATCACTGATAGAGCCAGAAAGAGGAGAGATCAGCACACCCATCCCCTAACTCCAGCAGAGAACGAAGTGCTCTGCCTGTGTCCCTAGGCACTGGGGTCCCAACCGGAGTCTGAGGAAGGGGAGCACTGATCTCCTGCTCCCTCAGCTGCAGAAGGGAGCCACTGTCTATGAATTCAGGTGGAGCACAGGGCTACAAAAGGCATGAAGAACAAGGACTCATTGGTTGTTTTACTGAACTAGACTAACAAGACTACCCCTTTGGAAAAAGGCATGATGTTTCCCTGCAGAAGTCAGGAATCAGAATCTGCAAGGAGGCAGCCTCCTCGATGAACTCCTTCCATCTGGCTGCAGTGAGATGCATGGAGGCCTCCTGGTGGAGACTGGTGACCCTTCAGGATTTTAAAAATGATATCTATGGCCCTCACGCCAAAAAGGTTGGGGACCACTGCTGTAATAGCATCTCACAACCTTCAGTGTTTTTTATCCTCCAAACACCTCTGAGGCAGGAAAATGCTATTATACCTATTATACAGATGGGGAATCAAAGCACAAAGAAGCTAAGTAACTTGCCCAAGGGTACCCAGGAAGTCAGAAGTGGATCAAAGACTTTACAGTTACAGTTTAACTCATGCCCCCTAAGTTGTAGACCAGTGCTCTAACTACCAGATGATCTTTCAGAACTGTTTCCCTTAATTTAGTTGGTGCAGCTGAGAAAATGGATAATTCAAAGGCATGTTAGCTAGGATACTTAGGTTATTGTGCACTCCGTCAGCCACAACTTTGAGCTTGCTACTCTATATTTCAACACAAATTGATTTCAGAAATTTACAATTTATTCTCAAAAGACATGTCTAAATCAATTTTCCTCAACCTTCAGGGGCATTGCTGGGCATGGGCCCATGGGGCCTGTGCCCCAAATGTATTAGGGAGTGTCCCGAGTGGCACTCCCTGGGCCCTGGGGCTGAGCAGGGCCTTTTTAAATCTCCCACCCTGTCGTGGAATGCCCAGCCACATGGCCCAGGGGGCAGGAAATTTAAAACACCACATGTAGCCCTTGGCCTGGTCAGGGAGTGATTCAGAGTCTGATGGCTGTTGGATCAGGCCCTCAAGTTCCAGTGGATAAACGCCACTGGGGCTAGGCAGCTCAGGAGCCATCCGGGCCATGTGCAGGCTATGAGCAGGCAGTTGAGAGCCACCTGGGCTCAGCAGCCAGCTGGTCCCAGGGTTGGGAGCCAGGGGGCCAGCTGGTCTCAGGGGCAGAGCTTGTGGGGTTGGGGGGAGCAGGGAGCTGAAGGAGCCAACTGGGCTCGGGGTCAGCAGAGAGCTGAGTGGCAGCAAGGCTCAGGTTCAGGGCTGAGGGCAGAATCAGGAGCCAGGGAAATGCTCAGGTAGAGAGGGGAAAGAGCGGCAGTCCCGCCACCCAGCCCTACTGCTCCTGTCCTACCACACTCCCCTGCCACCGCAGCAGCCCCTCCACGCCCTTTCCACTGGCAAGCCCTGCCTTGCCCCATTCCTCTGCCACTCAGCCCCCACTCTCCCCACTGCCAGTCTCAATAAAAACTGAATTTGTCAACTAGAGTTTATTTTTTGACTTTTTACACATTCACTCCAGCTCCGGTAAATTGTTTCGTCTGTTTAATTTACGTAAAATGGTTTCCAGGGCTGAGAACTGCCTTCAGACCATGCACATGAAGGGGTTGCCTAGAGGCACAGGCCCTGGAGCTTGTGCCTGAGGGGGGCAGCTTTGGGCCAAGGGCCTATGCCTCAAATCTTTTTTCTAAGTAGCAATGCCCTGGCTAAAGATATTAATTACACAGAACACCTGATGAAAATTGTCTTGAAAGAGCTGGTAAAAGTGGCAGGAGACTTAAAATACTCCAGACAACCTTCCAGGTGTGCATCAATGTCCATCATTGCTTGCCTGGAAGCTCTGTTATGCATGGGGCATTTTAAGTTGTTTCTTCTCCCCTCCCCACTCAACCCTCCCTCCCCCCACAGAAAGGCTCACAGATCACATCACCTGTACTATGTCTGCAGCACACCAACATCCCACAGAACACCTGCCAAGAAACATTGTTCTACATATTTCTATCCAAGTCCCAAAAGATGTCAAGGTCTTGCTAGGGCTTTTGAAGTAAATTTCAGAAGTCTCCTCCACATACTGTAAGTTGTCTGCAATACCAAAACACAGAAGGAAACCATGCTCATTAATAGAGCCCTGCAAATATGCAGATATCTGTATTATATCTGCACCCACTGACACACCGCTGATGTCTCTGGATCATTTCTTGCGGATGCAGACTGGATACAGGTCCATGTATTTTTATCTTCACAGAGCTAGAGACCTGCAAATATGCAGATATCTGCATTATAGCCACATCTGCGGATACAACACAGCTATCCGCAGACCATTTCCTGCGATGCAGACCGGATATGGATTGATGTATTTGTATCCGTGCAGAGCTCTACTCATTAATTGTTTACAATGTAGTAGCTCTAAGAAGCCTCCAATAGGTTGGAGAAACATGGCACTAGGCATCACACACACATATGAAAACATACGGAGCAGACTTCTAAAAACCCTACTTGAAATAAAATGACAATCTCTGCCTCAATGAGCTTACTTTCCAAAGAGGATGAGAAATACAAATGGGTAAAACAAATAGACTTCTTGGGAGAGTAATCCTGGTCCCCAGTGAAGTCAGTGGGAGTTTCTACCTTGGACTTTAAGATTAGCAAAACTGTGCACACTATTTGTAAGGAAGTATGGGTTGGATAGGTGGACTATAAGGTGGATAGAAAACTGGCTAGATCAACGGTTTCAGTGTGTAGGAATCAATGGATCCATGTCTAGCTGGCAGCCAGTCACGAGTGGTGTGCCCCAGGGGTCGGTCCTGGGGCCAGTTCTGTTCAACATTTTCATCAATGATCTGGATGATGGAATAGACTGCATTCTCAGTAAGTTTGCGAATGACACCAAGCTCGGGGGACCAGTAGACACGTTGGAGGGCAAGGACAGGATTCAGGGAGACCTAGATAAATTGGAACAGTGGGCCAATAGAAATCTTATGAACTTCAATAAGGACAAGTGTAAAATCCTGCACGTGGGACAAAAAAACCCCATGCACCGCTACAGGCTGGGAAACATTCAGCTAAGTAGCAGCAGTGTAGAAAAAGACCTGGGGGTCATGGTGGATGGGAAGCTAGATATGAGTCAGCAGTGTGCTCTTGCTGCCAAAAAGGCCAATGGCATACTGGGCTGCATCAAAAGAAGTATTACCAGCAGATCAAGGGATGTGATCATTCCCCTCTATTCTGCACTGGTAAGGCCACATCTAGAATACTGTGTTCAGTTTTGGGCTCCCCGCTGCAAAAAGGACAGGGACATGCTAGAGAGAGTTCAGAGGAGGGCAACCAAAATGATTAAAGGGCTGGAGCACAAGCCCTATGAGGAAAGACTGAAAGCATTAGGCTTATTCAGTCTGCAGAAGAGAGGATTGAGGGGGGATTTGATAGCAACCTTCAACTACTTGAAGGGATGCTCTAAGGAAGATGGAGCTCGACTGTTCTCGATAGTAACGGAGGACAGAACGAGGAGCAATGGTCTCAAGTTGCGGTTAGGGAGGTCGAGGCTGGATATTAGAAAAAACTTTTTTACTAGGAGAGTGGTGAAGCCTTGGAATGAGCTGCCAAGGGAGGTGGTGAAATCTCCATCTTTGGAGGTGTTTAAGGCCCTGCTGGACAAAACCATGACTGGGATGGTTTAGTGGGAGTGGTCCTGCCTCTGGCAGGGGGTTGGACTAGATGACCTATGAGGTCCCTTCCAACCCTAGGATTCTATGATATGTTATCAGCTACAGAGCAGCAGTCACGGCAGATCACAAAAATCTACTTGCCCCACTGTTAATGGAAGTCACTACTGCGTGAGCACCACAGCAGAGCTATGTTTTAATGAAGAATATGATGGAGGGAAAGGCTGATGACAGGATGCCCCCCCCCCATCTCCATGCTTGGGGAGCAGCTGAGCACAAAACAGGGAGAAAGACAACTGGGCAACCATGGCAGGATGATCACCACTACATGTCTGCCTCCCATTTGGAGCATGTGGCAAAGCTAACAGATCACCTGCTTTTCAGGTTATTGCTCTTGATGGAAAGACTTCTCAATATGTTGCAATGGCAGTTGCAGGCTTACGAGCAAATCATATGTTCCCACACCAGCCAGTGTGGCTAGTACTGAGTTCTGACGAAAAAAGACAAACTATATTTAATGTTAGTTTCCATATCCTGGTTAAAGACGGAATTTAAATCCTTGTTCTGCTCCATTACCCCTTCAAGTGTATCAACTGCAACAAAACTGCATTACGTTATTTTATCAAATGATTTTTCCTCTCTCTCATACACAGGCTCCTCCCATAAAAATTCTGCACATGAATCTTTAACATAGCCCTTCAAGAGCATATGGGAGTAGACACACACACGCACACACACACGTTTAAAAATCTCTCACTGTGTGAAATTACAATAAATCGGCTTGCTACCAATATATGCCAACATCATTCTCAATATTAAGCAAGAAATGTAATAAATTAAAACATTAAAATGTTTCAGAGAAGATACTGGAAATATTGAACTTTAATTGTGCTATAGACAATCTGTTTTCACAGAGATTTAAAACACATTACCATCACCCTGGGTACCATAGGAAAAAAGATGAAACTATCACCCTTTCCTATTTACATATTAAAATACACATGCAGTCCTGATAGATAATACCCAGCCTGCTAACTTGCAAATCTGTTTAAAACAATAAAGTGTCTGTAAAATAAATAATCTAAAACTGAGATCAGTCTTTACAAATGACTACTGTGTTTAAATAGGTTACAAGAAGCGGTGTATATTTTATCTTTTTCTTGTTTATCTTCCCCTTTCTGCAATCCCCACTTTGTACAAGTGTCTAGAGGGAACCAGGAAGGAGCAGCTGCAAGCTCCCCAAGGCCAAAGCCTAACAATCAGGTTGTTTACCATACACTACCAGTACCACCCAGCAGAAAAATAAAGAGAATATAATTTGTATTTTAAAAAAGCTTGTTTCTAAACCACCTACTTGGCAACAAGAGGTTAATGAATGTGTAAATTAAAGAAGAACCCTGTTAATTCTCCTTTATACCCCTGACACTGGTGTGACAGCCCAGGGTACAATCTAGAACAATGGGAGGCTGTGTTACCCCTACCTTGTAATCTGGGGTGCCTAGCAACTCATTAGTGTTGTAGCCTCCAACCAGACTGTTCAGAATCAGCACGTAACCACAGCCTCTCATTCACACCCTGGCTCTCACCACCTTGGTTATACTACAAAGTGACCCCAACACTCTGCCAGGCCTGGACCTTCCCCAGAAATGTATGTTTTGCACTGCCCAGAAGGAGCGTAGTACAGGTGGGCCTGGGTGAACCATGGCCTACCCAACACATTGCTTCTGCTGCCAACATTCCACTTAAGCTTGGAGCATTAGGCAGTTTTCAGTGGATCACTACCCCAAGCTGCCTGCTTCTGGCCACATGACCAGAAGGAGGAAGTTCTGGTAGCAACCAGCAAAGAATCGCTAAGCTGCCAACACTTCAGTTGCCACAGTAACTGGAGCATCCTGCAGCATAGTTTCTCTGCCCAGTTGCTTCCCAAACTTCCTGCTTCAAAGTCACATGATCGCATGCACTACTATAATGCTACCCAGCTTTCTGTTTACAAATTGCTGACCTAGGTAACAATGCTCAAAACGGTTTTTTAGATCTTATTTGGACTGGTTACAGAGCAAACTTTACAACAGCAGGTAAAATTTGTCATCAGCATCCACCAGCAATGAATTGGGATCTACCTCAACTTTTCCATGCCAACTCAAAAATAATGCACTTAGCTTTGATTTCCAATTAGAAAAGAGTTCCTCACAACCAAGGCTATCACCAGAAGCATGCCATGTGGCTTGCACAGATGTTTCTATTATTGCTGGGTCCCAAAAGGCAGAGTGCCTATGTGTTAAAACAGGTTACAGCGTGTAATGGAAACTAGTGTGATTAATTTTGCCCCCGCCTCCTTCCCCTTTACACACTTCTTTAATTTACTCAGCTGATTTTCCTTTTTTTTCCTTTGTAAATGCTATACAAAGTACAAAAATTAGAGAGGTAGAAAATAGCTTCTCCACCATCATCAGACTTTTCAGAAGCACTCAGTACCAGAACACCACTGATGAAATTTTCAAGCACACTTAGTTCTCATTTAGGCATTTTAAAAAAGTGGTACACTGAGGCTCTCTTGAAAACCTAGTTGAGTATCACAACAGGCAACACTTAGTCTTATTTAGGTGGCCAAGTGGCCACTGATTCATCTCCCCCACCTTTAAAATCTACCCCAGATTGTGGGCACTAAGCACTTGAGGATTTAAAAGGAAAGAAAAAAAGCGCCATGCTGTTCAAACATTTGACCCTAAATGCAGCACATAGATTTTCACAAGTTCTCAGCACCCAAAACAACAAGTGAAGGCAACAGAACCTTCAAATGCTTGGTACCTTTGAAAATTAAGCTTCTAAAGACCATATAGCGAATTCTTTCAGTGCAACTCCACAGCAGCACGAAGGCAGCAGCAGCGTACAGCTCTGCATATGAACTATTTTTCACTCTCTCCTCTTCATCCTAAATTTGACTAATTTCAGTTTTAGTCTCAACTACAAAGGTCTTGACTAGAAAAATTCTAACTGAATAAATGGCTGCAATTCCAAGATGACTACCACAAGAGGCAAGGTGAAAAAAGGCAGCTACTAAATCTCTAATTATTCTAATTATTTTGAATTTCTGAGAGGTTAAAGGATACCAGATATAAGCCAAAAATTGTGGCAAGTGTGGAGATACTAGTATTTTATGCATATTTCAACCTATTTTTTAATAACAGAAACTGAGTTCCAGATGAGGAAGGTGCCTTAGCTGTACAAACACTGTGAGGCGAGATGAAAAATTCTGTTGAAACATCATGATTCTTACGCATTCAGAATGAAGCACTCTCTCTTTGGACACAGTGAGGAAAATAAATACACCACTTATGTGGGACACATTAAGAGGAAATTTTGGAGAACACCCATTACCTGCCCAGTGGAAGAAGTGACGCTTCTCTTCTTCGTTTTGAAAGCAATACAGTGCTCGAAAAAGGCACCATGTGGTCCACCCAGTAGACTAAAGTTAAGTCAACACTCCTACTACTCAGTCATCCACATATTGTGTCTGACAGCCTTGTATACATCATCCTGTAATATGAGACTCTACCTAAGTTTTACTGCAACTACCCATTATTTAATTTTCCTATCTCTATCCCCTTTGTGTGTGTGCTGGCAGAGGGGCCATTCACATTTGGTTCAGTTATCACTCTTGTGTGAATAAATACTGTGGGTGTAGCACAAACTTTAAACACTATCAACACTCCGCAACTACACAAAGCCTTAGTGAACACTACTCCTCCCTGAACAGATTAATTCATGTCCTTATTGATGGTGGTCTTGGTAAAGAGGATGCTCTAGCATCAGGAACTAGACAGATACAACCTGATCGATTCATATGGGCAAACAAAGACACACATGATTCTGATCACTACTGAACAAGGCAAAGAAAATCCACAGTCCCAAACTAATCTGCTAACAATTACTTTTAGGCCTGTAAACCCTGGGACAGTGACAATTGTTTGGTTGTGTGTTTGTTTTGGGCACTGCATAATAGGGTCTTGACTGATTATGATGGGCAGCTCCCAAGAATGGCCTTAACACAGATCACAAATATTAAACATAGGTCTGCTCCAGAAATGAACCCAGGGCATGAGGCTTTGTATCCCACCCATCAGGCTCCTGCGCAATTCAGCATCCCTCCGAAAAGAGACAGGCATTCTTCTACCCATGCCCTCATCATCTTATGACATGGAAACACACACCTCTCAAATCATGCCTTACATATTTGCCAGCAGCTTATCTCACCCCTTCACACAACTTCTACTCCTCTTTCTTACATCAACGATGGCCCCTGATCAAGTACACGTACAAACATATCTTCAATATGCTTAAGCACTAGGTCAGATCCCCAGCCAATTTAAATTCACTGAAATCAACACAGCTAAACATATACCAGCTGAGGAACCAGCTCACGTCTTCCTCTAATTTTTTCATGGCACTTGCTTAACTGAAACAGATCAACCCGAAACAGTACTTCAAAAACATCACTACAGATTGGTACAGAAGGTGGCAGGCAGGAGTTGTATTTTTAAAATCCAAAACAGGGTCTAAATTTGAAAATGCTCCTATTTTTATTTTGATCCAACTATTGTATCACTACCACCACCTGGTGTGTTTGAAAGCTGGACCCAAATCTAAATTCTCTGGCCTAAGCTAATCCCTGAACCAAAAGCAGGACTTATTGGAGCAGTTGGGGGGGGGTGTTTGTTTGTTCTGTTTTGTTTTTTTAAATAAGCTGGCTTCAGCTCTGGGAATTTGTACCGAATGCTCTGAGCAGCATTTATGATGTATGCTGGGGGGGGGGACACCAAAATCCCAAAGTATCCTGCAGAATTCCACCAGCTGCATCATGGGAATGCAATCCTTTCCAGCTTAACACTCAAGGACAGTAGCAAGTGTTTTGATTTTGATAACAACAGAAAGTATAATCATTAGCACATTTCACTAGTTGCACAGTTAAAACTCACAGACTTAGTGACACAAATACAACTGGGCTTGTCTGCTACAAGGAACAAAAGTACTGTCTAGTCTAGTCTCTAACATAAGAGCTCCCCCCCCCCCACTAATGCAACAATTTTTAAGAGAAAACTTGCACACATCCTTGAATCCCACTGAACTCGAGGGACTGATCTGGAGGCACAGTCTGCAACTCTGGACTGTAATCCTCATTCTGTCACACACATAGCCATGGGTCAAAATTTTGAGAAATATCTACTAACACTGAGCACTTCAAGTTTTGTCAGGCAAACTTTTTACACATCTATGATGTAACTTTCAGAGGTGCAGACTATCTGCCACTCCCACCTACTTCATCTGGAAAGGTAAATGGGTTGTACCTTGGGAAGGGAAAAAAATCAGACCCAAGATGTGATGTCTTAAGTGAACCTAATAGTGACAGCGACTTCACTGCAGGTTGAGACTTAAAAAATTTTTTACTATCTTCACCCAAAAGGCTCTAGAGGAGTGCAAGAGTATTGTAAATCACGACCACATTCTGAAGCATTGTTTGGAAGGCATTCAGTAAAAGGTCATTGCTTATGGTGCACAAACGTGCTTGATACCATGAAAATGGGCCCCTAGATACACATCTTAGCAAGCCAAACTATCTTCAGAAACAAGTCAAATGACATTTCAAAAAACTTAAAAACAGGTTACCTTTATGACTAGAACATTTCACTTATCCCATCAGCTTCCTTTTTATTGTTACAGTAAGATCTTTTGTGGCAGGTTTTCAATGTCTTATCCTTTAATCTATATTGTGCCCCAATCTTAAGTCACTTGTCACTGGTTCTAAAGAGACTATGACAACAGTCATGACACCGAAGGCTAACCTCTGGAACGGGCAGTATACCAGCGCAAGATGCAAGCAAGCCACGTCCCTCTGGTTTTCCTTATCTACCAGGAAAGCTATCCAAACAGCACCTCTGCCTCCCAAGCGATTTTCAGTCTTGCCAGTACAAACAAGAAGTAAACTGAACCTTTAAAGAAGAGAGATGTCTATAGGTCAGCATGTGAATGGATGTTAGTGGCCAGTGAGTTACCTTTCATATTTGCTATATAGCGCAAAGCTAATATAGAGCTAGGCACAGATTGTTTTCATGCCCCTTTCAGGCAACTCTACTGAATAATCTACTTATTTAGTACTAGGATAGAATCTCTTGAATCTGGAGGCCACAATCTTTACCAGGTTGAAATTTATTCTTTACATTTGGTACATCAAAAACAAACAGAAAACAAAACAATCCCAACAAGAGATTTTTTTAAACTAAATACACAAAGTGACACTGCACAAAATCAAATTTAACGTCCTCAAAGCACTGAAGGAAAAAATATAATTAAAGATTTATTCAGAATTTTCAACCATCTTCCCCCTTGAAAAAATTGAGGGGTGTGGGAAGCAGACAGAGGAAGACACAATGTATAGAGTACTTTCTTCTTAATATTGAAGTGTTTCTCCTTATTTATCTAAATTAAATCAAATGAGGTATACCAAATGAGCCCACAAGACATAGTGTATGATGCAACACTCTTAACATTCTTATCTATTGAGCACTTCAGCTTAAAGGCCGATGTTTTATGTTCCCCTGCAGTGCACGGGGATCCTGCTGGTTTGGCCAGACTATGAAAATAAGCTTCAAATGACCAAATACAACTGCAACTTTAAAAGTAGGAACCAAACTAGACACAACAAACCACAGAACAGTCAGCCCAACTTGTCATAATTCATGTGTGTGGAATTCAACTGTAACAGCATTTACTGAGTGCTAAATTTCCATCACTGGCACATTCCATGCAGAATGTCAATTTTTGAAAAGCTGCTGATAAGACACTCTTGATTACAAGTCTACAAGTTGTGTCATTAATCAAAAATATTTATCCCAACATGCAAACAGCTTTGTCTGTGCCATATAAGTCTAGATAAGTAATGCAAGATTTAGTGTTTAAAGTGACAACTCAGAAAGTATGTATGTGCTACACATAGGAGTATATGAAGATATATGAAGTTCTGCAAAGTTACTAAACTCCAAAGTTATAAATTCTTTAAGTGTGATTGATTTTTAAAATACTGGGGAGAACTTAGTAAGCCAACTTACACAGATGGCTCCGGCTTCCTTACATGCTGGTCTCAAATATAGCTGACTGTCCATGTATGTGGTTTAAAAAGGGAGGCAAAATGACTATGCCTTCCTCACAGCCCACTCTGTATTGCATGCAATAATGTTTCAGGCACAAGGCGATGGATTGCTTATGTATTGGTTCCTCACTCTGATGGGGGAGCAGGAGAGGGATTTTTAAGTGACTTAAAATATTTTAAGGAGACACAGTAGTCCAGTGGACAGATCACTGGACAGCGAGTCAAGATACCTGGAATCCACTTCCAGCTCTACCACTGACACTGTGGGAGCTTAGGAAAGAAATCAACCAATCTCTCTGCATCTGTGTTTACCCTTTGATGATAATGGACACAACAATACCAGCATCACTGTAAAACATTTGAGATCTAGAGGTGGAAAGCACTATATAAATGCTGAGTATTTTATATCACATTAATATTGTACACAAATATGCAAATAAAAAACTGAGTTCAGAAGAAAATTCACTGAAAGGCAAAAATACAGTACACAGCTTGCATATTTTTATTCCATATGGTTTTTTCCTTCCAACTTCATACAGTATCTTTACTATATACAATTTATCTGTGTTTCAAGCACTATTTAATAAGTCCCTTTACAAAGAACATTTATTGTAAAGAACAATCCTGCAGCTGTGGCCATGGCAGCAAAAGCAGTGCAGGGGTACGATACCAGCAAAGCACTTTAGTGAAGACTTAGCGTATGCTGACAAACGGAGGTTACTCACCTTCGTGCAGTAGCCGAAGTTCTTCAAGATGCATGCTCCCAACATGCTCCACTTTAGGTGTTTACATGCTGTGACACCCCAGACCGGAAATTTCAAATAGCAGTGCCTCAGGCAGCTGACAGCGGCATCCCTCTTTCCCACCTCTGATGATGCCAGCCGCTCACTCTGCCCGCTGCAGCTCCTCCTCAGTTCCTTTCTACCTCGGAGGTATCCTGTAACGAGAGAAAGACGACTCCGAAGTAGAGGGGAGGAGGTCGAGTAGTGGAGCATGTCGGGAGCATGCATCTCGAAGAACTTCAGCTACTCCACGAAGGTGAGTAACCTCCTTTTCTTCTTTGAGCAGTGCTCCCAGCTGCTCCACTTTAGGTGATTTCATAGCAGTCATTGGTTTGCGGCAGTGGGAACTTTGGATCGTGTGTTGTCGATTGTGTGGAGTACTGCTTGTCCCAGAGCAGTATCCATAGTCACGATACGTTCCAACACATAGTGCCTGGCGAGGGTGTCATTGGAAGCCCAGGTAGCTGCTTGACAGATTACATGGAGTGGGACTTTGGTAAGGAATGCTATGGACGATGCCATGGACCTGGTGGAATGAGAGCAGATTATGTCAGGTGTGGTTGCTTGGCGTATCAAATATGCCATGAGGATGCAGGATGCAATCCATCTCGATATTCTTTATCTGGAGATCGGTTGCCCCTGTGAACGTTCAGTGGTGGATACAAACAATCGTGTTAACTTCCTAAACTCTTGAGTTCTTTCCAGGTAATATGCTAATGCACGTCTAACATCTAGGGTACGAAGTGCTCTTTCCTGCGCTGTGGAATGTGGTTTCTGATAGAAAACGGGTAAGTGTATTACTTGGTTAAAATGGAAAGATGTTGCTGTTTTAGGTAGGAATTTGGGATGAAATCGTAGAGAGACTTTGTCCTTGTAGAAGATTGTATAAAGCGGGTAAGCCATTAATGCCGCCAGCTCACTGACTTGCCTAGCTGATGGGATTGCTATGAGAAACGCCACTTTCATGGACAAGCGTAGCAGTGAAGCAGTGGCCAGTGGCTTGAATGGTGGCCTCATCAGTGCTTTTAGCACCAATGTAAGGTCCCAAGGTGCTGCCGGTGGCTGGACCTGAGGGAATAAGTTATGTAGTCCCATCATGAACCTCTTAATGATTCGGTGAGCAAATACTGATATGCCGTCTACATGTTTGTGGAAAGTAGAGACAGCCGCCAGGTGTACTCTAATTGTGTTAATTGTGACGTTTTTGTTTTGCAGGTGCAAAAGGTACTCCAGGATCGCCGGAATGGGAGCCTCCACCAGACACAACCTGTGTTGATTGCACCAGGAGGAGAATCGGGTCCATTTCTGGAAGTAAGTAGCCCTTATAGATGGTTTTCTGCTGTTCAGCAGGATGTTGCGCACCTGATCAGAACACTGGAGCTCCGTATTCTCAAACCATCAAGGTTCCATTCCATCAGGTGAAGTCTGTCCAGGTAAGTGTGGATGCGAGCTCCGTGGTTCTGGGACAACAGATCTTGTACCAGAGGTAAAGTAATTGGAGGTGCTGTGGACATCATTAGAAGTAGGGAATACCATGTTTGACGCGGCCAGGCTGGAGCTAGCATGATAACACTCACTCTGTCTTGCCGGATTTTGTGTAGCGTGCAAGAAATCATTGGAATCGGCAGAAAGGCGTATAGGAGTATGTGTCCCCAGTGGATAAGGAATGCGTCTCCACTGGAATTTGGGCCCATTCCCGCTCAGGAGCGATAGCGACTTCATTTCTTGTTGTCCGCCATGGCAAATCGGTCCATTGCTGGGAAGCCCCATCTGGCAAAGATGACTTGTATGATGTCATTGTGAATTTCCCATTCGTGGTGATCCGAGAATGAGTGGCTCAATGAGTGTGCTAGTACGTTCTCCTTGCCTGGGAGGCATTCTGCATGAAGGGAAATTCCATGGTTGCTACACCAATCCCAAAGAGTCACTGCCTCCAGGCATAGGGAGTGTGACCTGGTGCCACCCTGTCGATTGATGTAAAACATGCATGACCTGTTGTCTGTGTGGACCGTTACTACCTTCCCTCCTATGAAGGGAGGAAATGATGACACGCTATCTGAACTACTCTTAGCTCGAGCAGATTGATATGTAATGTCCTTTCCGACCAAGACCATCTGCCTTGAGTGATTTGGTCTTGGCAGTGTGCCTCCCATCCTAGGAGTGATGCGTCTGTTGTGATCATGATTTGTGGTTCAAGTGGCATGAAAGGGACCCCCTGTGTCAGACTGGTCTGGTCCATCCACCAAGACAGCGAATCCCTGATGATACTAGGGATGGCTAGGAGAGTTTTGGTCGGATGTTTTACACGTTTGAAACAAGCAAGGAACCAAAGTTATAGTGGGCACATGCGTAACCTCGCGTTGTTCACCAGGTAGGTGGTCACTGCCATGTGCCCCAGCATTCTCATCGCTGTGTGAGCTGAAATGATGGGTGAGGTCTGGATATTGGACGCCAGGCGTTGTAAGTTGTAGAGTCTGTCAGCCGGTAAGAATGCTCTTGTCAGTGATGAATCGATTCGTGCTCTGATAAAGTGGATTTGTTGCGTTGGAGACAGATTTGATTTGTTGTAATTTATGTTTAGGCCTAGTGTCAGGAAGAGTTCGGTCGTGGTTTGTACTGCCTGGGTTGCCAGTTGTTGCATGGAAGCTTTGATTTAAAAAGTCATCTAGATATGGAAATATCTCTACGTGTCTCCTGCATAGGAACGCTATCACCGGAGCCATGAGTTTGGAGAAAACTCTGTGCGCTGTGCATAGCCCAAACGGAAGGACTGAGTAGTGATAGTAATTCTGAAGGAACTGGAATCATAGGAACCTTCTGTGTGGCGGATGGATGGACACATGAAAATATGCGTCTTTTAGGTCGAGGGACACTAACCAGTCAGAATGTTGAAGGGCAGGAAGTATATTCCTTAAGATCACCATCCTGAACTTTTTAACTTGGACATGTTTGTTGAGTCATCTGAGATCGAGTATAGGTCTCCAACCCCGTCTTTTTCTCTGTTAGGAAATACGGGGAGTAAAATCCCTTTCCCCTTTGCTTGACTGGGACCTCTTCTATGGCCCCTATTTGTAGTAGGTGTTGGATCTCTGCCCAGAGATGTTGTACATGAGTGGGGTCCCTGAAGAGGGACGGGTAGGGGGCTTGGGTTTGGAGATGAATGGGATGGAATAGACATACTGAACAATCTTGATGACCCATCTGTCTGATGTTATTTGTCTCCAATATTGAAGGAATGGTTGTAACCTGTTTCTGAAAATCAAGTTGTCGGATGGGATTTGCGTATGATGGAAAAAACTTTCGACCTGGTTGTTCCCTCGACCTGACCATCAAAACTAAATGTTTTAAGTTACCAGGTTGTGATGTTTGGTCAGGTTGCATTCCTTGTCTGCCCCTGGATGGCTGTCTAGATTTGTTCCTATAGGAATCTCCTCTCCGATTGGGTTGACTTTGTGTGTATCTATAATAGACAGGCTGGTTCTTATAAAATCTGCGTCGATACTGTGGGGTATAGATCCCCAGTGTCCTCAAGGTTGCTCTCGAGTCCTTGAGACCATGCATAACCTGATTCATTGTTTTCTCAAACAGGTTATCCTTATCAAAGGGAAGGTCTTCAATGGTCCTTTGCACCTGCTTAGGGAGATCTACTGCCTGGAGCCATGAGGAGCGTCACATTACAACAGCTGTTCCCAAAGTCCTGGCAGCGAGGTCAGCCACATCCAGAGTGGCTTGAAGGGCTGTCCTGGCTGCTAGTAAGCCCTCCGCAATCAAAGTATTAACCTGCTCCTGTTTATCTTGTGCAATAAAATTAAAGCGATCATTGAGCTTGGTGTAGATGTCACGGTTATAGTTGGCTAGCAGAGCCATATAGTTTGCTATTCTCAGCTGCAATGCCGGCGATGTGTATACCTTCTTTCCGAAGAAATCTAATTTTTTATCCTCTCTGTTGTTAAAGGTAAACTTGGAATTTGACTGCCTGTTCCTGTGATTTGCCGCCTCCACTACTAGCGAATTTGGTTGGGGATGTGTAAATAAAAATTCGTTCCCCTTGGGCTCAACACAATATTTCTTGTCAGCCCTTTTGCTAGAAGAGGGTGCTGATGCCGGTGTCTGCCACATTTCATTTGCAGGCTCCATGATCCCTTCATCCATAGGGAGGGCTAACTTATTGGATCCTTCTGTCTGAAGGATCCTGTATAACTTGTGGTGTGTGAGCTGAGTCTCTTGTAACAAGATCTCCATAGCTTCAGCCACCCTTCTAAACAACTCTCTGAACTGTTTATCATCATCACTTTTGCCCTGAAGTGGAGTATCGGTCAGAAGATCCTCCGTACTTGGCACTGAAATGTCCGGTATGGCAGTTGCCACTGGTGGAGGCTGAGGCTGAGCATTTGAAAGTCCTGGAGAAGAAACATTAGGTGGAAATAGCAGGTTACATGGTTGCCATTGTAGATAGTTTATACCCTGTTGAGGGTACACCATCCGTGGGGGGTATGGCCAAGGCAGGGTGAAATTAGGGTTACAGGTTGCTGCCTGGGGCGTCTGTTGCAGGGGTGGTTGACTTGGAACAGGGCTTGATGACTTCAACGAGTCAGAACCCCTCAATGGTGATGGCGGTGAGCTTGAGTCCGAAGAGTCTGTCTGAAATAAGGGCGACATGGGTGAGGAATGAATTGTAGATCCTCTGTCAAGCCCATATGCTTTGTCTTTTTCTTATGTTTAGTATGTGATGGCCGCGGGGAAGTATCCCCCATCGAGCCTATCTGTGGAGTCGGAGGTGGTGCCGGTGCAATTGCTGGCTGTGGTGTCAATGGCTGCACTGGAGTGGGGCAGACAGGGGGGAAGGGGGGTCAGCAACTGAACCCCCACCGCCAAGTTCAGTGCCAGTGTATGCGTGGCCAACGGTGCAGGACACGGCGCTGACAGAACGTCCGAGAGTGGTGCCAGTATGAAGGGCACTGCAAGCGGCAGTGCAGAGTTCAGTGCCGTGACAAGCGGCAGTGGCGCTTGCTGCTGGAGCGGTGCTGATGCCGGCGTGCGGCTATTTTTATGCTTCCTGCGGTCAGCAGCCACCGGGTGCTCAGGTGCCTGCCCAGGGGTATGCTGGAGAGCTGTAGTGTGAGCCTCAATCCCTTTTGATTTTTTCCTTCAGACAGGGGAGGAGGCAACGGACCCGTGCTTGTGCACTCCCTCAGCACTGTGAGGAGAGCCACCGGGGTCTGACGCTGGGTGGAGAGAGCCCTCTAACAAGAGCAGTTTGAGCTTATGCTCTCGCTCTTTCCTGGTTCTTGTTGTTAAGTTCCTGCAGTGCTAGCATTTATTGGAGAGATGTCCTTCTCCCAAGCACTTTATGCAGGAACTGTGGCCATCTGAGGCAGGCATTGCCTCGTTACAAGAATCACAGCGCTTAAAGCCAGATGGATTGGGCATAGTGCTGGTTTCAGTTTGCTGTCCCACCCTCCCCCTTTTTTTAAGTCTTGCGAGCTCATATAGCGTAGAAAGTGATCTTCTGGGAACAGCCACCGCTGACTCCGTCCGGAGTCCAAGGCAGTAGAAAGGAACTGAGGACGAGCTGCAGCAGGCAGAGTGAGCGGCTGATGTCATCAAAGGCAGGAAAGAGGGACGCCGCTGTCAGCTGCCCACTGCCTGAGCCACTGCTATTTGAAATCTCCGGTCTGGGGTGTCACGGCACGTAAACGCCTAAAGTGGAGCAGTCAGGAGCAGTGCTCGAAGAAGCAGCTTTGTTTTTACTGGTATAGTTCATCCCCTTGCCCCCTGAGCAAAATAACCAAGACCAGAAAAAGCAGAGTTTTGCCTGTGTAACTACATTGTGCTAGGGGCTTCTGTCAGCACAGCCAAGTCAGTCAGGGATTTTACTACTTCTTGGCCAAGTCTGTAGTGGAGACATGGCCTTAAACACTAAAATGTTCTGTACAGTATCATCATCAGTAATGAGGTAGGGTGTATACCTGTAGTTAACTGAATTAAAAGGCAATGGTAGCATCCTCAAACTTGTATCTAGACTCCTAAAATGGGGCTCTCATGGACTAACCTCTCATGTGAATTGACTTCTATCATTTTCTCACTATTTAGCTTTACCAGAACAGTCTATTTCAGTTTTGTTGTTCAATTCACTTGCCTTATACATAGCATATTCCATCCAGAGACAAACCACATAACATCCCAAAGTCTTCAGAGAAAAAGGCCTGTAATCATCATCATCATCATCTTATTGTATCTTGAGGTCACATTTCAAACTCCATTTCATTTTGCTTGTTATTTTTTTCCAACTTGTACATGCAATAAAAGCATTTTCTAATGAAAAACAATACACCTCTACACTGGATGATATGAAATTCACACATCCTTTCAACCAGCTTTCATCTGGAGAAAAAAAGAAAAAAGGGAAGAGACAGAGAGACACTGCCATTAAGTACTACTGAGCCAGTCTGGGATTGGAACTGGATGAAAATGTCAGAACTTCATCTGAGGTATTGCGCATTCGATACAGGTATGTAAGAGAATCGTCGTTAACACTTCCATTGCATCCAGTTGCCGTTAAGAAAACAAAAAAAGAAATTTATACTGAACCATGTAGGCTGGGATTTTGTTTAACAGTGGGAGCTGAGTGAGAATTCCAGCCGTAAGGCCTGGACTACCTGGTCTAAGAATATAAACCAGGTCTAATCCAGCACCCACTGACATCAGGTTGCAGTTTCCTTCACTGGGAAAAAAACAACCAGACCATTGCTCAGGTGATCCATTAGTAATGGTTTAAAATAAACTGAAATGTATTTAGAATAAGACATTAAAAAAAATGTGCCAGTACACATGAATGATATAAGAAAAATGCTTTTTAAAAAAGGTGATTATTTCAATTATTTTAAAGTCATAAGTGATTAAAAAAAGGAAAAAAAACATACACAAACACTATAGCCCACCCAACATCAGGCTTTTTTTCTTCTGGGTTTGTTTGGGAGGCTATTTTAATGAAACAAAGAATGAACTAACCAAATTAAGATATCTGGGGTGCCAATTTGAATGCTAATTTCGCTTCAGTGAACTCAGCTATGACCCCTTGGAAGAATGGGTCTCAAGTGCCACCTTGAGCATTAGAAGATATGGGGATAGTAATAACTGGAATGCTTATTGCAAAAGGGGCAGATAGTAGTACCCACAAGCCACAGACTGAAGGTGCCATACCCAAAGAGAGATACGCAGGTGTTAAAGAAAGCAAGAAAAATAAACCCACACAGTAGACCAGATTCTGTTCCTAGTTACACAAATGTAGCTCTCTAGAACAGTGGTTTTCAAACTTCAGGTTGGGACCCCATACTGGGTTACAGACCCTCAAGCACTGGATCGCGGCACCCGTCTGCTGCCACCACCAAAAGAGTGGAATGCATTGCTCAAGATATAATTGTTGGGTCACAGGCATAAATGATTTTTTTCAAATGGGTCCTGAGGAAGAAAGTTTGAAAACTATTCTCTAGGGCAGACGTTCTCAACCTTTTGCAAGTCATGACATATCTGGCAGTGTATCACTACCCTAACAAGACACACCAGTCCACGTCCACCCCCACCTACCCCCATCAGATCCAGCCAACTCCCAGCTCACTGTGATACACTTACCACTGTGTGCCAACACAGTAATGTGTCCTGACACAGCGGTTGAGAACCACTGCTGAGTCTAGAGCACTTACTCTGTCTACTTGCTGTGCACAACTGGATGCCATTGACTTTAGAGGGGTTGTTGGTGCTCAGTACCTCTTACAATCCAGAGTAAATGAGTGAAAATGGAATCAGGCCCAACATGCCTGCAAGTCACAATTTCATACAGATTGATAGCATCACAGACTGCATTAACATGATATCTTAAAATGATAGAAATGCTGTCTAGTCATCTAAGACACCGGTAAAGTAAGTAACAATGCAAAATGTATTTGTCTACAATTGCCTGAGAGTCTCAAGGGTTTAGCAACCAAAGTGGCATAAGGATTATATTACCAAGCTGTAGCCCATACCACTTTATTAACTGCCAGTGAAATATCTATTGTACTGTCCGGGAAATATCTTTTTTAAACTACAAATGGAGATACTTAAACAACCTAGTCTCACTAACAGACCAACTACCTGATAGTAAACCATTCTGCAAATAATTAACTTCACTAGAAACATTACAGTGTGGAAACACCACCAAGAGACTGTCTTGTTCTCTCTCCCTTCTAAACGTAAATCTTACAGAAATATCAGAAGAGGAGGTGAATCCATCCAGATTCTCGAAGCTGGTATGCGCAGAAAATTTATCATAAAAATGTGTATTTCACACCTCCTCCTTCCTGTTCCTACTCCAATATGCCTTTCATTCCCTATTCCAACACTTTTTGCTACTAATGTACTGAAATAATACTGCAAACGTTCCTTTTCTTAAAACTTTTGGCACTAAGAAGGGGCTGCTTTGTGCTTTTCAAGGCACAGTGTCTCCAGAGGTCAGCTTCCACTGCTGGAGGGGAACAAAAAATTAGTTGGCGCTTAATCTCATCTTTTATCCACTCAGGAACCAGATTATTACCTAATAAAACTTCACTGCAGAGCTATTAAAAATTGAAGGGACATTTCCCTTCTTACAAAATGATTTGTCACACAGCAAATCTACCAGTCCAGACTGGTAAGATTTATGGTACCTGACCTTTTTTTTTTTTTTTTTTTTTAAATGACAATAGGGCAGAAGTTTAGGGTTTGAACACAAGTACCACTCCTTCTGCTGGTGATATCGTGCCTTCAGGCCTACAGTTCTTATTTTTTCAGTGAACTGTAAATAAAAAGGGGAAAGTAGCTGAGCAAGTGAAGCTGTCCTAGTGGCCTTCAGGAAACACACGGAAGATTCCAAGTTGCAAGTATGATTCAGAATGAGTGGTAGAAAAAGGACAAACTAGAGTACAGCAACACTGAGAACGCCATCCAAAATCCACATCCAAAGAGACTTCTGCTAGCATATGGTGGAAGTATGACTTTCTACAAATATCCTCTGCAGAAGCCAATTTCTCTCCTCCACCCAAGATGTGTCCAATATCTCCAGTAGAATGAGTTTTTAAAATATACAGAGTAAGCATCAGCCATGATACATATTCTAATCTATCTAGTTAATGATGTATCTGCCATCCAGTTACATGGCTCAGTCCCCATAAATAAATTACTGACTGGTATCCTACCCTTCACTTTGAATATGGGGGCAGTTTTTCCTCACTCATCGATGACTCCTGCATTCGCTCTGCTGGGAAGGGTTTACCCTGCAGCATCAACAGAGATATATCCAAAGCAAAACTATATGGAAAAATGTAACTTGGAAAGAATGTGTTAAAGTGAATCCAAATACAAAATGCGTTTAAAGGTCGTAATTTGCATAACTACATCTCATGGTAAAAATACAGCTCAATCCTGGAAGGCGCCAAGCATTTCTGAGAGTTTGCTGAGTGCTCTCAATTCTCATTTACTTTAATGAGAGTTTCAGCAACTATACAAAGCACTGAATACCTTGCAGGCCTATGTCTACAAGGCACCCAGATACCCCAGTGACACCATAATGTATAGAGATTATGGATACACCCTCTTTGCCTTAAAGAGGCACACCCCATTAGAAATGGATTGAGAAACTAACATGACTGCAACAAAATAAGGGGTCCCCTTTCTTATGATCCATCCACTGACCTGGACTCCTTCATTGCTGAAAACCAGCAAGCAACTCTCAATAACAAGAGAGATCAATACAGAAAAATAATAAAAGCAATAGAGTTAAATGCCCTAATTATAAATAATATTTTCTTTTATGTTTAAGCCAGATCAAGAGCAGATTGAAGGACTATGTGGTCAAAAGCTACATCATTTTAGAACTCTAAAGCTTAGAAGACCAAAAGGTGCTTTAAGAGGAGCTCTGGAGTTATTCCTCCACCAATGACATATTATCCATAGGCCTGTGCCACTGAAGCATGCCATATCATCCCTGAGGAGGACTTTTGCTGGAAGACAGGGAAAATTACTCTTATAACAACTGCAAAACAAGCATTCCACATGAAAGAACAGAACATCCAATTTCTATTGCTCTAAACAAGGCTAGACAACCAGACTATTGTATTGACTCTTCCAGAGAATGCCCAGGGTTGGAACAAAAGTACAGAAGAAAGATAGATACTCTAGACCAGACAGAATTTTGCATTTTTCTTAAGACTGATATCAGGAGGGGGATGAAGGCTGACCTCAAAGAAAAATTGCAAATATAGCTCTTCATTTAATGGTGCCCCTTTTCATTTACTGTTGTTTTTAGAAGCAATGATTTTAAGAGAAGTTAATTGTCAGAAAATATGTAAAAGCCTCAAGTAAATGCTAAAAGAGAGTGGCCTAGTTCAAGCCTAAATTTTGACATTTAGGCTCACTCTCTCTTTCAGCCTTAGGGGAACTAAGAACAGCCAACCTGGTTAGCTAGATCTAATTCTGTCTACGGGATCTCTCTTTCAGAGTCAAAGTCATTCTCGGAATGGAGTACCTCGACTGGATGAGTACCAAGCAGACCTGAAGGAAGGCTCAGGATGCTCCATCTGCCAAAACCAAGGCAGCATGCTACCAGTGGTACTAACCTCAAAACTGATTTTAAAATATCCTTCAGAGCTCCCACACCATCTACTAAGATTGGGTTTTTATAGGATACATCCCTATCTTGACTAATTGCCAGAAAACAAGGATGTACATTAAAACCTGATGACAGCTTGCCTGCTCTGTCCCACTGCATCTGAGTTACTTTGGATGAACAACCACTAACAGGCCTTTTGCACTGCAGATGCCTCTACCAAGTCTAAGATTGCTACTCATTGAGAAGGGAGAAGCTTCCTTCTTCTGCTTCACTTTAAAAGGAATTCCTTTGAAACTGAGGTAATGCATTACTCAGTCCACAAAGAGGAATGAACTGTATTGATTAGATCTGGCGCGGCCAAACTGTGGCTCAGGAGCCACATGTGGGTCTTGAATGAAAAAGTGTGGCTCGCAGAAGAACATCAGCAAATCAATTTAGTAGGTAAAAGTATAGGGCTATATGCCTCAGTGCAGCTCTTGACGGTTTAATAATCAACTTGTGTGGCTCTTGAGTTCCATAAGTTTGGCCACCCTGGATTAGATCTTCACAGCCATTGCTGAGAGGGAAGGGGAGAAAATCCTTCTCCATCCACTCATCCACACTCCTTGTATGAATCTAAGGCCTAGTCCACACTTCTGCTGTGTCAACAGGGGAAATGCAATCTACTTGCTGCAGAATATGCATCTCCCATCAATTTACTCTCCCTTACCACAGCATCTTCACTTGGCTGCACTCATGGGAAATGTTCTCCATTCAACAAAGTTTTCCTCTTTTTTGGGGGGTGGAGTTATTACATTGAAGGGACAGCACTTCCAGGAGTGACCGAGCAGGTCTCCACTGGCTGCTCAACTGATCCTGCTACGTTGATTCCTGCAGATTGACGCAGCAATCTCAGTTTGGATATGCCCTAAGACTTCCACAGAGGAGGCAGAGAATCATGCTCAGGAGAGGATGAACAGTTATTAGTCACTCTCTTGTCACTGACTCAACCACCTGTCCACCAGGTTTTGGCCTGCCAAGGTACAGCAGGGACCCGTTTATACGCAGGTGTCGGGGGACAAGCCACCGGTGACCATGCATAAACCAGCCCGCGTGTAAACAGGACCAGAAGACCTTCCCCAGGGCACTGGCCCAGACCCCACTCCCTGGCCCCGGGCCACACCCCCGGCCCCACTTCTGTGCTGGGGTCTGAGCCGGCCTCCGGCGCCTGCTGCCGCCAGCCTGTCCCCAGATCCCTGGCCAGGGACAGGGCAGGGAGTGGCAGCAGTGGCTGCTTCCAGCCCTGTTCTAGGTCCAGCCACCCACGGCCATGGCTGTCACTCCCTGCCATGTCCCCAGCCAGGGATCTGGGGCCAGGCTGGCGGCAGCAGGCGCCTGAGGCTAGCTCAGAAGAAGCAGGGCCAGGGAGCAGGGCCTGGGCCCGTGCCTGGGGTCCATCTCCGTGGCAGCGACACTCCTGGTCCCATTTACACAATGCGTATTAACAGGACCCAAGCATTACTTTGGGCCCTTTGGGGGACATCCCGTTACCACGCATTAACCGGTTCCGTGTGCAAACCAGTCGCACGGTAACAGGTCCCCACTGTACTTGTGGTCATATCTGAACTGGTTGCAAACAGGACAGTGAAGCCCGTCTCTTAAAATGGGGTTAAGTTCCAAAGAGGTAATCATGTTAATCTAGTTCAGCAAGACAAACAAGGAGTCCTGTGGCACTTTTGAAGACTAACTTCATTTATCACATGAGTTTTCATGAGAGAAAATCCCACTTGATGAAGTTTTGCCCTTGGACAGCCTGTGTGTGGGGCTCTTTAATTGTCAATCCTCAAATTCAGTCTCCCACACCATCTTTAGAGCTGGCATGAATACAAAAATCTGGATTCACAAAGATGGTAAACAATAGAACCACATCCATATCCTCACATACAGGAGTGAGGGTTCCCAACTCAGCCTGAGCAGCAACTTTGGAGCAAAAAACACTCCATCATTTATTCTGATCTGCAATATCAGCATCTTCTGGCCTGCAGGGTGGAAGTCACTGCTGGTAGCAGAATTGGACAAATTAAGTAGGTAAAATGGAGGGCAAGCCTAAGGAGCAGGAGAGCAATGGACTTAGGCTCTTGGCTAGCAGGGGGAAGGCAGAAAGACTCCTCTGGACTCTTTTGAAAGGAGAGAAGAAGGTCTCTTCACCCACATCACCAGGAGAAGATCCAGGCCAAACGAGTGATAACTGCACACAGCTGTGGCTAAGTCCAGAACAATACCTGTCTCTGGCACCAGAGCACAACCCAAGGCGATCAATATTCAACAGTTACCCACTCCAAAACTATAAGAGAAGTTTTCAATGGCCTTTCATGCTAAAAATCAAAGGATCACCCTTTAAAACTCACTTTAAAAAAAAACCCTTACTGTTCTGGCAGTGGAAAGAGTCACTTTGTTTTTTCCATGTGTGCTATATAATTTTTTCAGTATCACTCATCTCTTGCTTACTCAATTTACTATAGTCAGCCTCTCCCAGAAGTATATTAGCTTTGTTTGCTTAAAAATATATTTTAGTCCAAATGCATTATGCATCACCATTGCTGGCCTGCTTTAAGAACTGAAACCAAAATATTTCCAGTATGATGCGATGCAAGAAGATGTCAGCATTTCCTTTTCTTTCTTTCCTTTTTTTTTTTTTTTTTTTTTTTAAGAGTAAAGATGACCTACAAGAGTAGAACATATATAAAAATGTTTTGACTAGTGAGTTTAGTAAATACAACATGAAAAGAGGGAGTAGTACATACAAACAATATCAAGGCTTCATTTTTACTATCTGGCTATTTCACCAAACATTGTTAGAAAAATATTGTGCACTTAAAATATACTATATTACTACCACCACCACCGTCATAAACATGCTAAATATTATGAATAAATATAGGATATACAGACTATCTGAAGGTTGAAAGACCATCAACAAGTACGTTAATTTTTTTTTTTTTTAAAAAGCAATAGATGTGTAGAATTGCCTAAAACAAAAAAACAAAAACAAAAAATCAAAGACAAAGAGTTCCCCAATTTAAAATCAACTGGTCACACTGATAAAAGTTAAAATTTATGCACAATGGATGTTCTTGGTCTGCACTTTATCTATCCGTGCAAGTTAATTTTAATTTCCCTGACAATCCAAATATATTAAAAAATATCCACGCCAATTAAGACAAGTGTTTAAAGGCATGAGTAGTAATTACAAATGTATTATTCATACCTAATTTACAGAATGAACTTCTTTCAGTAAAATATTAAACTGTTTACATGCAGTCAGGAAGACAAATTTTCAAACTGTTCATGTTCCACCATAAAGTAACAACTATTGCTATGCAACAGCTTTTGGTAGACTTACAATATACACTACAGAAATGTATGACCTCAGATATCTACTTGACCCCACAGAAATGCGGACTTGCTTGTTATAAAATCCTAAACAATGGGCCAGACAAGGTCACAGGGTCGAAGCAAGTATTAACAGGTCATTGTACAACCCACTTGGGAGCAATTACTTCTGGTCACAGCTAAGTGGACACTTGATTGAATACCACTAAGACAGCTCACATCCCACAGATAACAATCCTCACAGCGATTAAGAATTAAAGCCCCCATGATTCAGCCTTTATTACTCAAATGAACCTAACTATTCCATAAAAAACTCCCTGTATATGCATGATGCAAGGTCTAAATTGAAATGCCACCTCATTAAACAATAATATCTAATTTTATCTAAATGAATTTTCATGAAAGTACACCACACAGCTGAGGAATTTTTAAAATGAATTATCACAAGTAATACATAATTTCACCAAAACTGCCGTAGAAAAAAAGAATTAGCTTTAGGGATGAAAGAGAAACATCAATGTTGAATGAAAATTGTATTTCTCTCTGATGGCAAATAGGGTTAAAAGACAGAGTAAGGGTTTCTACCAGACACTAGAGACAGATTTTTATCAAATCAAAGTTTTTAATTTTATGTCAGGTACATCTGCTCTAACTCGTCAAACAGTAAACACGTAAAACCTTTGCCGTATATTAGTGGGCACAGAAGACATAGGTACAACAAAGATTATGGTCCACCAAGTAACAACTATTTTTAGGCTATATTTATAACTAGGCTGTTAAAAACAAAGTGGGTGGGGAATACCCACCATCCTCGATTTTAAACTGCCATCCATTGTCTTAGCTGAGATAAGTAAGAAGTCCTGTGGAACTTAAAGACTAACAGATTTATTTATCACATGAGCTTTCATGGGAGAAAATCCTGCTTCAGGGACATTTATCATGCAATAAATAAATCTGTTAGTCTAAGTGCATCTTGGTTTGTTTTGTTGAACTAGACTAACATGGCTACCCCTTGGAATTTAGCTGAGACAGTCACACTCTTGCTCATTTTTTAATAAAAAGTCATTCACTATTTTATCAAGAATATGAAAAGGTATGAAAAGTACCAAGGAGATGGCTGATTACAAGCAGGAGTTTCTCTTCAGAAACTGGAGGAGGGAAACCAATCAAAGTAGAGTCAATTTTTAACATCTTAGTTTATGAACTTTAGAACAGCATAACAAGAAGTCACTTGGCACAATGATAGAAAAAAGGATGACCATGGCCAGTTTTCAAAGATGTCTCAACTTCATTTCTAACTGTTATATGTCCAAGTAATACACACATGTAATTTTTCACAGCCAAGTTCCAAAGGAGCAGCCATGACAGTCTAGTTCAGCAAAAACAAGAAGCCTGGTAGCATTTTTAAAGATTAACAGAAAGGTTACCTGTAAACATCCTTCTTCGAGATGAGCTGTTCACATCCGTTCTGAATTAGATGCGTACGTGCCGCAGCACACAGGTGTCCAGAAGTTTTTTGCCCTGGCCCATCCCAGTAGAGTCAGTGGCCAACATCCTGTCTGGCCTGTGCACCCGTGAAGTATATATGTGGCCCTGCCCCTGCCCCCCCTTCAGTTCCTTCTTTCCACTAACTCCAAAAAGCAGGGCCGGAGGGAGGCTGTGGAATGTATGTGAGCAGCCCATCTGGAAGAAGTAACATTCCATTCTTCTTTGAGCACTGCTCACATCCATTCTGAATTAGGTGACTACATGTTGTACCTCAGGTAGTGGGTGGAGTTATGGTTTTCCTGCTCTAAGGATGGCTCTGCCCCAGGCTGCATCATCTCTTGATTGCTGGACAACTGCATAATGTCATGCAAAGATATGTACTGAGGACCAGGTGGCCACTCTACAGACTTCTTGGATCAAGACCTGGGTGAGAAAAAAGCTGCGGAAGACACCTGCACTCTGGTCGAGTGCGCCTTGATTCTCTGGTAACAGTCCTTAATACAGTCTGTAATCCATGATGAAATGTGTTAGGTCAGTACTGGTTGTCCTCTCATACACTCCACAGCTGCGATGAACAACTGCATGTTTCTGAGAAATGGTTTCGTTTGCTCTGCTTGAGGTAGATTTCAAGAGCCCTCCAAACATCCAGGGTGTGCTACCTCCTTTGGGTCTCCATGACACGTAGGTCTGGGAAGATGACTGGTAAACAAATGTCCTGGTTAACACACAAGGGGGACGCCACTTTAGGCAGGATGGCTGGGTGTGAGTAGGGATACCAGACATTCGGCAAAAAAATGACACATTCTCCTTTTTCCCCTGATGTTCTCCATCCAGCAGGCATTTGTAAAATATTTGATTTTCTCCAGCTTTTTGCAGGACACCGCAAACGCTGAGGGAAGCATTCCAGCCAGGCACTCTAAAAATAAAAGTGTGCACCACACCCAGCGCATTCCCTTGCCAACTCAGAGCGGGCTGAATCCAACCTGGCCACCCCTCCCCTCCTTTCCCAGTGCCTTGGGAGGCCTTGCCCCTACTGGCCTCAGCAGCGCGTGCTCCTCTCTTTCTTGCTGGGACTAGAGCCATATGTAGCCTCCGACCTCAGCACAGCTGTGATTCCCTACAGCAAAGTTGGGAAGGGCAGTGGTTGGGTTGGTGATGTGGGGCAGTAGTTGCAGTGGGTAAAGGTAGCCCACATGTGTACATGTCGTCCAACGTCCTCTTTTCTGTACTTCCCTGTCCTCCTTTTCCTGCTTTGGTATCTGATACCCCTAGGTGTGGGCGAAGCTGCACCTTATCCATATGAAAGACCATGTATGGGAGTTCTAAGGAGAGCGCTCTCAGCTCAGAGACCTGCATGGCTGAGGTGATGACTACCACAAAGGCCACCTTCCAAGAGAGCACCAGTAAGGAACAGAAGTTGAGGGTTCATATGGTGGTTTTGTGACTCCCTCTAGTACCAGGTTTAAGTCCAATTGGGCAACAGGTTTGCAAGCCTGGGGGGAAAGCCTTTCCACTCCCTCCAGGAACCTCAAGGTCATGGGCTAAGAGAAAGAAGTTGTCCCATCAAAGGTATTGTGCAGGGCTGAAATTGCTGCCAAGGGCACCCTGAGAGGGGAATGTGAGGCCCTTTTCCTTTAGGCTTAGGTGGTAGTCTAGTATTAGTTCGACCGAGATGGACTTGCGTTTCGCCCTATTTTGCCAGGCCCAGAGGGGGAAGTATTTCCAATTAGCGCTGTAGGTGGCTCTCATGAAAGGTTTCCTGCTCCCAGTCAGGACCTGTTGCACTTTTTCTGAGCATGCCCCTTCACTAGGGTTTAGCCATACAGTCTCCACGCTGTCAGGCGTAGAACCCCCAAATCTGGGTGGCATAAATGGACAAAATCCTGTGTCAGGAAGTCCCCCCTATGCTGAAGCATCACAGGAGAGGCTATGGAAAAAATCTAACAGAGTGGAATACCACAGTTAGCATGGCCAGCCCAGAGCCATTAAGATTATGTCCACCCTCTCCCTCCTTATTTTTAATAGGACCCTCTGGACCAGTCGGATGGGGGGTGGGGGAACACACAGAGGAGTGGACCCCTCAGTCTATTAGGAAGGCATCTGAGATTAAGCCCCTCTCCCTCTCTCTGAGGAAGCAGAATCGATTCACTTGCAGTTCACTCCCACAGTAAACAAGTCTGTTAGAGGAGGCCCCAAAGCTCAGAGAGGTAGTTTGATTCCTCCACATGGAGGAACCACTCATGCTGGGAAAGAATCTGCCTGCTCAGGAATTTCTCAACCCTGCTGGGTGGGAGCCCACCGGGGTGAAGTTGTATTTCAGTGCTAGGGCCCACAGGAGGGACACCTCCTTGCATTGCACCAGTGAGAGGACTCCCACTTGGCAACTGGCATTGAACACTCCCATTGTGTTGTTTCTCAGCATGTGGACAGCCTTCCTGTCTATGTAGTCTAGGAACACCGCACATGCTAGGCGGCTCACTCTCAGTTCTTTCACATTTATGTAAAGGGCGCTGTCCTCCCTTTACCATGTCCCTCAGGTGGATAGCCCACCCGTTTTGTGGGCCACCACCCCTGGTCAGATGCATCCGTGATCAGAGTGATCGAGGGGCTCTGGATTCCAAAAGGGACACCTTCTCATGCAAACCCCAGGTCCTGCCATACCCTTAGCTGGTTTAGCACCCCCTTCGGCATGATGACTGCCCAGTTCAGGGTGTGGCAATGCAGGTGGAAAACCGTAGCCAATCACAGCTGCAGGAGTCTCATGTGTAGGTGTGCTGTCTTTACCACATACGTAGAGGCCACCATATGTCCCAGTAATTGTAGGTAGCACCTGGCAGTGGTCTTTGGGGTGTGCCTGAGTTCTGAGATGATGGTAGACATGGACTCAAACCTCAATAAGGGAAGTGAGGATCTTGCTTTTAGTGATTTAGCTCAGTCCCTATAAACTCTATATTCCTTGAGGGGAAGAGCTTTGATTTCTCTAGGGTTAGTAGGATGCCTAGTTTGCTGCACAAGTCCTGAGTTATTTGCACACTGTGGTGGACTTGGTATTTTGACCTTTCTTCCAGGTACATGCGTATTTTGACCCCTTTTCCTCAGGTGGGCAGCTAAAGCCGCAATGCATTTTGTGAAGACCCTTGGAGCCAGTGAGAGGCCGAAGGGGAACATGGTAAACTGAAAGTGCGTTCCACCTACCACAAAGCGAAGGAACCTTCTGTGTCCTCGTTTTATTGATGTGTGAAAGTATGTGTCCTTCAATTCAAGGGCCGTGAACCAGTCCCCCGCGTCTAAAGAAGGAATGATTTGGGACAGCGATATTCAGAACTTTATCTTCCTTACATGTTTGTTCAAAGCCCTTAGGTCTAAGATGGCACTTAACTCCCACTTGCTTTTAGGACAAGCAAGTAGTGGGAATAGAAGCTCCTCCCTCGCTCCCTTGCACAGACTCTTTCTATCATCCCTAGGAACAGAAGCTTTTCACACACCTGTTCTAGCAGGACTTCACAGGAGGGGGCCCCAGGGCTGTACTGAGGGAGCAGTTTTCAGACCTGAGGTCTGGATCTGAACTAGATAGCATAGCTCTGAGAGACTGTGCCTAGTATCCAACAGTCTGATAGGGTTTTGGCCCACTGGTGATGGAAAGGGCCTAGGCGGTCCCTGAGTGGTGGAGTCTGCTCAGTGTCGTTTCTGGTGTGGCCCTCAGGTGAGAGGTCAAAACCTCTGCCTCCGGCTAGATAGGCGAGAGCTGTTATTTCCCTGGCAGGGCTTCTGCGCATTCCCCTGTGACCTGGAGCCCCTGCTACCTCTACTCCTGTAGGGGTGGTTGGAGGGTTGGAAGGACTGGTGATGGGAACCCTGATGTTGCTGTTGCTACTGGGGCTGAAGATGCTGCTGCTGGCAGGAGGAGTGCCTGGCTGTTTGTGGGGTATACATGCTCAATGATCTCAGGGTGGCACGAGAGTCCTTCATGCCATGCAGTTTGGCATCCATTTTCTCTGCAAACAGCAGGGGGGCCTCAAAGAAGAGGACTTGAATGGACTGCTGCATTTGTGGAGACAATCTGGAGCCCGGCGGACCTACGCATTGCAACTGATGAAACCACCCTTCAGCATGCTGTGTCCATGGCATCCCCAGATGTCAGGAGCTGTCCCATACTAACAGGAGACCCTCCTCCACTAGGGTGCTATAGTCTTGGGAATGTCTGGGGGAGTGAGGTCCTTGAACCTCTCCATGTCCTTCCAAAGTCTGAACACATAACTGCCCATCAGGGCCTGGTGGTTCGCGATACGCAGCTGAAGGGCTGTGGTCGAATACATCTTCCTGCCAAAGAGGTCAAGCTTCTCGGCCTCCTTCTTTCTCAGCACAGAAGCCGGCTGGCCCTGCCACTCCCGTTGGTTAACCACGTCAACCACCAGGGAGCCTGGGGTTGGATGGTTAACAGGAAGCTGATTTGTCCACAGGAACATCGTACTTCCTCTCTGCGACTTTGGGTTCTGGAGGGATTGCAGATGCAGTCTGCCATCTAGCCCAGGCAAACCTGAGCACACCTTCATACATCAGGACCCCCACCCTGGCCAGAAGAGCTACATCACCCACATCGAAGCGTGAGCTGAAGCCTGTCTGACCACCTCGATTTGCAGCTGAGGTTCACAGACATATGCCTTAACAGTGCCTGGTGGGTACAAGGGATTTCTCTAAATGACAGAGATCTCCGATAGCCCACTTCGTCAGAGGACAACGGTGACATAACACGTGAAGTGCCAAGGTGGGAACTTGATCAGCCTGCTCCATGGTCCAAATCCTCATTGGGTGCCACTGTGAGCCACAATCCCCTGTATGAGGTGGGTCTTGAGGAACCTGGGGACTCTCCAGTGCCCCAGTCAATCCATTACACCTACCAATCTTTAAAGGTTCCCACTGCCGAGTCCCGTGCCATGGATCTCCTGCCCCATGACCTGTGACACTTGGAGTGCCTGCACCAAGAGGCCCTTGGTGAATGGCCCCTTTTGCGGGATGGCACCAGTGAGGTGTTGTGCAGCAAGAATGGTGCCAGGTTGTTCGGTGCTGAGGCCCAGGCCCGAGAGTCTCTGCACTGGGAGGGAGTTGGAGAGTGCTTTCTCCTGCAATTACTCACCGGCTTAGGGGTGGTCAATGCCAGGGTCCACAAAGTCGACAACTTGCTACGCCAGTGCTGAGTGTCAGAGTCCCCCAATGAGCTGGACTTGGAGCTGGTGCATCGGGGCTTCTGTGACTGCACCAAGGAACAATCACATCAAGGTGTCTCCGGGGAGAAATGGAAATAGCCCCTGTTGTCACTAGACTAGGACTCTGGGTGGTGCTGTTAAGGCCTTCTTCGGAGGAGTAGTGCATGGAGAGTCCCCTGAGCAAGGTGAAGGGGACTGTTGTGTCCGTGGTGCAAGGGAATATGCTGATCACCTGTGGAGAGGTGCTCCAAGAGCTTGGAGTGGGCTCCTGTGCCCCCCCCCACAAATGTAGTACCCTAGTGGTCTCCTGGTCAGGCCTCTTCTGCCCGTGCTGGTGGCATGGGCCTGTGCTCTGAGCCTGACCCGGCCTTGGAGAGGAGGGCTAGTTTTCCCATGGACACCACCAACCTTGGCGAGGTGGGGATAGGCAATTCAAGAAGGGTCTTGGCAGCTTCGAAGGCCTCTGGTGTTGAAGGGGCCAGGACAGACTCCAGCCTCTGTGCCGCTGACAGACCTGGTGACAGCGATCCTAACCTGCACCAATAGCATGGCTTCCCCTTGCTTAGGGGCCCAAAGGCGGACTCTGAACCTGAACGGGGTTCCTTTGGCTTCCCAGAAAGGGAACGATGCAGGGGGCGAGCCAGTGCCAAGTGGGCCCTTGGCACTGAGACTTCCTGTGCCAAAGCAGACAGCAGCACCAGGGTGGGCACAGAGCCTCTTTTAAGCACCTCTTTTGAGAGAAGGCACTATTCCCAATCCTTCTGGGTCCTACGTTTGAAGGACTAACATATCTGGCACTTGTCAGTCCTGTCGGACTCCCCCTAGGTCCTTCAGGCACCTATCATGGGGGGTAGCTGAGCAGTAAGGCCTTCCAGCAACTTGTGCAGGGCTTGAATCCTGGCATGGCTGGGTTGGTGTTGGAACACAGAGACCTCATGTGATGAAGATGCCGAGTTGTCAGACTGTCTGGAAGCCGGTGGGAAGATGTCAACAAAGAGGTTCTCCCAGCTGAGCATCCACAAGGTTTGGTAGAAGGGCTAAGGACAGGTGCTTGCTCAAAGCAAGTGTGGGCAGTCCCAGGACCATTGCTGAGGGCAGAAGGAAGGAACTGAAGAGGGGCAGGACTACCTATATACCATGCAGGTGCACAGGACAGAGGGAGCATAGGCCACTGACCCTACAGGGACAGGCTAGGGCAAAAAGTTTCCAGGTACCCATGTGCTGTGGCACATACAGAACCTGATTCAGAATGGATGTGAGCAGCACTCGAAGAATCCAATGTATTTATTGCAGTACATCATAGTTGCTCACTGGAGCGCCTATGCAGAAAAGTCCCCCAGTCCCCAAGAAACTCAACATGATACAGCTTACGACATCATCATCATCTTAGTGGTATGAAATATTAACATTGCAGTACCACCAAAAGGCCAACCAGGTTAGGAATCCATCAGAGGTGAATTATGGTCTAGTAGTCAGGGTGCTACCCAGGACTTAGGAGGCCCAGTCAATTACCTGATCCACCACTGACTTTCTGCATGACTTTAGCCAAGTCATTTGGCTTCTCTATGCCTCAGTTCTCTATCTGTAAAATTGAGCTAGTAGGTCTTCCCTACTTTGAAAAAGTGTTTTGACTAATTATATCAGAGATCAGGAGGTGCTCAGACACTATAGTGCTAGGAGTCATGATGTAAGTCATATAAGCAGAAGGGAGAGACTACCTAAAAATAAAGTGCTATGTAAAAATAAAGCAAGTTGCAATCCTTGCCCCAAAGAATTTACAAAGCAAAAAAAATGAGATACAACAGGTAGGATGAGAAACCAAAATAAAAGGATGCATGCAATTCTCAGCCAGTCAGGAGCAGTAATCACAACTTGCCTAGCTGTTATCAGATTGTAGTCTCCTGTATGCATTACCACAGAGGTGAGTTCTGAGAAGGATAAAGTGGGTGCCTTTACAGATTTTGACACACAGCTTTTTCCCCATAAGAGTAAATGGAAGAGCACAGCATAAAAGGGCTTGCCAGAGGTGAGCACAATCAAGGCTGGCATCAAAAGTGGGCACTGAATCTGTAGATGATAATGCAGATAACGCCCTTCTCAATTTTGGCTGATATGAGGTAAGGAAAAGAACTTTGTGTATGATTACGGTGAAGGAGTCAACACATGAACTAAGAAATGGTGACAAAACAGAACAATGATTAGTATTAGCAGTAATATATTAAAAAGGCCTTGTTGGGGCTGGGCAAAGCGAGTGAAGACTGAAGGCATACGATCAAGGCCAGAGAGAAGGAGATTGTCTCACACCTTAAGTATGGCAATGGGGGATTTTAAAAAGTTTTGGAAGAGAGGAAAAGCTCAGAACCTGAAAATGTTGTGCAGGAATCATGTGCTATGTACTATGCATCATATTCTGCAATGCTGATTCAGTACTTACCCAAGTAAAACCCACTGGAATTGATAAAGGCTTTAGTTCCCCATTTATTTTTAAATCACTTCCATTAGTTTCTTTAACGTTTGGCTATTCTGCATACATTAAGATAAGTCACAGTCATTACAGTTACCAGGTCAAAAATCTAGATTGTTAACTGCCCATTTTGGTTTGCTTTTGATACTGAGTGGGAATTTATCTGATATGTAGAAAGTTTTAATATTGGGTAAACTTAACAGTGGTAAATGCGTACAAGACTGTCAGCCAGTAGCATAAAACATACTTGGGCACACAACACAGTTTCAGAAAAAAACTGATGAAACTCTGCACATTTATTCATCCATAGTACAGGTCATTCTAGGGGTACAATGCTGACCCATTTAGCATGAAACATATCAAGTGGATAAAAGATATACGTAAAGGAAGAGATTTGCACTGAATGGAAGTACTGAACATAGTTGCAGCAAAAGCTGCCAAAAGATATTAAAGGGTGCCTGTTTCTTGGACTAAATGGAGTAGTATGTAGACAAGAACGTGAACCAGAGAGGAGAAAGGGAAATATTTTGGGTAACTTATGTTTAACGTGGAGTTTTACTTGTCCACTCATACAGGAGTTTGTTTGTTTTTTTTAAAGGGTGAAGTTATTTGATATTAATGAAAGTCTCAGTTATACCCATCGTGGTAATGGGTTGGCAAGTACAGGGTTTGCCCTTCGACTAGCAACTTTACATGACAATTGCCCTAGATTGCAATATAAATACATGGACAAGCACATACACGCGCACACATTTTTCCGTGAACAATTTTTCACACTTTATGGAGAACAGAAAATTCAGAACCACCAATTCCCAAAAATAATGCAATCAAAGAAAGACACCAAACATCAAACATTAATGTTCCAAGTTTCGCCTCAGACAGCATGGGGAAGAGATGCCACAGCATGTTCCAAGGAGGACACAGTGGCTTTGACTATGTATTTAATGGCTTTTATTAAATTTGAGGCACCTTGTTTCTGTGCATGGGACAAGAAAGAACACTCAACTTCATCATTTCTGTTTTTATTAACCATAAAGCAGGGCTGGACTAAAACAGGGGCTATAGATGCTGCAGCCCCAAAAATCCAGCCCTGCTTCACTTCTAGTCCCAACCCAACCACCTTTGGTCTGCCCACTGAGTTCCCAGTTTGGGTCAGTGGTCTGCTCCAGACTAGGTGGGGCAGGAGTAGCATGGACTGCAGCTTCTGGCCCACAACCCTGCCAGAGGACCCCCTCGCCCAGCATCACCAGCCCACGGATCCCCCCCCTCAGGCCACTGCATCAGTGCCAGCCTGTACACCCCCTCCCCACAGCAGTGCAGACCCACAGCCACCCCACCCCCTAGCAGCACTTCCCATGGTCTCAGAGCCCCTGCCCCTGCTCCCCAGCACCGGGGTGGGGGGTAGGCACCCCACTCCCTAGACAGGGCACCACCACAATTGGGGGGCCCCAGTACAGACAAACCGCCCCCCCATCCATCCCTGACGAAGTCGAAAAACTCTCAACTCTGGTTCTCCTACTCAAATTGTTTGCTTCAGCTCCTTCCATGACCTACTTGTCTGACTGTTCTGCTGCAGACATTCCTATGTGCATGTGTCGGTTCATTCCAAAAAGTCATACTCCCAGAGTCCTAGAGAGTCCCAAGCAAGGGACCCACACAAGTGTGTACAGAACTAGAGAGGGATCCAAGCAACGGAATCAAGACCTATCCAAAGTTCAGGAGCGAGGAGTCTGGTTCCAGCAAGGGCTCAGCTTTCTTTGTTTAACCAAAAAAAAAAAAAAAAAAAAAAAAGTAGTGGGTGGTTCTCAACCTTTCACAAATCATAACTCACTTGGCAGTGTATTGTGACTATTCAGGACACACTAGCCCACCCCAGGCCCAATTCAGCTATCTCCCCAACTTTCCGTGACACACTTACTACTGTGTGATAAAGTAATGTACCCTGACACTGGTTGAGAACCACTTAACTGTCTTGATACCTAGTTTTCCCCGTACCCAGCTATTTGATCTGTTAATCCTGATGTTCTACAGTGCCTTTCTGCCAATGCCAGGGCTTTTTTATAGGCATTAAGAAAACAGACGAACATCCATACATAACGTACTGCTTCCACTCACCACTAAAACACAGCTGCCCCTGGGGTGGAACAAGCAATATTATTTTAAAGCACTGTACAGCACTACAGTAGTTTAGGGAATGAAGTTAAACAACAATACACAGACTATAACAATTGAAACCCTAGGAAATCTACACAAAAAATATACTGGGCTAAATATTCAAATGAGTGCACCCCATCTTTGTGTGTGTACACAAGTTACCTATCTGTGTGCATAAAACCTATGAGCTCTTACCAGCTCCCATTTAAATAAACCTCAAAATATATGTGCCTTTAAGGGTTTATCAGCATGGTTTTACATAGTTTTAACTGTAACTGTTAAACAATGTATCTTGAAAAACAAACATTGGTGTAACCTGTAAGTGTACATGTTTGTTCAGGTAACTGCTTTGCGACTAGGGATGCACAGCGTTTAATAAGATCTTTTTCCAAACTGTGTATAGACCAGCTCTAAGTCACATGTGCATTCACTTGTGTGTGCATGTGTCTATTTGATAATTTGGTCCACTGTTTTCCAGCTGAATTCACAGTCTCATATTTCCTAACAGACGCTCTCTGTTCTACCTATTTTCTGATGTTCAGACTGGCAAATTGAGCCTTCCTCCCCTGACGTTTTTTACCCTACCCAGGATAGCACACAATGCACAGCTGAAGTGTGAAAGCTATAGTCACTTTATGCCTTGTTTTCACTACTAAAAAAGCTATTTATTTAAACCTCAGGGTATAATGCACAAGCTAACCCAAGCTTAAACAAAACTGGAGACAAGACAAACTCATCACAGGCAGCCCCAAACTCCCTCCTAAGGCAGAAGCTCACCTCGTTTACCTACTTCATCTCAGTGTGTTTGTACCTCACGATAGTTCATGTGCATTAGTTACCCTAAAACTATGCAGCTCCCATTCTGTAAGTTCCCCTTCTTCAAGCAACTGACAAAGTGGGATTTTCCTCCCATGAAAGCTGGTGACAAGGTTTTAGCCTGGTCTGTCATACTGGTACCAAAGCAGCACAACACTTTGCAAAGAAGGAGTCTCAACTTCAAGTGTGAACTTTAGCTGCTTGAGCAGAGAGGGGTCTCACCAGGGACAAGCAAGGACACATCCGGCTGGCCTTACTAGGTGATTGGTTTAAAAGCTCATAGAAGGATGTAAAAAGGAAGCCACCCACCCATTCTCTTAACCGGTGATAAGAAATCCCACTGGAATTGCTTCAAGGAAAATGAAATTGGGAAATTAAAAAGGAAATGGTTGGGGTAGATAAAATCCCCCAATCTCATCTATTTAAGCAAGACAGTTCAATTTCAGGAACAGATGGGAAGAATGAGACTAAAGGACAAGATTTATGTTAAAATAAAGTTCTTTTGACTTTGGCTCAGCTTGTTTCTTTAACAGGCTGAGACAAGAGTGGACAAAGCCACCATTCACTGTCTACCAACAGATAAATATTATACACAGTTTTAGGGTAAGGTTGTCTTTTCTTAATGGCAATTTAATGCTTGAACTTCAGAGAGTAGTTGGAGCAAAACTGAAAGTGAACATTCCACTCAGATTAGCTTTTATTATTAGACTTTATTTCTGAGACCAGACATCCCACCCTTTGTAGAACTGTAAGGGAAAGATGCAGTTCCACAATTAAAAGACCTACATTCCTTTGAACTGAAAAACTGCCTTCCGTTTTATACTAAAACAAAGTGATCTAAGAGATTTGGTGTAATGAAATATTGGCCATTGCAAAAAAAAAAAAAAAAATCCAGAAACTGAGTGACTCAAAATAAAGCCACACCTTCAATACAGGTTTTACCCGATTTACTTTAAATCCCCATTACTAGCTAGAAAGTCTTGGAAGTCAATCAGTTCTCAGATGTTGGAAAGATTTTTCATACCTCGACGTAGCAAAGACAAAAGCAAGGTCTGATTTTTCAAAAACTGCATATAAATTGGAGCCAAATCCCTGAAGATGGGAAGTCTAAAAGCAGGTCTATTAAAGCTCTGCTTCTTCTTACTTACTCCTGAATAACATCCCGTAATTTCTGCGGTCAGTCTCAGATGCAGAGGATATGGGATTCCTTTATTAATGATTACTATTTAACTTAGAAATGGCAGGATGAAAAAAAGGAGTTGTGCAGCTTCCATTCACCTCCCTGCAGAACCTGGTACAGTGAAGTACACAAGTTGCCTGGGGCAACTTTAGTTTATACTGGATACTTAAGAGAGTTCTTATTTTTGTATTGAAATGGCTGAAAAAGCAGCTCCTGTGTTATATGAAAAACAACTTGACAAAGCACATATCATCTAACCAAAGCTGTGTTATGCCCAAGAAGGAAACATTCTACGCTTAGCTTGTATTTGACAGCTTTTATGGATTGCTTTTACAACGGTTTCCAGGTCTTTTCTTCCTTTAAGTCTATTTTTAAAGAAGTGTTAGGATGAAGCCAAGAGATACTTTGTGCACACTTGTATCTACATGCATGAACATGAGATTTATTTTGGTTTCAAATAACTGGTATGCACTCCTGCATTTGAAATATAGCTGTTTGCTTATGTAATGATTTATTGAAATATACTTAAGAGGGGGGAGAAGACAAGGAAGACAGTGGTAGGATTTTGAGCCTACCTCATGGGAAACCAATTGCAGAAGTCACATTTGGGATTTCCACTTCCTAGATCAGTGGAAGGAAGTCTCTAGGGACAGGGAGACTATTAATACATTATTTGCCATCTGATCATCATTAGAATCCAGGAGTTTAAAAGGAGAAGGCTTAAATACTAGCTCACTGGACCAAACCAGACCAGACAGGTCAGCAGAAAACGCAGGTGTGTGGTTAGGGCACAAAACTTAAATGTAGGGTTCTTTTTTATTTTTAATTTTAAGAAGATAGCCATAAAATTTATTCTAAGCCCATTCACAAGCAGGCCACTGGTACGAGTATTGTCCGCAAGAACTCTTGCTTCACTCCCTTCTGGTTCTGACACACACAAACTCTTCTGTACGTTTGGATCAATTAATGAGATCTACCTGATCTAAGCTCCAGCATGAACCAGAATAGCTCTGCATCTCCAGAGGATGTGCCACAGCTATCTAGCCACTGTGCCCTCCCATATCACCTGTTCTGGACAATAAGTGCAAGAGATGTCCCATACAAGATAAAACATGTTGATGCCTTACTTTGAAGGCTAAGCAAAAGAGCCAGTGTGGGCGGGGGGGACGGACGGGGGACAAAAATGCAGGAGTGTGTGATTTGATCAGTAATTTCAAAAAGAATTTTAGTGCCATATTCAGATTCAAATGACAGAAGAAAATTTTGTTTGGCCAAATCAAGGTATCAGCGTTGGTGGCAGGAGACAGGAACATCTTTAATGTGTATTTTTGATAGACTATCGAACCCAAAACAATGGAACTGTTCCCAGCACACCAACATTTTTATTACTTAACCCCCACAGAGAGGTTGCAAAATACTACAGCAGCCATTCAAACAGGAAACAGAAGCTGCACAATGGGTTTTCAGTTCAGGATGGGATGGTGCATTCCCCAATTATTTGCCCAAACAGAAAAATAGAAAAATATAAAAAGGGTGTTAGGAAAAAGGAGAAAAGACTTTTTGGAAATGGACTTGGTTTTCTGCCAGTCCAATGGGACGAAAAGCAGGGCTTTCCTTCAACCTTGGGTACTAGCCAGAAAGGCAAGGGCTCCTTTCACCTCCAAGAAATTCAAAGGGCTGAAATGTCTTCAGCTGAGAACTGCAATAATACTGACAATAGGAGAATGCTCTTCCAGCTCGCAAATCCACTTCCTTTAAAAGTACATGGATTTTGTTTCCTATCTCCATGCACAAGCTGCTGACTGGGCACATGGCTATTCCCATCACCTGGCCCAATATGCTCCTGCTAGCCAACTGACTACCAGATTACTGTCAACTGGACTATCAGCAGTATCCCCAACTGCAACACCAAAAGTAACTATTGGGGCATCTTGCTGGATGGCGAAATGCCAGAAGTCAAGTTCATTTCATCACTATATCCATTGCCTGATAATAATATGCATGCTCCAGTTTTTAACAGAACAGTGGAATTTACAATATGCAAAGTCCTGTGCACGCCAGGCCAAATGCTGATGTATATTTCTTGGATTCCACAACAATCTTGTGAGCTGGATGGAAACCCAACTGGAAGTTTGCTTAAATCTTTTTAAGAGGAAGGGTTTTTTTTTAAATGAAGTTAAAGATGAATATGAATCAGTCCCATAGCCCATTTGATATGGTTATATTTATTTTATGCTGCCCACACATTTTCTTTTTTCAGAATGCCAGTGCTCTGAAGGCATGGCTGCATCACCCAAAAGGACAGGGTGAAGCTGGAGGTTCTGACAACTGGAGACAGGGTAATGTGGTTCTGTGGAGGTATGGTAGTTTAAAAATGCAGGACAATCCCCTAAACTAGATATTCCTGGTAACAGATTTTGGAATGTAGGGCTGTTTCTAAAATAACCTAGATTTAATCTGTGCGGAGGTCAAGATTAAAAACTGTGCAATTGATTCGTGCTTCATTCCTTGACAGGCACTTTCAGTATTCTGGCTGTGCTGATTCTAAAAAAGAGGACAAGACCAAAGACCTCAAATAAGGGAGGCTTTGAGCTGGGATGAGATCATGACGACTCAGAAGGAATAAGTTAGGTTTCAGATTGTATAGTTAAATAGAGTATTAGTCATCAAGTGAGTTCTCTGATCTTACAGATATCTAGCAAACTCTAGGACTAGTGGTTCTCAACCTTTCGCAGGTCATGGCACACTCATTGACATATTGCCACCCTACAGGACACAGCAGCCCAACCCTCCCAGGCCAAATCCAGTCATCTCCCCAGCTCTCCGCAGCACATTTACTGCTGTGTGGTAACAATGGCTGAGAACCACAGCCTTAGATTTTACACTTGTCTACACAGAAAGTTAGTGCGCAGCAGGCCAAGGTGTGAGTCTGCTTGGCTTGTGGACATTGCTACAGCACAGGGAAATGCCTAGGGTGCAGGACTTTCATTGCACAGCAGCAATATCCACACAGTGTGTTAGTGCCCAGCAAGCTGGTACACTGAAGATTCACAATCTGGCTTCCTGCACACCAACCTGCTGTATAGACAAGCCCCTTGCCTTAATTACAAGCAGTCTTTAGACATCTAATGACTCTCTCTGCCTGGGCCATGAGGCCCTCTGCCAATGCAATAAAGCAACTGCACCCTCTTCTTCTCCATCCACCCAGGCCTCCAGCTCAGGACCTGCAGTGACAAACACTGGTAAGAGATTTGTGGCACTTAAAGACTAACAGTCTAAGTGCCACAAGACTCCTTGTTTTTTGTTTGTTTGTTTTACTAGACTAACACAGCTGAGGGAAGGACTCAGAAAAACAAAGGATGGGAGGGAGAAACAGAGGCACAGAAATAAGAAGGGACTTGTCTAAAGCCTCACAGCGGGTTAGTAGCAGGGCTAGGACCAGAGCTCATGCACCTCGAGCCACCCAGTCACACTATGTCTATGATTTTGAGGCATTATTCCTTCTAGTTCTTCTCACCATGACCCATAAGAGCAAAAGCCATAGAAGCACAACAGGAAACTTATCCTTCCAAATGAGACATTAACAGTTCCAAAGACTGCTGAAGTATTTCATAACTTTTTCTTATTGAAGATTCAACTTCTCAAAGAAAGTCACCAGAGAGGTTACAAGAGCATATAACAAATACGAATAGTGTCGTAAACCTGCACTACTCCAGCTATTAACAGCAGATGCTCTCACACACAACAGTCAAGATATCATTTATTGGATTGAAAGCTAGCAAATCAGCCCGCACATCAACACAATTTGCTATGTTTGGATCTTGGGATGAGGAGACAGGAATTCTTAAATTCTATTCCCAGTTCCGACACTGATTCCCCTTCTGTAGCCTTTGGTAAATCACTTAACACCTGTGTCTCTCGGCTTCATGTTTTTTTTAAAATAGGAATACTATTAATAGCAGTAGTTCCCAACCTGTGGCCCAGGGGCCAAACACAGCCCATGAAGACTTTCGAAGTGGCCCACCACTCCCCTTCTGCTGGGTGCAGAAGGAAACTGCTCTCTAAGGACATGGCTCAGCAGGGCTAAAAGACCAGAGCAGGCTCCTTGTTGCAGACAAGGGGATGGAGATCAGTGCTCCCTTCCCCCTGGCTGTAAGAGGGAGACGAGCAAAGCACTAGGACTTACGGACCCTGCTGAAGCCACAAGGGGGGGGCTGACTTTCTCTCCCCTGACTGCAGAGGGCAGCCACTGCCTAAGGACCCAGGTGGAGCACATGGGACCACAGGACACATACAGTTTCCCTGCTACTGCCAGGGGATGGGAGACCAGCAAGGAATCTTTCTGTCTGGTTGCAGTGGAAAAGGGGGTGTGGCGTGCTGCTGGAGCCTGGCAGCCCTTCAGGGTTATAAAAAATAGTACCTGTGACCCTCAAACCAAAAATATTGGGAACCACTCATTTACAGTGTACCTCAGGAGGCTGAATAGATGGATTAATGTTTCTGAAAGTCAAATGTCCTATCAACGTGAAGAATAAATGCCAAGGTATTCAGACATGACTGGTGATTTTAAATGGCTTGCTATTTGGATGATCAACTTGTGACACTTAAAATTCATGATTTTTACTTTTTGAAAATCAGCTCCTCTTACAGTAATGTTGGATGCTCATATTAAGCTACTAGTCACCTTTGGAAATCTTGGCTATGACAGATACATGATGAGAAACCCTCTTCTCCCCTCCCCTGATTTAAGCTCATAAGTTCATTTTCTCCTTAACCACCATTCTATTTCCTGTTTCATCTCCTCACAGAGCAGCTCACCAAATCTCTCTCTGCTTAGGAGAGGACCTTACTCTGCAGACCCCTAGCACTGCAGGTTTTCATTGTGAAGCGATAAGCACCATCACAAAGAGATGAAAAACTAGAGGGGTTTATAAGCACTCTCCTCCTTTCTGGGCTACTGATTTGCAAATTATTTTCTGGAACATCTCCCCTCATTTGATGAGCAAATCCTGCTGTCTTTGCCACAAAGATTTAAATCTGTTTTGAGTTCTATACCCAATACATAGATGTTATGAAAGATTCTCTGCTTAGTATGCAGAAGGGTCCTGGGTTCAAGCCTCAGGGGGTTGGACTTGATGATCTCTGAGGTCCCTTCCAACCCTATGATTCTACTCTATTCTCTGTGATATGTGCATTTTTACTGGTCCATCACCTAGATGGATTCTATATATATTCTTGGTTGTTTTGGGGGGGGGGGGCAGGGGGGGAGTGGGGTGCCAGGGAGGTTGAACCAAAGAGTTACTCATGCAGTTTAAACACAAAATTTGCCCTACAAGCTAAAAAAAAAATACAATTTAATGTCGAACATTCTCCAAAAACTTTACACAAGTATTTTGTTTTTAAATCTGCAGAGAAGAAGGGGTGAAAGACAGGGAACCTCTCAACAGACACACGAACTGTGTTTCTTCATTGCAGCAACAATAGAAGCAGGATAAAGCACAAGTTAAGAAACTACTCACATCTCTAAAGCTGTGCTAATATCACCAAAGATGTTTTAGTTTGAGGGAAAGGGAAAGAGGAAGAGGTGACAGAAAAAAATCTGCTTGCCGAACAGAAATCAAAGGCAGTAAATCAAAAATACAATACTTTATTCTTCCACAGAAGTGAAGCCAAAGTACCTAGTAAACACTAAGCCCTCTCAAACGCAGTGTTGATGAGGGATAATGCAGGAATATTTTAGCTCTGTATTTGTACACCACTTAGCCTGCATCCATGACTAGAGCTGCTAGGTTCTATGGTAACAAATAATTATCTTTGTTTTAGAGACAAAGGTACCCAGATAGTAAGTAACTACCATGAAGTTAGTTTAATCAAAAAGTCAGAGAACAAATCCCATAACTACTGACTTCCAGGCTGTACTTCCATCCATTATACAAGGATCCCTCTGAAATTTTATTTTTGGGTACTTAAGTACTTTAAGAAAAATTAAGAACTCTTTTTTTCATAGTTTTCAGGCAAAGGGGGTTGTAATATATCAGTATTTTAGAGCATGCCTAGTTTTTTAAGACACACTAACTGGAGAAACCTGCCTTGAGGTGGTAAAAAAAGCTTATGAGAAACTAATTGTGACTGCTTAAACAATGTTATTTTTGAACAAAACATACACAGTGTAACAGCTAGAGTCTGAGGCATTCAGAAACACAAATTACTGGAATTTTAACTCTATTACACAAAGCATGCACACTTTGCTCTTCCATAGCAAATTCATGTCTGCTGGTTTTTCTCCAAATATTTCCTAGAAAACAAACAGATTGTGTCATGTCAGTTTTCGTATAAGGACTTAAACAACTTCTAACTTTATATGCAAGGTTCCTCACATAACATACCTGGAGCAGAAGTGGATCACATCACTAAGTACATATTATTAAGGTTTTTCACTAAGAACAAACCCCCTTAAAATCTAAGTTCAATTGGGGCACAAATGAAGCAAAACATAACATCACCAAAAGAGGGTTTTTTCTTTTAATTGATATTAAAATTAGAAATACCTTATACAACTCCAGTTAAACTACGGGACTAGGTCCAAATAAATCTGTAAATGGTGCATTTGTAAATGTCTGCTAATATGGTATTCTGTTTGCTCAATTAAGTTTTTGGTAGGGCACATCTATTGTGCTCTTAATAGAAGACACTGAATTACTGTATATAAACTGATCCATGTCTTCCTTTAACTTGAGAATTTTAGCAACTTGTAGCAGATTCTTCAAATCTGCTAAGAAATTTTAGTTCAAAGTAGACAAATGTTCAACAAATTACTGTCAAAGTTTAAGTGATAAGGATGCTGGGATTCCTATAGTTCATAAACCTTTTATAAGAGTTCCTAATGTGTTTTTGGGTCCTTTATTAAAAAAAAAAAAAAAAAGGAAACACTTTCCTTTTTTGCTGGTCCATATTTCAAACCTGGAATTCACTTTGGCATTGTAAATTTTGGGTAAATGTCTAGCTATACTGGAGATCAGGTTACAGTACATAGCATAAAAGAACGAACAAGCTGCACAGTTCCATCTGGTGCCAAAGAACAAAGCCTATTGACCTGAAATTTGAGTAGTCCATCACATACCTAATCTGCACAACACATACCAGCAAATGTCACTGAAACATTGTAACCAGAGAACATCAAATGAATTTTTCTATTAACCAAAAAATTTACTTTCAATGAAATTTAACCCCCCAACACACAAAGAATGAGCATCCCCATTATATAAATGATTCGCAAACTAAAAGAAGGATGATGCTCACATTTTACATTTAAATTTTCAAATCAGCTGATTTTTCCTTACTTTCTTCCATTTATGATATTTAATATAATCACACCTGAGTTTATACCTTAAAACCCACACTAGTCATAGGACGCTATCCTATAAGTGATGTGCTTCTGAATACAAAGTTGAAGTCCAACATATTAAATGTCAACCCACAGTACCGTAAGGGTTCAAGGATAAGCCACATTCATACCGAATACTCTAGAACAGACTTGGCCAAACTGCAGCTCGTGAGCCACATGCAGCTCCTTAAAGAAAAACTGCGGCTCCCGGGAGAGCGCAGGAGGGAAGGGCGACATGGTGGGAACCAGTGGTAAGAAATTTAGAGTGGTCTGGGGCAGCAGAGAGGCGGTGGCACAGGGAGAGCCAGCAGCAGAGGAGCAGCCTTGTGAGCTGCAGGAAAAAGCAGCGTGGTGAGAGCCAGGGGAGAGGCAGCACTGGGAGAGTGGGTAGGGAAAAAGCAGCCTGGTGAGAGCCAGGAAGGGAGGGGAGGGGCTGCATTGAGAGAGTCTCACCAGCAGAAAAAAGCAGCGTGGTGAGAGCAGGGAGGAGAAAAGCAAGTCGTCAGCTAGGTGAAAGAACAAGCACTCAGATCAAGTACCTCCCAGATTCTACAGTTTACCCACACAATATTAATTCGGCATTATGATACAGTCTTTAATTACATCAGTGCATGATTTTTTAAATACTTTTCTTTTTTTATATTGTTTTCTGGGTACATATTTTTAAAACTGGCATCATAAATTGATCAAGAGCAAGTCTACAATGAACTACAGATAAGTGATGATAATTAGCAATTTAAACCTGAAAAGCAATTGTAAATTAATTTTTTTTTAAAAAATCACCTGGCATTTCCAGATATTGTAATATAATGCAAAATTATTTCTCTTGTATTTCTAATTTTGAGAATTAAATAATCATCAGAAATGACTGAAAATTGACACAAGTGTTACATCCAAAACCACTGACTACTGTCAAAAGGTTATTAAAAAAAATTCTCTATTTAAAGAACGTTACAAGTACTTATTGTCGATCATGGTTCATTTTCAGCATGCAAAATGATTTAGACTTAAGATAGATCATCACTACTGAAAACTGGCTTTAGAAAAACAACTTCCTTAAGTCCATTGAACAAGTGTGCCTGAGACATCAGTATGTCATCTCTTTGCAGAAGGAACTGCTAGCACATTTATAAGAAAATTTTAATTAATATAACTAAGTCAATTACCAAGATAATTTACATTCACTGCAAAGTTCAATAGCAGCACTATACTTCTACTGATTAAATAGCATTCAATATGTATTAATTCTTTTTTGTTGTATAGTCAAAATCTATATTTCAGTGCAGTCTTCATGAATGACTCTATGGGTATCTGAGGCCATTGGGTAATTGTTGTGAAGGGCTGAGGACGGAAAATTGTGTTGTAAACTTTCTGAAAAAAAACAAACTCTCTCACCAATAAAGATTTTACTTTGCATTATAAAAACCAAATATTGATAATTTAGAGTTTATACAGGGCCTGACTCCAAACTGAATAAACTCAATGGGATTTTTTCCATAGTATCTTCTGTGCATGGACTCCAAAGCACTTACTGAAACAGGCTCTGATCTTGCACTTTCTGTCCCCATGAATTCTCATTGATCTGTTGTGATTCTGAACAGCTGAAAAGGTGTCCCTGTGTGCATCTCTTCACAGGATTAAGATGAGAGCAGTATTTTCCCTTACTATTACTCTCATTTTATAATTAATTGTGTCTGAGTCCTCAGACCTTTTGTCTTCACTGTCCATGACTATTTTAGTGAACAAGTTTACTGGCAGATATGTTGGCAGGGAAGCAGGGACATGGTAGGTGCCAGGATGGGGTGGGAGGCAGAAGTGCAGCATGGCTGGGGAGAACAGAGAAGCAGCAGTGTGGCAAGAGACGGCAGAGAAGCGGCAACGGGGGCAGAGGAGAGAAGCGTGACATGGTCAGAGAAGCCATAGCATGTTTAGATTTTCTCATAGGCCCTAATGCAGCGTACTCGTTGTTAAAATAAAATCATGTTTTACAAGTCCTAAACATGATGTGGAATACTAAGAAATGAAAATACAAAGGAGAAAGGTATAAAACTGAACATAGATTACTTTCAATTTTTGGCACAATTTACTGCTGTGAAGCATCATATTCCACAATGAAATTCAAAACATTGTGCAATACTTAGAGATCAGCATCTCAGGGTTTTTACCTGCTGCATTGACAAGTTGCTGCCCAGATTTAAAAAAAAAAAAAAAAAAAAAAACTTGCCACAAGCCTGTAGTGTCCTACATCTAGCAACAGCTAAATTTTTACTGTATAGGCCTAATTTCATGGTAATCTTAAATAATTATTAGAATCTGACATTAGTGGATCAATATTTGCCCTATTTTTATGATAAAAATCAAAGTGCACAATGAATTTTAAGCTTAGTAATTTGGAGTAGGTAAAAACATGTGGTTATATGCCTCAGTGTGGCTCTCGAAGGTTTAATAATCAACTTGTGCGGCTCTTGAGTTCCATAAGTTTGGCCACCCCTGCTTTAGAACAATATATACAATCAGAGAGCTGGCCCTTAAGATTCCCCTCCCCACTCACAGCAAATCCAATGGGACCTACTCACACGAGTAGGTATTTGTGGGAAGATCCCCAAAACATTCCAAATTGTTTAAAATCAATGTTTCTCATTTTAAAAACCCCATAAGCATATACTTAATGATTTACATCTGGTACATAAAATTTACAATGCCTCCAGGAAGATTTTCTTTGGGCAAACCAACACTATAGGTACTTTTTAGCTTCAGGCATATTAAGACCCTTGCATCTTTATAAGTATTTTTGTTTGCTGTTTTCACCCATTGTAATTAGCTTTTTTGAACCAGAAATAATTAATAAAACGCATTCCCATAGCAAACATTTTAATTGTATTTTTTAAAATAGGAAAATCACATTTGAGACGTGCTCTTTTATTTGTTATCTTGATGCAATTAATAAAAAGTAATTGTCTGTCAGGGCCAAAATAAAGACAACGTAAAAGCACTTTAGCACTTTCCCTAAAATTATTTCCATTCCATTTCCATCAGGACACTGCAGCAGATGTTGGCTGTTAAACTGTGCAGACGACACAGTTCATGACTTTTCTGAGACGTCTGTGTGCCACATCTGTAGTTGATGAAATAGAGTGCAGAAGTGTGGCGAACAGAGAAAGAAAGTATAAGAGAAGCAGACATGGGCTGGGCCAAATAAACTGTCTTCAACGCAGGGACTAAAAATAGACTCTCACTCACACTTACACAATCTCTTCATCCAACCTTATAAAACCTTGTCTGTCTATCCTATTACGGACTCAGCCTATCAGAGGAACTTCCTGAATAGAACTTCAGCTGAGGAGAAAATGAGAGCATCCAGGAAGCAATGAGTTCACATTGAGGAAGCAAACTGCAGCAGCATTCTCAAACTGAAGCGTCTCTCTCAGATCCTCATTAACTGGGCTGTAGTCCAAGTTCATCTGGGCCCCAGAGAAAGGCAAGGCTTGTATTCAGACCACACAATACTGACATAACATTAACAGATTTACATATGCAAAACTGTGAAGCAACAGGCATTCCCCCTCAATTGACCCACAGCTTGTAGTGGCTGCCGAGTTATTCCCTGCTTAGGTTCTGTAACCAAGTGGGCGTCATGCGACTACCATCTGGGTACCACTTATTTAAAGCTGGCAGTCTTTCTGTAATAGGCAAGCTGGCAATAAGCGGGAAGGGAATAAATTGCATCATTTAGTTAACATCCACTTGCTTTGTGGCTGTTAAAAACCCATGACTGAATAATAATTTGGTTATTTCTTTTGCCAGATAATGCTGTCAGCCAAATTGTACTATGCAGGCTGAAAAAACAGCTTGCAAAATTTCCACTTTAAAAATAAATTAAAGAAATTTGGAGGGTAATGAGAGCTAAGAAGTTCCTCTAATGTTGGTTATTCAAATACAATCAAGTGTTAAAATTAAAAACTTGTACTAACTAATGATAACTAGGATTAAAAAAACAAAAATCCCACCTCTGTTAGCAACCCAGCCTAACCCATTAAACAGAATAAGCAAACAATGACAACCTCTAATGAGGTGAGGAACTAAGGTGGGTTTATGGCATACTTGTTTTCAGTTTCATGCTACTCACTGCCCATCTCATCCTGTGCTTGAATTCTTAGATTTTATCATTTCCTTCTGTCTAACACTACTGCTTTCATACAGATGTATCAAAGACAGTGGCTGAAACCATCAACCACTGCAATATAGTTAGAACCTGTCCTTTGTAAAAACCAAAGCTTTTGAAGTGGGTTTCTCTTAGGGACTTCTTTGTTTGTAGTTAATTGATTACTATTAATAACTTAATTCCAACCCCACCCATTTTCTTAGACACATAAGCAGTTTGCACACACTTCTTGACATCATCTACTTCCCAGACTACGAGGAAAAAACCATGCTGGGTATGTTACACTTTTGTATTACAAAGATAACAAGGGTACACATTATCAACTCAAAAGTAACATTTTCTGCTAGATTAATGGCTAAGAGCATCAAAGAACACAGTCTGAGGGTCAGAGTTCACTGAACACAGGCTACAGTTTCTAAGACATCTACAGAGTCAGACTTAGCCTTACTTATCACATTCTGAAAGGATGTCAGAAACAGGACTCTAAAGCATAGAAATAATTTAAAACAACTAATGGTAAACAGGAAACCTGAGTTCATTAGTAACTTGCTCCAAGTATCGACAACTCATGACAGCATCAGAGCGTCTCAGGGATAGAGATACAAGTTCATTGCAATCTGATTCTTCTCCTAGCACCTCTCTCCCAGCAGCCAGTGGCAACCTCTAATGTGCACCACAGGTGCAGACCAGCACTGAAAGAGAATGGGGCACTGAGTGGAGAAATCCTTGTGCCACAACAGGGTACAATCCAGAGCAGTTGTGGGCTATGTCACCCCCATCCCTATAACATGAGATGCCTTGAAATGCCTTATTGTTATAGCCTCCAACCTGAACCACTCACAACTCACCACCAGCACACCATGTGTGTTTGTGTAACCACAACCTGCCAGTCATACTGTGGCTCTCACCCTCCTTGTTTATACTACAGGGTGACTCCAACATACTCCCAGTCCCAGACTTTCCCCAGAAATCTGAGTCTTGCACTGTGCAAAGTATCACCCAGAGTCAAAAGCTATTTCCTTTGTCTTTTTGGGTACAGAGACTGTGAGAGAGAGACAAAGCAAGACCATTAGAGTGTTTGTCCCTTGTTTTTATAGTTTCAGTCCCTCTCCTGAAGAGGTCTTCCAGCTGAGAACCAAAAACAAAGTCTGTGGGGAAGGAAGTTCCCTGATTACTCTCCCCCTATCCAGCTGTTTGAGTTTCCTTTGTTTCCCCTTCCTCCTTGCTGACTCCATTTACTGCTTAAATGCAAATTAAGGCAAACACGTTTTTCTTTATTTAGGGAAGACCTGTTTGCTAACTTCTGTCTGAACAGGGTCATGGGGTTTGGATCATGTTTTATCACCACCACAATGGATAATCTTATCACTTCACATATAATGTTGCCACACTTCTTTTACCAGGACAATAATGACCAGCAAATTATGAGTTTTCAAATGATCTCTTACAAGACCTATCTTACACAAAGATTATTACAGCAGTGTGTAAGGTGTGACTACAGGAGTGTATTCCATCACACTCCTCTAAACCGTATTTTGCAATTGTCCTCTTTTGAGGTATAATTGCCCTCTCAGAGCCCACACTTCATGGTAAACAAGAGAAAATCTACCAGGCATAACATCAGGTGGAAAGCAATGGAGGATAATTCAAGACATGTGATACAAGCAAAAACAGAAGATTACATGCTTACAACACAGCCAAGTTCTTTAATAACCTGTAAGTGACACAGGACAGTCGGCATTACAACCAAGTGCAGGAAGACATGCAGGATTAACTTTAAATCCCACCTAATACAATGCATGCCGATTTTTCACTTTAAAGATAAACTGTGTGCTGTGCAAACTTCTCCATCAACATTCTGCAGTTCTTGATATCATAGCTAGGAGACACTATACTAGCTCAGTCGGAGCACAGCGAGCTTTGCTTTAACCTGAATCCATCCTTCACCTTACTGCGAGTAAAGCAGTAGATGGCTCTGTGCTCCTACCAGAGTCACTCACATACGTAGGTCTCCAGGTCAAGTCACAACCCAGTATCCCAAGCATCTCTTCTCTACTCTCATAGCACTCACCAAAATATCATGGGTCAGTCAGACAGATACTTCACAGGAACCTGTAGCCTAAATCACAAACTAGCAGCAAATAAAATTTTAGCACTCTATAATACACAGCAGAAAAGACAGTCCCATCCCAAGGGCATATGTGAGGGAGGAGGAGGCAACAAAGCAGGTGAGAGAGAAAGATAAAATGGAAATAAAGAACAAAAACCAAGGACAGGGAGAGAGGGGGAAAAACTGTCAGAGGAAAGGAGAGATGCCAGCAACTGTTCCAGGGCATAGTGGCCATGTGCCAATATAGTGCAAAGAAAATGAAACTTAGGAGCCACTGCAACCTCCTTGGTAACAAATCACAGCTTGCACAGTATTTTAAGATGTACCTGTATTTGCCTTGATTATTGCAGTGCATTCTCAACCACTTTAACTATATGTAAGTCTAATAATCTTGATACCTTCTCTAACTTGACCAAATTATCCTTGGGGGAAAACAAATTGCCTAAATCAGAAATGGTTTAAAAGGCAAAACAGCAAAGTACCTCCGCATTTATAATTGTATGTGCTATACGCAAGACCACCATGCTAGCGCCAGACACGGAAATACTACATAATGTATTATCTTCACAACTACCTTCAATTATTTCCTCTCTCTAGTAGCTCTAGAACACTGCCAAAATAAGCACTCCATCCCCTCAAAAATGCTACCAACCACCTCCAGAGCACATCAGGTACAGGTCTAGTCCTGACAAAGAAGATGACTAAGGAAAATATTTGTTCATAGACAGTGTGTTCCTTCCTATGATTATTTATCAGATAGGCTCTGAATGTGTTTCTTTCCTTGCACTACACCCTGACATCTAGATGTTTAATCAGCACATACTAAATATAGTACTAGACTCATCATAAAGAAAGTACATTTTAAATGTATTTGTTATGACAGATACTTCTAGGGTACCAAAGGAAAATATTCAAATCCCAGTGTATTATGTTTAAATGTTGCTCAATTTCAAGAGGCTTTCCCTTTTATAAAACTAATGTTACATTTATTTGATACCTAGTGAGCATCTACTGTTGCAGCAAATTTTACATGCCTTTAACAAAGACTAGAAAACGTTTATGATTTTGTGAACTTCATATACAGACTCTTTGGCCCACATTTCTCCAATTTTTTCCACTGTGATGCAAGGATTCTTGTTATTGGGTGGATGAACACAAAGTTTCTCCTTGCGTCTTTATAGTAGAGGGATGCATTTCTTCCCACTGTATTGCTAAAGCCTTCCTCCATACTATACATTCAGAACATAAAATGCACAGCTGAGCTCGTGACACTGCCCATGTGACGCTGAGGGCAGGTCACTCAATCTCTTTGAAGAGCACTTCACATATTGACTAGTCACCAAAGAGCACTTGAGAGCATCATGAAACGCCTCTTGCTGAGATCGCCTCTATAATATACTTGGCCTCATAGGCCCAGAAGCACAAGCCCTATTGTCACTACTTAACAGTGCACTAGTGTAGCAACATTCTAAGCTGCCCACCAAAAAAATCACTATCCTAAAACACTAAAAGGTTTACTAAAAGTAACAGATACTACAGAGAACTATACAAATCCAAGATACCCACTACTGCTTTGTTTTCAGTAGGGAACAGAACAATGCAATCCACTTTCAGTTTTGACAACAAGAAATGTCTTACTGAACCTATCAGTACCTCTACAATGGCAAGTGTGCTACACAGAAATAAACAGCAAATGTAGACTCAACAGTATTGCACTGATGTTGGAAATTACAAAGCAGCAGCAAAATTCAGCTACGACAGAAGCAAAAACTTTGTCAGGAGCTGAAACAAGAATTAAAACTTATGCTCTACTGTTCATCTCAATTAGGATTTAAAGGTGTACTGACAGTGTTGGCTGGCATGCTCTAAAATTCTGGTGTAAACAAGGCAGCATGGACTGCAAACATGCTAAACTGAGCCAAAGTTGAAGCTTCACTCAGACTCCTCTGAAAAACTCAGCTTAAGCAATTGATACGGGAGGTCTGATTCTAGTTTTCCTCTGTGCTCTTCACAGAGCCACTATGTTCTAATCCAAGAATATTGTGGGACTTCATGTCTTCTAGACTAAATTTGAAGTGTTTGGGGGTGGAAGGATGTTAAGGTTTTGTCTGCTTGGACATTCATTCCAGATGCAGCTTTGGGTAATGGGAAGGGCTCCATGCTGTTTTAATGTTTTGTTAGCACACCTGAATGAGCGCTCACAAACATGTAGGGAAAAGGCTAAACAAATGTAACAAAGGCTGCTCTTTTCAAATGCTTTTGTACAGCAACACGGACCAAAAAAAGTTTGTTATTTTTAAAATGTATGTAAATTATAGGGCATGTCTAGTCCTGGCATGTGATGTCCAAGCTGCAACCTTTAACAGAGAAAGAAACAAACTATAATGAATCCTCAGATCTTTATCAGTTAAGGACTGCAGCTCTGCCTAGGAAAGCACTGCCTTATCAGTCACCTTATTTGTAATATACATAGTTACCAAACTGTACTTAATGTCTGACTGGCACATTGGTGAACAGGGAATGGGACTAACCAAAAAGCTATTTTCATCTCCAGTGGACAAGATACTCCTATTCAGCAACAGGAAAAGGAGAAATAACCTTTTATTTGCATACCTTAACTTTTAGAAAGCAGGTTAACATCTTGACTCCCTGCTTCCTGGGGTCCAGATTCAGATTCTCTGAGGAGACAGCATAAAGGAGGGGAATAAATGGGTTGTAGATCAGCTAAAGGCAAAAGATAACTCTAGAGTGGTGAGGCCTTGAGAAATGGGACACTCTCTCAGCTCCCCATATTATTTAAAACTAAGCAAATGTGTTTCAGTTCCATAGTGCCATGATGTCATCTAATCACCAAGGAATTGCTTTAAAAATGCAGAGCATTATTGAACATGGTGACCATGCAAGATTGAATTTACTAATTCAGTTAGAGCTTGTTTAGACAGCTACTAAACACTCTCTCACATGTGCTGACAATACACCAACAACGAACATACACTTCCACTGTTTCAGTTCTGGGGGTCTATGGCTATGCCTGCACTAGTCAATTAATCTGGACTAAGCAAGCTTTGCTTTTTCACGTCAGTAATCATAGCACCAGCAAGCTTAGTCCGGACTAATTTTGTCCAGGTCTACACTACCCTATTCCTAAAAAACTGCTTAGTTCAGACTAATAAATTTGAGTGGTTAGTCCAGACTAGTGCGATGTAGACACAGACTAATGGCTTAATTCAAACTTTTTCATTCAAACTAAGCCACTTGGCTAGTTCAAACTAGAAAACTGCTGTTAGTCCGAAATAGCCCAAGGTTCGGACTAACCTCAAGCTTTTTAAGTTCGGACTAGCAAGTCAAAACTAAAAAAAGCAGACTTAGACATAGCCTATGAGTCCAGTCATGCTTAAATGCCCAGGAGTTCTCAAATGCAAGCAGATCTCACCTATGATGCTCACAGACCACATAACAGCACAAGCCAAAGACCCAAGCCTCACTGAAAACTTACAAATGCATAGCTGGAAACCAGTCTTGCTTACCTGCATGCCAGCATCATCCAAATCAGTATCAGACGGAGAAACTTGCACAGGAATAGAAGTGTGACCTCTTTTGGAAGGACACACTCTATGCAGCCATCACAGCTGGGGCCTAAAGGAGCTCACGCCCCGCTTCCCACCACTGGAGACCCTGAGATCCCTCTCCTCTGCACTCCCACCAGAGGGTACCCTATGCTCCCACCACCGATGACCCCATACTGCCTCCGTAACTAATCACACCTCTGCCTCCCCCACTACCTCAGGCTCTGCTCACTGCCCCGCTAATACTGATTAGGTGGCCTGCCACTTACATCACCTCTGCTGATTGATGGAGGTGGAGAAAGGAGTGGGGATGGTGAGCACCAGAGAACTCTGGCTTCTGTAGGAGGGGATCTGCCTGCCTAGCACTGCAGCTTAGAGCCCTGTCAGCTTCAGCCCAAGGGCCAGAGGAGTTCTGTCCACTGCCAATGGGGGGGGGGTAGGGGGGGCTTGCCCCTTCTTCACAACCCGATTACATGTAAAGTTCACAAGACTGTATTTTGGTGTTTAAACTTCATGAAGAGTAATGGGATGCTGCATGCACTGTTTTCAAGGTACCTATATCCCTTTAAAACGTAATAGTGAATATATTTACAGTGCTTATAATACCCTGGTAACTAAATAACCCACTGAAGGAGAAAGCCACCTTATGTGATGCACAGGAAGAACTTTAATAGAAAAGTGACGATTCTTGTGCATTTGAAGGCAAGTGGACGTTGTGTGTGATGATCAAAGACAAAGGGCATTCCTCTTCCTCCACCCTCTAAAAGCAAGCCCACATGGGTAGTCATCCTGTCATCTTTTTTTCTGTAGAAAAAGCTACAGGTATGAAGAGAAGGGAAAACTCATTATCTCTGGACTGCATGGATTATAACATGGTAGAATAACTGAATGAGGAGACAGATTCCCCAGGTACTCCCAGTAGAACTAACAGGCTTTAGGAAACTGGTAGATTATTATATCTCTGTTACTTTTGGAAAGTATAAATTGTGACTCATCTGTACATGTATTTTTATCTGCTTTAACCTCCCAATAACTCTCATTCCCTTTTCTTAATTAACAAACCTTCAGTTAATTTACTACAGAATCAGCTACGAGCATTATCTTTGGTATCCTAGATTTCACACCAATGGATCCGAGGTAAGTGACTAGTCTTTTAAGACTCGAAACAATGAGTATTTTGTAATTTTTGATGTCAGTAACCATTTATCACATCACCATCTTGTCCAGCAACAAGATAGATTGCAGTGTCTAAGGGGACTGTCTGTGACTCCATTATAAGTATGGCTTTAGTTAACCTGTGATACTATTGACATTGCAGACTCTGCATTACTAGGCTTCCACCACAATTTTGACAGTGGGAGCCCCAGCTGCCCCATGTCTGAAATCACAGCCCCCCAGTCTCAGCTCCAGGCCTCCATTCCAGTCCCAGGCAGCTGGCAGTAGAAAAAGCATGTTAAATAATGGACCTCATTTCAACAAATAATAAGGTTCATTAATACTTTTCTGCAACTTTCCAAGGCTTGTCTGTAACTTGGCCAGAATTCCTTTGACAGTCATCCCACAGTTCAAGTAGGGCCTTAATTACAAGGCTATTGTAGTACTTGGGAGCTCACACTTGGTTCCGGCTTGGTGGAATCCAACTGTAGAACATAGTATCACTTTGGGGCATCTGTCCTGCTATTGACAGTTTGCCCTGAGGTAGGCATTCATGGTCATGAGCCACTCCAAATACCTAACAACTAGATTTTCAACATATAATTTACTCGACTTGTAAGCAACATGAAAACAGGTCACTTAATTACAGGAGCTAAAAGAAAGTCACTGAGCCACAGAACTACATCCACTGGTGAAGAGAGTATTTTAAATTGATGGTAAAACAATGCTGTTTGATTCACTTTATAAATGTATTCTACTCACTGTTAACAGCTGACTTGTCTCCCAAGAGAAAGGGAAGCCTGAACAAATGAAACTCCTATTGAACTTTGCTTAGCACACAGAGAAACACAAGGAAATGTCAACCCCTAAGCATACAGCTTTCCTGAACCACCTCACAAACGGTTTCGCTCTATGCTAAGCTGTAGTATGACTTCACCACCTATAATCCCTATGGCACGTGTGAATACTTACACTATACTAGATTATCAGTAAGGTGATAACACTTGCATACTGTACCTGCTTGGCATGATTTGAATGAAGCTCCCTCAGGACTGCTAGAGTTTCCCTTCCTGTTAATATGCACCTGCACCAATTTCAAAAGCAGTAAAAGCATGAACCATATTTACAGCTTTACTCAAAAACACAGTGTAAGCCTGAGCAAACCTAACACAGTGCTAATGACCATCCATGCTAATCACTGAACACCTGGCATCTAGAGCTAATCCTCATGCAAGGCAAAGTGGAGAGTACCATGCACAAATAGAGCAGGAACAACAATCCCCCAGTCTGAGTCATATTCTTCAACTTTACAGCTCAGCTAATATTTTACAAGCTGTTTATTATAAGCCAGGCATGGCCAAAATGCAGTTTGTGAGCTGCATAAAGCTCTTCAAAGAAAAAGTGCAGCTCGCGGAAGAGCACAGCAGGGAAGTGCAGCATGGTCGGAGACAGGGGGAGAAGTGTGGCACATTCAGGGACAGCACAGAAGTGGCAGCATGGTCGGGGACATGGGGGAAGCACAGCATGGTTGCGGAAGGCAGGGCAGAGGCAGCATGGTCAGATGGCAGAGATGTGTGGCATGGTCGGGGTCAGCAGAGAAGCAGCTGCATGGTCAGATGGCAGGGAGGGAGCATGGTGTGGTCAGAGACCACAGGGAAGCAGCAGCATGGTTGAGGATGGCAGGGAAGTGGCAACATGGTCAGAGACAGTGGGGAGAAGTGTGTCATGGTCAGGGACAGCAGAAAAGTAGCAGCATGGTAAGAGACGGCAGGCATGGTCAGGGAGGGGGAGAAGTGCGGCATGGTTGGAGACGGCAGGGAAGCAGCACTGTGGTTAGAGATGGGAGAGAAGTGCAGCATGGTCAGGGAAGCCATGGCATGTTTAGATTTTTTTCATAGGCCCTAATGCAGTTTACTCGTTTAAAAAAAAAAAATCGTGTTTTACAAGTGCTAAACATGATGTGGAATACTAAGAAATGAAAATACAAAGGAGAAAAGTATAAAACTGAACATAGATTACTTTCAATTTTTGGCACAACTTACTGCTGTGAAGCATTGTATTCCACAATGGAATTTGTTCAATCAAAATATTGCGCAATACTTAGAGATCAGCACCTGAGAGAGCTTTTACGCAGTGCATCGACAAGTTACTGCCCAGATTTTTTAACAAAACCACCACTAGCCTGCAGTGTTTTACGCTGAGCGACAACTACGTTTTTACTTTATAGGCCTAGTTTTCATGGTAACCTTAAATAAGCATTTGAATCTGACATCAATAGGATCAATATTTGCCTGTTTTTTACAATAAAATTAAAGTGTACAATGAATTTTAAACTTAGTAATTTTGAAGTAGGCAAAAGTATATCATTATATGCCTCAGTGTGGCTCTCAAAGGTTTAATAATCAACTTGTGCAGCTCTTCAGTTTCGTAAGTTTGGCCACCCCTGTTGTAAGCAAATAGACACTGAATAAAAGCTGCATTCATATTGCCATTGGTGTAAATCAGAATAACTCTCTTGAACTCAATGGAGACGCATCCATTTACACCAACAGAGCATGTGGCCCTATATTTCCAGATCAGCTTCTCCCATTTTAATTTGAAAGTTAGACTAAGTAGTTCGTAGGCTGCTCTTTAGATATCTAATTTGATTCAAGACGTGTGTGTATTTGCTTAAGTTTTGACGACTACATTAACCAGAAACAGGGAACTACCTCTAAGTCCTTGTCGAGAAAATCCAATCATCAGAGCAGCTAACCACTTGCCATAATGGAAAGCAGTAGAATTTTAAAAACCACAACCAACCCTGCAAGTAAAGAGAACAAATCATACACTGGGTTTTTGAGTCAATGCACACCAGTGACCTTTGTAACTGACAGAACTCAGTTAAGGAAACAACAACAACAAAAAACAGGGATGCATTAGCTTTATAGCCTTGCCACTATCAACAGGTACTGTGTGAAAGGCAGAATTATACTGACGCAACAAGCACAAGAAAGGAACATTGGGAATACATGGAAGGTTTAAAGCCAAATGGCCAGAGAACAAAAATGGCTTGCACACTTCACTGCCTCTTTCTGATGCACAAGTAAGATCTGGAAGTTCAGCAGGAAAGTTTTAAAAACATTGATGCTTTTGTTTTCCTTAGAGCTATCAGGAAGATTACATTCAGCATTCCCCAAATGTCATCAGTAAAGGCCATCCACCTAGCTGCTCTTTGTTCTTCCTCTTTACCCAGCCCACCAGCTCCTTTGGCCCCAGGGAAACTTAGCTTGAGGAGTCAGCAATTCTTCCAGCATTTCCTTCCCTCTGAACTACAGCTGTTGCTGGAGTCCTACTCCAAAAAGGGGGGGAGGGAGAGAGGGAGGTTTAACATTTATGCTGATTGTCTGGAAATCTGGGAAAGAAATAATTCAAAGAATCCTGCAGGCTCAAACCTGACCTCTCCCCCTCCTCACCACCACAAAGTGGCAACACACCACAAAGATGGCACTGCTAGGCAAATAAATGCAGGGAAACGTAAGTCATGGGGGATCAGGTCACACTAACAGCAAATCAAAGCCGTTGTTAAGATTCAAATGCTGGGAAACAGCACATAGGATTCTTTTCCCATTACAACAGGTGATTTGACCTCACCCTCCTCTATGTGCCGTTTCCCAGTGTTTGAATCGTAACAGCAGCTTTGATTTGCTGTCACAGTGTGACCTGATCCCATGACTTGTACTTCCCTGCATTTATTTTCCTCCCATTCTATAGGTTCCCACATCTTCAAAGCACCTGATGAAGTGGGATTTTCTCCCACAAAAGCTCATACAATAAATAAATTTGTTAGTTTTAGCAAAAAGAGTATGGAGATTTTAAACCAGGGGTCTCAAACTCAAATCACCACAAGGGCCTCATGAGGACCAGCACAGGGTACATAAGGCCTAGTACCTTAGCCCAAGGGCTGCACCACTGAAACCTTTTCATACAATGATATTGCAAATATCGGTAATAACAGTGTCACTGCAGGCTGTAGGAAACAGCTTTGGGACCGCACGTTTGAGACCCCCTGCTTTAAATTGTTGAGGATTAAGGTCTTGGTTCCCCCACAGAACCTAGAACACCGTCCACAAATGTGGAACAGGCAACTTCAAAGACCCTGAAGAGATTCTGTACCAGGTAAGTAACTGCAAGGAAACTAGAGAACTTTTCTCCCCAGATATAGGTCATTAAAAACTCTTGGCACTCTACAAGAAATGTACATATAGCCATCTCAGCACACTTTCCACTCTGGCCAACTTAACTGTTCTCTTTTTCAAGACGAAAATTAGATCCACAGTTTACCAAAGCATGAACCAGGCACAGAATAGCAAAGGCAGGGGGATATAACATAGATTAGTGGTTTTCACACTTTTTTGCTTGAGACTCAGTTGGAAAAAAAAACATTTATGTCCACGAACAGTTAATTTCTCAGCAATGTATTCCAGTCTTTGGTGGTGGCAGGAGCAGGGAGAGGCATGACCCTGTGCCTGAAGGTCTGAGACCCAGTACAGGTCCTAACCCTAAATCTTAAAACCACTGACATAGATTATCAGATGCAACATGGTGGTTTTAAATATGGCAGGTTCTATAAACTGAGCATGAAATAAATTTGCCAAGGGTCTAGGAAACTCGTCAATGCCTGACAGGAACACTTCTCATTACTCAGGTGTGCCAGTTCCACTCACTGAATGGGTGGTGGGGTCACTCCTACCTTAAGAACATTTCCTGAAAGAGAGAGGTTAAGACTGTCTCAGGACAGTGGACTCTGCATGACACTGGCCTGATGTCACAGATTTTAAACCCCTCACAGATACTTTGTGGCACCTGACTGATAACTGGTATGTGAGGTGCACAATCTGCACTGCAGCTCCTAAAGCACTTGCCATTTTGAGCAACCCATTCCTCCATCCCCACTCTGTCTGTGAAGAGTGCTACACCTAACTGGCTCTTCAAGATGCATCCAGCAGCCAAAATAGCAGGAAGAGCTCCCCGCATAGGTAGGCCCCCAGAACCAATATAAGGGAACAAAAAACAAATCCCATACAAAAAACTTCACTTAATCTTTTAATTGAGGAGTGCAAGTGGAGGCACTTCTAATTTGAAGTTATGCCACGAGAGAGAGCAGATGGAAGGCAAGGCACTTTGGCTAGGGACTGGGAAAAACAACAACAACAACAAAAAAAACACAAAACCAAAAACATCCACCAGAAAATAAATATTTGCATGTGGCTGGAACAAAACATTTTAAGAAAACTTCCCATACAAGATGACCTCAGGCCAAACCGCCCTCAGGTCCATGCATGTAACTCTTGCTGAAGTAATTTGGACCTGCACATATTTATACAGAAGCAGCATCTGGCCCATTATGTGTAGCTACTGAAGGGAGGGGATGCGTTTCATGAACTATGAGCCAAATTCTGGAATTATTTCTCTTAAAAAAAAAAAAAAGCAAACAAACAATTGCCTTGAATCAGTGAAAGATGTGACTGAATTAAGGCTGCAGGATTTGCTGCAATACTTGGGGTCATTAAAGATGATGTAAAGACAGGCACCTTAGAAGGCATGACAAGTAATTGCATTGGCCTTCCAGTTCCAGACACCTGAGGTCTGGGTTTGTACCTGAATATGAATGGTGGTGGTCCGAGTTGTCCACATTACAGAGACACACATTTGCACAATTGTCAATCTGTCCAAGCGAGACAGAGCACTGGTAAATCAAGGTTATTGCAAATCAGAACTGAGGCGTAGAGAAGGAAAACTGAACAGAGACCACCACACTCCAATTGGCTCAAGCCAAAGCTATTCATCTTCAAAGTACAAATTCACAAGAAGTCAAAAAAGGATGAAGTTTTTATGATCATACACTATCTCAGATAGCTTGAGACAGTTACATTGTGTTTCCTTACTCAGTATTTGCTTTAACAAACCAGACTTTTTTGTAATGTAAACTGCCTGATATAGAGAGACCCCTATTAATATCTTACTTAAATTGAACTATGCATTTCTTGCTTCATCTCTCATGCCAAGATTTCTCCATCTTTGGCTGAGTTAAAGATTTTTTGCTTATTGTTTTTCCTCCCACTTATACTATAAGTCATGCATTCACTGGGGTTCTGGGGAGGCGGGGGAGGGAGGATGTCACTTTATGAGGCACACAACCTATACCTTCTACAATATGAAGTTTATTATAAAGAATGGAAAACTCTGATTAGTGTAAACTAAAGATCTCCTATTAAGCTCTGGTTTCATGTATTAAACTTTTTGTGAACCTCAATCAAACCAGACACTGAAATAAAACACAGTCAAACAAAAAGCTGCTCGAAAGCTGGTCAAGACAAATATTACTACATGGCCAGAGCCAGTGGACTATACAGAAACAAATTTATTTTATCTTTCCTTTTAAATTACAGAAGATGATCTTTTACTCAGCAATGCTTTTATTAAATTGGAAACTCCGTACATCAGAATTAAATATGTTCTATCTACTCAAAATGAAGTATATTATTTATCACTAATATTTAATGACAAAAACCTGATAACTTTTTCAGATTATACCACTGACTCCCTCTAGTCATGCACCATTGGTTCTATTTGTCATTAGCATTATCACAGTGCATAAACTCTAGCTTATACAGCAAGTTTGGTAACTCAGCTAGAAGACTGTACCTACTACTGTATTTTTCAGATTGTTCAACCCAACTAGTTTAGGTGTGTGAGAGTCTGTCTAATATTATCTATTATAATCCCTAAAAAGCCTCACTTAGTCAATTCCTATTTCCAATAACATACTTATGGCAAGAATTTGTCAGCAAATGGAAAGTCATCACTAAAGGAAACTCTATAAACCACTTAAACCAGTCAAGCACCCTTTGAAGTACATATTCCAGCCAATCTTTAAAATAAATTGTCTACCTACTGTTCTCCATTTTTTTTATTTTTAAATGGTACAAATACATTGAATTAATATTTTTAGTTTAGTTTCCAGGTAATGGTGCATTTCTCCTTTTTAAACAATGTTTAAGCGCTGCAGATGCTGCCTTTATAACCTTGAAAACAGAACAGATGGACAAGTGGGATATAACTGGGCACAGTTCAAGCCAACTGGAGGCAGTCACCTCTGACCTGCAACTTGGAGTGCCTTACTATGCTTTGGTCTAATACAGGCGTGGCCAAACTGTGGCTTGGGAGCCACATGCAGCTCTTGAATGAAAAAGTGCAGCTCGCGGAAGAACGTCAGCAAATCAATTTAGGAAAGCAGCCACAGCTTAGGAGTTTTAAATCTCCCACCCTGAGCATGATCTGAACATGCTCAGAGCGTGCTCGGGGGTTGCGGAGGGCAGCGAAGCCCAGCCTGTGCCTGGCCACTGGAGCAGCCAGGTAAGGGGGCCTGCCTGAGGGAGCCAGCTTCAGGGCCTCGAGATTCAGGAGGAGGTTGGAACAAAAGGGAGAAGCGTGGCACTACCTTCAATTTCTGGTACAATTTACTGCCGTGAAGCATTGTATTCCACAATGAAGTCTCTGAAATCGAAACATCATCCAATACTTACAGATCAGCGCCTGAGAGCGCTTTTACGTACTGCAATGACAAGTTAGTGTCCAGATTTTAAAAACCTTGCCACTAGCCTGCACTCTTCTACATTGAGTGACAGCTAAATTTTTACTATACAGACCTAGTTTTCATGGTAACCTTAAGGAACTATTAGAATCTGACATTAGTAGATATTTTCCCTCTTTTATGATAAAATTGAAGCACACAATGAATTTTAAATGTAGTAATTTTGGCACAGGTAAAAGTACATCATTATATATCTCAGTGAAGCTCTCAAAGGTTTAATAATCAACTTATGCGGCTCGAGTTCCCCGAGTTTGGCCACCCTTGGTCTAGTAGTTCCTACCTGGGCTACCCAGAAACAGCCATCCAGCATACACACCATAACCTGAGTGTCTAGTGCAGCCTGCCAATTACATCCTGGCTCTCAGCAGCCTTGGTCAGACCGCAGGGTGACCCCAACACATCCGTCACGATGGATCTTTCCCCAGAAGTGTGTGTTCTGTACTCCTCTCTTAGACAATACTAATATTTTAAACCTGTTACTCCTTTTAGGGAATAATATGCCATCAGTACCTGAAATAGAGTTATCCAGACACAAACTCACTGGATTAGATAAATCAGTAAAACGTTTAATAACTACAGGGATGTTTTTTAAGTGAGTACAAGTAATGAGGCATAAAAGTCAGAAATGGTCACAAGAAAAATAAAGCGCTCACTGGTATCTACTTACACTATCTTAGTTGAAAAGCAAGCTCTCTCGTCACATAATCCATCGGATTAGTGACCACACTTTTTGGTCAGTTTAGAACCTCTCTGCCCTCAAGTCCAGTGACTATTTCCTTTATCTTCTTAAATACAATGCCAGAGATACCAAGAAGAAGGAGTGTCTTGGGGTGTTCGCCCCTTCTTCTTACTTCCAGTCCCCCTCTTAAAAAACATTTCCAGAAGAGAACCAAGAAACCATCTATGTGGAAGCATGTTCCCTGCTGTTTTTTTTCCACCTCTGAACTTTTTCCTTCTTCCTGCTTGATGATTCTGTTTATTGCTTAAATGCAAATTACTGGTAAGTAAAGCACACATTCCTTTGGCTAAGACTAGTTTGCCAACTTCTGCCTGGGCAGGGCTTTGGAACATGTGTTAACAACAATACAGGGGATCTTATAACTTACATGCAGCGTTGCCACACACATTCAATCAAGACAATAGTGACCAGCAAATTATGAATTTTCAAATGATACCTTACAAGGGTTACCTTGCACAAGGATTATTACAACAGTGTGCAGGGTGTGATCATAAGGTGGATTTCATCATAACATACAACACCAGCTGAAGAATCCTGAGGTGAGACTGTCTGAATCTCAACAAGATCCTGTAATTAAACTGAAGTATTTAAAAAAAAAAAAACACAAGAAAAAAACAACAGTCCTCGAAGAAAGATAACTGCCCTTTACAACAGACCCTCAAAAATAAACACACCAGTAAAAAGCCACGTATGTATTACCCACAGTACAATTGTAAATTATCTGTGCTAACCCTAACTGGGCTGTGTATTTTCAACATGTTCTTCACTTTGAATACCATTTTCATTAGAAAATACATTTTATTTTTTAAATTTAGGCATTCCAGAAACTTAGACAACATTATCTGAGTGCACTCTGAATGTTGATAAATAGGAATATGGTTTATGACTGACAAATGAGATTTACTATGCCCTTATTCTGCCCTCATTTAAATCAACATGAAGTTTTGCTTCAACTGGAGCAGAACTAGGCTCCTGTCACAAGCATATGATTTTTTTTTTAAAGTAATTCTGTTAATAACCTAACGGGCCAAATCCATCGATATAACAAAGATGAAGTTAGCAAAATTCTACTGAGAGACTTTCAGAACAAGTAGCTCTTCATAGTTTTGTACTTGCATCAAGACTGTGAGCCAAATTCTGCTCACACTTACCCCAGAGTTGTTCCAGTTATTTAAATGGAGATACTCTGGGCTCACACCAGGATGAATGTGCACAGAATCTGGCCCCATCTCTATACAGCCCAACCAGCGAATGCACCCACTCATAAATTCATCCACACTCTTAAAAATCTATTGTATACTGAGAGAGGGTTTGCATTGCACTGTCTACTGTAAAGGTAAAATAAAATGAGCCCTCTTTCAGAAGACGAGCGGTTATGTAACTAGAAAGTACCAATACTAACATAACTGTGGCTACTACATGATGCAATTCACCTGGCTCAAAGTGAACTGAAGGTTATGTCTAATTTGAGTACCACTGTCCAGGATGTTAGAAATAGCTGTCATTATAAACAAAGCTACAGCAATCTGATGATAGACTAGTGCCACATCCTGAACTCTATCCAGAGGCAACAAAGATCTCCCAGAGGGCCAAATCCCAAGTGGGGGATGCATACGACGTACAGAATATTAGCACAGATTCTCTCTAACTACCATGCCTCCTACAAACAGATTTTTTTTTTTACTACAGCTCAACCATTTTTAAAAAACTGAAGTTTGATACAAAAATTCAGTGAAAAATATTTTGCCTTTTTCTCCACTCACCAGCTCTGGTCTTGACAGGTGGTTCACCAGGTGGGTAATCCTACTGATCATACCCTCGCAACACATCTGCTGCTCCCCACCTTACCCTCACTTAAATCTCTGTAGGGATAGCTACAGTCAAGCCCTGCTCTCCCGTGCTCAGAGACTCAGGATGCCTGAAATCTGTGCCCAACTATGCCTGACACGGATAGCGCAACCACAGCATCTACACTGCTTTTCACGGGACTTCTATGCCAGTGAAAAAGACAGGATTTGGGACACACAAGCGTTCAATGGACTGTCCCCCAGAGTATGGAATGAGGGAATTGAGTCCTCAAGAACAAAATGAGTTGCTGCTACAGCTAACAAAGTTTGTTTTATGTTCAAAGAAGACAGAGATCATGAACTGCTGTCAACTAACTCATCACTGAAACAGCAAAGCCATTATTTTAAAAAAAAAAAAACACATCAACACGCGCGCGCACACGCGCGCGCACACACACACACACAGGATGAGAATTTTAAGATTTTAAATTTCTTGATCCCAAACAAAGTGCTTGGAAAGTAAGGTCTGCAACACCACAGCTGACAAGAGCCAGAAAAGACAACCGCCGAATTAAGAAAATATCATACCTGAAATCACAAAAATGTTATTTATTACTAGGGTGGCAACATAACTTTGAAGGCCTTCTCACTTCCAATTACAAAGCTGACTCTGGCTCATGCTCAGAGGCTGTAACTGTGGTGTGTTGAAATTTGGTCTCAGGATGGCATATGGGCTCTAGGACCTTGCACAGGCATGGGGGTCCTAGAGCCTGAGCCTGAATGTCTATGCAGCAATTAAACAGCCTCTTCAACCAAGACCCTGTACATGCTAGAGAGTTAGTTATAGCACAATAAGCCGTCAAGAACACCGTCCATACTAGAAACTCCTTGTAACACTGTAAGTGCCCTCTTATTCCACAATAATAAAATCACATAAGTGAGAGGAATAGTTACTGTGCTATAATGCCTGTGTGAACAGAGCTGTGAATTGGTTGTGCAGTAACTAGCACCTGGAAAAATTCAGGAGTGCCAATCAAGGCCACTCTGGGAGGCTTGAGCTGTCAATTTCACAACTCTAACAGAGCAGGGAAATTGACAAGTAATGGAAGGTCAATTTCCCTGCTATAGGATCAGGCAAATTGACATGGGGGCTGCCCTGGGAACTGAAGCCCCAGCAGCTTAGCCGTCCTCCACCAGGGCTCCCCAGCCCAGGCAGCAGGGGGCAGGCATCCACCAGGGCTCCCTGGTCCCCAGTGGCTCCACGGCTCCAGCCACAGGAGTTCCTGGGGCCCCAGCCGCAAGGCTGGCAACTGCTGGGTTCCCCAGTTCCCAGCGGCTCTGCACCTGCAGCCGCCGGGGTTCCCGGGGCCATGGCTGCAGGGCAGGCACCCACCGGGGTTCCACAAAAGTCCAGCAGCTAGAGATGCATACCCACGGGGACCCAGGAACCCCGGCAGATGCCTGCCCTGTCACCAGGACTCCAGCAATCCTGGTGGCTGCAGCTGTGGAGCCCCCAGGGAACCCTGGCGGCTGCTGCCACAGAGTCACCAGGGACCCAGGAGCAAAAGCAGCTGTCTGCCCTGCCACTGAGGACCCGGAAATCCCAGAGGCTGCAGCTGCAGAATGGTCAGAGGCCCTGGAACCTTGGGGGCTGCAGCCATGGAGCAGCCAAGGCCCCAACAACCTCGGCAGCTGTTGGAGTGCTGGGGACCTCAGGCACAATGCCAGGGTCCCCAGCAAGGGTGGGTGGGGGAGTAGCCTGTGGGCTCTTGGCTCCCTGCAGTTCCTTCCGCCCATTGGAAGTGGTCCTAGCGAGGATACACTCCAAGAGCAAAAGGAAGAGTGTGTGGATGCAAACTGGACGATAACTAAACCGTGTTTATTACAACACAAAGACTCATTGAGGAACAATTTTCTAGTATAGACATAGCCTGATCCCCAGACAGCTGGCACAGGGAGTTGTAAAATAAGTGATAAACTTCTTAATAACGGTGTTTCATTAATAAGATACTTTTCAAAAGTCTGTCACCGCTTCCTAAAAAAAAAAAAAAAAAAAAAAAATCAGTTAATACTTAATTTTCCATAATGAAATTACTTAATTCTTCTTAATAATATTCTTTCTGCTAACAAAGCAGTAACGATTTAACATTACACCACAAGTTTCATTGAAGCAGTGACAGTAACACTCCTCTTCCCCTACTACTCCACCGCCTCCCCCCTGTTCATCAGCTCCATTTTACTCAGCTTCAGTCAGAAAGACCTTCAAACCTCAACATGAGTACCTGCACAAGCTGTTTAGTAGCTGTTTTGTTGCTGCATTCCAGACTTGCACAGCCTGGAGATCCGAAACAAAAAAGCAGCTCAGCACAATGGGTCAAGCTTGAACCTTGTCTCAGATCTGAATGAGATATCAATTGTGATGCCCTTAAAGTTTATAAAGATGAAACAGGGCCATTATCGCAGAGTCATCCTGGAAGAACATGCATAAACTTTACAGCAAGGCAGGGGTAACTTGTGTAGGAATGAGGTTGTGAGGGAAGAGTATTTTGTCTAAGGATAACATTTTCACAAGTCTTTAAAAGGAGGTGGTAACTAACTCTCTTAAGATATGCCTATGCTACAGTTAAAAACCTACGATTGGCCCATGCTGCAGACCTAGGCTAAGGGGCTGTTTGACTGAGAAGTGGGAGGGCCCCAGAGCTTCATCTGCAACCCCAGCCTGAATCTCTACACTGCAATGAACCAAAGAGCCCTGCAGCCCAAGTCAGCTGCCACAGGCCAGCTGTCGGTGTCTAATTGCAGTAAGAAGTACCCTCCAGCACTGTGGAAAACAGCAGCTTTTCAGCCAGATAATTTAAAGGACCCCAATACATACTGCATTTATCGGAAAGTAGACAGGTTCAGTTTTGGTGAGAGGAATGGGATGCTGAAAAGACTGATTTTCATAACCAACTGAAGCTCTGATCAGGCAGTCAAGCCTTTTCACTATTTTATCTTCCTTTATCGCAACTGTTTTAATAGAGATGTAACATTCTACTTACTGCTACATGCTCCCTCTCTCTAAAACATTTTGCCACCATCAGCTTTGCTACCTAAACTAACAATAGTGCACATCCAGTCACCTAAAGTTACAGAGTTTCCCAAGATGCCTTGGGAAGTATGACTGCTTTAGTAGGCTTCATAATCTGCTAATTGATGAATAAGCCACTTGCATTGCAAACTTGAAGGAAGGGTAGGAGAAGAAAAAGAGAGAGACCCCAAGGAATGACATTTGACCTTAACTGCTAGCGACAACATGACAAAACCAATTGGAAGCATAGCTCAAACCAAGATACAACATGAAAGAAAAAGCCTGGATTCTAGGGGAGAAACTAATAAGGATTTTAAAGGTTTCAAATCGACTTGCCCGGCTATGCCACATTTTCCTTGACTTTATATTTTAGCAGCAGAGAAGCCAACACCCTTGAGCATGAACCATCCTTTCAACCCTCTGCCCAACGAAGAGGGTATGCCAAAGGAAAGCATTCACTCCACACCTATCTCCCATCACTTCCATGACTTACGATATGAGTCAGCCCATATGAAGTTCAGGAGTCTTTGAACAGACTTTTCTAGTCTGGACGACACTTCTTTCCCTTACGTCCTCGCAGGCCTTAATCCTCCCTTGCATGACTCAGCAGCCACAATCAAAGCACTTACTCCGAGCTTGCTCCTCAGCCTGCCCTGTCAATCCTTTGACCAGTCACCAAGGCATGAGAAAGCAAGACTTATGCTGCACCCTCCCTAGAGGGAGGATAGCTTTATCCTGGCAACCCTTACAGCCCCACAAAGCTTTAAGGAGCAAAGGAGTTTCAGCCAAGCCCAGCTTTCCCACACGCTGGCACAGAGTACAGTACATAGGCATAATTTTCTTTCCAGTTACACCAGCATATCAGGGACTCCAGTGGAATTACTACCGACTTACAGTACCAAGAGGCGACAATCAAGGTCGGTGTATTTACGCACAAGCGCACGTGGACCCCTCAGAAAATGGTTTCCCATATTTTGTAAAAATTATGAACATTTTCTATCTGAAAAATCAAATAAATGAACAATAGGAATAGCAGCAGTTACTGCATTCTGTCCTCTAGGTCACATCAATCCTAGTTAGAGACAAAGAAAGTGACTTAAAAATTATGCATCCAGCAGCATCACACTTTGAACACTATGAAATATTTCTTCCACTGCATAAGATGCCTGTTTTAACAGAATCTGCATCTGACTTAACAGGCTAATTTATTGAAGAGATAGGCGCTGATAATAAAAAACATAATGATAAGCACTGTATTGAAAGCTTAACAGTAAACAATACACTTGAGGTTTGTTTAAAAGAGTTTTCTATTTATTCATATTATTTTCTGAGACCATTCCCACCAAATGGAGACTGGGAATAGACCTTCAGTTTGTTTTCAAAAGAGCACTACTAGAAATATCACCACACACAAGACATTAAGTAAATATTTCTTTACATGGCTTTCCTTTCACTAGATCTGTCAAGATATGTACAGGTCTTGACAGTACTATCTTTAATTAAATTTTCACACTCATACTTTAATGTAATTTAAATAGATTATTAGTTGTCAGAATATAGTATAAATTTTGTTTACGATTTAGTTATTTTAAGTACTTACACTGAGGAAACTCATTTAACCCCATGACTGAGTAGCATTAAGTGTTGAGATGAGACTTCTAAAGAGCTTCTATTGCCCTTTGCACTCTTGCAATAATCTTAAATTACTACAACTTAATTGCAATTTCAAGGCACTAAATCGAGATTTTTTTTTTTTTAATTGCACGGGGAGGGTCAATGGTGGTGGTGGGGGGAAATCACTTAGTCCTATTGCTCAGGTAGTAGGTTCTTTCTGAAAAGAAGCTGATTTTGCTCATCCTTGTCTATATTCAGTCGTTTGTGGAACATTATCATCTTCATTTTCAGAACTGGACTGAATAAATAACTATCCGGTTTACTCTGACTATTCATTTAATAAGTATTGTGACACATGTGGGAGATAGCAAGTCGTATTTTTGTCAGGGACACTTGCAGTGCCTAGTCATAAAAGGATTGTGCTGTAGTACAGAGTGCAAGCCAAAAATTGTTATTTTTTTCTTTTTTGGTCACTACCTTAATGCTGAAACTAGTCATTATTTCCTTCAGGTTTTTTAGAACTTTCTCCCCCCAAAAGAAAATCTCTCTTGTGCCAGTGATTACGAGAAATAACTTGAGAGACAGTAAAGAATCTTCTGACTTTTTCTTAAATGCAAATTAAATTTAAACACTGACAATGTGCAAAATATGTATTCACCCACTAGCTCAGCTGCTTCTGTAATGGGCCAGTCCTGCTCTCACTGAAGTCTGACAGGAGTTTTTGCAACTGGAATTTTACTTCACTGCAAGCTTGATAGGCCCTTGCATGAAACTACAGTGCAATGGGCATTCACAAAGGTAAGACAAGGCCTGAACAAATGTGGTTTCTGTTCACAGGAAACCGACTACCTGTGCAAGTCTAGCTACGGTTTTCTCCAGTCCTTTCTCAGCTACATAAAACATTTCAGCTCAGTCCCTTGAAAGTTGCAATTAAACTGTAGTAATTTAAGATTATCACAGAGCAAAGGGCAGCAGAAGCTCTTCATGAGACCTCTCATCACTGAAATGCTATTCAGTCCTGGGGTTAAATGAGCTTCTTCGGTATAAGTACCTTAAACTAACTGAATCGTAAACAAAATTTATGCTATTTTCTGACCACACATGAGCTATTTAAATTTTATTAAAGCATCTGACAAAATGCAGAAAGACAAAAGCACCATCACAAACTACAAATAACTGCGCAGACCTGCTGAAATAACCATATTCCAAATACAAGTTCTATGTGAGTGCCACGTTATATAATTTTACCCGTACCACACATTAGAAAAATATTTCATGAAGGAACCACAGTCTCATCCAATTCAAACTATCCATATAAATGGCCACAAGACACAAGAATATTAGATACTGAACTGTGTTCCATTAAAAACCTTGCTACTTCCTACTAAACCTTCCCTTAATTTTTACAATATCATGAAACAAAATGGATTTGAGGGGCTTACATGTTTATGGTATTCTTGCAGTAACGATGTTAGTGCAAATTTAAGCTCTGTTAAACAGCAGTCTTCTCTAATAAAACAGCATTATGCCACATTTGCAACGCAACAGTGTTGAATGTACAATTCTTCCCTGAACTCTCCTTTTCCTTCTCTAGTAATATAAAAACCAGCTGGGTTACTATTACTATTGCTGGTGGAACTGATTTAAAGAGAAAACGTTTATAGCTTTTAAAAAACATCACCTATTACCCAAAATGGCTTAACAGCATGCATGTGTATGTTTAACATGCATACGTTAATTAGACAATAAAAATATATATGCTATAAAAAAACTACTGGCATTGCAATAAGTTGCGCAGTGTGGTTATGAAACCTTTGCCTATTAAAACAAAGTATAAGGCACTTATTGTGTGTCTGTTCTGCTCATTACAGAAATATTTAAATGACAGGTTTTCATTATACAATAGATGTTTACTTGTTATTTTCTGGTTAATATACATTAGCATAGCACAGAATTTGAAAATCTCTACTTCCATTCTTTCAGGGTGTTCTGTAGCAAGAAACTAGCTGGCGAGTAACCTCTGTGGAGTTTATGTTGAAACGTTTGAAAAGGGTTACAGAACACTACAAAAGGTTTCAAACAATATAACCACCCAATTTGACTGGCCCGTACTTCTGTTTTGTGTTACTTTGAGAAAACCGAACGCCCTGTGCTGATACTTTCTTTAAACAAAAGCATGCTAATTAAGTTTATCCAAATTAAATTCAAAAGAACATTACACAAACATGTGTGTGAAAAATCAGGACACGCTCAAAACCCAAAACTTCACCCAGAATGCTATGTTTTGAAATTAACCTTTGTCTTCTCAATTTCAACAACTGAGGGACATTTAAAAAGAAAGCCCCCCCCCCCCCAAAGGCGGCCCAAAGATAACCGAATTGCTCTAGCCCACATCAGCCCCTCGCCATCTACGAGCACGCGCTTCACTTCCTGACCATGTAGAGATCCTGAAACTTCAGAACCAGCTTCAGAAAACTTGAATGTTTAGCTAACTTGACGGAGGTGAACGTCACCCTTCCCCTCTGCAATGCCAGGCAGCAGAAATAAAATCAAACTGGAGCTCAATTAAAACTGTAGATGCAGCCCAGTCCCAAAGACTGATTAACCAGCTGCTTCTGCAAGTCAGAGCCTGAAGAGCTGGAAAACACTGGCTGAAATACTACAGATGTTTTGGGGGTTTGTTTGGGTTTTTTTCCTCTTATCTTTTGGTTTCCCAAGACCGACCCGCATTTGCAAGGGTGCCTTTCTGGATGGGTGAAGCCATAACCTCCCTGCCTGCTGGAAGAGCCCGGAGCTTTCCGCGAGGCAGCTCCTCCAAGAGCCCAGCAGCAGGTTGGTCTGATCGCTCCTGCCTTCCTTCACCCGGGTTGGCGGCTGTTTGCTTTACTTCTTTCCCCAAAGCGATGCCTCCCTCCCTCTCTGTGCCCCACAATGACTAAGGCAAGGCAAGCGGCTGCAGCCACCAGCCGGTGCGGCGAGGGGCTTGGAGGCGGCAGCGGCTCCTCTCGCAGCCCACCGCGCTCCGGTGTCAGCCCGGGAGGGGAGCCCTCAACCCAGCGGGCCGGCTTCCTCCTCCTTCCTCCGGCGGCTTTCAAACTTTCCCGCCGCCCCCGGGCCCCTCTGCCCGCCGACGGCTGCGGCGGAGACCCCCGGGACCTGCCTCCTCCTCCTCCTCCGCGGGCCGCTTTCCTCCGGGAAAATGAACTCGGCGGCTGCCCGAAGGAGACGCGCCCGGCTCGGGCCGCGGGAGCGGGAGGCAGGCGCGGAGGCTGCGGGAGTGTTTTCGGCCACGGACACTGCGAGCCGGCCGGCTTTTCCTGCGGCTCGGGGCAACTTTTCCGCCGCGGGATTTGGCGCCGGCCTCCCGAGACTTACCGCGGCGCCGGCCAAACTTTGGGCTGAGGCGGCCCCTCATGCCGCCGCCCGACGGTTGCTGGCTGCCGGGCCGCCGCCGCAACAGGTGGCGGGGGGCGGGGGGGGGGGGCGG
>ML681973.1:10112881-10193449 GCA_007922195.1 Podocnemis expansa
GCGCCGTGAGTCGGCCCGGCCCGGCCCGGCCCCTCCCCTCCCGCGCGCCGAGCCTGTGGCCGGGCAGCGGCGCACACGCGGCGCGCGATCAATAACAATGGAGCCCTCCGCGCGGGACTCGCCGCCCCCGCCGCCTCGCTCCGCTCCGCTCAGCTCCCAGCGCCCGGCGGCGCGGCCCCGGCGCGGGGAGGAGGAGGCGGCGCGCGCGGGCGCGGGCGCGGGGGGAGGAAAGTAGCCCCCCGCGGAGGGAGATGTTGTTATTTTTGCTGTGCTGCGTCTCTGACGTCACATCCACCTGCTGGGTAAACAACAAGGCGGGGGGGGCGGGCACGCGCGCGGGGGGAGGGGCGGCTGGCGGGCCGGGGCAGGCGGGGTCGGGAGGGGAAAGTTCAGCCCGAGGGCAAAGCCCGGGGGACAGCGCCCCCCGCCGGGGGGACCCCCAAACAGCCCCCCCACCGCGTGGCGGGCTGACAAACCCTCTCTTTCATCCTCACCCCCTGCAAGCAAGGCCTTTACCGGGAAAAAAAAAAGTTTGGAAAGTCATTGTGCCCGCAACTCCTACCAGACTCTTGCAACACCTCTAGCGTAGGGGCTAGCACCTCTGCTTAACATGCAAAGTCCTGGGTTCAAACCGCAGGCGGATGGACTGGATGATCTCAGGTCTCGTCCAACCCTGTGCTTGCATTCGGTTCCCGGATATAGGGAAAATCACCTTGCTTTGCCTCTTTAGGGCAAAATTGCCGCTGAGAGCCGGGGGAGCATTTGGTCAGAGGCAGGATGGGCACCTCCGCTCCAGCCAACAATGCAACTCATCGTTTCCACTTCCAACCGGGGCAGCCCTCTTCGTCTAGGAAAGCCAAGCAAAAAAGAAAGTCCTGAGGCACTCACAGACTAACAGGTTTATTGATGGCACGATGGGAGAAAAGTTCCAAAGGGGCAGGCCTCTTCCTCTAGTAAAGCAAGGAGTCTTGTGGTACGTAAAGACTAACAGAACTGGGATTTTCTCCCACAGAAGCTCATGCGATAGATAAATCTGTTAGTCTTTGAGTGCCACAGGACACCTTGCTTTTTTTGCTGATCATTTCAGGAACTTAGTGATTAAAAAATGCATTGAGTTTTTTCTTTAAAAATAAAAAAAAAAAACCAAAATGTATTAACTCACCTGTTGGTTCCAAGTGTTAAAGTCATGCTCTGCCCCAGTGTCATTTTGGGTGTATGGTAAGAAATAGCATCCGCTTCTTCATGAAGCACACTGGCATAAATGAAGGATGTTAAATCATAGATGTAGCAGTAAATTAGATATAGGATAAATATGGCAGAGTGACAATTCCTTTGTGGAGTGTAATTGAACTCTTCAGACTACTGCTTTACAGTTCCAACGTTAGTTACTCCGACACAACCACTGTTGTACGTCTGACCTGGCCTACGACACTGTGTAGAGTACTATACATCAACCAACTCTTAACCATGAAACACGGGTCCCGCTGAAATAAACAGCAGTTTTGCCAGCAACTTCAACCAGGCTAGAATTTCACCCCAAGTCACAGACGGAGAGAGTAACAGGCCCTACCCATTGGGTGGTGGTAGCAAATCTTCTTGTTAATGTTATAAAGGAGAATTTGACTGCTCACCCCCCACATGCAAGCTGTGCTGTATATCTCACACTTATTTTGTGTGCAGAATACTGACTGGCAGTGATGTTCGAGGGCTGCATACAGAATATCCAGCAGAGAGCAGCTGTGTAGATTGAAGATGAACCTTTTACCCTTCCATTCCAAACTGTAGTCTGCCCAGTGAGTGTATCAATACTCACGTGTTGAAGCACCACACCCTTTGAGAAATAAAGAGGATAGCCAAATTTATAAAAGAAGGTACTTAAAGGTAGGCTTCTACATTTGTATTTAGGTACGTCAGTCATCAGCCTGACTTTCAGAGGTGCTGAGAACCCAGAAACATCCAGGGGGGACAGGGTGATAGCAATTCTCCTGCATTCTGTGAAGAACAATTTAGATGGCAATTTGATTCTAGGAATTATTGAGCAATACACTTGGATAGCAGAAACTATTTTCTTTCAACTAAGTGGGAACTGTTAATAATCTCATTTTTTCCATTCCTTTGCTTTTTGGTAATTGCATTCACCTCTTTTTTTTTTTTTTTTTTGTACTTTGAGCAGGTCTGAAACGAGCCTCACTGGTGAGGGGGAGCTTATTTTAAATGCTGCTCTGAATAGTTTTGTATATTTCAATGTCTAGTCACCTGAAAAACTGCATGTCCATTTAGTACAGGGTAGTGGGGAACTTAACTGCATCTTAACGTATTGTTCATTTTCAACACTGTCACGTTGCATTCATATAGAGCACATTTTAATTTCTTGATCAGTAATCAAGTGGAAGTTTCTTCTTGGCAAATTAAAGCAGGAAGGATTTTTACACAGAAAAAAAAGGACATGGTATTAGGCCGCCACCTTTTGGTAGAAAAAACAAACAGAAGTATATTCCAAAGATGCGTCTGATGTGCAATTACACTTTAAATTACACTAATGGCAAAGTACTTATGCCTAATTCATTATATTTTAAATAATTAAGAGGAAAATCATCGCAAATAAATATTTGCAAAGACAAAGATAGTTTAGCTGTACTTTAAGAGGAATTTTCAAAGACAGTAAGTACATAATTTCATTGTCTTTGTCTTGTTGAGTAGACTCAATTATCAAAAAGCAACAACAAAATAGTTGTGTTCACAATCTACCCTTCACTCCTGATATACAGAGGACTACATTATAAGTGTGTGGGCGATTGGAGTAGGCAGGTTACTTTTTGTAATACACTTAGGGTCATTTTCAACTTTGTTCTATTTTACTTCATTGTTTTCCAATTGGAAACTACAGGGGGAAAAAAAATACAGTGCGACTCTTAGAACACAGCTTGTATAGCCACAAGAGCTGTTTTTTCCTCTTACTGAAGTGCTTTGGAGGTATTTGTTATACATTTAAACCCACAAACTTTGTTTATTGTAAACTTCTTGTCTCTTGTTTTTAACTATGAAAGTTGAAATCTGTGTCAGCTTTATACAAGGTGATTAATTCCATAGACAGTAAGAGCAGTGGGACTACTTCTCCCTCCCCCAATGCAGGCTGCTAATTGCACTTGAATTGTTTACTACTGTATTGTTTTACAAATGCCCGGAGAAAGAGATGCTTGATATTCCCACCACCACCACCTTCCTCCCAGGAGCATACGCTTGGCAGATTTTGGTAAGGGTGTACACACGCGATGACTAGAGCTTGTTAATAAAGATAAATTAAAAAAAAAATTATGGTGGTGATGATGCCTCTGTTGTAATTATAGGTGTTACTGTTTTAAAGTCAGAATGTTTTCCAAGCTGCTAGGGTGCCACACCTCCAGCATCCCATGAGCCATGCCTCTTCAAATCCTTTCCATTTTAGTCACTGGTTTATGAGGGTACACAGAATACGTCAACAAGCCTATGTTGTACACAATAAGAAATGAATAAGAAATAAGGCTTCTGTGCATCATACTTAGACAGAAAGGACAACTGGACAGCTGTCTATAGAATATGAAAAGTTCAGAAATACAATATGGTATCCGCAAAAAAATTGTGGGTTTTGCAACTCGTCTGGTATTTTGTTAGTTAAATCAATCATGCCACCATTCTAAGGAGGCAGAATCAGAACATCAAATCTGAGAGCAATCACGTGCAGTAATTCACAATAAACTTTCCGCTGCAAAAAAAAAAAAAAAAAAAAAAAAAAAAAGTGATGTTGGCAGTCTCTCCAATTCCAAGAATAAAATGAGAATACGAAAAAAGTCGGATCGTTCTGACAATAGACTCTGTTCAAAAAGAAGATGTAATCTTGCCTGTCAGACAGTGTTTGTAAAAGATGGTAAATAAAGCTGACATTTCTTTGCCTTGACTAATTTCTGGGACTTGAGGGCTCAGCTTTGTGGTCCAAGTGGTGGTAAGTTTTAAAAAGTCAGAGAGACCCACCCAATGAAGCCATCAGTAACATCCCCACAGACTTCAGTGGGGGCAGGATCCATTTTAATATGGGGAAGCAGGCTAGGGATGAGAAATATATTGCCACTTGGCCAAGGTTGTAAACTAGCTTGTCCGACAAGAAGACGTACTTGTCCCCAATGAGAGTTGTAGCCAAAGCAAGATAATTTTAAAAATAGAGTTGCGTTCTATGTCCCCGAAACATGTTTTTTCAGAAGCTCTTAGCCGCCACCCTCTTGTTTCCAGATTCCATCTACTCCATTGTTCTCGCTGGGAGCTGAGCACTTTTAAAAGGCTGTCCCCTTGTCTTCACTGAAGGCCTGATCCTTAAATTTAAAAGGGATAGCCGTGTTAGTCTAGTCCAGTGAAAAAACAACAAGGAGTTGTGTGGCACTTTGAGACTAACAGATTTATTTTTTGCATAAGCTTTCATGGGAGAAGATCCCACTTCCTCAGATGCTTCAAAGATTTGAGCTTGTAAACTGCTCTGATTTGCTGTTACTTTATGACCTGAGCCTATGTTTTACACCCCCTTGCATTTAGTTTCTTTCCTTTCTGTAAGTTCACCCATCTTCGAAGGATCTGAGAAAGTGGGATCTTCTCCCACGAAAGCTCATGCAAAAAATAAATCTGTTAGTTTTAAAGTGCCACACAACTCCTTGTTGTTTTTTTTACTGATCCTTAAAGCCACTGAGCAGCCTCACTTCACAATGAAGTTAATGGGAGGCCCTTAGCACCTGGCAGAACCTGGGTCCAATTAGTCAGCATATACTAACTGCTGCTGAGCACTGGGCCCCTCCACTCAACGTAAGTGGGCTGCTTGCAGAATCGTGAGGAACACAGATTTTCTCACTTCTGCCATAAAATGGCATTTACAAGGGATACCACGCTGGAGGCCAGTTTTCACATACAGCTTCATTGTGCAAGAGCTGTTAGGCAAACACATACAGGAGCCTCAGTTCTGCTCTCCATTACATTGATGTAAATCCAGAGTAACTCTACTGAAGCCAGTGTTGCACATCAGTATGAGAACGGAATTTAGCCCTGGATTCCTAAGGGCATCCTATCGGCTTGTAAGAGCCAGATTTGCGTACCCTTGCTCATGCTGATACTCCACTATTTGAGTGATCCCATTGACTTCAGATCTAACAGAAACTGGCTTTAGATCAGGGGTCTCAAAATTCAAATCACCATGAGCGCCGCATCAGGACTAGTACCTTAGCCCAAGGGCCGCACCACTGGGACCTTTCCATACAACAATTTTGCCAGTATTGGTAACGAGAGTATCCTTGCAGGCTACATGTTTGAGACCCCTGCTTTAGATAACTTGCAGTTGTTCTGGGCTTACCGGACAATAGGCATTTTCTTTTCCTGAAAGGTGGGGTGAGCAAGCCATTGTATTTGGGCCAGTGTATTAATCTGTCCTAGTTTGGTGAAGGTTTTTCAATATTCATGTTCATTGGGATTAATATCAGTCTCAATTTCTACTACTTCCTGAATATAATTATGTGGTATACATTAAGTGGCAAACACCACAAGACAGGCACTCTCGTTGTAAGTCTATGACCAATTCATTTGAAAAAACCACAAATCAGGTCCTCCTGCAGTATTGAACATGTGTAAACTGCTAATATGGGTCATCTTATTATATCAAGAGAACTAGGATGGAGAGCAGACAAATATAGGCTAGGAAATCCTGCAGGAAGCAATGGATTGTTTTTGAACCAAAAAGGAAAAGATTTCAGGGAGAAAACACTACAAGAAAACTATTCTCAAAATATTTTTCTATAAGTAGTAGGTCAAATGTAAACTTTAAAAACAGAAGTTAAAGTTTTTACTCTCCCTCCAAAGAGGCAAACATAGATGTTCCTCAGATACGTGTTTCAGAGTCTCCAGCTCCTGGCTCTGTTTGAGAGTAGGTGGAAGTTCAAAGGAGAAGGCCCTCTATGTCCAAAGACATACTGCTACATTCTCCAGCTGCTGAAGGCCAGATCTATTCCTCTTGATAGATGTAAGGCAGGCTTAGAAGCTGTGCCTAACAGCTTCTGAGGGGGAGCAAATGATCTGCATGGGTCCTGCATTAGCATGAACACAAAGAGCACAATTAGGTATTAGCCTACTGGTTGCAGGGCATAGTGGGTAATGGTATTTGGGGTTAATCTGATCACAAATCTGTCAATATCTGTAATGCTACTGAAGGGAAATATAAAATACTGTCTTTGGTGAATTGCTACGCTCTGTTTCAGATCTGTCTGGGTTAGTTAAAGGGTAAAAGCTACCCTTAGTTAGAGAGAGACTTGTAAGAGAGGCGACTGCATGTTTCAGCCTGAAAAAAGTTGAAGACAAGTGGGGGGGGGGTTCGCATAGCTCCTTCTGGAGCAGTGCTTGAGGCAATTTCTGCTTCCTCCCATTGCTCCACTGTCTAATGGTAGATCTGGCCAGGCTTCTTCTGAGGCCTTTGTTATTTAAATAGAAGTAGCTGTTTGCAGCTACTTGAGGTTAAGAGCTGAAATCACTAGAGAGAGGCAAACTCCCTCCGAGCTGAAATCACTGAAGAGGCGCAGCAGTGAGATGGGTGGCGCAAGTGACTGGTGGGCAGAGCCAGCAGATGGTGAGAGTAGCCAGCGGCGAGGTGGGCGGTACAAGTGACCAGCCGGCAGAGCCAAGGGATGGTGCTAGAGGATGGAATCAGTGACCAGGGTTTGGCGCCGGCAGACAGTTGGCGTGAAAGATACTCCCTACATACCCTAGGGTGGGTTGGGAGCCTAGTTAGCACTGATTCTCCAGATCAGTGCCAGTTTTGTTAATGGGTTTACATTTGCTGTCATGCTATGTGGGATCATGTTGAAAGGTTATGCATTAATCTTGTATGTTCTGTTATGCAGTGTGGGTTGCTGGGAACTTTGTCTGTACTGATTTTCTAGATCAGTGCTGACCTCTGTTATTTGGCCTTTTACATTTTACTGCTATTAAAGTTCTGTTTACTACACTCAGTCTCGTGCTTGTGAGTGGGGAAGCCTTACCCCTTTGGGGTGCCCAGGGAAACCTGGGTGGAGGCGCGAGCAGGTTGGTGGTGTTGCATCATTGGGAAACCCCTAGATATAGAACCTGGCCCTTGTTCTGCCAGCCTGCCCTGGTAGAAGGGTTACATAATCACTCGCCACATCACTGTTGTGCAGTGAAGGGGGGATATTCTCCCACAAAAGCTCATGCGATGAATAAATCTGTTAGTCTTTAAGTGCCACAAGACTCCTTGCTTTTTTGCTTTACTAGACTAATGCAGCTGGCCCTTTGGAACTCTCATAAAGCTGTCATTGTCCCAGGATTAAGAAAAAATGAATCTTTAGCAAAGTGAAGATCCCGTCAACCACGTCATATCCTAAGCTGCATTTCTTCCCTGCATCATTGACCATGCTATGTCACAGCCAGGCATGTTAAAGTTCAGCATGTTGTAGGCAATGTCAGGTACTCATAATCATCATACAGCTGGACCAGAAGAATAGCACAAAAGCAAATATCTAAGTGAAGGAACAGTATATTCATATTATGGAAGCACACGGATATAGAAACAGATAATGCAACACAAGCCTTGACAGTGATAAAATGCCTGTATGTGTGTTATTTCCCTCCAGGTTTATTCAACATGAGGCTCAGGCCTGTGGAGGGCTACGTAAAACCCATCTCTTGAAGCTGCTTGAAGGTCATGCCAACCAGTATCTGTGCTAATGGCATTCCCCCTGCAAAGGAGCTATTCTGGTCTTGTGTCCTTGAGACTCCCTTCACTCAGAAGCATGGGAGGCCACTGGCCATCTTTCATGATTATTCTGCTGCAGAAGAGCTTCACTAACCCCTGTCACCTCTTTAGCTTATTAATATTTCACCATTAGGTGTTCAGGACTTAAAGCTTAGCCTTTTCAAAGCTAGGTCAGTAGTTAATCAGGAGAGTACAAAGGTTATGAGACTGGCTATATGTTACTATTTGACATGGCACTCTGGCACAGGCTGCTGTGCACCTCTCCTAAAAATTATTTTATGTACATTTATTAACCTGATTTATTATAGTCTTTGCAAGAGCAAAACAGAACAGAAGCCTGATAAATTCCATTTGAGCCCATTTTACAGGCTTTCGTAACTTTCCAGAGCAGTTGTCTTTAAACGGTGAATTCTTCTGGGAAAGGGGAGAAAATTATTCCAGTCATCTTTAACTTCCCTAGCAGGACAGTGAAAGGGAGAGAGGGGGAGAGGGTGGAATTGCAACTACTAAAATACCAGATCTAGTTTAAAATGTAAAGCTACACAGAACACAGTTGTGTGACTCCATAGTGCTCTGGAAACCTCACAATCACCACCACTCTTTACAGTTTTGTAAAGTGTGAAGGAAATGTACTAAGTAGATCTTTTAAAGATAAAATCTTCAATTTCTCACTGCACTCCTAAACCATTTCAAACCATTTAGTAACGTAGCCAGGTTCACTTCGCAATGAGATTAACTTCAATTCCTGACTTTCTCATGGTTAAAGCCCCAACCTTGAGGTTATTTACAACAGCCTTCCCCTCAAATAGGTGATCTTAATGCTGGTTAGGATAGAATCCTGGTCCCGCTGGAAACCAGTGGGAGTTTGGCTATTGACTTCCATGGGCCAGGATTTCACCTGAGCGGACTATGGGCCACTGTATCTTTCCACAGCAGCTCTATAGCCATGCCACTTTTGTAGTTCTCCATTCTCAGTCAAGGTTCTGCTCCTACATATTAAATTGATTTTCTCCGTCTCTGATGACGGACATTTCTGCAACAAAAATCCTGTCTGTGAAGAGTCCTGTAAGGTTAAAATCTCAGCTCTCTCCTCTTTTCTATCTACCTTTTCATCTTAACTATTGTTTATGTAAAAACCATAATATTGTGGTGGTTCTTGAAATCCTTCAAAGCCTCTTTTCAAAAGAGCAGCCTCTCCCATTAGTGCACTAATCTTCTTTTCTGTGTGGCCAGGATGACTTGGGATATGCAACTTCCTAAGTGGCCTACTGCCATCATTTATAGGGCTGATATCCAACTATCCAAAAGAGCTAAGTAGAATAATCTTGTGTCCGCCTTCGAAATGGATAATTTCACATGACCAGGATGCCCCTGGAAATCTAATGAACCTTTTGGTGGAAAACTGTCAGATGTAAGCCAAAATTCTGCAGATGATGACAGAAGATTTGATGCAACTGGGGGGAAGTTTCAGATTAAATAAATGTAAGTAGATTTGTTTCTGAGCTTGCAAAATGATTAATTAATTTATTTGATTTCAACATACAAACATCACCTTTCCCAGCCTCCAGGCATCTTGATAAATAATTATAAACACACTCCAACAAAGACAAGCAGTCAGAGCTGTAGCAAAGCAATGGCCAGTCTCCACATGAAACAAACTGGTCCACTACACCAAAAGTCACAGCACTGCACTAACCCTGTGTGCGTCGTCAACTATTCGCTCCACCCACTCCCAATCTAATGCCCCTTAAACTCTCTTTCCATATGCAGAATCAAATGTCAAAGGAACAAGCTTTGCAGCATAACGGAGAAGGCAACCTATTTCAGTGTTTCAGACTAAAATCCATTGAGGGAATGTATTCCATAGTCAGGACCTCTCTGGCCATACCTTGCTAGCTCTCTCATCTTCCACAGGATCTGCCAGTCAGGAATCGCAGTTAACCTGAACTGTGGAGTGCCAGGCAAAGGGAAAACTGACATCTCAGGTATAATGAAGTAGGAGTAACGGGAGAGGATTAAGAACAGAGTATTTTGGCTGAATATGAGGGGAAAACCTCTCAGCCATTGTTATTAAATAGGACCATTGCTATAATGTTACCATGATATCGTTACTTGTATGCAGCATTGCATTTAACATAAGATGCTTATCTAGATCCTCACCATCTGTAGATCGCCAAGGGCTGTACGAATGAGGTATGATTAGCCCCATTTTACAGTCAGGGAAACAGACCCAAAACAGTGACATGATTTGCTCAAGGACACACACCGCTCAGCGGCAGAGCTCAGAAGCTCAGTCTAATGTCCTATATACACAAGGCCACATCATTTGATTCTTTGGGTCATGGGATGTCTTCTCTATGGTCATGATGCTACAAAGATATCCCAGCAGCATCTTTTGCTCTTGAAGAATCCCACTAACACCATAAAGGTCAAGTCAGGAGCATCAGGTCCTAGGTTTATAAATTACCATGGAATGCTAGTATACATATTCAGGCTGGTCAAAAAAACTTTTGACAGAAAATTTACCTTTCAACTAAAGAAAAGTTTTTTTTTTTTTTTTACTAGAAATCTCTTTTTTCTGCAGAAAATTTTGACTTTTTATTTAAACAAAACAAAACAAAGCCAAACAGCTTTGTGGGTGTGTGGGGTTTTGGTTTTTTGTTGGGTTTTTTTTGTTTTTGTGCCATTTTTAAACAAAAACAAATGTTGCCTTTACTATCATTAAAATTTGCAGCAGGAAAAAAAAATTCTAATCAGCTCTGTGCTCCATATATTTTCCATAATAATGAAAAGCAGAAGTGATCAGAGAGTGAAAGATCATTTGGGAGAACAGTCTGCCAAAAGAAAAAGGTGAAAGCCATAATGCTTGGAGCATTTAAAAGAAGACGAGGAAAGTCACTGTGAGGAACAATTGTGCATTGACAGGATGTATGGTGACATACTCACCACAGACAGTGCTCTCTTGTGTCAGGGTGCTACATTGCAAAAGGCACTTGCCTAGTACCTCCAATGGGCCATCTGCCTCCCATTTTGAGCTGCTGAGGCTCAGCCTTTCAGTGGGCTGACCAGATGTTCCAATTTTAGAGAGACTGTCCTAATTCAGAATGTTTTCTCATAAAGATTCCTGTTACTCCCCACCGCTTATCCTGATTTTTTACACTTGCTATCTGGTCACACCGCACCAAGTCACTAGCTCAGTCCCCTTCAAAGCAAACAAAAAGGTCCAGCTTGAAAGTTCACAAAATATCTCAACTCAAAAGAAACTTCAGAGCCCCCCCCCCACCCAGCCCATTTGGGGCTCACTCCTTCCTTCACTGGGCTTGCATGCCCCCTCCTCAGAGCATGTGTAGAAACCCCAGGCCCAGCATCTAGTCTGGATTCCAGCCTAGGGACTCTTTTCTAAGCAGCTAGGTTTGCTGCTGCCTCCATGGTGCTATTTCCCTGGGCTATTAACTCCCTCCAAACTCAATTGTATTATTTCCCTCTGACTTGTGCCTTAGCTCAGCCTCCCTCTGAATTTCAGAACTCCATCTTCTCCCAGCTTCTCCTTTCGTGGCTAAGCTAACCCCACTTCCACCTCACTTGGCCTGACCTGTTCTCTGTAAGCATCCTTCCATGGACGCGTCCTGTCATCTCTGCAGTCTCCTCCCTGCCGAGTCCCCTCATCTTCCTTAGACTGCCAAGGTGCCTGATGGCCCTTACTGAGCCCTTTAGGACCATCCTGGAGTCTCCTGGAATTAAAGAGGAATCTTTAATTAAAGATTATATCATGTGATGAAGCCTTTAGGAATACAGCCAACCAAAATTGGCAATCCTACGCTCCTCAGGCCAGGAGGCAATGGGTGGAAGGCACAATAGGCTTCAGCCAGATACCTGGGCCATGGTGGCTCTGTCTCTACCCATCCCTGACACCAGTCCCAAAACACCCACCACCCACCTTCACCAGGCTCCTTGTCTCCTCTCTTCTCCACCACCCCACCCTCCCTTTCCAGAAGGCCCCGCTGCTTGTCACTCGCGTCCCATCCCTCCTCTCCTCCAGCCTCTCTGCCCTTGCAAGACCCCTGCACCTGCTCACCATGTCCCTCGCCTCCCTTCCCCACACTCCTCCTCTCCTGCATGCTCACCACCCCAACACTTGCTGCCTCCCTCTAGTGGTAGGTGGCGGGGACGAGCAGGGGTGGAGGGCTGCAGGCAGAAAAGGCAGACAGGGGGCTGGCATCCCCCCAGGAGAAGCTTTACCTGCTGTCCATGCCAGAGGGCTGGAAAAGGAATTAAAAAATATCCCTAAACACCTGATTAAGCTGGTTTTATATAGTACCTTGGTACTGTCAGGCCTCATCAATAGGCTGAGAATCTGGCTCAGAAAGTATTCAGAGACCAGGAGCCCAACATCATGAGTCTACTCGCTAAGCATCAAACAAATCCTCTCTACATGATCAACCAAAACGCAACCTGTATTAACATGACAGTGCAGCAATGGAGGAGACATCATTTTAGATCATACTAGATCTACCTGGACTGTGGTGCACAATTTCCACCAAAATATATGGAAAGAAATTGAAATTCTCTCCCCCTGCTAATACATTTTTTTGTGTGAATTTCCTGGGTTTGTTCCATAAAAACGTCATCTTCCAAATCAGCGTTTCATCTAAATAAAAGGTAAATCTGGAAAGCAGCAAAAATTTTATTTCCAAAAAGTAAAACAAAACAAAATGGGCCTTTTTTTAATTAAGAACCTGCTTAGCAAATCTTGACCAACTTTAGATAATACGTAGTTCAGCAACAGAAAGCTAGAGAAAATAGACTCAAAAAACAATGTCCATTAAGAAATACCAGCAGGTTACACTGCCATTCGTCAGATTCAGGAGACAATTATAAACTGTAGTGCTAGCTAAACAAAAAAACAAGTTATTATAGTCTCTTGGGCAGAGGCCAGACTCGGCTAATAATTGGTGCAAGGCTACCACAGCATTCCTTTCATGGTGGGAGCTGGCTGAAAGTCAGAGTTCTCATTCTGCAGAGACATGCAAAAAGTCTAAACCTAATTTTGTGCAATAACAAAAAAGTAGAATTCTCAAAATTTTCCTGCAGAAGGGAATTTTAAAAGAAAACTATTTTTGAAATAATTTAGACTATTTTCAAAGTTCAAAGGGAAACTGATCCTGGAAACCCAAGCACTGAGACTTCCAACTCAGCCTTGGCTCAGCGGATTTCCTTGGAGCCAGAAGCTTAGAAGCCTTGAGAGCCGTGGTGGCTGAGTCCCCAGGGTTCCATTGTAATCATGCTGATAGAGTAAATGGTCCCCAAAAGTCAAAAGGTGCTAACATGTCCCCTTGACTGTCCGATATTACATAGCTCAGGGTTTAGTATACGGAGACCTCAGCCTGCTCGCTACCATAGCAAACATAGCATTAAACATCATTTTAACTTTTTGTTAAAGATGCAGAAAAAGAAGGGAAAACATTTCAAATGTAGTGTTTTATTTTAACAATGTCCCTTGTTCCCTTTCTCTTTAACTGGAGAAAGCTTTTAAAAGAAAAAACCCACTTCTACATCTTGCCCCCATTGACACACCCTGAAATGGGAAGGGAGGGTTGAGACTAGAGATGGTGAGAACTGCTCTTTTGGAGGGAAAAGAGAACAAGTTAAATGAAATGGGCTGGAGCTGCTGTTGTTTATTAGTGTCCGTTCACGCTGCTTACAAGACAAGACAAACACACAGGTATGGAGAGAAAAGAGCAACAAAGGAAGAAAATGCAACTCCTGTCTCCGGTATCAACTCTCATTTGCAACCTCACTACTGGAAAAACACACGGGCACACAGTCTTATTAGCCACTCTGAAACCTGGCAAACTTGTACCAGCACGGGTCTATTTAGGACATTGTTTTTATCTACCTTTTTGGTCACAGGCTCCCAGAAGTGTTGCTAAGTATAGTCTTGGCTAGCTGAGCCAGACTTTTTATGAGACAGAAGACAAAGGAGAGGGATAAGAATGGGAAGAAATAGAAAAAGAGCCTGGGGGGGTGGGGGGGGCACAAGGGAAGAGTTGACAGCAGGAACCAAAGTCTCACACCAAAGGTGGCATTCATGATTTAGCCAAAGCCAGTGGAGGTGACAGTGTCATCTGTGTCCGTCGTCCTGGCCTGGCCAGGATGTCTCTTGGGATCAGGACCACAAAGGCCCACTGATGTTCCAGTAGATCCTGGGACCCCAGAAGACAGTATAAAGCCACGATGGTAAAGTTTGCTCCTTCTGGTTTACCTATCTCCCAATCAGTAGCGACTGGTCAAACAACTACTTGATTCCCGTCCACTCTCCCCACCAAAATCTTTTCTTTTAAGGACCCTAAAAGGGGCTGGTGGGTGGAAGTGCACATCCTTTCATTATTTTGCCCACCAGGTTAGGCCTAATCTCTGTCACACCAATTTGGTTCATTGATTTTTGTTCCCAGGCTTTTCTTGTTTACCAAGCATGATCTTTACACTGTCCTTGATTAATACCCCCGGCTCTACTAGTTTGGATTAATTCAGTCTCTCTATTTCCCTTTTGTATCTTTTCCCATCAGCATTTCTTGTTGTCAGCTATCAAGACATTTCATCAACTTGCACTCACATTTCACAGTCAAGCTCAGAATACGAGTAAATGTGTATGCCCAATTATCACAACAGCTTTCAGGCTCCCTGAAAGGGCTGAGGGTGGTGTGTAACCTGCACTCAGATGGGAAGGGAGTAGTAGGGGCAGATTAATGAAAAAAGAGGGTAAAGCACAAAGCAGCTCTGTGTGTAAGGAACAGAGGTGTCTGTAACTTCCTACCATAGTCCCCCATCAGTCATTCCCCCAGGCAGAAGAGCTCCAAAGAGGCAGCCATATTAGTCTAGTTCAGCAAAAACAAACAAGGAGTCCAGTGGCACTTTTAAAGACTAACAAAATTAATTTATTGCATGAGTTTTCATGGGAGAATATCCCACTTTGTCAGACTTCAGGCAGAGGAATCTCTCATGAGCCTTGCTGATACCCTTTCACATCCCTGGCAGCTAGCAGTTTCATATGCTGCTGCTTCTCTCAGTTGCCTCCAGGTGCAACCAAGTGTATTCTATCAGTGTGGCCATCTTGTGTCATTTCCTTGTGAGCCACATGAGTTTGGCCCCTCACACATCCTCTGGCTTTCCGTGGTTAGATCAGTTTTGCCCCTGCCATCCTTGTGCAGCCTCAAACCAACTCAGTGAGAAAACAATGTGGTAGAATCTCAGCAAGGCTAAACTCAGACTGTGCAAAGAGCTATTACGTCCCCGGTAGCCTGCCAGTAAAAGATGACTTAAGCCAGAGTTTTCACATCCAAGTTTATCTCCGCACCCGCTAATGCTCTGGCTATCGCACTAAAGATCCTACCCTAAGCCTGGAAAATGCAGGGCCAATTTCCCATCAGTTGCAAATGGCACAGCTCCACCAACCTTCAAACTGAATTAATTTTTCTTTGAAGTTGTTTCTTGGTTAGCACTTGTAGAACACAAGTACACATCATCCTAGAGACACACAAACACCTTTGCAGCATTTCCATTTGAGTGAAACCTGATCCCTATCTCCAAGGGGCAGAGCGCCCAGTATGGAACCCTATTTGGAAAGCACAGAACTTTCATCATACCTGCGAGCCTGCCTGTCAACCTCCAGCAGCCCCAGAAAGCCAAAACAAACTTGTTAGTTGTACAGGAGAAGCAAAAGTAGTGAACAAAAAGGAGTTTTCCAAGTCTTCTCTAGGCCAAAGAAATCTTCTAAAAATGGCTCGGCACACCCACACCCCCGCAGGTTTCACTCAGGGCTTACCTTCCCAGCATTCCCAAGAGGTTAGACTTATTATTTTGGTAACTTTGTACTGCAGATTATGCTTTCTCCTCCACTTTCATTGCTTGGCTGTGTTTCATGATTTCACAATGGAATTTGCTGCGCTTTCAATGGCTGAGACACCCAGGGTAATGTCTACGCTACGTCCAGGAGCAAGCTTTCACACCCTGGGTCCAGAGACTGGTTTTAGTGGAGCTCATACTAAAATGCTAAAATAGCTGCACAGATGTCACAGCTATTTTTAGCATGCAGCCTGTTTAGTGCATAAGCATGAGCCACTCCAGCCCACATCTGTGGACGCAGGCTGGGACTCGCTGCCAGATGCACTGTGGACATACCCTAATTGACCAGTCTGGCTCCTCCAAGAATCTTTTTCCCCCTTGGCCAGGAAAGCCAAGTGAAATTCCAGTTCAATTACCTCTTTCAAAATCCCTGTATCTCAAAGAGAGAGGAAGAGCAGCAGCACACGCACCAAAGCTTGGAGCGCTCTCCCAAGATCTGCCTATACCTGACTTCAAGTAATGTTCCACAAGTCTCTCCTTTTTGGCCTTGCTGCAGTTTTCTCCTAAGGTAGTGACAATGCCATTGAACACACAAACTTCAAAGGTTAAAAAAAAAAGACACAGAATCCAGTGCCAGAGAAATGTGCCTGCAGGTGAGACAACTAACTTCACAAATACGTAGACATAAACACTTACAGCATGCAATCTTGCCAGCAACTTTGTTGTTGATTGTACACTTTGTACCTTTCATTCACGTGATTTGTTGGGCTGGGTTGTTAATGCTGATTTAGAGAATCAGGAAAGTTGTTTTAACCTCATCTTGCAGGCACAGGCAGGTGTTAGATTGGAGGTGTTGGGAGGGCATTGGAAACAAAACCTCCCTTGATCTGGTAAAAGCAGAAGTGAGACTCCCTTGCCTCTCCTGGCTAGGAAAAGCAGTTTCCTCACAGTTCCTCTTTCCCCTTGAGGGGTGCAGTGGGAGCTGTCCCTGCTATCTCCATCTGTTTTAACCTGCATGAGAGGGAATGGTAGGGATGAGTGAAAACCTACTTTACAGCTCTCCCTCTCGTCCTGCCAACCTAACGTCTTTGATGGGTTTCTACATTCTCCAAATTTAATGAAATGTTGAGGGCCCACATATTCCCCCCTCATTGGAACTCCTGCAACACACAATCCCAGACCGGAATTTTTAATAATGGACACTTCACTTGAGTTGTCATGGCAGATGCTGTTACTGATGGTACTTGTGGAGAGAAGACAGAGGATACAAGCAGAGTCTCAAAATCAGGTGAGGTCATAAAGTGGTCAGGGATGTTATACCAGCCACTCTGGTCCTAATTCCAGAAGTCTTACGGGCATCCTTACCAGGCCCTGTATCTAGATGTGCTCCCATTCTAGTCCAGCTGGGGTGGAGGCCCAAAGAAAGATGTTGAGGTTTTTGCAGTGACAATGGGAAAGAAACTAGTCTTCCATCTGAACTGGGATCAGGCAATGGCTGAGGAGAGAGTGGTCTTCCATCTCTCCGGCGCAGCTGTCACTCAGCATGGCACGGCCCTGATGTGGGCTCCGACTGAGAGATGCCCTGCAGCTCACCTGTTCAACCATCTGATCACTTTCTGCTGCATCATCATTAGTAGGTTCTTCCCATGGCCTTGTTACTGACTCTCCTGCCACGAGCTCCTCTCCTCCATCTTCTTGCTACAGGCCATGGGGATACAAGCAGGCTCAGGAAGAACCAGTCCAAGTCAGTCAAATAACTTTAAATGGGAGCCTTGGGTTGCCAGGATAAACTGAGCAACTTGGAGCGCCCAGTGGTGGCCACAAGCCAGCCAGCTTCCCACACTGTGACCAGTGCATCACAGACCCTTGCGACAGCTACACTACGGCTGCAAGAGGAACGAAGCAAACATGCAATCCCCAGCTTCAGCATCGCAAAATTAAACTTAGCGATGGACAGCCTCAAGAGGTGACAAATGTGAATGCTGAGCCAAACCACCCAAGACTGTGGTGGACCCTACCAAGCCTCACAGTCTTCCTTTCCTCGCAACCCAACAGACCCTACATAATCTAATTCCAACTTCCCCATTCTCCCCAAAACACATTACCTGCAACTGTCTTTTTTCAGGTAAGGACCAGCACGCTCCTTCCATGGAGTTGTTGATGGACAATCACCTCTCTTTCCTGGTGTCTTTGGGGGCCATGTGCCCATCAAAGACTAAGTTTGCAAGGGGTTGCAAAGCCGTCCTCTCTCTCTCTCTACTGCAGCAGACAAAAGCTGCCTTGGACAGTCTTTCTCCCTACCTGGCTCAGAGAAGGAACATAACAGTCAGCCACTCCCTTTGAGAAGAAGAGTCCAAATGGCTTCTTTCAACACTCTAGGACATGTGATGTCAGCAGAGCCTGAGAACTATGACATCAAACCCAAGCATTCAAAACCGTGAGCTAGGCTCCCCGATAGAATTACAATACTGGCTCAAAAAGCCTATGCGAATGTTTTAGATTTATTTTCTTAAAGATCTACAGGTGTTTCTCCACAATTACAAGGGCTGGACTCAGAAGCTAGACTAGAAGCTGAGTATAAGAACTCATGAAGCCTGGGCAGGGCTTGTAATTGAATTGGGATAGTTTACCCTATTTTGGTCATTGCCCACCAGAGCCTGCCCACATGAGCTATGTGAGGACTCTTAGTGCCAGATGTCTGCTCAATGAAACAGCTGCCTGGCTTCTTACTCGTTAGGTGCTTTGTTGTTTTCTCAGGATAAACACTCTTCAGCTGAACCTGAGTCTGTTATGAGTGTTATTTTGCTCCAGGATGCTGAGATTATTATGCAATATCTTGATACTAGCAACTTGGGCTTTAAGAAAAAAAACAAAAGCAAATGTTGTGAGGCTTGTAATAAAACTGTGAGAGTTGGCAACAGTAGTAAAATCTCATGAGTTATGGGACAAAACTCAACCAACCAACACAGCTCTGCACTTGGGAAAAGGAGATGAAGATTGCAGGCAATGCTTTAGGAATCAAAATAGCAAAAACAATTTTGAAGAACTTCAGCATTAAAAAAAATCCCTATGTTTAATAAAATTGTGTCTTATGAACTCAAAGACACAGATTTGAAGGCAAAAAAACATATTTTGCTACAAATTTCACCCTACAAAACTTGCTGAAGTCAATGGGGCTTGAATCCTTAAAAGAAAGATAAGGAGAATACTTGGTTCACAATTTCAGTAAGACAAAGATGACACCCCAGTTCAAGCACATGCTTAGTTGATTTCACTCACTTAGCAGGTTTTTATTTAAGAATCCTTCCTCAATTTTGTTGTAGTATTTTAAACTTCTGATTTAGCCTGCATCTATTTGAGCTAGGTCAGGGGATATTTCCATTCTAAGTCGGAGACATCGTATTCATAACTCTATAAACTGGGAGCCATTCTGGTGTTGATTTTGTAAACTCCCATTTATTCTACTGTAGTATCCTGTATGACAGAGGCCAGTACCAGGTGCTTCAGAAGTTCAAGATCCATAATTGTGTACTCTGATACAAGAATCTGGACTTAGGGGAAGTTTTTTCCTACAGTCATTCAGTTAATGGTTAGATTAGTGTCCAAAAAATGCTCATCCCTCCCAACTTCTTTTCCTTATCTGTATTTTCCCATTTTTTTAAAATGAAAATTTAGGAACAAATGTAAATCTCAGGCTGAGCTTCTCCCTGACTACGCTGTCTCAAGTGCCTCATTTCTTTTCTAGATGGTCAACTTATATTTGAATTCATGAGAACTACCTGATCTGGTTCCCCAGGTGAGATGGGAGCATGATTCTGTTTCTTCAAGCAGCTTCTTGGATCCCACCATCATGCCACATGGATATCATGCTGTAGAGTTTGAAGAATCTATTATATTCATATACAGTCAGGCAGATGGTTGTACCATGACATCTCAAAACCCAGCCCCTTATCTGTAGAAACCCAATCTAACAGACAAATATTCTTCTGTTCACTAGTTCAACTCCTTATGTTCTCCTTTCAGTAACAAAGACTAAACACAGTGGCTTTATGCACTCTATGTTGCTTGATGTATTTCACCAGCACAGTGTACTTGATTTCAGTCTCCTTTATGCAAAGTTAACAGCTGCTAATTAATTATTCTAATTTATACTGCCGGAGCACCTGTTCTGGGCACTTTGCTAAGAGACTAGAAGACATAGTCCCTGCTTGGAAGTTTACTATCTGTAACCCTTCTGCCCAGCCAAGACAGAAGTGGCAAAGGGCTGGGTTCTATATCTAGGGGTGCCAAACAATGTTATCATATCAACCAGCCTGAGCCCCCACCCAGTCTCCTGGGAAATTACGCACTATCCCCCGGGTGCCCTAGAAGGGCAACCATTCCCCACTCACAAGCATGAGTCTGAGTGTAGTACATAGAACTTTTAATAGCAACATAAAGAGACTACATAAGGGCAATATCAAAACTGGCACTGACTCAGAGATAAAACCCAAATGAGCAAAACTCACTCCACCCCACTGTACATAGTGTGTGTCCTTCACTTATCATTACCCCCCCTACTGACCATCATAGTATTAGTGTCTCTCTCTCGAAAAGGGTTGGGGGAGGCTTCAGGCCTCCCCTCCAGTTGTCTTCTGCCACCTCTAAGTCTGCTCACACCATCCACTGGTCACTCATAATTTCTGCATTTATTTCCTCCCATTCCTCCCAGTTCCCCTATCTTCAAAGTATCTGATGAAGTAGGATCCCCCCCACCCCAAAAGCTAATGCAATAAATAAATTTGTCGGTCTTTAAAAGTGCCACAGGACTACTTGTTTGTTTTACTGAACTAGACTAACACGGCTGCCCCTTTTGAACCTTCTGCTGGGTCAGTTGCACCGTCCTCCAGCCCCACCCACTGGCTGCTGGCACCGCTCGCTCATCACTGACGCACATCGCTGGGTACTCACACCATCCACTGGTCATTCATGCCTTCTGTTGGCATCGTTCACTGGTCACTCATGCCTTCTGCTGGCTGCTCACACCATCTGCTGGCCCTGCCCACTGGCTGCCGGCATCGCCTGCTGGTCACTCACGCCTTTCACTGGCTGCTGGCACCATCCTCTGGCTCCACCAACTGGCTCCCGCACTGCCTGCTGGTCACTCACACCTCCCTCTGGCTCTATCTGCTGGCCACTCATACCATCTAGTGGCTGCTGGCACCATCTGCTGGCAACTCTTCAGTGAAGTCAGCTCTCACAGAGAATTTCAACCCTCACCAGAGACTGTTTTTCTGATCAGAATAACAAAGAGGACTCCACAAGGAACCATTAAGTCTATCTTTTAACAAGGGTCAGGGAATTAGGCATCAAAACACAGGTCTTGAGCAAAGCTGATGCTACCCCACCCCTCTTACTTTTACAAGACTGAAAAACAGGATTGCTCACTCTTCCAAGTTCTGTGTCGCTGAGGTGACGTCTCTATCAGATAGGCTAAACAGAGTCTATACAAAAAAAAGGGTAGCATATCACGAAGAGACAATATTTCATTTCCCTCTTCAGTTAAAAAGCAGTTATTGAAGGATTTCTGATCCAAACCAGTCACATATACAATTTACCATCGTGCCCATGACCTATACAGTGAAATTATGCTAGGTACCTAATTGTACTCATGCAAATTGGTTACCCGCCCTTTAGCTGCTAAGGAAGAGATGTGCCCAGCCTCAGTCTAGACCTTGCTTACATCTCTCAAAATGCCTCATCACAATAATATAACTTGTACATACTTCGTACATTTTCTACAACTTTGATGCCAAATGCAGATGGAGTCAGCTAATTTCTGTGTACCACTTTCTTTTCTTCTTTAGTTAAGAACCACACAAGTGTTTACTAAAAACAAACAAGGAGTCCTGTGGCACTTTTAAAAACTAACAAATGTATTTATCGCATGAGCTGTTGTGTTTCCCATCTTCAAGCATCTGACAAAGTGGGATTTTCTCCCACAAAAGCTCATGTGATAAATAAATTTGTTAGTCTTTAGAAGTGACTCCCTGTTTGTTGTGTTGAACTAGACTAACACGGCTACCCCTTTGGAACAAGTGTTTACTGTTCACCATCAATTTACCCTGCAGGAACCAGCCTGAATTATACTCTCTTTCTGTGATTCAGTGGGCATTTGCCTGTGTGGAGGCTTCCGGAATGGAGCCCTAGCCCAAATTAAAGATGAAGTTAGGCACTGATTCCACTTCAAAACCATTCAGCTGTTCTGTAAAGTGATTAGGAAGGGCTGAATACCAAACAGAAGATAGCTGTATTGTGCTAATTTTTAGTTGTCATGAATGGTTTGCCCGCTTTTATGGCAGTGATTTGTCTGTCATAAGAAAAGCAGTTAAGCATCACACGTGGAAATCTCTCTGTTGCTAAAACCTAGATAGTGATCGGAATGGATTGTCATTACCTGGGCCAGCTGCTCTGGTGGAGCATAAAAATCCAAGAGGAATCTTCTATACAGATGAGTGGAGCAGATTTTTAGAGGAATGAGATAGGCATAAGGGCCTATTTCAGTCAAGTTAGTCGGCATTCCACCCCAGCTATTCCTTACCCTTGCTAAGGCAGTGAAGAAACATGACAATGTACCCATAATACCAATTCTTTGCTGCTAAGAATCTAGAATGATACTAAAAATGGGTAGTAGTGTATCTGCAACTTCTTTTATACAGGTAGGTTTTTGCCAAATATTAACATATTTTTCTCCTGATTTGTGTAAAACTCCCCTGCCTTTAAAAATCAAGAGAAGTAAACAACTGTTCAACAACCAAACTCGTGGTTTCCTATTTTTAATCAGACTAGTGTTTTGGCAAGACACGATAGAAAGTCCCCCATCGTTCCCAGCAAGGCCGTATACTGTGGCTTATAATACTGTGATGCTCCCAAACACTATGTAGTTTTCATTACAGCACAGCACCCATTTAGAGGTGGAAGTTGTACATCAAGTTCTGTTGGACATGCTCCTGAATGCAGAGCTTGGCCTTCTAAGTTTATTTTGATTACATAACTGAAAACGTTCCAAAACTGGGATGAGGTGGATGACTCCTGCAGAGTGCCTGGTAAGACAAAAGTTATAGATCCTTGTCTTAGACAACTACAGGCCCCACGGTCAATTAGGCTTCTCAGAAGCCCCTCGAGGAAATGTCTAACAGCTTCCCAGGGCTAATTCCTCAGAGGAGAGGTAAAAAGCCAGCAAGGAGAAAAAGTGTGTGAGGAGCTTGAGAAAGCTAAATGGGTGGCACTCAACTCATTCCTCCTGCACAGAGGATTATTAGGTGTGGGGCCCCTTCCATTCCTTTGATACAAGCCTTTCATTCACATTGTGACTATCTCCGTAAATGAGGCAGATTCTTCCCATTGCTAACAGCTAATCACAACAACGTGTTAAAGGAAAGTGGTCCAGATCCTCAGCTGCTATAAAACATCATGGTTTCAGTGACTTCTAATTCGGCTACACGTGACTGATGTGTGCTAAAGAGGTGGCCCAAACTGTAGTTCATAACCATTTCTTTTAGAGAAACCAGTTAGAGAGGGATACTTTGGCGGCAAGGGAGCTGTATGTCATTAGTCTACAGCTCTATTCAAGAGAGACCTAGTGTCCCTGCCAGCCATGCATCAGAGCAAGATTTATCCCAGCTCCCCAGAGCTCACTGCACACTGGGTATCCATTTATACAAAGACCAACCTACTTCTCCATTAAATTGGACTTGTGTGGTGTTCAAAACTCAGGAGGACTTTGCTCTTCCAAGGGCACTTGTGTGTTGATCATGTTTACTTGCTCACTATAAATGATCAACCAAGTGGGTTGTGCATTACATTCTCCAAAATGTAATGCTCATGAATAAATATATAAAGTGCATTCTTTAGCTTTGTCCAAGTCCTTTTTCATGCAGCCAAATTTCTTTGGTTATCTGCCATTTTCTTACAGATGAGGAGCCTGAGGTATAGCCACAAATCCAAGCAAGAAAATATAGCTGGGTTGTAATTCATAGTTGCACAGTGTTCCCCTTGTAAGCCTCCAACACAATATATCCATTTGCCTGCAAATTGAGAATTGTGTTAAACCTATAGTCGTTCTGATGGAACAATCTCTTCATGCTGAGAAGCTTTAAGACTGCTGCGAAATACAGCACTTATGCAGAACAAAAAGCAAGTTGCCAGCAACACCTTCCCCCCTACTTTTACTGCGTTGTAGTAGAACAGGATTTTAAAATACATATTGGCTGCAGACTAGCACAGGCATTGTATGCACTAATTCAGGGTGTACATTACGCTCAGTTGATACTGAGACACAAGATCAGTCCAGAGTTCCTCGACATTTAACATTTTTCTAACTGATTTTGTGGAAGGATCCAGCCATGCCCCAGTGATGTACATAAGATAAACACTTTGTGGGCGTCTATTAGCTGGTCATATTAATGGTAAATCCCCACTCATCTTGGGGATTAGTCTCAACTGACATCAGCATAAGTGCCAGCAGATTTTGGCCCAATGCTCAAAGCGTATATCAATTTGCATTTGGCAGTAGATTCATGAAACATTCAAAGGGGGTGGGGGGGCTCTGATAAGCAAAGATACACAAGCACCTAAACCCAGACTTAGGTATTTATGGCTCGGTTTAGTTGCTACAGAATGGCTTGAACACTGTAGGCACCTGAAGCCACTTGCCACCTAAGTATTCAGAGTAAAAATTCCCTAAGTCCCCATGTTTCTTCCCCAGGCACATACACTGTACATTTCCTAGCTAAACCCCAGACTGAACCATGCACTGGGGAAACACAGGTTATAAAAGCTGTAAGGTGAAAAACATCACCTCCCCTCCTTCAGCTCCAGCAGTTTATTTTGGAGTGAGTGTCATTTCCACAGGAAACTACTGAGGACCATAAGTCACCTGACTCTAGGGTTACCAGATGTCAGGCAAAAGGAGGACATGTCCTCCTTTTTACCTTCACATCCTCCTTCTGGCAGGCATTTTAAAAAGACATGATTTTGTCTGGCTTTTTACTTACAGGGGTTAAAGTATGCTAGAATGCCCCAGAACACCCTGTTTTTAGGGGGAAGCCGTCCAGGCCTTCTAAAAACAGAAGAATATTACATTAATACTTCATTTTCTCCATGTGTCCTCCAATGTCCTCCTTTTCATACTTCCCTGTCCTCCTTTTCCATGCTTTGCTATTTGGAAACCCTACCTGATTCCAAGAGTGCAGATTCTCATGTGTGAATCACTATAGACAGCTAAGCACATATAGCCGAGCTGCAGGGGATGGCTATCACCAAGAGAACACCCCTTTCGTCGCATTTTCCCACTGGTTAACACAGGCAACTCTCACCTAGCATTCCGGCTTCAGTGGATCTCATTCAAGGCGTCTTTATTCCCCCCATTCATTGTATAGGGAGCCCAGACCACTTCATTTCAGGATTTGTGGATCCCATTGTTGCAGTGATTTTCCAGACACCTAAAAGATATATGTGGCAAAGCTCAGCATTATAACACCCAAGTCCCTTTGTGGATCCAGGCCTAGGTGCCTAAAATCAGGCTTTCAGGTACAGCCAAAATTTTTAGAAGTACCTAAGTGACTTAGGAGCCCAAGTCCCATTAGATGTCAAGGGGTGTTAGGCTCCTAGGCATCTGAGAGGGTTTTGAAAGTTTTACCTCAAGGCTATATTTAGGCAATGAGTAACATGATTTGCAAAGCTGTGACTCTCCCAGCTGCTCCCACTCTGCTTAATGTGAGCTTTTAATCATTGAATTAGGATTTATTTGCTAAATCATTCCATTAAGTTAGGGAGACAGGATGCAAGACAGAACTCTTCTCTTTTCATTACAAAATCTTGGCAGAAGAAATATCCAAAGACATTTACATTTTTAATACAAAAAATTATATATAATTTACATTAAAAAGGTGAGAGGTGGTATGCCAGTCTCTCTCTTATGCCAGGTGTTGACAGCAACAAGGTCTGTGTTCAGTTAAGTAAGGCTCTCTCAGAAATTAAAGCCTGCTTGATCCCAGCACAGAGTTTCTGGGATCAGTAAACTTCTTTCCTAGAAAGAAGCAACATCTCCCCGCTTGAAAGCACAGAATTGGTGTGTGACACAAGGAAAAATTTATTACATGAAAAGGAATGGAGCAACACTCTATCAATGCAGATGATAAATAGCACACGACCCCCATGGCAATTTGGCTGTTATCTTAACTGGGATCTCCATCTGTCCATGTGAACATCCAAACAGGCAAGTGATGTTTTAGCACATTACTTTGTCCCTCTGCTAAGCCCCACTCACAGTCTGGTATCAATGAATAGCACAGTCCAAGTGTTTGGCAGCCTTGTCTTCAGCCCTACGGATAGTGTTGCCTGTCCCAAGGCTCTGTTAAGAACCTAGCAATGGTAACTTGACCTGCAGGAGCTTTTCATGGGGCCTCCCAGCTGGGGCCCGCCGGAGCACAGCAGCCATTCCCCCCTCCTGACCCACCCTTTCCCCCACCCCTCTCCAACTATGTGGGTCCAGCAGTGCCCTGGTCAAAGATGGTGATCGGGCCCCTTTCCCTGACCCACCTCTTCCTCCGCTTCTCTCTCACCATGAGGGCTCAGAGGCATCAGCTCCTCCCTCCAAGCCCTACCCACCTCCTACCACGTATGGTCCCCCGGCCCACCACACAGCAGATGTGGCCCTCAGGCCAAAAAGTTTGCCTACCCCTGATTTAGTGGTTGTGTAGGAGAAGCTATACAGAAGTTTCAGTTGTCTTGCTACCCTCTATGGCTTCAGTGAAGAGCTGTCTCTGGGTTGCAACCCCCTGAGGGGTTACCTTTGGCAAAAAACCCTCTCACCCATGATTGTCCTCAGCTGAGGACAATCACTAACACACAACCCTTGAAAAGACTTCTCATAAGATGAAAGCCGCTCCTTTTCCCTGCTTCCCTCACTCAGCTTAGTTCTACAGTCCAATCAATTCTGAATTCACGTCCAGTTATGGTGACTCACAAAGTGTCACGAGAGGAATTTTGGATAGAAAGCTTATGCAAATTCAGTTCCAAAGGGGTAGCCGTGTTAGTCTAGTTCAGCCAAACAAACAAGGAGTTTGGTGGCATTTTTAAAGACTGACTCATTTATTGCATGAGTTTCTGTGGGAGAAAATACCACTTCAGATGCCAGAAGTCTGACAAAGTTGGATTTTCGCCCATGAGAACTCGTGCGATAATAAATTAGTCAGTCTTCAAAAGTGCCACAGGACGCCTTGTTTGTTACGGAAATTAAATTATCTCTATAGCCATATTACTTTTGTTCGCTAATAGATGGGTCAGAGAACTCCTTCCCCTCTTGAGTGTCTGTCCATCCAGAGTTCTTGGGAAATATGCAAATGAAGCAGCTCTGTGGCCATTCTTCCCCCTTCCATGAACAAATCGAAGGAGAGAATTCCTTACTTCCACTATCAGTCATAGGGCTTAACTCTTTATCATAGACTCATAGGGTTGGAAGGGACCTCATGAGGTCATCTAGTCCAACCCCCTTCCAAACAAGCAGGACCACTCCCACTAAACTATCCCAGCCAGGGTTTTGTCCAGCCGGGCCTTAAATATCTCCAAAGACAGAGATTCCACCACATCCCTAGGTAGCCCATTCCAAAGCTTCACCACTCACCTAGTAAGAAAGTTTTTCCTAATATCACACACATATACCAAAACGCTTCACACCTCTGATTAGGTCAAATTTCTGTGGTTAGTGATAAGAAACAAAACTACCTTCTTTGTGTAATGGTCTAGGTAAAAAGCAACAACAAGTAAAGTCAAGTATCTAAAATAGCTATGTGATCAAAACAAACTATGCCATTTATGTTAGCCAAGCTTCTTTTATACAAATTGTCACAAAAGTTCTTTGCCAGAAGTCATGGGGTACACTTCGAGTTTCTGGGGCCCTGGACAAAAGCCAAGGATGCCCACCACCACCACACAGGGGGTTGCATCCTTGACTTTTGCCCAGGTCCCAGGGCCTTACAGCTGCCTCTCCTCAGCCTCACCATCAGCCCCCCAGACCACCACCCCCCAGACCACTGCTGCCGGCCTGGCCGCATCACCAGACCCCCGCCACCTCCTCCTGTCCTTGCCCCATGCAGCTCCATGACCCCTCTCGCCATCCCCCCACCCCACCCAGCTGGCTGGAGCCTGGAGCTCCAGGCACTGTTGATCCTGGCCCTGCTGCTCCTGCCTCACCCACGTGGCCAGGAGCTTTAAAACAGCCAGTCAGTAAGGAAGGCCGGCAGTCTCACCTCCCATTCCTGAATTCGACCTGTGGGTGCACACCCCCACCCTCCACCCAATGTGGGGCCTGGGGCAACTGCCTAACCTGCCCCGTACTTAAGGCTGCCTATGCACTTCAGAGACAGGATAGAGCTCTTTTTGAGAAGGAAAATCTAGAAGGCAACAAGGTAAGAGAAAGGAAACTCAAAGAGAACTATGCACATAGCACATAGATACCTTCAAATAGTAAATAGCAAAGTTTACCTGCAACTGTTCTTAAAACATGTCCTTGAGATCACAGCAGCTTTTCTTTTGTTAGTAGCACAGCTATATTATAGTCACGGCACTTTGTAATAACCACACATTAGTATCTGAGGATTAAAGATGACAATAAAATAAGAAAAACTCTAACCATCACTCAGCCCTGCTTTGTGCTGCCTCGCCATTTCAGCAGCAACGGAAGGAAGATATGCAAGGTATTTTAAGCCAGGGCTGTACCTATGGCTGGGTGACTGGAGCAAAGCCCCAGACACCAAATTTTAGAGGGCACGAGCACAGCTGGCAACCGCAGACCCTACCTGGCCCTGAAGGTACACTCCTCCAGGCGCCATGCTGGAGCTGGGGCTACAGGAGTTGAAAATCTCCCACCCTGCCCCTTAGCATGCTCAGATGCATGCTCAGGGTGGGGAGGGGGAGAAGCCTGTGGCCAGGGCATGCAGCCAGGTAGAAGCTCCACTGGGGACTCGTGGCTAGATAAGGAGGAAGGCGCCTCACTCAGCCAGACAGGGGACTTGGCAGAGAAGCCCAGCCAGCCAGGCAGGAAGCTGGGCCAGCAGGCAGGGAACCCAGGCCAGTCGGCAGGCTGGGGCTCCCCACCACCTTCCACTGGTGGCTGGGGACAGATCTGGCTCCCTGCTGCCGGGCTCCCCACTGCCCTCCAGCAGCAACTGGAGATGGATCGGGCCCCGGGCCAGATCCAGGACAGGTCGGTGGAGAGTGCAGTTGGGGCCGCTTGCACAGGGTACCAAAAGACCTAGTTCCAGCACTGTTTTAAGTACTTTGCATATCTCCCTCCAATTGCCTACCTTCTACTTAACCGCACTGTCGTCAGGAGCCTAAGTCGGAGTGAAGCCCCCTCCCTCCAACTCAGGGCTACTCAGGTGGTGGTCTTGCAGCAACAGTTTCCTGATCGGCTAATTGGGTCTTCACGGATCCGAACATAATGGAAGCCGAAACTCTGGTTTGCAACAACAGATACTGAAAATGAAAGCTGCCATAAGTGACTGGCAAGAATTAATTTTCTTTGCCACTTTTTATGAAAACCAAACACAATCTGTAATAGACAAGAATAAATAAGAGCAGTTTTACCTTGCTTCACTTTAAGCCTGCGAAAGCAAATTATTAGGTAGTTGCGTGGGGAGGGCGAAGAAGGAAATCAAGGAGAAAAAAAATATATGTTTCTGATTATTCTGCACTAATGTTGTGTTCTATCATTATGGCAGATTGCTTAATTGTACTGCTGATTGCTTTTCCTGAAATCTTCATACAGATGTAGGCTTTGCAGTTCTGTGGAAACACCTAATTAGCAGGAGGAATGTTGCCTCAAAATTTTGCTACAAGATTGTACACTTTTTAAAATTATGAAATATACAGAGTGCACTTACTTCTCTACCATTTCTTGTTTGCTTAACCCATCTCAGCTGGCACCCGTTCATCCCTATAAACAGGAACCTGTGAGGCAATCGAACAGGCCACACTGCCAGATACAACATGGCATTCAAAATCCAAATAAGCAGCTTAGTTCAGTTACCAGCACCTCAGACCACCAAATACACCATTTAAAACTATCTGTTGTGCAGTTACTATAGGAATTTCTAGTCCTGGCTTGTAGGTTTGCTACTAGATGTTATCTATGTGCTTCCCAATATGCAAAATAAGGTTTCTCTACAGGAACAGGTGCATGATGCTGTAATCCTACTGCATGTTCAGACACAACATTCTTAATGATCCATCACAGTGAATAATTTGATGTTGCTTAACTCTGGTTACACTAAGTTGGAGGCGGCTTTCGACCCAGCTGGTTCTGAAGACTCCAGTAACACAATCACTCAACGAAGAAATGTTTCTTTTGTATAAATTCAATTTGACAAGATAAATATGTAAATAAAATGTGTTTTCCTTTGTGCTTCTTGGTGACAACTGTTGGCTCACCCAATTACTCCCTCCCACCTCAACGCTAAGGAATACAAGAGTAAGAAACCTGTTGCTCATAGATCAGGAACATATTAATGGTAATTCACCTATAGACATAAGGATAGTTAGAGTTTTTAATAGTAAATATTTCTAAACAAGCTGAAAGAAATATAAAACCTTTATGCATCAGGGCTTAAGCCAATCTCTAACTACCAGGGTTAGGACAAAAACTTGCTCTGGGGACAGAACATAACTGGCTGTGGCAGGGGTTCCTGTTTCTCCTCTGAAGCAGTGAAGCTTTTGGAGTTCTGCTGGAGAGAGAAACAAACAAGGACTTGGCTTGGGTTAGGACCTTTGAGGCGATCCACTCTGGCAATTCCTACATTTCTATTCCACACGGAAATCCTGAATTAGGCTGTGAACTGTGGAGATGACTAGAGAGAGTGAGCTGGTAAGTCCTGCAGGGTTGTGATATGCCACCTTGTGCATCATGACCCACAAAAGGCTGAAGACCACTGACAGACCGCAAATCCCATGGCGGCAGGATGAACAGCCAGAAAATGAAGAGCCAGAAAAAAGGGAAAAGAGTCTGGCCTCTTTATACTGCTCCCTCAAAATACATGATGACAGAGAAGGGGATGAGCACTTACCAACGGAAAGGGAAGAGACTCCTCCTTAAATACATTCCTTGGTGAGATTAATCTGAATGTTGGTGTCGAGTCACACTGTTTCTAGTAAAGAACTGGTACAGAAAGCAGCAACATCTGGATAGAACAATGTGAAGAATATGGCCCTCGGAAGTGGGATTTTTCCCCCGTGAAAGCTCACACTGCAAATAAATTTGTCAGTCTTTAAGTGCCCCAGGACTCCTTGTTTGTTTTGCTGAACTAGACTAACATGGCTACCCCTTTGGAAGTTGTCAACTTTGTTTCCTGTTTCTTGATCCCAGCTTCCATATAACAACCAACTCTTCTGTTTTGCTAGTGCCTAGCACAGTCTCACTTCACAGCTGTAGACAGATGCATCCACACAGCATGAGATTAGACAAACACCCTCCTCATCCGGCAGATGGAGAAATGAGGCAAGAGGAGTAGAAGGAAAGAAAACACCAGGCTGTGATTGTCAAAGGAAGCTCTGTACCCCAGTCTTATTTCACTAGGATTTGGGAACCTGTCTCTTGGCCTCTTTGCAAATTGTAGCCTTGGCAGGGAGTTGCCAACAGTCACACAGAAGTCTAGGAAATCCAACTCCATTGAGTCTCACTCTACTACACAAGCATTAGGCAAGCATTCCTCTGCAGACCACCCTTTGCTCCAGCATGTACAGGATATGTATTGACAGGTATTTTCCAGGCAGTTAGGTAAAGAAATGTTCTCTCTCTCCATAAAAATCCCCATCCAGCTCCTGACTGTCAGCAGACAAAGATCAGGTAGTGGAGACCCTAGACACAATCCGCCCTCACTGTATGCTGCTTTGGAAACACATACAATCATGCAATGGGGCTGCCGTTTGAAAAAGGCCAACTGCCAAAAATCACAGCAATATCAGTTTTATTTGGAAGTGAAAGGACTTGCAAGGGCGCACAGAGTCCCATTAAATTTATCACAAGGTTCAAGAAGATAAACTAGGAATTCTGAGCTAGTGATTCAAGCCATTTTTAGCACTGTTAATCAAAAATACAAAGTCTGTCCTCAAAGACCAAGGATTAACAACACTGCAAAACTGCCTTCGTAAGAGCTATGCAAAGTTGATCCTAGCTACTCATGTGTAGGGTTCCTCACCTACAAGTGTTCGGAGGGACCTTTCCAGACCAATTCACTTTACCCATGACTGGGGCACACACAGCACTGGGGCAAACGAGCACAATCCATCTCCACTCCATCCTTCCCTTCAGAATCTGCTCCAGAAGCCATGTGAGCTGCACCAAGGGTCTGAAAGTTGCAGAACAGCAGAGTGTTGATACGTGAAAAGAACGTGTCATTTCTTAGGTGAAAAGTTGCTGCAACAACATAAACAAGAGAGGACAAAGTGAGCCTGGGTAATGAGTTAGAGCAGCCAGGGCCTACAACATACTAATTATCATTAGCAGAAATAATTCACACTGAAGCTTGCATCAGTGAATGATTTTGTTTGTTTTAAATGCAGATGTCATGAAGCTAATATCCTTTATTTACCTTGCTTCTACAAGCAGGCAGGTATAACAACGCTGGGAACTTGCGCGGCACGTCACATCTGTCAAAGTATGATATACAATTTCTACTTCACAGATGGGGAAAGCAAGGTTCAGAGCCATTCAGTGACTTGCCCAGCCAGGATCAAGCCCTATTCTCCTGGGTATTAGACATACACATGGTCCCTGCCCCCAAAGAGCTTGCAGTCTAAACACATATAGGGTCAGAATCTCAGCTGATGTAAATCAGCACTCAAGTCAATGATGCTTTGAAATTTCAAGTGCTGAGGGTCTGAGCCATGCTGTTTAGCCCTGAGGCAGGACAATCTGCTCTCAAATACTAACAGGAATGTTTAACTGTATATGGGTTTTTAGCTCCTTGTCTCAATTGGCACTCCCTCCCCCGGTAATAACCAACAGCAGGTGCATGTCCTTTAGAAGGCTATCCATTACATCTGCCTGTTCCCAATAAGTGAAGGAAGGTGTTTCATGGTCACCGTATGCATTAGGGTTGAATAATGTTTGGCTATATTCATCTGAAGTGCACAGTAGGGAATAAGGTAATTTTTCCACCCTTCTGATTATATGTAAAAATTTTATATGCGCTTTTTGTGGGTTTGATTGTGATAATTTGGGATGCGTCCCAATTTGTTTCTCTCCCCTGGCAGATTTTTTGGATCAGCTGCTGCAGTGCCCTGATGGAACACATGTTATAAAATATTGGTTGCTTTGACATTTTAAGTGACCTAGTGAGACAAGGTCACACGCTTCTGGCACACAGCCCGTAAGCAGTGCCTCTTTTGTCTCCGAGGGAATCGTTTAATACGTACTGCAGTTAAAGAACAAAGACGACTTCAACATTTGTAAGCAGCATGTTGTCTCACTTTTATATATTTATATGCACATATATACCTGCACACAGACACAAAAGTAACACTGACAACGTTGTTCTTCATGGCACCTTTCACTTTCAGGATGAGGACTGATTCAAACACATGCACACATTCAAGCACCTACACAATGGTGCATGTAAGTCACTTTGTTACTCAAATTCTATGTTTTCTTTATTAGAAACACTGCACCCAAGAACTTGAAAATAATTTTAGTGGCTGTGAACTGTGGCACCTGATCGATGAGGGACATGACAGTCAATTACCCTTTCACTTTATTTTTGTCTTCTGCAATCAGTTTGGATCAATATTTTTCAATCTCAATTGATAGCAAATATCAAATCTAAAATAATTTGCTTCATTGTTCTGGAAGTACTGTCACATTCTGTGCAGGCGGCCGTCGCATTTATTTAACCATTGACTTCACTTCCATCTGGTTCAGCCTTTACTAGAGATGCGCTGTCCAAATTGATAGCACGCATCATGTCAGCCTGAGTGCATGTCAACAATCAGTTCAGCCTCAGTGGAAAGGAGAGCAATGTAACTGCATCTCATTATGCCATACGGTATTTATTTGGAGAATTAACTAGCTGAAAATATTTCAAGGGGGAAAAAAAAGTTTATGAAGTCACAAAGAGGCAAAAGGAAAATGGAGGGGGACTGAAAATGCAGCCTATGTTTGAAGACAGGGGATCTGTAACTCCAGAAACAACACTGCACAAATCCAGTATGTAGCTCTCAAAAGGAATCCAAAACTCAAAATCTCAAAAGGAATCTCAAAAACGCTGAGATCCAAAGGGGAAGCTGTGTTAGTCTAGTTCAATAAAGCAAATACGGAGTTTGCCACAGGACTCCGTGTTTGTTTTTCAAAAACGGTGAACACGCCTCAGTGCAATGAAAGGCTATGTGGCCCAGTGGCTAGGTCCAAGCATTGAGGAGACTTGGGTTCTGTGTCTGACTTCACTAGTGGCCTCTGTGTGATCTTCAGCATGAGGCTTTGCTTTCCCCACCCTTTGTCTTGTTTATTTACATCACTAGCAGGGACTGTTTCTTGCTATGTGTTTATAAAGCGACTAATCCAGTGGGACTCAGAGGATGGTTGGCCCTAAAGGAGTATTATAAAGAAACTGCCTGGCAGTAGTGTGCACTTTGCAGAGGGAAGGGGAAGAGAGGCTTAAAGCCCTTTGTTTCAGACCACTCAGCTCATCTTCCTCATATTTTTTTTTAAATGTCTGTTTCCAGAAGTCACTTTTCCAGTGGCCCCTAAATATGCCTCTTTGTACAGGTTTTGTATTTGGAGTAAACAAATAAATGCTTAAACTTCTCAGGAAATCAAAACCCCAGTATAGATGTTATGGACCAGATCTTTAACTGCTGCCAACCAGAACGCAGAGCATTTGTGAAGGGGGACTGGTGGCAAAGGTGACTTTAAGCTACCTCTCTGCTCCTTAGCCCAGGGGCTATCCTTTCCAAGTGACTGGCATTACCTCTGTTACTACGGCATCCAAGCATAGCCCAATGCTTTTAGGGGAATGCTGTTATCCCCATTTCATAGGCAGGGAACCAAGAGACCATGCGACTTGTGTAGGGTCACGCAAGAAGCCTCTGATGGAGCAAGGCACTGGACTAACACCCTCGCAGCTAGGTGATGCTTGCTCTCTCTCTTCTGTTACTCCCCCGCAGAGAAAATCAGTGAAGTTGTTCTAACTAGCCCTGGTTGACAACAGTTCCACAAGGCTGCTTCAGCAGGCAGAAATCACCAGGTTGCAAGAGTGCCCCATCTGTGCTGGATTCCCACAAATGTGCCTGAAATCAATATTTAGGCAACTACCCAAAAGTTTTGCCTGATATTCAAAGTACGAAGCATGGAAAAGCTGCTCCCATGGCACTGCCCACCATAATTCTTATCACAGAATTGTAGAGCTGGTCCCCTGCGCTCAAGACAGAACCAAACATTACCTAGACCCTGGCAGGTGCCTCTTAAACCTCCTCTTAAAAATCTACAGTGACAGAGAGTCCACAGTCTCCCTCAGCAATTTATTCCAGCTATTAATCACCCTGACAGGACGTTTTTCCTAATGTCCAACCTAAACCATTCCTGTTGCAATTTAAGCCTGCTGCTTCTTAACATATTCTCAAAAGTTAACAGTAACAGTTTTGTTCCCTTCTCCTTTAAACAACCTTTTACGGACTTGGAAACTGCCATATCCCTCCTCAGTGTTCTCTTTTCTAGATTAAACAAACCCAATTCTTTCAATCTTCCATCTGAGGTCATGTTTTCCAGACCTTTGATCATTTTTGTTGCTCTTCTCTGGACTTTCTCCAGTTTGGCCACAACTTTCCTGAAATGTGACACCCAGATATTGAACATAAATGGACTCAGAACTGGTCTCTGCAGGACCCCACTCAATAGATCCTTCCAGCTTACCTATGATTAGGCACTGATAACTCCTCTCTGGAAATGGTTTTCCAACCAATTACGCACCACTTTATGGCATCTCCCTCTAAGCTGTATCTCCCTAGTTTAGCACAATACATAAAGAGATATAGATAAGGCACTGATATCTTACAGCAACGTCATCTGTACCATTGTCAACTCATGTAATTTTATGGTGATTCCATAATATCTGGACTCTTTCTTAAAGAACCAGCTCCTGAAGTAATGTGATCACAAACCGAATCTCTGCTTTCATAAAAAAAAAAAAAAAAGTTGTCTAGCTTTTGTGGTTGTAGGAAAAAGCTGGAAAATATGAATCCTAAGGACTCAGCACTCACAAGGCAAATGGTATGAACCCCAAATGTACTCCATGCTTCAACATTTGAGATGGGCAATAATACATTTATGGATATGGGCCTCATGATCCCCCATAAGCTAAGCTGGACCCAGGTGTCACATTAAAAATGTGCAGGAGGCACCTGTAAGTTCAGACCTGTAGTCTCCTGATTTCATGGGGTGGGGAGGGCAGAAAATGTAGGAGTTCAAGTTCTTTCTATGAGTTTGTCTGCCTGCAGCAGAAATAGGAGTTAGTAGCGGTTCTAATGGCTCTGTGCTCATCCTCAATGAAGAATGCATGCATATGTCACACAGACGGATTTTATATAGTGTTAGTATAAAGTAATATCTATTGACCTTATGCAGCAGGCCTTGTACATGCTGACACATTTCCATCTTAAGATTCCTCACCACTGCTACCAGAAGTTCCACTATGCTGGAGGAAACGCTAATAAAAATAAGTAGTGGGAGGCAATGTAGCACTGAACTGGGACTAAGAAGAAGTGGATTCTATTCTGGGCTCTGCCACCTGTCTGCCAAATCACATCACGCTGCATGCCTCAGTTTCCCCATCTGTAAAATGGAGAATGCTGACCCCCTTTATCAAACGCTTGGCAGTTGACTGATGAAAAGCACCATGGGTAAAGAGGTAAGTAATACCATAGGTAAAGCATCAACAGCTTTAATCCCATGTTGTATAGACCTACCCGGCTAAATGTGAAAGAAATTCACAACAGACATGGGCGCCACATGTGTACTAGGATTTTTTCATCTAGTCTTTCACAGACAGAATTTACGTTTGGAATTCCAAAGGTGCAGGAATTAAGGATGTGGGGAAAGAGGGCGGTCTGCTGCATCCCCTGCCTTGATATTTCCATCATATACAGCTTTTACAGTTTGGTTCAAAGACCCGCAGTACCCCCACTATATAAATTGTTCCAGTCCCCCTGCTAAGGTCCAAGCTACTATTGAATGTTGACGTGAACTGGGCATTTAAACTCCTTTAGGCTGCTTTGATGGTGTCTGTGCAATTCCACATATAGATCCATAGACGACTCCTCACTGGCTCTCTCCTGAACTATATAGAGGCCACACTTCTCAGAAGACTGTCTAGTTCAGTGTTTCCCAACTAGTGTGCCATGGCACACAGGTGTGCCATCAGGTCTAAGCAAGTGTGCCACAAAATTTTTTGAAAAACTACTCAGAGAGGTCTGGCTTAGCTCATGAATATTCATAAGTTTATTTGGAAACTATATGGTGATGTGCCTCAAATTAATTAAAGGTAGCAAGGTGTGCCACAGCAGAGAAACATTGGGAACCACTGATCTAGTTAACAGTGAGCTAGTTTATCGCATTGGCACAGCCTGCAGAGTCATGAGCAGAAACTAAAGGTAATGAAGATAAACCATTAGCTACATGACTGCAGCATGGAAAGTTGCCAAGATTTCCCTTTTTTTGTTAATACACGATGCTTGTTATAAGATTGAATATCCATTTGGGGGCAGGGGTTACCTACTTTTCTTGGTGCACTCACCTCTGAAAGCAGTGCAATGCTTTCGTTATTGGCATTTTATTTTGATGAAAAGGCTAGTGTGAAGAGACAGTTGCTAGGGTTCCTAATGGCAATGGAGCCGATCACATGACACTTGGCCCATTTGCGCTAAGTACCGTCACTCAAGCTTTACGGTAGGCATGACGTATGCCATCATCATTTCACTGCACCGCCATGACAAGGATGTCTCAACACAGCACTAGTGCAGACGCGGTGCAAGGTTGAGCTCGTAGGGAAAGGTTTTCAAAGGCACAAGAGGCATTTTGGCTCCAAAGTCTCACTGGGGAAAACAAAATAGAACAAAAATAAATCCCCTGACCCACCTAAAAAACGCCAGTGAGTCTGGGTGCCTGCGTGTCACTTGTGCCTTTGAAAAACATCCTCCATGTGCAACAATTGAGACACAAGCATAGCAGGGCCTGATTTGCGCACAGCACAATAGTACAGCCACAATCACCAGTTTCACTCCAGGTCTACATGAAACTGATGCACCATCATAGCGAGTCAGGCCCAGCAACTACAGGTGTGATAAAAGGCACTGACAGCCCTCCAGGTGTGTTGGGGCTAACACGTTCCAAAGAGAAATAGTTTTTGGAACTCATTCTCAGTAACAAAGAATTTCCTTCATTTTCATCATCTGGACTTAGTTTTAATACCTGGAGTTAAGCACGAGTTTTGTAGACATCGCCTGCTATCAAAATCCACCCATCAGCCCAGAAAAAAAAAAAATCATCCTCTCATCTCACCAAGTTAAGAGTCCACAGAGGCCTTTCCACGGCTGTTTTCAGAAACAATGTGCTTGGCTTTAGATCTCCTTTGGCTGCTGGATCATTGCTGTCTGGCGCCAAACGCAGCAACGTCTGACACTGTTTTCTACTACATAACAGAACGTGACTGAGATGGCCAGATGTGGACTGTCACAACGATGATCAATCGGCATGGAAAATGCAAGAAGAAGCTGTTTTCTGCAAACAGAAGTTAAGAGCTGCAGTTCAGAATTGCCAATATACATGAAAACTGCAGTGATGGGGAAGGAGGAGAAAAAAGGTCTGCTACTTTGGGAAAGAAAGTGGGTCAAATACAGGCAGCCGAGTTTTCACTGCCAATTACACTTCTCAGAAGAGCAGACCTTGATCAGTCCAGCTACAAGCAGGTGTTTGGGATCTAGTGGATACCCTGTCTACAGTCGTGGTGTTGTATAGGTGCAAAACATAGAAGTGCACTGCGATAGGGCACTTTTTATTTTCATGAAACTGAGGTGACTCTTGAGTTGCCACCTTCTGTGACTGCAGCAGGAACCTTTCTACCAACAGCAGACAGGATCAAAATCCTCAGCATACTGCATGCAACATCCTAGGTTCAAAACTTACACTCCCCAGTCACTGCCACACTTGGGAAAATGTTCCCTTGTGTTTGGTTCCCACATCAGCACAATGGGGCTAATTGCACGGGAGGGTAGGCACATTAAAGGTTGTGAAAAACAGGTTTGTTGTCCCTGAAATCAGGTTCCCATAGGTGTGTGACAAACAATGGTATGTCTGGCTGCCAACAAAATGGGGGTCTGACATGTGGGGCCAAGTTTTGCTCTCTCTGACCCCCAGGGCACCATTTGTACAGAGTATATGTTGCTTGCATAGGAGAAAGAGCCAGCAAGTTTGAATGTTGCACTATGGTAATCAATTTTCTTACAGCCAGTTTCATGGCAGTTTGAAACACAACACCAGATTATCCCTGGTCCTTGCATCGATGAATAGAAAGGAGTAGGCACAAGAGGCTCTCCCCTTTGGTTTAGGAATACCCTAGGAGATAAAGTGTTGTTCAGTCCTTGGGGGAGATCTGTGCCTAAATGGCACCATCTGATCATTCTAAGTTTTACCCCCATTGCTAGAAGGTTACTTTAAGCATAATGTGGTTAAAAACAAACAAAAAGAAAACTACCACAGGAGAAACGCATCAGTGTAGTTTCAACACTGGACATGGCCACTTCTTTTCTGCCCTTATTCACCAAAGGATACAGTAATCAAATGCATTCTGACATTGCTGGCAACTTTCACAGCAGATCTATTTTCTTGCTGCTATGCTTTGTCTAGATAGCCCTTTTAATGTGCTGTTTATAGAGATTCCTAATGCATTATGTGTTTAGTAAAAGCAGGAAGAGCTCGGCCCTGCCCAGAGCTCCATAAGAATGTCTCAGTGACTCATTCCAGAATTATTCTTACATATGTCCTCTTTCTCGCTTACAGTTTTTCAGCTGGGAGTATGCTGGTGTATGTAAATTAGTAGGATAAATACAGTTGTGTTTATTTCAGTCCTTATAGCATATAGCCGACTTGCTCCATAATTTATGTCACACTGCCATCTTATGGCAGCTCTATTCCCATTATTTTAGGTTAGAGCAGGCTTTCCACTGTTTGTCAGACTCCAAAGAACATCAAAATGAAGGAAAGTTTTACTGACCAAAACCCCATTACTCACAACTAAGAACTTCCAAAGACAGTTACAGGGCAGTGAGCACATAACCTTTTTCCCTAAAGATGTGCTGCCTTCCACTCCAGGCTGCTGTAAATGTCGATGGACAATATCATAGAAATAGGTAGCATCCACATTACCAATTGACTGTCTGTAGTTGCAGTTTCTCTGTTTTATTTTCTTTCCTGCTGAAACAAAGGATCAAAACTTGGAAAATGATTCTTTGGAGATACTGTGTCACAGCAGGGCACAGTCCACACCAGTGGGGGACTGTGTCACCAGCGCCCTGCAACCTGGGGTGTGTGGAACTGCAGCCCTGCAACCCGGGGTGCCTGGAACGGCAGCCTGCCAGTTCTTGGCTCTCATTAGCCTTGGTTATGCTAGAAGATGACCCCCATAGTCCTTCCCACCTTATCCTCGATCTTCCCCCAGACATCTGTTTCCTGCACTGGCCAGCCCTCTCCCGGACTGTACAAATATTTTAAATCTGTTATTTTTTCAAGGGAACAATATACCACTTTATAATCTAAAACCGAGTTACCCAGGCACTTCAGTTTAAAACGTGTAGGGTTAGATAAAACTGTTGAACAAGTTTATTAACCACAAAGAGAAAGAAATGGCTACAAGAAAAATCAAGATAAAAGGCTTGCTCGTGCTGAATTTAAATCAGATTAAATTTCATCAAAATTTCTCACCCCATGCTCCTAGCAAGTTTACTGGCCAAACTCTTCACATCAAGACCCCTTCCTCTAAAATCTAATAGCAACTTTTCTTTGTCTTCTTAGGTACCATGCCAGAGACAAATGGAGGGAAGGGATGTTTTGGGGCATTTGCTCCTGCTTTTGGATCATATGTATGATAACATTGTACAGGTGAATCTTATAATTTCACATACAATGTTGTTGCACATATTTTACTAGGAAAATATTTATTGGCAAGCTACAAGTTTTCAAAGGATACCTTACAAGGCCCACCTTGTCAAAGATGATTACAATAGTGTGTAGGGTGTGAATACAGCAGGCGTAAACTGTTTCAAATATGAGGTTTCCTTGTTCTCCTGGGATTTAAAATATTTCAGGCTATGAAAGTGCTCATTGTGCTACACACATTCACACTTGTACAACAAAAGTAACTTGACTTGAATCATGTGTATTTGGAAAGGTAAATTTCAGAAGACCTTTCCTTCAAGAACTTAAATTATTCTTTACTTACAGAAAGAATTAGGTTAAGGCCTAATCTGGAAGACTGGCAGTGTAAAATGCAAGCAAGGTTTAAAAATAAAAGGGAAAGAGAAGAAACAGTTCTGGTTTTTTATATAGCTGCACAGTATTGGCCTAGGTGGGGCATTTTGCCTGAATATCAAGGCGAAGAATAGGAAAGGTATTTTTTTTCCAGCCACCTCTGAACCTTGATAAGAAAGGAAAAACATTGCAATTGACTGGATCATACTGACAAAATGGTTCTACCAGTGCTGAGTAAAGTCTACTAAACAGTTCAGTGATATAAGGCATCCGTATCAGCTGCGGCCACAGAGCTAAATACAAACAACTTGAGTGAGCAGATGCAGAAAGTCCTCCAAGAGTCCTGCTGAGGCTATATGATTCCTCCACCCAGTAAATGGACAGTAATTGATTACAGGAGAAACACTGAAGCCAAGAAAATAAAAGTTTCCCTGCAGCAAAAGAAAAATAAATCCAATCTGAGCAAACAATAGCTGTGTGTGAGCTACTGTTGTTAATAAACAAAACAGCTACTGTGCTCTCAGTCAACATACTGTGGGCAAAATCTTGGCCCTGTTGAAGTCAATGACAAAACTCCTACTGGCTTCAGTGGGGCCATGATTCGAGAACATAAACAGGCTGTTTTACTGTGGATTTCCATAAAGTTACTTTACAGTTTGTTCTGATGTCTTACGGCCCAAATTCAGTTAGTTACACTGAGTAGCAAAAGTAAGGTAAAAGTAAAGAAATGCTCCCTGTGAGTGAGGATGCCACAACTGGTCACCAACCTTGCAGGGCTGCAAGTAGACTCAGACTCTAAAGTCAGAAGGGACCAATATGATCATCTAATTGACCTCCTGTGCAACATAGGCCACCAAAACTCACCTACCCACTCCTGTAATAAACCTCTAATCTAGGACTGAGTTATTGAAGTCCTCAAATCACGGTTTAAAGACTTTAAGGTACTGAGAATCCACCAAAACTCAAGACAGCTTCCTTTAAAAAAAGGACAGAATTTAAGTACTCAATTTTTTAGTTGTCTAGGAAAAGTGGAGGAGGGAAAAAAAACAAACAAAAAGAAATCCAAAATCAATAAATGAAAGACATTGAAAAAAAATCACATTTAAAAAATGGAAATACTAAATATATCAAATCCTAAAAGAGAAACCGACTTCAAATGTGTGAATTATTTCACTCTATTGTTTTTCAGCCAGCTTTACTCCAAAAGTTACTCAATTAAAGCACCTCAGTGTTTCCACATTTATAGGCTACAATGCGGTATCTCTAGCATCTGGACTGAATACAATTTAAAAAGCCTGGTTTGACAACTTAATAAAGGGTATGTCCTGTTAACTATAGGTGTCTGACTGATGAGCCATGGTAGAAGACTCAACTACTTTTTTTTTTGATAGAACATGTAATAATTAAAATTTTCTCAGTTTTATAACATCCCAGAAAAGTGACGATACTGCTCTATTGGTTCTATACACATTTTTCCCCATAGGGAGCGTCTGTCTGCGTGTGAAAATAATACAAATGTGTATTCCAATTTAAAAATATTTTTTGTACGTTCTTTCTCTTAAGACTTTCAGACATAACCACTAGCAGTTCTAAGACCAGAGCCAAGACAAATATTTAAAGAGATAGTAATCTAACTGCCCGATCTAGAAAAACAATTCCTTCAATTTTGTAGGCCCAGATATTTGTAATGTCTGTCTGCACTAGCCAAGTACTTAGATGTGCAAATTGTTCTGTCTGTACTTGTGAATTTGGGCACACAGTTGAGCCCACATTAAAAATAATTGTATTCCTTGCCTGATCGTTTCTTCTGTGATGCTGGCACTGCCATTACTAGGAGAAGAATATCAGTTCCACCTCCCACCTAGATTTAACAACTCTAGTCCCAGGAGTCTTATTTTAGCTCTCGTGAAACAACAAGACTTGGCACTTAATAAATATCTAATCATTAATTAGCGCACACAAACACCCTGTGGGAGAGGGAATACAGTGTAGACTGAGAAACTGGATGACTTGTTCAAGGCCAGATAAATCCCTGGATTAGAATGCAGCTATCCTGACTCTCAGTCCCCCATGCAGCTCTAGATCAGTGCTTCTCAATGCTATTGAGTCCACAACCACAAAAGGGATGAGTGTTTGGTTAAAGACCATGCATTCTAAAAAGGTAACTGATGTTTGTCAAAAATAGATTTTTTTTCCCTATCAAACAATCAATGATACTTTTTAGAAGCAAATAGCATGGGACCTTACTTGTCACAGTGCTGATTTCTCTGGCGACACAATGCTGCACCTATTGATATCGTGGTCCTGTCAGGACTCCAATAGTGCAGTGTTCCCGCACAAATCCTTGCCACTTGACTAAAACTGGACAGATTGAAAAATAAATAAATGTTGGAAACTTCCCCACTTATCACAAAAAATTCTCACTGAAATTTCAAACATTTCAAAGTTTTCTATCCTGCTTGGGTCAAAAGCCAGCCCCCAGTAGGTCCTTGCTCCAAGACAGCCTGATCAACCCATGCACAATGAAAATTATTCAGAAGAAAACATGCTTATCTATGGGAAGAAAAAGGTACATGATTCAGGGCAGTATTATGTACATGCATAACCACATAAGGATAGTGTGGATCTTTGTTGCCCTCTGGTGACTAAGCTACATAACACAGAGAGTGGTTTTAGGTCCAGCTCCATACAAGCATTTAGGAACTTAACCCAGAGATTTGTGTGCCTAAATCCTTCTTTAGATGCCACTTGAATCAACAAAACCCCTGCTCAACTGCCACCAAACCCTGAAGGCACTTGTTCACTGAGTGGGTTTAAGTTAAGTTTCCCTAGACACCTACGTGTCTGACTCTGAGCATGTGCAGTGTGTCATCCCTTTAGGTGTCAGAGTGATCCACAAACCAGAGGGGAACAAGCATACCCCTCTACAGATTGCTTGCCTGGCCCAATCCAGTAGGCATGTTTGGAAGCTGCCTAACCCTCCATAAAATGAGATGGTGGAAGGAAAGAGCTAAGGCAGTCGTTTGTAAATTTAACTCGAGTATTTTGAGCACTCATCCAGGAAGCAGAAGCCATCCCTCCACTCCTATTTAAGTCCCCCCTGACTGATGAGAAAGGATCTAAACAAATGCCTCCCTCAGTGAGCTATGGAATACTCTGATGTGCATCTGCCTCAAGCTCTCCTACTGAAATCATTCCACTTTAATTAAATAATTGAATCAAATATGAACTGGGCCTGAGAAAGCATGAGAACAACTCAAGAGGCTGGGGTTAGGGCCCACTTAAGTGCCAGCAGACTGCTATTAAAATCCCTTCTCTTCAGTTTGTAGAGGGGGGGACTTGAACCAGGGGCCTCCCACCTCCTGCAGGAGGACATAGCCACTAGACTGAAGGTCATAAGGGCAGATCGCTCCCCCATCCACCCATATAACATCACCTTCACCCCCCTGTTTTGTATGACATTGGCCAGCCTATTGTCTACTGGATCAGATGCTGTGTTCATTGTAGGCAGAAGAGTGCCTTTCCTCCCCCTGGGTACACATCACTGGCACAGACAGGTGCCTTTTTCTGAGAGAGAGGCACAGCGTAAGACCCCAGTGCTCTTCTCAGGCTTGATTGAGCAGCTATTCGCTTACCCCACTGTCTTTGTGGCTTGTATTATAAGGCCCTCTCATTCTCCCTGTTCATAGTATTGAGAGACTCAGTGCCTGACTCAGGGTTTGAGTTGTGGTGGTGTTCCTGTGATTTTCTCAGTGTTGTTGAGTATCCAGGCCTGAGACCCTTAGCTCAAACGGCAGCTGCACCTGGGGGACTCCAAGACTCCCTCAGGATCACCTGGCACTGGAATCACCATCCTATAACAATTACTATCAGGTTTGAAAAACTCACTCCACCTAATGTAAATAAATACTGTGACAGCAGAGAATGTCATGTGAGATCTTAAATGACAGCCAGCATCCAGTAGAGCCTCATAATTACTGCATGAGCTGCAGAGGGAGGGCGTTTAAGAAACTGTGTGCATGCACTGAAAATGTTTTAGAAGCTGACCTGGGTAGAGCAAGCCAACATGATTCTTTGAGCCAGCAGATACGCAGCTCTCTCTCAAATGTAGAGTAAGTATCATAAACCAAAACACAGGAAGCCCTGCTTACAAGAGGCAATTGGCTGAGAACAAAAGGGAGGAGGATGGGATATGCAGCTTGATCTGGAGCCGTCCTGCCAAGGTTCACTGGGCTATGAACCAGGACAAGTAAGACGCTTTATCCATTGCTGAGGGAGCAGAAACGACAGAGTGCTTTTGCATCCATGAATAGTGGATCCCAGCCAAATGGAGAGGTGACACTAAAGAAAGCCTTATGTGAGACACTGCTGCAGGCAAGGACTTTATCCTGTTCAAGTTGGGTTTAGACTCTGAAGGATGTTATACGTGTACCCCTTTGTTTCCACGATCCTTACTCAACAACTCTTAGAGCATAAGCTTTGCTAATTTGCTTATGATTGTTTCACTGTACATCTATCGCCCTGCAGTGATGCTCTAAAAGACCTGATCCAGAGTTGGACCAAATCAAGCTTAGTGGATACTGGTCTTTTACGAACAGCCAACCTGGTAATTTTTGAGAGCATCCAGCGCAGGGCTGAGGCCCACAGCAGGAGTGCACCAGAGAGTTGGGTATTGGTGTTTACCTAGCACTGGCCTGCACAGGGACCCCTGAGAGAAAGACGGTGGCGTGGCTAGAAGCTGATGGTTTCAGGGAGCTGAGCCACCACAGGTCCAGATGAAACTGCTTCATGCTAAAGGCAGGTAATGGTGAGGTGCCTCACCATCGTGGGATCCTCACGGAGTAGCACAACGTGCTTTTAGCTCTGTCGGTTGCAGGGCCACACACCACTGTTGGTGGAAGCAGCTTTATTTACGTGTCCTCTGATAAAAATTCATTGCGATGCAGCAGGTGCACCACAAAAGCTAGTTGGCTGATTTACAGGGAAGAACTCAAGGGAGAACTGCAACACCCATTTTAAAACACTCTCAAGGCTAGTAGGTGGGATATGTACATGAAAAGCCAGGTGCTCTCCTAAGAGCATATTCACAGGAGGTAGCAGGGATGTTTGCATCTGCAGCTTCTCATCAAGCTGCTGGTTCCTTGCATCAGAACAAACCCCACCTTGATAGATTTACACCCAGATCCTAAACACCTTTGAGCACTGTGGGGTGGTGATGTGAACATACACAAAACAGTTCATTAAATAAAATTGGCCCGAGCTGCCCCAAGGACTCTGAATCAAAGAGTCTTTGAAATGGCACAGTCTCAGCTTCTGCAGTGAGTCAGCATAGAGATAGGGCTCAACCTTGTCTGTGCACAAAACCTAGTAGCTATCCCAGGAATAGTTAAAGTGGCAGAATCCATCTAGAGTGGCTGCACCTCTGCAAAGATAAAGGTGCTTCTGCTGGAATAACTCAACATATTTCAGGGTAAAAACCAGACTGGCATAAGACACCTTTAAACTGATGCAACTCAGTCCACCCTCAGGATTTACTAGCATCACTACTTCAGTTTAAAAAAAATAAATAATCCCCCCCACCCGAAGAGTTATCCTGGTACAAGAAGTCTGAGGACTAAGCCTTCACATTCATTATTTTCAGTGAGAAAAGGGGAAAGTTAATCACACAAAAAGGCTTGAACACTGAACCCCCAACCTATTCAAAGGACAGTGGGTCCAAGCAGCAGTCAGGGGGAGAAAACTACGAGCACTTGCCAGGAGCACTGTGGAAGTGGCCAGCCCGTGGTTGGGGCAGTGCTCAGGCATGCCAGCCTTGGGATCACATAGCAAACCTGCCAGCTGAGTGGGGTAGGACAGCGCTTGGTACCGGGGAGGAGGTGTGTGTGCTGGGGCAAGAGGCCACAGCACTCCTACCCCAGCCCTGGACTGAGTGGTCTGCACCAGCAGGTCCCAGACCTCCTGGGGAAAACCAGTCAGCCCAGGGATGGGGAAGACCAGTGTGTGGTACACCATCCCAGGAGCTGAGGTGGGACCAACTAGCATGTGGTGCAAACTGTAGCAGCAACCCTCCAGGTCCAGGAGCAGTTGAGCCACCTTGCCGGACTCTGAGGGGCATGGCAGAGACCTGCCAGGCCAGCATGAGCCACGGAGCCTCAGCCGGTGCTGTGCCAGCCCAGGGCAGTGGGCCCCCCTTCAGCACAGGCTCCAGTCCTTACAGCCCTGTCTTAACCTGGCCCTGGCAAAGAACAGCCTGCATACTCAGAACAGAACAAGACACCCAGTCTGAGATGCCGTCACTAGGAGCTGCTGTTCCAGAGGGAGAGGTAGAAACTGTTTGCCCTGGGAGCCCTGAACTAGCAAGGAGAGGATGCTTGGAGGGGGCTGGATGCAAAAGAGAAGGGCCAGGCAGTATGTATAGAGGAGTGAGGATGTTAAGTGTCAGGGAAACATATGCAGGGGAAGAAGAGGAGCAGACACCAGGGAAGCATTGGCAAGTGCGGAGGATGAGAAGGGGAGCAGGTGGCAAAGACACAAGTGCCAAGGAGCAGGGGGGAGAGAGGAACAGGACAGATGGGAGGAAGAAAGAAAACCAGGAGGAGCAAAGCAGGCAGCATGATTAACCGAAACAAGTGCATTTAAGTCAGCTCCAAATGCGCAGAATACTTCCTTAAGGCCCCCGGTCCTGTAGTTCCCCTGGGGACCTTATATTGGGGAGCAGGAGGAGCAAGCCCAGAGGGCTCCATAGTAACACACTATCTGCTGAGGAAAGGTTGAGCACCCCAGTCTCTCTGATATACTAACTGGGATGAGCAATTCATCAGCAAGGGCTGCGTGGGAAGATGACCTGCTGGGTGCTCCAGCCTCTGTCACTGACACATTTTACTTACCCTGTGCATGAGAACAGGCAGAGGGAAGCAGGAAGATCTTTAGCAAAGGCTGAACATTCAGTTCTGGAGAGTTCATCTCACACTGCCCTCAGTCCAGCCGTCCGGCCGCTTAGTCTCCTGTCGGGAAGAAGTGTGGGCATGGTGGGGGCAGGGAGGTTGGCAGCAGAGCCGTAACTGCCCATGTCAGCACCCGGGGTGTGCTCTGCTCAGAATGAGCCCCTTACAATGGGTGGCACCTGGAGCCAGCAGTGCAGAACTTGCCCTTGTATAGAGTGGCTTAGTAGAGCCATTTCGGGCAAAGCTCCATTCGCCCCACCATAGTTATGGCCCTGCTTGACAAAGTCCCACAGTACTTGACCAGATTTACAGACTGGTGGAAAGCCATGTCCTGTTAGAGCCAGAGCAGCACGTAGCTGATCAGTGCTGACTGTATCTTTCTTTTGAGCCCGCCTTTAACAGGATTAAAGCTGAGTAACCCTGCTCCTCAGTAGCAGTGCTGATTAGCTCAGCCTGAGTCAGCTGCCATGGCCCAGCTGCCCATGTTTTACTGCAGTGTAGACATACCTTAACTTGAATTAAGTGGTGCTTTTACCTTGAGCCAATGGATGAGAAGGGTGGAAGCTGAGGTGCTGCTGAGGCTGGAGCTAATCACATAGTGGGGCTCGTATAACCGCTCAAGTTGTTATAGATACTAATCCAATCAACTCCATGTTGCTTCACAGTGCTGACTCTCATCCAAGCTAGGCAAGTTCTAGAAGTAACTGGAGCGCTGACAACCCAAGCTAACTTGTAGTGAAGTCGAGCCCTGTGAGCTACTTGGGAAATCTTCAAAATCTCACTTGAAAACACCTAGAAAACAATTCTTACAGAGAACATTTTTGGTCATTTCCCCATACAGACTGATGGACTTTTGTCTTGTGAGTCATTTCTTAGATAAGAATGGCCTTACTGGGTCAGACCAATGATTCATCTAGCCCAGTATCCTGTTTTCCCAACAGTGGTCAATGTCAGGTGCTTCAGAGGGAATGAAAAGATCAGGTAACCAAGGGATCCACCCCATTACCCAACCTGTATGCGCACGTATAAAGAGTGGCAGTGCTAATGTACTTTGAATCATGCTTATTCTACCCTACTGGTACTGTATTTTATGGTCAAGAGATACTCACTCAGGTATTGTTTTCTACCTGGGAATTTTGTTTGCTAGAAGACTTAAGCTCTTGTGGCAGGGACTGGTTCTGTTGTTTTTGTACAGCACCTAGCATGGAGTTCTAGTCCATGACTAAACTTTTCAGAAATGCTTCCTCTTTTTGGGTAACCTACTTAAAATCCAGGACTTGTCTTTTCAGGGGACTGCGCACTATCAGTTCCCACTGACTTGAACTGGAGTGATGCCAAATGATCCGTGTAGTGGCTAGCACCTCTGCTTAACATGCAGAAGGTCCTAGGTTCAATTCCCAACGGGTTGGACTCGATGATCTCATGAGGTCCCTTCCAGCCCTATGGATTGATTGATCCTTTTGCTGGACTGGGGCATATATTATAACATATGTTAAGTCTCCTCCCCCCAAACCAACCAACCAATCACACACAAATGTGATGCAGTAACTTGGGGATGTGCCAAATTATGGACTAAAGTATTGGAGGCATACCAGGATCACTGAGAAACCTTGGAGTCTCCCTGATACTGCAGGAGCTCCAGAAAGTCATTTTTCACATGTTGCCACTGACCACAAACTTTCACTGACCCAGATCCACTTAGCACCAGGCTTTATTTTAAATGTCACCTAAACCTCCTTGTGTCAATTTTCCTTGAGACTCAACAGGGATTCTACTTCTCTCCTTTCCAAAGTGCTTTGGGTATAGGAAGGAATAAACACCCTATAGGAGATGCATCAGAACAGTGCTTCTCTACAGATTTCAAGACAAACCTTTCTCCTGCAGTGGGAGGTTTCCAAGTTTCTGCCATCTCAGATGATTTCCCTGGGCACTCTCGATCCTGGGAAGATTGCCACAGGCATCCTCATGTCATTCCAGAGATCCTGCCTGCAAAAGGGTGAACGCTTTCAGCGCCTGTAGTGCATACCAAGGGAGAAGCATTGCCCACCCCCTTCAACTCTGTATTAATGCTGCTTTGTCAGAAGTGGCTTAGTTTTTCTTAATCTTTTTTAAGTCTTCAGCCTCTGCACTAGCCTGGGCTGGGTTAAGGTGCTTGGGAGCCTGGGGGTGTCCACTTTGGAGGGCCCACACCCCCATCACAGCAGCACCCAGCTTGGGGATGGGGCAGTGCTGGGCCCACTGGCAGAGCTACCAGCCACAGGGGGCAAGCTGGTGCTCAGTGCTGGGGCCCGGCTGGCCCTGGGGGGCCGTGGACCTTCAGACCAGCCATGGGAGTGGGACAGCCTGGCAGTGGTGCAGACCAAACCCTTGGGAGCGCTGTCAGGCTGGCATGGGCCAGACCAGCCAGATGGCCATGGAAGGGAGGCAGGACAAGGCTGGGCAGGCCAGCATGCGATGCGTCAGGGCTGGGAGTGCTGTTGGGCTGCCGTGCCAGGGTCCCTCAGGGCCTGGCAGCCTGAGACCAGCCACAGTGCAAGCCAGAGCTGTATTGGCTGGTGTAGCAGCTCTCAGACCAGGGCCAGATTTTTGTAGGACAGCACCCTCTACCCCCATCAGCCTAAGCCTGCAGCCCCTAAATCTGACCCTGGCTGTGGCATTTCCAGGCTCTGTGAGTTACAAGCAGGAACAGGCCTCCCTGCCCTGTCCAGCAGCTATGAGTGTGGGATGTAGCAATAAAGGTGGAGCACCTCATGCTCTGCTGAAGATCACCAGCTCAGATCTTTTTCTGCTTGGAGGAGCTGAGGGTTTACCTACAATGCAATCTGGCAGCCTGTAGTTCATATTTCCAAGCTTGTTGAAGAATTAATGCACACAAGTCTGTAGATTCTTGGCATTGTCTTATTGGCAAGCATCTGGACCAGCAAAAGTGCGGAGGTACTAGACAAAAGCATCAAGACAAAGAAAATGAACATTTCACTTCTGTAGCTCTGTGCTTCAGCAACCTGGACACAATGTGGCATAGTTATTGGATTATCTGTTTATGGGCTTTCCTCAAAACACTAGGGCAGTGGTTTTCAACTAGTGTGCTGTGAAATTCTGTACCAACATCACAAAAATCAAAAGTAAAACAAAACATTATTTCATCTTAAACGCTATTCTAGCCAACCAAAATTACAACCCATAAAACTGGTGAAAATTAATCATCAAATTAAAAGCAAGGTATGGGTCTTTCAATTCTAAAATGTGAACATTCTTAACACAGGTGGCCAAAGGACAAAATTGAGATAACGTGTATTTTTTTCCAGTGCATTTGAAGCATTCATGCATTTGATCCTTCATTAGCTTGTTGTATGCCCTGTGTTGCAAACCACTCTAGTAAGGCCGTAACCATAGTAAATGTAAGTAAACGTGATGTTTATGAGCAATCAATTCAGCTGAAAAAAGTGGGTGTGCTGTAGAATCGGTTCTCTCATTGAAGTGTGTCCTGTTACTGAACAGTTGGGAACCACTGCACTAGTGTATCGGAAAAGAAATACCAGTGCCAGGCAGACCACACTAAATTAGGCTCTGTTGTTTTAAATGGCAGCAGTTAGCACTGCTAAAACTAATCAATTTTTATGCTGCACACTACCATAGACGGTTAAACAACTGTGAAGCATTCCTACAAGCTAAGCCCTGGATTGTAAACCCAGTGTGGAATGATCTCAATAGGAGAGAATTCCCCAGTACTTTATACCAATTGTTTTACCCACTTATTACACAGAATCATAATCCAAAAGTAAATGGATTCAGGCCCTCCCTACTGATAACACTGTCTCTCCTTGCAGAATAGGAGCATGAATGTGGACCCCGGTCTCCTGGCATGATGGATGATGCCTACTTTGGTCCTTGCTTTCAGTCTGCCCTGGCTGACTGCTTTATGGAGCTTTATTGACAGTTGCTCTGATGGAAACCATTTCTCCTAGTCATCTCTGTCAAAAGATAACAAGCTGTGGCTGCTAATATAGAAGCAGATCGTTGAGTGAGGTTGATAAAGGAAATTGGGCATCCATAGAGCACATGAGGCTGCTAGTCGGTCTCCCTGCTGCAGTAAGTAGAGCCGGGTCTCAGTGTCTGCTGAGAATGACTTGCTTGAGGGACCAGATCATTTTCTACTCTTCATGACAACCACTGCTGCATGAATGTGCCTTGCTTTTCCCATAAGCTTTCTCCACATGGCATTAAGTTGTACTGCTCACCGGATAATCTACCTTGAAAGCTTAATTTCAAGAACGCTGGTATCTTTTGAGAGAGTGTTAAAATGACGTATTTTGACTTATGCAGACACATTTGGATTAGCTTGCTGGTCCAGTCCATTTTCCACACACAGAGAGAGAGAGACTGACTCCATAATGCAATGACCATGCAAACACAATACCCAACTGTCAAATATTAATGCATGTCTGCACATGTTTCTTTAGCACACATATCAAAGGAACATTTTTATGGGACTAGGACATGAGAATTTCATATTACCTACAACCCCTGGTTCTGGACCAGAAACCTGCTGTGCTAAGAGCTGTACAAAGGACCTAAAGACGGTCCATGACTCCACAAGCTTTCAATCTAAGTGGCCTCTTCTCTTCAGCAAAAGCTGAGCAGCATGCAACACACTTGGAAAGACCTGTCTTGTTTTTTGGAAACTGGGTGCACTGATGCATGGTCTCCTTCCTCCATCATACTGTGTATTTTAGATCTGTCTTGAGCTGTTTGGGGGTTCCGGTGTAATTCATTAATGTGCTGAATTAGGAAGTTTGAGGCTTGTCAGAGAAAGAGCTGTTAAAAGACTTGAAATTTTTTGTTTTAAATCAAAACAAGGGATCTCCTTATATTTTTTTAAGTCTGAATTTCCTTGTTGTCCCCCATCCTAGGATAAATCATTAAAAGATGATCAAGAAATGAATGGTTTTCCACCTGAAAGCTACCAATTTTCTCCTCTCGAAAAAGATTTAATGTCACATTTAAGAACAGATGAGCATGTTTGTAAAAGTGCATTAGGAAAGTTCTCCACTTAAAATTTTGTGATTTAACAAGACCTTTTCCCATCACAACCTTCAGGTTAATCATGCAGCAGGCAGAACACGAAGGCTGTTCTGTTTTGTGTTCATCCCCTGGCAGGAGCAACATACTGACTGAGCTTTGCAGGAGATATCGTTCTTTTTGGACCTAGCATATGCAGGAGCTAAGCTTCATTGACTGGTGCTAATGAAAATGAGTGATCTGTTCTGAGCATTCCTCATAAGAATATTGGGAAGACTGCTCCAAGAAAATATAAAGAGATGACTTAAGACAGGCTTGCTTCAATCTTTGACATATTCGACCTTAGATCAGTTGGTTTCTCTTTCTCTTTAGGCACCTGACAGCCTACAACTGTTTTCACCAACAGCAAAATGCATTTTTCACTGCATGGTCAGTTTCCACCCGCTACCAAAAATAAAATTAACTGGGAGAAGATGTACACAAATTGCTATGAATAGTCTCAATGCTGCAAACAAGTCTTCTAGTCTACTGCTGTGGTTTTCATTTCATGGTCTGCATAGCACTGGGGATCTGCGGACTCTATCTAATGGGTCTGTGAAAGGTTATTACCAGAGAACAGTGGTCTGCAACCTGTGGTCTGCAAACGAGGTCTAAAGATTTTCAGAGAGGTTTGAACTGCCATTCAAAATTTCGCAAAATGAAAGGAAGTTTGAAAACCATTGGTCTAGTGCCATTAGAATTATGATGCTCCTGCTCCCACACAAATAACTCAGTCGGCAGAAACCTATGTTAAAAACAGACAGCACAAAATAAGGGAGGCTTGACTTGGAGCAGACAATCTCAGCAGGCAGCCATGTCCTGTTTAAATCCAAGATAATTGCATATGTATAGTATCTCCTGCTAAAGTAAACATAATGTGCTTTATAAGTTACGCACATAAATCACTTCACCAGGTTTGAGCCCAGAGGCAAAGAAAACGTTCATAGTACAAAGCAACAGTGCACAAAACTTCAGTAGGAGAGGGTTTTGTTACACCAAATTTACATGGGATAAACAAACAAGTTATTTGAACTGAAATCCAGCTAACCTATTATATTTGCAAACAGCCTCTCAGAGGGAGGCCACACTTCCTCAGAATGGCGTGCCTAGAAGTACAATGCTCTACAAGGGCTCTGGCCCCCAGGCAGGGCAGACCAACAATCAGTCTAGGAAGCTCTGGCCCCCTGGGCAGGACAGAGCAATAAGCAGGTCCAAGGGGTCTGGACTTCTGGGCAGCACAAAGCAATGAAGTCTTTTGCATGGTGGTCCGGTTCATACAAACAGCAGACAACACAGGCACCCTTGGCGTAAGATGGGTAGGCGGCCAGGCCAGGAGTGGTGCTGACTGTGGAGGGACCCAGTCCAATCCTACTTCACCTTGGTCAGTGGGAATCCCACCAAAAAACACAGTAACCTGAACTATGGCAACACAACTAGACTAACATCTGACATCCCTGACTATGTCCTACTAACCCTTCTGAGTAGGCCTCCATCTCCCTGTGATGCGTGGCCGGTGGCAACTCAGAAGTTCCTCCAGCTGCTTGTCAGCTGGCAATTCCAACACCTCCTCTGGTCTAGAGCTCAGCCTCAGGTGAAGGGCTTAGCAGCAGGTGAGAGACAACTACTTTTCCCAGTTGGTTTGCCTTTTAAACTTGCTGTTCTATCCTTCTGTTTTCACTGTGGAAGGCATGGCTTGCCTGACTCCTTCCTCGCTGGGGATGGTTTCTTCCTCTCATTCTCAGTGGGAGGTCATGCCACCCTGGTTAAGCACTAGCTAAGAATGAAAACTAGTTGCCATCTACAACTTCCTGGATAAAAGACTGGCAGCCAATATTGACTTGACTAGACTTTATGAGATATGATAGTAGTTGGAGGCAGCATCTGCATGGCTACCACTGCATAACAGGTTACAAAGGTGATGAAGTTGATAATAAAATTGTTCCTCAAGACATTAGTGAACAAGAGGTTAACTGACAGCAGTTGGTGGAGGAAGAATAACTTATCCAAGCGGTTTGAAACCCAAACATCACCTGAAAAGCCAAGTAGGATCCATACAGAAAGCTCTTGTTCTGATGAGGGGACAGGGAATACACCGTCAACTAATGTGCCTGAAAAAAATATAAAAACAGATGCAGCAAGACCTGTTTTGGCAAATTGAGGATTAAAGGATAAGTGAGAAGCAAAGTGTTCAGGAGTTGAGACAAAGTGGCCTTGTCAAGGCTTTTTCCCCACTCTGGCACTCTGAGTGCAGAAGGTGGGGGCCCGCAACAGGCCAGAAAAGCCACTGGCCTTAAAGCCTGCTGTTAAAAGTCTCCAAGGCCTCCAATTCCTGGCCTTGGAGTGGTATCGCTGCCACCACCCAAATGCAAAAAAAAACCTCTTGAGACCCAGGAAGGCGCACTTGGGAATTCCTCCCTGTGAGGCACTTGCAATCCTGTTTATTCCTCTCTCAGGAAAATGACTGAACTCCAGCTGCAATATGAGCTGGAACTGGAACAGGGTTCCCTCTAGTAGCTGCCTGTGCAGTCTAAGGCACGGGCACACAAACCTCTTGCCTTTCAGGACACAGAACCAGAACTTGCTTAAAAGGTAAACTCTTTAATCAAAAAGAACAGATAATAAACACAGAGAGTTGCTTCTCTGGGAATTAACTTAGGTAGTTACAGGGTGGGGGGGGGGTTGGGTTACATGTGCTTAGCACAGAGAAATCCAAAAAACAAGCCAAAAACAAAGAAAATACCCTGACCGTGTCTAAGTAAACATTCCCTGTTCTACCCACGCCTGGTCAGTAACAAATTTAACTTATCTTTGGTAAGGATGTTGCTGGATTCTTCCTCAGGCCCCTCTGGCCTCCTCCTGATCCTTCCAGGAGCTCTGCTGCATCCAAACAGGCCCAGGCCAGGCTGCTGTTACCATTCAAAAAGCTGTGCTTCGTTCCTATTGGCTGTCCTGGGACTCACTGACCAGAGTGTTAACCCCTTCCTCCCCAAGGGTTATTACAGGCCTATCCCTGCCTATTCTTATGTCTTCAAAGATTTCAAATAAAGTTTGACCCTTAAACTGTACCTGATTAACAGACTCCTGTAAGTAGGCTGTCCCGAAATCTATTGTTTCATCCTCATGCCATGAAATTTACAATGACCAGTCTCCGTAACAGCAGCCACGCTGTTCTTGAAGGGCACATCTTGAGATGCCAAAGAAGCTGGGGGGAAGTACTGCCAGGCGCAGCCAATGGCAGGCGGCTCTGTGGGTCAGCCAGTATTGTCATGGCAGTACAAGGGCAGAACAAGAGCTAGTGTCAGGCAGCAGTGAAGCCACTCATCCACATCTGCACATAATCCCCCCCAAAGGAAGATTCAAAACTGATAGAGGAGCATGGTCAAAACAGACACAAGACAAAACACCAGAAATCCCAATACCACTAGATCAGGGAGCAGAAGGATCAGCTGTTTTAAATGCTCCCCCTAAGAACCAGCATCTCCTGGCCTCCTCTGCTTCCCTGGAAGAAGCCTATTATTGTCACAGAGCAGGACCCCATTGTGCTGGTGAACAAAAAGACTGTCCATGCCCCGAAGAGCTTGCAAGAGAACAGATGGACACAGACAGATGGAGACCACAAGGAAACACTCAGACAACACTGTCTACATATTCAAAATAAATATGGGGTGGTGAAAGAGCTGTAACAACTGGAGTGAATAATGTGACGGCAGTAAACGTTATGGCAGTCCAAAATTTTTTTAGGGAGGTGGCGGAGTGCAGTTTACTTAGGAGGTCATCAGATGAATGGAAAGAAAAGGGATGTGAAGGGAGCATCTGTTGAGCAGACAGTAATGGAGAAGAGGATCAGAGGGGCTGGTGTTGAGTGAAGCTCATGTGAAGAGATGAGGGAGTTAGGAGAGCTGGTGCTAATAGTTCCTCAGCACAGGGGAGAGAAAGCCAGAAATCACAAGAGCTTTGCCTGGGACAACTGGAAGTGTAATGTCCAGCTGTCCCTGTTTTGGCTGCTCCTTTTCTTACCATATTGGCTTAAGTTTATGCATACTTCCCAGTTACCTCGAACTTAGTGCATAGGGACTTCTCAAGTAGCTCAGTCACCACACTAAAGGTAGCAGGCAAATTATACAGATGGCACCAATCTTGGGCACAGCATGAGCAGCTTGTCAAGGAAGTCTCACTGTGACACCCCTCCCTTGCATATCACAGCAACACCCATTCCTGGAGCAATGACAACTGATTATATTTAAAAACAATCAAAGGCTGTTCCTCTTACCCTTTTTCATCTGGTCTCTTCAGTGCAACTCCTGCCATTTGTTCTGCCTCAGGGCCTTCCCCCTTATTTTCCTCCTACTTCCCTGTGCTCATCAGCAGATCTGTGCTTCTGTCCCCTCTGCACACAACAGTGCATGGTCCCCTCTGAACACTGCCTCATGCACGTGGTTCAGAACTTCTCCAGTCTGGAAAACTTCTTTGGAACGGAGCTCTAGCCTTCTTCTTCCTGGATTTCTCTTCACCTGGAGGCTGTACCGATAGCCTCCTACTCAGGTGGTAAGAGCAGTTCCCAGAGACGACAACTAGTCATCACTTCCTGACAACAGCAGCTATGCCTTTATGGTAATATCTATAGACAATCTCTTGTGCTATTAATACTTGGTTGATCTATTAACAGAACCAATTAATTTTACTAGAAATTTGTTAGTCTATTTTGAGATTCTTTTAAATAGCTTTGGATTCTTTTTCAGCACTGCAATGTTCATTTAATCGTGTTAAGTGAAACAGATCTCTAGGTACATCACCACACTGGAGAAAAATACTTACAGAGTGGCCATTTTTCTGGACATTAATGTAACATTTCAGAAAACACAGGATAGCTCAGTCTGGACTAACAACCAATTGACTCAAACTCTTTAAGCTACCTAGATCGAGTACGGCAAGCATAAAAATTTATATAAAATGAACATCAGTGCTTCCTGCAGACTTACATTATAGATTTTGATCCAGCCCGTTTTCATTTATACACATACAATTTACTGAACTGTTGTCCAAGCATTGTGTTTTAGAATGAAAGGATCCTTCCTAATTTCATCCCGGAATCAAAGTTAATCCATGGATGTTATGGAAGTTATATAAAGGTAGATTAAAATCAGAAAAATGCACAGAACATAAGTGAAAAGAATACTGATGGTCTCACTGAAATATTAACCAGCACAGAAATTCACAGTTAATGATTCAGCCTGTTTGAACCAGCAAACGTAGTAGTTAGTATAGTCACTCTCCCAGAACTATGCCCAACATTCAGCAATGCTGGGGAAATGGAAGATACATTACACTGTTTGCAGAAGAGCTCAGTGTCTAACTTCCGCGTATGTTCCAATTCACGCTAGTGCAGAGACTGAATGCAATACTTTTAAGTACAAGCATCATCTAAGCAGAAGCTGGCAGTGTTCAACTGTATCATCTAGCGAACACTAGTGTAGTCTCACTGAAATCAATGCACCTATATGTTGCATAGAGTAAGCGATATGGAGGACTGAACCCTGATTTATCAAATAAATTACCTCATATTAAATAAACCTGACAAATTATAATATTAAAGTAACAAGAATTTTTGCCACAATCACAAATTAAACAGAAAAGTCTAAAACTGGTCAACAAGTAGCCTATTGTAAAGTTGGCCTTCAGAACAAAAGTGACAGCCATCTCTATTAAATTTAATCTATTAGACACAAAAGAGTACCCTTCAGAGAGAGAGAAATTTCTTCTGTAAGTGCCGCCAGTGCACTTTCAGCACAGCCTCAAAATTCAATACTAAAATTATGTTGCTAGCAACTTTCTTTTTAGGATGGAAAAACAAGTAAGAATTGCAAGGACACTTATGCACTGACATCAAAAGGAGTCTTTCAACTGACTGCAGAGAACTTTGGAAGGCCGATATGGAGCTATATAAGATGAGGTTGGTAGAGACCGGCCAAAATAGGGACCTACGAACTGTGACAAATGTGATTTTCAATATTTCATCATAAAGACTTCTAAAACAAGAAAAAAGTAGCATCAGGAAACATCAAACTACATGCTGTTGTCATGCGGCCAGTTTGGTTCAACAGGATTAATCATCTAACACATCTCAGATTAGCAAATTCTAGTTACTTCACCAAAGTTTAATTACCTGTTGTTGTCAAGGCTGTTTCCCCACTCTGGCACTCTAAGTGCAGAAGGTGGGGGTCTGCAACAGGCCTTAAAAACCACTGGCTTTAAAGCCTGCTCTTAAAACTCTCCAAGGCCTCCAATTCCTGGCCTTTGAGTAGTATTGCTGCCACCACCCAAATGCAAAAACCTCTTGAAACCCAGGAAGATGCACTTGGGAATTCCTCAATCACTTTTATTCCCCTCTCAGGACAGGGGCTGAAACCCAGCTGGGATATCACCTGGAAATGGAACAGAATCCCCTTTAGTAGCAGGCTGGGCAGTCTGAGGCACATGCACACAAACCTCTTGCCTTTCAGGACACAGAACCAGAGTTTACTTTAAGGGTAAAATCTTTAATTAAAAACAACAAATAAGAAACACAGTTTCTCCTTTGGAATTTGACTTAGGTAGTTACAGGGTAAGGGGAAGGGGTACATGTGCTCAGCGCAGAGAAATCCAAAAACCATCCAAAAACAAAGAAAATACCCTGACCGCATCTAAGTAAACATTCCCCATTCTACTCACGCCTGGTCAGTAACAAACTTAGCTTATCTTTGGCAGGGATATCGCTAGATCCTTCCTCAGGTCCCTCTGGCCTCCTCCTGATCTTCCCAGGAGCTCTGCTGCATCCAGACAGGAACAGGTAAAGCTGCTGCTCCAATTCAAAAACCTGTGCTTTGTTTGTATTGGCTGCCCTGGGACTCACTGATCAAGGGGTTAACCCCTTCCTCCCTAAGGGTTACTACAGTTGTCAATAGGTGCAATTCTATTACAATCTGTGGAGCTGAGCCAGCAAGGAATTTAGTCCGCAAAGCAAAGAGGGAATTTGTTTCCAGCTGGTGGCAATAAATGAGGGTGATGTGCAAGATTAATTTCTGACTGCAATTCCAGTTATGTCACTACAGAGTAAATTAGAAAAATATTTGAGGGAGGAGAGATGCTCATTTTTGAAAGCTACTAAAATTTTATTTGCATGAGATGTCCACTTCTCCAATCCTCTGAAACTAATGTGCGACTCCATACTATGGAGCTGAAGGTTCTTTTTTGACAGTCCTCATCTTGCAAATCTGTCTAAACTAGCTTGGGTTGAAGCAGAAACTCAGGCTTTCTGGGGTTTGGTTCTATTCATCTCCTAGGGGGAAAAAGTGAAGACTAGTCTCTCTCAGTGTAGGTAAACATAGAGGCCTTTAAGCATGTCAGTAAATCTATCCCTATTCAGAAAGGCTCTTAAGTAAATGGAATTTTAAGCACATGCTTAAGTGTTTTACTGAATCTGGCCCTAAATCAATAAGACAGACCCAGGTCACTCGGCACAGGAGGTACATTTTTGCATTTCTACAAGGTAGTCTCTTCTTTAAAGCTAGTGTGTTATTAAGAAATCTTAGAAATAATGTAAACAGCTTCTTTAGTCTGAAGTCTGTTACAAATTAAATGTCAGACTTTAAAATTTCTGAAACAAATACAAGGATCTCAGACATCCTCAAGGTAACCAAGACAGGATACATTCCGAATTCAATATAATGGAAGGAAACCCTTGTCAGTTTAGCTTTAGAATAGAACAGATGTTAAAACTCATTGTGACAAATAACTGGTAAATTTCATATTCTGAGACACAAACAATACAAACTGTAAAACAGCAAGTCATTAAACTGAGCATAGTCTTTATGCTTTTATTTTAGAATATCAAACTACATGCAAAGTTCAATATGACACAAAGAAATGCAAGCCTTTCAAAATAAAAAAACCTAAATCAGACTTACTACTGAAAACGCACAAGAGATAGTTTTGATAAAAGGTTCATAAATGGCCTTCTTCATAATTTAACAAAAAATATACCTGAATTTTAAAAAATAAATATTTGGTATTTGTTCAGGATTTTATATATATATATATAGCATCTTGGAAACTAATTTTCATCCAAACACATGTAGGTTTAAGAAAGCAGTTCCAGTAACGTCTCAAAGCAATTAAGTCAGTCATTTGATTTTAGAAAGCTTGTTTAATTAATAATCCTCATTAACTGCACAATTATAATAATTCATAAATACAGATGAAGTTGTAAAAAATTAAAAGGGAATTTTTATTTATAAACATACTCCATTCCAATGGCTGCCCCTTAATATACTACATATGTGGAAAACAGTGCAATCTGAACAACTTCCAAACAAACAATAACCTAGTCATGCTCAGTGGAGTGTACATTCACTTCTACTTTGTAGCATCTTCAAGAAAAAGAACTCACTCATAAATCTTTGGTACTCTAATAAAACATATTGAAACCTCCAATAATTAATATAGAGAGAAGCCACTCGGAGTTTAACATTGTAAATATTCATTCATGCTGTAAAATGTAATCCACTTCATTTTTCTAAATTAAAAAAAACTCACCTAAGGCACCGTCATAGCATGACACTAAATACGGTGGGGGCTTTTTGCTTGCACTGAAGCCAACAAGAGTTTTGATACCGACCTCTATAGATACACATACAGGCTCAACATGATCAAAGAAAGGTGAGGGAAGGATTCATTTAAGATTTAGAATTTAGAATAGAATCATAGAGTTGGAAGGGACCTCATGAGATCATCAAGTCCAACCCCCTGGGGCTTGAACCCAGGACCTTCTGCATATTAAGCAGAGGTGCTAGCCACTACATCCATCCATTCATGTTTTAGAACTGACTTGAGAAACTCTTTTTAGTGAGTGCACTGAAAAATTTCATAAGAAAACATACAACAAATATCTTCATTAAAATAAGAGGTAGGGGATTTCCTATTGAAAGATCTCTCATTCTAGGTTGAACGTGCTGTTCTGAGATAGCTTAAACTCAACACTGGTGAATAACAACTCACAGCATTTAAGTATTGTCTGTCTTGAGGGTCTCATTCAGTGATCAATATTTATTTTTACAACGTGTGCACTATCATCAGTGCTAGATCAAATAACTGTCTATTAGAATAACACAGTGCAATTTCTCTCTCTCAGGACAAAGACGGTGAGTAAATCTGAACAGGAGAGGAATGTTTCAAAACAAATATTGAAAACACCTGTTTCACCAAGCCAGTATTCTTCTATGTACAGCAAATCTAGAAAAAGCAGCATACATGTTTGTGCATATTTGCATTTTACTAAATACAGTACAACTACTTCAAAACAACTGAAAGTCTTCTATGTTCAACAGAACAGAAATAACAAACAGTCTGAATAAAAGAAAAACCAATTGTCCGACAAGGAAAATAAACTGAGAATTTTGAAAGCCAAAAGTAAAGAGCACCATGTTTAGTAATCAAGGCAATCATTTTCCTCATTTTGAGTAGTAATTGCCCAAATGACAGCATTAGAAACAAACTGAAAACGACTAGTGGATGGGGTGCTTCTGCAAAGCTTCTGTCCATCCACCTCCCTGCTTAGACACTTCCAAGAGTCAAACTACAAAGTGTGAATTTCGTACAGGGTGCAGTTAATGTTTTCCACGTCCACCTTCAAAAGCATGATGTTCTCTGTGGGCTGCATGGGAGAGGAAGAAAGGAAAAACAAATTTTAAATTGATTAGATGAACAAGCAGTAAGGAAAAAGATGCTAAGAGATGGAGATTTGTGGACTGAAATAAATTTTAAAAGGATTAAAAATAATCCAACTCTTGGCTTTACTGCTAGAAAGATGACATTCAATAGGAGACAAATGACCATTATTTTCAAAATTAAATTTCATTCAAAAAAGAAAGATTTTTTTTTTTTTTGCTAGAAATGCTTGCACAAGACATCAAGATGATCCAACCTGACTGTACCCTGCATCCTTACTCATATTAATAAGAGTTGTTGTATCAGGTCCTAACTAAATTTCAGATATTTGGGCTGCCATCTGACCCAAAACTCCCATGGACTTCCACGTGCTTTGGATCAGGCCCCTGAAGGAATTCTCCCATTCTCATCTCCTGGGAGCAGCAGGAAGCGACAACAATAATAAAGGTGAGTGGTTAGGGAGAACAAGGGAAATGACAAGACTTTTACTAGTCCGTTTATACACAGCTTACCATAATGGAACCCCCCGATCCTGCCTGTAGTTGCTGGAACAATACCAATAGATATATTATGAATAATAATGCACAATCTTCATTGCTATGCAGGGACACACTTTTTTTCTTTCTATTCAAAAAAAGCTTGTGACTCTGAAGAACGATCTGTTAAAACTTAGTTATAAGTGACATCTGTACTATTTTGTACAGAGAAAAAAGCTCCAATAATTAGAAAGTAAAAATGCTCATGCAACAAGATAGACAACTGCTGCATGCTAAAATTTCAGTCGGTCAACCTAACAAGGTTATCCTATAGGCTCATACCACTCATGATCACTTTCTCTAACCAATGTGAAGATTCTGCACAAGGAAATAAACTGACAAGATACTTACGTTTATAAAACACTGCTTTAAATGATGTGTGTGGCAGAAGTTCATAAATCTTCTCTAAAACTGTTGCTTCACCTGCTAAAGATGCATTCACATTCCAAACTTGAACAACGTCTTCACGATCCCGAACACTGACACTAACTCCTATTATTTCATCATCTGTAGAGAGAAGGAAGTGTGGAAGCAATAAATCCGAGTTTTTAAAAGGGAGTACTTTACCATGGTTCTGGTTCATTATGCTACTGTGGAACATTATGTAAAAAAAAAATTGAACACGAAACAAAGAAATGAAAAAGAGCAGTCTAGAATGAAGGGAATATCAGTGAAGGGACCATATGTGTTTACTCGCAGTAGTTATTGTAAGTATTACTTCACAGTGAAATGATGAAGTTCTTAATCTACAGCTATGGTTTTCATTCTGTGTTATAGTAATATAAAGAATTTATGCTGAGAACATGAAAAATCTGTTGCCATTATGTAGGAAGCTTCACCTTTCAGGGTGCAATAGGAACTGAAACATCTCTGGAATTTTAGCTTCATTACTCTGCTGTTGTGAAGTTTTCTCCAGCAGCAGCATGAAATTAGGAAGAGAGTGGTCGGTTTCTTACTGCTAGTACCACTATTCAGGACTCTGTGCTGTTCTGATGAATCTTGGAGATTGGGACAGAATTCTTCACAGAGCATTAAGTGTAAAAGAGCACACATACATGCTTCTTCACTTCCTGATGTCAACTCAATTACGCATAAAGAGGCCTGAACAGGCCTGGATTTAAAAAGTTTCTTACTTTGGCAGTACTTGGAGTACTTTTATTCTGTTTCCTATAATGCTGAAAATCATGCAAGCAGATGTAGAAGTATACTATCTGGGATATCACCTCCACAAACCCCTGCTGGAAAAAAATTCAAGACAATGACCAAGCCAAACAGACAAAAAAGACAGGGCAAATACTTCTCTTCTTCTGTACTCTTCTGATTCAGCTGGAGAGAAATTCCTTGTTTGAAAGACCTTTGTTGAACAATTTTATGGAGTTAAGAAACCAAGTTCTTTTCTACTGAATGATAAAATCAGAAATGGAACAGCTTCAAAATGGAATATTCAGGGCCACTAAACAAATGTCTGTCTAACCAGATGTGTTTGGGCCATATAAATGTACTTATAAACATGCATGATTTTTCATTCCTTGATCAAACAGAAAAGGTAACTTGGTGACAATTTTTGAGCATTTATTTTCTAGACCATGGACTGACAAGTTACCTGAGCATTTGTTACTATGGACAGTTCCTGTAACTCAGCCTCATCTTCTGATACAAAGACCTCTGCCAGTGTTTGACAACCGAACTGTAAGACTTGGTTGTGTCTCTTAGCCAAGGCTAGACTCACAACCCCTCTGAAGTCCATTCTCAAATCAACCAAGCAATCTCAAGTATACTTTTAAGGAACGGATTTAGTTTGAAAATATTGTCATTAAAAGTATTGCATTCTGAACAATGCTGATTGAGTGTCTGAATTTAGTAGTTCCACTCTACCAGCAACGTGATTTACATAAAGCATATTTCAAGTAACACTAACTAGTTTGATTCGAGTGATGTCACCAAATGAGAGGATGGTCACTGTGCTAACCTAGCACTCAGGAGAGCCAGGTTCATTCCCAGATCTGCCACAGACTTTGTGCGTGATCCAGGGCAAATCACAAACTTCTTTGTGCCTCCATATTCCAGCTATCTGTTAAATGAGAACATAGTACTTTCTTACCCTGCAAGGATAAATGCATTAAAGATTGTGGGGCACACACACACACTACATTATTGGGGGCCATACAAGTACCAAAGATAGGCAGATTCCTAACAGTAATGGTACAAAACACCCCACAACAAGCAAATGGACACCTAAGACTTCCAGAACCCTGGCACCACGGTATTAGTATTAACCGCAGACTACTGGCTGATACGCAGACATTTAACACCTAGAACACCCGCCAGTCTCCAAGGGACTCAAGCTGGGTCACTGGAGGCAGGTGAGGACAATCATCTAGAGCTAACTCTGTCCTCCACAGCTAGTCAAGAAGTCTTGTCAGTCCTCTTTTGACCTGTCTTCATAACAAGGAGAATAGTATGCTTATAAAGCATGGCACAAGTTCCTAGTGTTGGATGTTTTAACATCTTGAACAAGAGCCTTGTGCTTGGGAAAGGAGCATAAAAATAAATCTAAATACATAAAAACAAAGCACTGTAAGAAAAACATTTCTTTACCTGCTGCAGAGCAATCCGTAAACTGTTCACCAATAGCTGCTAGCAGTAACTCTTTCCAAACTGCAGACTAACAAGAAAAAAAAATCAGTTACTATTCTAGGTTATTGATCTTCATTGTCTGTGGTAGATTGGCTTACTCAGTTTTAAGTGCAGCCTTGATGGTTGTCTGTTATAAGTGCACCATATCAGGCTATGCTACTCCTAACCTCCAAAGTTGGAGCCAGAACTTATGGTAAGTAGAATTACTTGACGTTCTTCTAACAAGTGTTTTATATATTTAAGTATAAATGGACCTCCCCCAAATGTGTCTGATCCTCAACCCAAATAGGCTAATTAACGTAAAGCAGAAAAGGAGATTTCTCTCTATTATCTCTCCTGCTTATCCAAGACGAAAGACCATTAAATTGCATTTGTGACCATTTCTTTCTATTGAAAATAATTACTGTTCATTTTAAGAAAACAACCAACCTGTCTTAGAAAATTAATGGATTTACATATGTAAATGTCACATCTGATTTACACTCTGGCCTCTGAAAAAAATGTCTTTCAAGAAATTCAAATACTAACCACAGAATTAAAACAGAAAAAAAAAAAAGTTCTCTGGCTATGGCAGACTGATACTGTTATTTCCTTTTTGACATTTGTTACTATCTAAGCTAAAAGAGCTTTCAAAAATTGGAAACCTATTGCTGATATATCATATGCAAGTCTACACTAATAAATTAAGTAATATGCTCCAAGGTGTGCTTACAGGGAAATGATCTTTCTTGAGCACCTGGAAACATCCATCTTTGCGTATACAGCCATAATGACTTTTGCATACCCAGCTTTTAAACAAACCATGGCCTCATTACTATTTCAGTTTAGTTTGGGCCTTTTAGTACTGTTAAAAATGATAATAAATGAGGTTAAACCAAAAACCACAAATGCAGTGAGCCAATCAAACCCTCACTTTGTTCCAGAACATTCCTATCTAGCTCTGAGGATGTTAAGAATGACCATAACACATTTCAGTGGTTCATTGTCAACTAATACAAGGTACTGTTTCAATCTATATTAAGGAAAGAAATTGGATGTAATACAACACAATGAAATCTGAAGAGGTCAACATGGCAATTGTTGACATAATGTATTTTTTCCTGTCAGCGGAGTGATTCTTGTATTAATGTAGAGACTGATCCTCCAAACTCATTACCAGGCACAAAACAGAAGCCACCAGGCATAAATTCACCAATGCAAGTTGTACTAGTGTCTCATGCCCAGGAATTATTTCATCCACTGTAGCCTGAGATTTTTGCCATCTCTTTAGTATTACAGAAAACCTTGATTGAATAAAGACACATATGAGTAGGAAAATGGTGTAAAGCAATCTAGTAGAAACTTTACTAAAGTTAGAAATAATATAATATGTAATAAGTAGTGGTAAAGAATCCATAAGTTATCATTTGTAAACATTTAAAACAAATTTGGTATTCAAAAGGCATTCAGCAAGTGAAATCTGAGCGATTAGAGGAGACAGACTCAATAGTTATATTTCCTTAAGGAAAAGTAGGTCAAGATGGAGGAAGATTTTAAAACTTCTGAACTTACTCATTCCCCCTCCCATCAAGCATTCTAAGGTATCCACCCACTGTCAAGAGGACCCATCAAAAGTATTGATTTTGATCATACACTGTGCAGGTGATGGATGATTTCACCTTTTTTCAATTGGGGGAAGATGAAATCATATCTTTTGTGAGTGGTCAAGAAGAGATGAAAGGGGATGAGAGCGTATAAAAGATGCTGCATGGCAGCAGACCTTTGGAGATCTCTCCCACTCCTTACTGGGTTCCACTGGCCTCTGGCTATGTTCGCGCTGCACTAAGGACTCTCACTCACACTCATCCCCAGAGAGAGTAACAATGTCTCTAGCGGAACTGTACGAGCTAAGTTGCGGGACTTAGTCTCATAAGGGTGTTTTCCCGACTTAGTCTCTGAGCGGTGACTCAGGACTTAGTCTCTGAGCTGGGTCTTTGGACTTATCCCAGGAGGGCGAATCCGAACATTCATACTTGCACGCACTCCAGGCAGGCAGATAACTCAGTCCTGCATTAAGTCTGTGAGCAACGAACAGCACTGAAGGCTTAAGGCTTTGGAGCTGCAGCACAGCAGGGGTCTCACAGCAGCTGCACCTGCAAACCTTCGAGAACTTTCCAAGCGGCTGTAGTTCCAGTTGCCACGGAGACTGTAGCAGAGCCGAAGAGAAAGGAACAACTGCTGCTACCAGCCACCAAAGAGACTTATTTTCTTCTAAATTTGTGGTAAGAAAAATGGTCCCAAGGAGGGTAGGACATCACTAGCTAAAGTTAAAGACCAACAAACTGTTTTACAGCACTAACTGCTGACAGGGGCCCAATCCTTACAAGGTAGCTTGCAGTAGTAGGCAAACCGGTAGCTCCACTGGACTGCAGTAGCAAACGCCTATGTTAAAAACCCTTATTATGCGGAGAAAGGGAAATAGATGTAAGACCTGAGATCTCCCCACCCCATTGGCAACCGGCCCTTGCTTATGGAATGTTATAGTTTGTTAAGTGTTTTGTATTTGTCTCTAATGCTTTAATGAACTTTGTCTTGCTATTTAGTTTGTAATTATGTGTCTGTAACTGTAAGAAAAGAAACCCAGCAGAGAGTATTCCATCCTAAACTGTCACTCTGTAATGCTCACTGAGATATACATGTATTAATTGATATTTTTTCAGTCTCTGAATCTCACTATAATTCTGTAAGATCCTGAAGTAAATGAAAATGCGTTTAAGATTTTTTTTTTTAAATAAATGTTAATACTTGTTTTAAAAGAAATTCTTGCTCTGAGTTTTTTCATTGCTCTGAATCTGTTCTTGATCAGCGGGCTGTAGCCGTGTTTTCCACTACGGGTTTTACCCATTTAGGCTGCACTGATCCCACCCTCCATCTCAGAACTAATCTGGTTTTGGAGGCAATTAAATGATATTTGTTGCCTTCAAGCAGCTTAAAACCCGCATGCAAGTTCTGGGGTAACACCACTAAGAACTGTTTGCAAAACCAGGCTTACGAGAACAAAAAGTGTATTAGTTTGTGAGTTAAAAATGCAGTATGTTGAAATGTCACAGTACACATGGAACAACAAAATTTTCCAATGTCAATCATTTGTCAGTCTCAATTTGTCAGATTATTTTAAAGAAAGGAACCATCTCGCTGCCTGCCAAGACATGTCATTACCATATGCTTTTACTTTTAGTCCTATGAAATGCAGGGCCCCCAGCCACAGATATCATAGTGTGCCAGAGACCACAACAAATGCTGGAGCAAGAGGAGGCACATCCATGTGTAGTCAGTTTTCAATGGTTTGTAAAGTTCACCTTGGGTTAAGTGACTGGTGATATCTGGTGTTCAGCCCAAGATCTTAAAAGGGCATCATTCTGAGACTGTTGACGGTTCATCTTCTGAAAAAAACTGACTTCTTTGAGGTATCCAGAGTTTAGCACCCAAAAACTGAGCCTCTCAAAATCATTGTGAGAATCTCCACATTATAAAAATAAGGAAAATTTTAGAAATCTGTTCTGCCATCATTTGGGATTGCAAGAGAGGAAAGCTGCCATTCAGATTCACAGAAATCCCCAAACATACTCCATTAACTCTTGTCTGAAATTTCAAGCATCACCCTTCAGCACCTTCTTCCAGGCAGTCATATTTTAAATATGTTTCTCTTTCATGGTAAGGGCCTGATCCTGCATGCATCCATATGTATATAAATAATTTCATGTGAATCTCTATCAATCATAAAGAAAAGCAAGGAGTCCTGTAGCACTTAAAAGCTAACTTATTTATCACCTGAGCTTTGATGGGAGAAAATCCCACTTCGTCAGACGCAATCATGTTTATTAGAGTAACACTTGGAGACCAACCAAGAACAATGCCCATTGTGCTAAGTACTGTATGCACAGAGTGGCAGACAGCCTTTGCCATGATGCTTATACTCTAAATAGACATGACAGATGTAGGTGGGGGGACAGGTAAAACATACAAGCAGATTGTGTAATGGCAGAAAACATGTCAATTCAATAATTACTTTTTGGGGTGGAATTAGGTAGGAGGATATCAAAAAAAGTCAAGGGAAAGGTGACGCTGAAGAAATGAGGTGAGAAAAACAGGACGGGGAAAACACAGTTAGGGAGGCAAGACTGGAGTGAAGGTAAGGTGAAGACATGGACAGTGAGGATTGGCGCAAACAGCCAATCAGCACTGAGGGCAAAGTCCAATCAAAACTGGAAAAAGTTGACTATCTAAAAGTCCCTGCGTTGATGGCTTCTGCAACTGCTCCTACTAGTTTGAGCCTCTGCCTGATTCCATTATTTTTACAGAGACAACTAACCTAAAACGTTACATGTGTCCAGAACAAGGCTGGACCCTAAAGCTTTATGACCAGAAAGCAAAAGGTATTTCAACAATGCTGAAACAGAGGTTCTTGAAATGATTCCTCCCTTCTACACTATTATTATGCAGTACCTTTTACTACTTATGGCAGTGAGGAACATGACTGGCTAATTATAGTGCAAACATCTCTATTTAGGCCAGAGGCTCTTAAACTTTTTGCTATGACCCCCTTTGGAAATATTTCAATCTGTGACAATCCCCCAAAACAGGCCACACATACTTTTGCTGGTGGCAATGCTGCTTTCAGAACTGTGCACCCAGCCACCAACTGCTACTCTCACGACCTTCCTACAATCGCCTTGTGACCTCTTTTGGGTGGGACCCTCCTCACCTAGGAAACACTGATTTAGGCCTTACTCTTAAGACACTTAGCATACATCCACACAATCTTTAAGTTAAAATAATGCTGATTATTTTGATTTAAAAGGTTGCATGTCCACACTACATTTCCTCATTTCAAAATAAGGACAGTCATTGCCATACAATAAAACCTAGTATTATATCAAAATGACAGTTAAATCAATACTGTTACTTCAAAATAACACAGTGTGGACATGTTATTTCGATTTAACTCATTTTGATTTAACATTTTTTGCCCTTCTCCTTCACAGGGTGCTTTCCTCTTTCCATATACTGGGTGGGGAGATAGGCCTTCTTGGGGGCCATGTTGCCACACCTCCTATGGTGCTCCTCTCTTAAATCAAGCCAGCAAGTCCTATCCACATGCTAGTCTGATTTGAGTTTCTAGTGGGGACATGTTAAATTGATTTTGTTAAATTGATTTAACTGCCTAAGTGTGGACACAGCCTTACACAAATGAGTACGATCATGCACGAGTAGTTGGGCCTACTCATGTGTGAGTTCTGCACGACTAGACAATTGGTGTATATCTAACAAATGACCTGAACGGAACACAGTTTCTTGGAGAACACCATTGCTGCTCCAGCTATAACTATTAACTTTCAAGCAGAACGACAATTGTTAAAATTTATCCTGCATAACTGAAAGTGAATAAATCAAGTCTTGAGATGGAAGTAAAAAACTAATAAATACTATGTCTGCCTAACGGACATACTACAAGGAACATTTAGCCAACTTTCATTTAATAGACAAAATATTGTCAAATGCTGCAATGATCAAAAAAATATTGAATTATCTACAGTAACACAAGTAGTAAACGTCCATACCTTCTTAAAATAAAAGGCTTTAAACTTGACACTGGTGTGTTGACATTACTCAACATAGTTCAACAACCAAATTAAGAACTCTACAAGAGAAATTTTTAGAAAGACAAGTTTTCACACAGATTGTCATCATTTTATGTAGAGATTAAGTTGAAACCCTGACTAGTCATTTCCAGGTAAAAACTGACATTACATACCGTACTTTCTTTAGGGACCTTCATTTTCCATACACCTCCTTTGGCATTGCTTTCCTCTTCCCTGGTTTGGTGGAAATACATCAAGAAAAACAAAACAAAACATACAAATCAACATGTAGGAAAAGTTTATGTACAGTGTGCTTCTCACAATAACATAAGAATTTAAAAGTATGTAGTGGGTTAATTTTTCCAGGAAAATCCCATTTGAAATGCAAGCACTAATTTGAAGTAACAGGACTTATGCTGGGAATTCTCACACCAGAGAGAAAACATCCACTGTTTACATTGAGTGCACCTGTTGACACCCAATCTCATTCCCATGTTATTTGTGTTAGAAAAGAATTTTATTTTCCCTGAGCACAGCACATCTTAAAAATGGCCATACGTTCTTCGGGCGCATGTGACCACAAAACATGTCATGGTTTACCATGGAAAGATAAGCTGGTACTTCAGCAGCTCATTTCTTCTCAGGTTCTTGTGAGTGAACACAGGAGCTTGTACATGTTACAGTTAAGTTCTGTGATCACTGGAAATTAATTGTCCTTTTCCTATAGCACCCACCCCAAAATACAAATGATGTGTAGGTAGAGCTGATTACATCCTTAAACTATGCTTCATAATGCTACAGTTAATTGTTGCAGCTTTTTCTAATTCATTCTGTTACAGCTAATTTATAAACTTTAGTGTTTTCAGTCACGGCTCTGCAAAAGGAAACGTTTAAGAACCAGTTTTTAAGAGGTCTGCATTAATATGTTCAGTGCACAACTCCTGAAAACTGTTTTCAGCTTCTCAATATCCCCTAGCCACAATGGGCTCCCATCAGTGTGGGGTGAAGGTTGGGAAAAGGCTTGGGAAAGACATAAATCACAGACAGCACATTGTCAAACAGCAATAAAAGCAGGTTTGAATTTATAAAAATATGGCCAAAATTAGCCACACACACACTTTAAACCCTAACTCATCTGAGAATCTCACAGACCCTTGCTTCCTCTGTAATAATTTATTAATGACTTAGTGACGAGATCAACATTGCACATTCCTTTCCTTAAATATAGCACACTGGATTTCTTTGACAGACTAATCTTAAAATAGGCATGCATCGTCTCCAGAGAAGGTCTCTGAAGTGCACACATCTCAAAATCACTGACCAAATCAAAACTGAAAATGGAGAGGAACGAAAACAAAGTTCTCTCACTTTTCCTTTGATATTGTCAATGAAGAAATTTAGACCAGCAGTTCCCAAACTGGGAGGCGGGCCCTCCTAAGGGGGCATGAGATGGATGGGGGGATGGTGAGGCCCTCCAAACATATGACGATGGATCGATCCTCCCTTGCTGGGTGAGGGGCACTGGGCTGACAGAGGGGCCAAGCAGTAGTGAGGACCCTGGTGCCTCCCACGAGCAGCCCTAGGAAGGTGATAGGAATCAGGGACCCTTAGGAGGGGAGCAGCAGATCAAGGGACAGAGCTAATCTTGCCTCACGTGCCATGCTTTGTGCAGCTCTTTCTATCTCCAGGATCACTGCTCCCTGTAATGCTGCCACTCTCCAGGCTCCCAGAGATGGCAACTGCATCCACGCTGCTGCCCAGAATAATCCCAACAACAAGTTGCGATTCCTCTCTGCTGCCATTTTCTCTGATGGGTCACATAGGGCTCTGGAGCTGTGGGGGAGCTGCTGCCACCTCTTGCCCCTCCAAATTAAGTATGTAGGCTCTATTTTTTTTTTCTTCTGAAGGGGGGGTGGGCTCAGGGGCAGGGAAAGAACAATTGTTACATCTAAAAATTTTTAGAACTACTGATCTTGACTGATGTAGATATATCCTAGCGTCAATATTGCCTTAAAACCCAATTAACCTCCACTGTTCAGCAGTAATATCTTTTCAACACTTATTCACTAGTCCCTTGAACCTACAGTAGTCATCCAAGATGCAGTGAAACATTTTACAGTCGTCTGATGTTAACGTACTAAGAACTGGAATTCAATCAAAGCTAAATTAATAGAAGCAATGCAAAAAAGTAGCTGGCCTACTTGGGTTTCTAATCCAGCTGACTAAGAAGTAAAAGAGCTACATAAATAAGAAAAGAAATCAAACTCAGTTTATAAAGGGAAAATTGACTGTTTATAGTTCTGCGTTTCCATTCTGCTAAAAATTAACTATCAAGGTGCAATGTGCTGTTACAAAACTTGACAGACAATCTCCTGATTTAAGCCTACATGAATGTGTGTGTGTATGTCTGCAAGTACATGTAGCTTTGTGCATATCTGCAGCACACACGGGATAGCTGAGGCAATACCAAGGATCAAATCAAATCACAGGGTTGGAAGGGACCTCATGAAATCATCAAGTCCAACCCCCTAGGGCTTGAACCTAGGACCTTCTGCAGAGGTACTAGCCACTACACTATTTGCAGGCCCTCAGTATATTAACCACTTATATTAATGTCCCATTGTTTTGTGTGGAGAGAAAAGAAACAGTTAAATTACAAATAATTCCAATGCAATTAATCAACACAGGGGGGTGTGGAAGAATTTACATTCCAGTGCTTTTGAAGAGACGCATTCTGTGCCCTCACTGGGGCACAGGGGAGTTGCATACCCCTCTGTGCTCAGGCTCTAGAGGTATATAGGAGCTCTGTGGCCCCCCTCACCAATTACTACGGGGGGCAGTCCCTCCACCTGGCCCACCTTGTGCATGCCTGAGAATCAACACAAATGTTTACTACTAAAAATCTCTCTCTTAGTGCACTTGACTTTAATCAGGATATAAGTTCAATTCAGGACTCATCATCACTTATGTATAATCAAATATGGACAATTAATTTATAAACTATTTCCCCACACTAATTTTTAATAAATGCTCAGTTTAAGATAATGAGCTTGAAAGTGGAACAAGATCTTTAGGGACACATGAATGTCATGTTGGGATCCCAAGTCAAGATGACTATTGGAAGCATAGGACAGCCATGAAATTCTTTGCTCGCTTCTTCAAACCATTATTTATTACTTCTATGATGTCTTAAGTGTCCCCATGCCCAGGAACTTATAATGATAATATACTTACCACAGTGGACGTCTTTCTCCCCGCATTAAATGATAACTGCATCTCAGTGGTAAATTTGTCACAGGAGGAATATTGTTATAGACGCTCCAGAAAATCTTTAAAGAAAAAGATTTTAGTACTATTCATGTATGACAGCGATCTGTATGCAGATTTATTTGTTTCTCTTATACTTCATAAAATTAACAAGACTCTTGCTCAAGACTCTTTATTGTTGTATATGTAGCTCTAAAGTTAAAGCTCTTGTTGCAATTTTACTTTTAGCTTTTTATTAGAGACAGCACTACTCAAAAGCAGTGATATTTTGATTATGTCACTGAAACCATGCCAAGTTGTGTCCTACTAAGAAGCCACTGTTGCTTAGCAAATGCATGTTTCTACAAGGGGTGAGTGCAGTAAGAGAGGAAACGGGTCTGTGACAGAGTTCCTAAAGTGTAGGACTCCACACCTGGTATCCTCATATGTGAATTTAGAATAGAGGTAGAAGCTATTAAATCTTAGTTTTAACTCACTGCCATGCTGTATGTTCTTAAAAGATGTGTGCTATATTGCAGCTTTCAGCCAACACTTTTTTAATCTAAAAACAGAGCCTTTAATCCTTAAACAAACTTCCTGAACATACTTCTTAAAAAGAGAAAAAAATATGTCACCTGTCTATTTGCTACCTAGCTCTATGTGATAAAACAGTAATCCTCTGGCCCAACAGTCTACAATGCCACTCATCACCGTGTCTTGAACCACAAGATTCCATGGTAACTGTTGGGAGCACCATGCCTAGTTGGTGATCCATTTACTTTGTTTGAAGGCCAGGCAGACAGACAAAATATTATGTGCCACAGTAATCCAAGACAGGGAAGTTCTGAACAGACCAAGTAGTGTGAAAGGCCTCAGACGCTACTTCTCAGTAGCAGGGAACAGAGGAAACCACCATGGCATGGGGTGGAAGGAGAGCAGGGATGATTCCTTTTAGCACCAAGAAGCGGTGACTGGCGAAAGCAAACAAAGAACCCCTCCTTCCCAGCAGATCAGTAAAGGAGAAGCGACAGATGTTAAATCATTATGTTGCATTACAAATCATGCCTTAGTGCAACACTACAAAACAAAAATATGATTTTTGTGGCTCTCTGCAATTCCATCTGAAAGCTACTTTGTTCTCTGGCTTTAAAAGTTGAGAACCCCTACACCCCTGAGAAGAGATAAAACGAAAGTCTGACAGAATACAGAAGAACTGGGTGAGTTTTGAAGGGTGAAAGCAGGGCACAGAAGACAATCTAATGGTAAGCAATAATCTGCTAAAACTGAAAGAAAAGGAGACACCTTTGCCAGTGTGGCAGTCTACAAGGTTTTGGCTCTTTCATACAGTATTCTTGAACTCGTAAGGCTACAGCATTATGTGCCAACTAACTTTGATAAGACAGCAAGTTCTAAAGAGTACAGAGAAAGTCACTGAAGGTTTTTCTATTTCCAACAGGGAAGTCACATCAGATATACAATAGTGGGGCTATCATACTGAGGCTAAACCTATCAATAGGCAAGTTATGGGTCAAGCTATTAGCGTCCAATCTGAAAGGGTTCTTTAAAATGTCAACAATCTGATGGGGAGGAAACCAGTTTAGCTCTTCTGTACAATAACGTCCAGTTTAGTTAATGGAGTCTGGATTAAGACTGGAAAAAGCAGTGATAAGAGATGCTATGAACAGCACACTCTCAGTTTAAACAGCTGTCAAGGCAATGACCATTTCAACCAATTTAGATAGGGATGTAGTTATGCTGTTAAACTTTACTCCCTGGCAGAAATTTCTACAGAAATCAGCTGAAATGCGCATATTCTATTTAGTATGTAGGCGTGACACACTCTCGAAATATCATGGTGTAGCCCCCATATTCATCATTGGTATATGATTATGATATTTTGTATAAAGAATGTTTTATAAAGTATCATAGGAAGGGGCATGATCTGCTAAAACCCTGTTCTATCAAAAGATGTATCTCACTGTATAGAGTTATGAATTGTGTTATATAGTTGTTACCGAAATATTCTGAGAGTCTGGGAGTTGCCTACTGCTAGTTCTCCAGTGGCAACAACAGAGGTGACCCACATGCAGAGGGGTGTTAAGAAACTATCACCAACCATCGACCAGTAAGAGAACTGTAAACAAGAGATTTACAGTTCAATAAAAGCAAGGAGTCTTGTGGCACTTGCTTTTTTTGCTTTATTAGACTAACATGGCTGCCCCTTGGACCTTAACAATTCAGTAAGTTCCTCCATCTTCAAAGCATCTGATGAAGTGAGATTTTCTCCCATGAAAGCTCATGCAATAAACAAATTTGTTAGTCTTTAAAAATGCCACAGGACTCCTTGACTCCTATTGAATTGTAAAACAGGCATTTGTGCAAGCACCACACAATAGGGGCTGCTCAACTCTGCGACTCAGCAAGGCTAACCCGGTCATATCTTGGCCATTATTTTTTTCACTGACAGGAGTTCAGAGTATAAAATAAAGGACACTGGAATCATGAGACCACCTCTCTCCTCCCTCATCTTTTCTGAAGGCTACAAGAATATTTGGAAGAAAAGATCTTGAACAGAAGAGGCTGGTCCCAGGCTAAAAAGGACCTTTGTATTAAGAACTGAATTGCCCGCAACATCCAGTGGGGTCAGAAAAATTGCTTGACACAAATCTTGCTTAGTCTGATAAAGTTTAGAATTTAGACTGCAATTTTATTTCTTAAGTAACCAACTTTGACCTCCATGTCTAACACTTTATAATCACTTTAAAATGATTTTTATATTTAATACACTTACTTTAACGTTTTCTCCTTACCAGAGAGTTTGATTGAAGAGCTTGGCGAACCTGCTAAGACTACAAAGGCTTGTGCATCTCTTCTATCACTCAATGAAGAGGTGAACTAAGTAATGAGCTTGCTCCGTTCAAGAGAAAGTCTTGAGCAGTGTAAGATAGTAGGTGTCAGGCTTGCAAGACTGCGGTGAGCGGAATTTGCTATGTCTGCCTCTATATAATTCATGAGAGACTGTGAGAGACAGCACATCACTTAGGGTGTGCCTTCACATGCTAACGGCTGGGTGAAAGTGAAGTCTGAAAGGATTGCTTATCTCTAGGAGACCAGTGTGCGAAGTACCCTGTTCCAGCGAGTAAAAGGAGACACCGTGGTCCCCCGTTCCAGGCTGTACCCCAGTGCTTGGGTCCCACTGAACTAGGCCCAAGTACTCTTAAGCTTTCTTTGATCTGAGAAGGTTGCAGCACTCATTGTTTCTCCTTGTCTTCTCTGGCACACCTCCTGGCCACTTCTGTTTCCCAACCCCTCACAGAAATGGAACCTTGTGCTCCAGCTGCTCTCAGCCTGCAGGAACAGTATTAACACTGCTCCCCTTCACTCCGCTGGATGCCCCAGTATACAACAGTAGAAGCAAAGAGATGGGCTTCGCCAAAGTTTCCAAAAGCCAATTCCTCTTTAGGTAGCACAGGGATACATAAATCTAAAAAGGAAGCCATAACATCCCCCCTTTCCCAAACTCTTCTGTCAGTGCCCAGCCACCCCACCCCACCCCCACTACTAAATAAAGAAGACTGGTGAGGGACCATCTCCTTTATTAGCTCTTGTCCTTTATGTCAGGTGACCCCCTGATCACCTTTGACAGGCAATGAAGACCCCCACTAGATGCCCTGCTGGTTAATTACCATCCCTGAAGTTCAGATTTGAAAAACTCACTTTCCCTGCACAGTATTCATCTCTCCATCCAAAACACTCTATTTGAACAGGAAATCATCAAAAATTAGCAATACTCCTTCATTAGTCCTGTGCCACATACAAGAATGTCTCCTGCCACCTCTACATGGAGGTAAAAGACAAAAGAAAAGGTGAACTAAATCCACATTCAAACGGAGTTCACAGTCTCAAACAAGCTGTACCAGTTTCCCAAACTGCCACGGCACAGTGTGAGCCTCATATCAGACTAGCCGAGCTTTGGTAAATGAAAGACAGACTTTTAACATTCTATAAGAAATTGTTGCCAGTATTTCATGCCTGCACCAGTACTGTGGGGAACCCACTCCGCTAAGATTACGTCCATTCTGAGTGGCAGTGTTATTCAGAATTTTTTTTGCAAATACAAAGCTATATGACAGGTAAAAAGGAAAACATGGAAAGAAAATATGCAGAATCTCTTATTTACTGCAAAATGTTCCAGAAACATACAGACAATGCCTTAATATACCAGATCAATTCACAGGAAAAAAGTTATACGTAAGGGTACTGAGAAAGAAGACACCATATAGTATATCTTTCATCGCTTATATAATAATAGCTGAAGAAAAGGCAGAAAAATACTTAAAGTAAATCAAGTTTCATGATCCAGTTTAGAAGCTGTGAAATCTTCTATGAAAATGTAGTATCTGGCACAAGCAAGTGTATTAGCCTGCAGCTCAGCCATTTATGGTCCTTAGAAGCCACCCAGGAACTTACACGCCATCACTGAAATTCTATGAAAACTATGGAACAGCACATACAATTAACTGATACTTACATTTTGTATCTCAGAGAGCAGAAGGCATGAGAGTGACTCATCTGGCAAATAGCAGTCAACAGAATCCCAGACCTCACGTATTATTTCTCATATGTAGAAATTTCTGTAGCTGTATTTTAATCCTACCTGAACTGTCTGTACTGTATAGATCTTCTTCAGATTCGATGCACATTCAGCTGCCGTAGTACCCGGAAGTGATCTAAAAAAGTTTAATAAAACATTTTATCCAAAAGCTAGATTGTCTTAGCAAAGAGAGAAACACAAACATATCTAAGTTATACAACTGACTCCAATAAAAAGTAAAAGCTAAGCATTCCTATATTTAATTTAGTGAGTTGTCACAGTATTTTAAAAATATTTACATTCTAATTAAAATACACATTAAAACAAAGCTACATCTGTTTGTTCTTAGAAGTGCCCACCCACTTTATTTATGCAAGCGCATTGGTCTATAATTATAGGGTTGCTCAAAATTTGCTATTATTGATATAGGTTTTGAGAAAGGAAAAGGACAGGTAAGTGGATTTTCTCTTTGTAATCAAAAGGACTGCTAGGAAATAAATCTGGATCAAATTTTTAACCATGGATACAGGTAATGTCCCTCTGGTTTCTGTATTTCTAATTCATTCACATATTCTTTATCTTTGAATATTTTAAAAATAGTCTGCCACACTTTAATGTTCTCTTAGTAAAGAGTTTTAGCTGTATTAACAATGCAGTTCAAAACAATAATTAAGATTTAAAGAAATCACCTTTAATTTACATACACCACCCACTAGATGGCAACATACTACAGACTCTCATAACTAATATAATACCTGTTATTAGAAAAAGAAAAAACACCACAGAGACGTAAAAACCCCCAAAATCAGCTAGTTTAACCAACCATTACATGTAATTTCATTTAGAGGAAATAGAAACACTTCTAGTCAGATGCAAGGTTTTAAAAATGGCTCTGATTACCCAGCAATAGAGTGGGCAGATCCAGCACCTCGGGCCATCTCTTCAGCTGCAATGCCAGCAGTTAACTTGCAAGAAATTTGCACATGGTCTTCCAGCTTTATCCTATTATTCTGAAAATATACTGACATTCCACCTAAATCTTGACACTTAAATTGTGCCCCCCCCCCC
>ML681973.1:10194342-10230599 GCA_007922195.1 Podocnemis expansa
TAGCCGCGCGATGCAACGGACCGAGCCGGCCGCCCGCCGCCGAGCGTGCCGCCATGAGGGCGGCGTGTGAGGGCGCCGGCCGGCCGCTGGCCGTGAGGGAGGGAGGCGGTCGCGGGCCCCCCATGGCGAACGGCAGCAGCAGCAGCAGCAGCCCCCACCTGCCGGCCGTGGCCGGCGGCCTCCTCAGCGCCTCGGGCCTCAAGCTGGCCACGCTGGGCCTGATCCTGTGCGTCAGCCTGGCGGGCAATGCGCTCTCCGCCTGGCTCATCCTGGCCGAGCGCCCGCTGCACCGGGCGCCCTACTACCTGCTGCTGGACCTGTGCCTGGCCGACGCCCTGCGCTCCCTGGCCTGCTTCCCCTTCGTCATGCTGTCGGTGCGCAGCGGGGCGGGCGCCTGGCCCCACGGGCCGCTGAGCTGCAAGGTGCTGGCCTTCCTGGCCGTGCTCTTCTGCTTCCACGCCGCCTTCCTGCTCTTCTGTGTGGGGGTGACCCGCTACATGGCCATCGCCCATCACCGCTTCTACGCCAAGCGGATGACGGGCTGGGCCTGCCTGGCGGTGGTGTGTATGGTCTGGACGCTGGCGGTGGCCATGGCCTTCCCGCCCGTCTTCGACGTGGGCACCTACAAGTTCATCCGGGAGGAGGAGCAGTGCATCTTCGAGCACCGCTACGTCAAGGCCAACGACACCCTGGGCTTCATGCTCATGCTGGCCGCCGTCATCGCCGCCACCCACCTGGTCTACGGCAAGCTCCTCTTCTTCATCCACGGGCGCCGCAAGATGAAGCCGGCCCAGCTGGTCCCGGCCATCAGCCAGAACTGGACCTTCCATGGGCCCGGGGCCACCGGGCAAGCCGCCGCCAACTGGACGGCCGGCTTCGGGCGGGGCCCCACCCCGCCCACCCTGGTGGGCATCCGGCAGGCCACCCACAGCCAGATCAAGCGGCTGCTGGTGCTGGAGGAGTTCAAGACAGAGAAGAGGCTCTGCAAGATGTTCTACATGATCACCCTGCTCTTCCTGCTGCTCTGGTCCCCCTACATCGTGGCCTGTTACCTGCGGGTCTTCATCAAGGCTGGCGCCATCCCCCAGGTCTACCTGACAGCTTCGGTCTGGATGACGTTCGCCCAGGCCGGGGTCAACCCCATCCTGTGCTTCATCTTCAACAAGGAGCTCAGGGTCTGCTTCCGAGCCCGCTTCCCCTGCTGCCAAAACGTGCGGAGCACCCAAGGCACCATCCTTTGTGATCTCAAGAGCTTTGGGATGTAGGGTGGCTTTTCTTTTCGTGAACGTTTCCCTGTAGCTCGGCATGTGCGTTCAAGCGAGCGGTGTGGGAGGACATTCAAGCCACTTCCCAGTCCCCAAACTTGAAGCTGTAAGCAGCTGTTCTCTTCATTTTTCTATCTTCTGCATATGAAAACTTAAGAGGTTGCTGCCAAATGGGGCTGCTTACATGAAAAAGGTACCCCAAACCTTAGGTCAGGGGTCTCAAACACACAGCCTGCGGGCTGCATGCAGCCCCTAAAGCTATTTCCTGCAGCCTGCAACGATATAATTAACCGATATTTGCAATATCATAGTATGGAAAGGTTTCAGTGATATGGCCCTCGGGCTACTGTACTAATCCGCATGCAGGCCCTCGTGATGATTTTAGTTTGAGACCCCTGCCTTAGGCTGTAAGAAGCAGTTCTATTTCTTTGTCTGCGTGGTTTTTAAACAACAAAACAGGGCTCCAAGTTCTTGGTCTTGCTTCTACCCTTTTGTAGGTGTGATTGCGCCTGATCTGAGTAGAAAGCCTGTGGTGGTTCTCTCTCCTATTCTGTCTGTTTTGATAAAGGCTTAACGATTTTATTCAAGATTTGATAAAGGCCGATGCAAAATTTTATACTTCAGTTATTTTTGATGACCTCAAAAGGTGTTGTTCTATTGTTTGTTTTGGAGTCAAGAAAGAGAGGAAGTTCTTAATGTGTTCAGAAGTCAGTTCTTATAGGAAGCTGTTAGGTTGACGTTCTCAAGTGATTTTAAGTATTGAAAGCAGTGATGTGACTTTTGCCTGAAATGCCAACTGTGTGGAACTAATTTCAATTTTCTTGTTGCACTACTCATTTGGTAATATTGCAGAATTCTTTGTGAAATGTGATTTTAAAATTAATATCAAGTTTAAAAAGGATCAATTACAACAAGTTTTTAAACTAGAATGGATTCATATTTTATTGACTTTGTAGGACATTATCTACAAAACTGGGTCATACTTGTGCATTTCGACTGTTTTCTTTAATAAAATACTGAAAAACCTTATGGAATTGTTTCAGAATGGCAGAACAGTACTTTTGGACATAAGTGATATACATACAAAATTGCCTGTCTTATGTCTAATTCATAGTTTAGGAGATCATAGAGAAGCCCAGAGTTTTCATTTGCTATTCAGATTTTAGATATTTATACACATGAAAGTGACTAAAACATTTTTAAAAAGAAAATGCATGATAAATGATAGGTTTAAATAGCACAATTCTTTTTCTGTCTGCTGAAACTAATTTCCATGTAGAAAATTGCTCTTCTGGGAAGATTCTGGATAATTATGAATCACTAATTTTAATAAGCAAAGTTTAACACGGGTGCTTGTGGTATCACGGTGCTCGTTTGTAGGCAACACTCATCAGGGAGGTTATTTTGAGTAATTAATAAGCTTGGCATTTTTATAATTATTTTGGCTTGTGCTGTAAAAACTTATCTAAAAGTACTAACTAATAAATCTATCAGCTGTGTTGCTCTAAGATCGTTCATCTGGCCCCGCTGTTCAGTGGGAGAGAATTTTCCCATTGGCATAATAAAACCACTTCCAGGAGCGGTGGTAGCTAGGGTGGTAGTTAGAAGGAGAAGCGCTCCCATCAAAATATCCAGATCGGCATGTCTGTCGGCGTAACTTGTGTTACTCAGGAGCGTGCTTTTTTCATACCCTAAGCAACATAAAAGTTACACTGACAAAAACGGCAGTGTAGACATGGCTTTAGCTACTGAAGAGATACGTAGTCAGAAACATCTGTTTGTCAGGGAAGCTCTCTGATTTTAAATTTAGCAAATGGTAATGCATTCGCTGTTTTATAACAACTCACGCATAGAAGTAAGGGACTTAATTTCTGCACAGAAATTTCAGTGTCTGCCACAGGAGTATTCTCATAAACACTAATCCAAAATGGTTATACATTCATGAGATTAAGAATATCTGCCCTGAGTATAAATTTGCTGTTTAGATGTGTTTGCTGTATCTCAGTGGTTCCCAACCTTCTCAGGGCTGGGGACCCCTTTTTCATTTAAAAAAATCTGGGGCACTGGTGGGGTCCAGCCCCTGCTGCATAGCGGCAGCGCCCACGGTGGGGTCCAGCCCTGAGTCCAGGGCCGGCGCTAGGCGGTAAGCAGCACCTGCGCTGCAGCGGGGCACCAGCATTTGAGGGGCGTCAAAAGGGGACAGTGCCGTTGCGCTCCCCTGATGACGTCACTCGGATGCGCTGGCATCGCTCTGTTGTGTGGGGGGGTGGGGTGGGAGGGAGCCACAGTCCCCAGCACCGTTCCTGCCTGAGTCACCCTAACCGCCTCCTATCCCTCCCCCACCCTGCCACTGTCTTCCCCCACTGCCCCAGGCCGACCTCCCCCCCGTACCCTTTCCCCAGCTGCCCATCCCTGAGCCTGACCCTGCCACCCAGGGTACCCTTACCTGGCCGCCGGAGCCGGAAGCAACCATGCCACAGGCTGCTCCTCCCGCCCTGGGCATGATCTGAACATGCTCAGAGTGTTGAGGGAGTTTTAAAGACCCCCAGCCTGGGGCAGAGCTGCTCCCTGTCATTGTCTGGCTGGCGCCGCTAGCCTCTCGCTCCCACTGCCGGTGTTGTCTGGCCACAGCTCCCAGCCTCTCTACAGACCCCTTCAAGTAGCTGCAGCGCCCCAGAGGTCTGCATACCCCAGGCTGGGAACCACTGCTGTATCTTAACCTTCACAGAAGAGACTCCAAGTTTTTGTTAAGTATGGCAGTTAACTTAGAGGGTTAATGAATGATGAAACCAAATTTTTGCTGTAACTCAGACTTTAAAACTTAAGAGACTAAATTTCCTGAAGTAGGTGATGCAGCGTCTGAAACTTGAGTTTTACTTCATACAAGTTTGCAGAAAGCAGAGGGAAAGGTTCAAAAACAGGAATATGAATGTGGCTGGATTTTGCCAAAGTTTCAAAAAGGAGCCTGAGAGTGACTTATTAAATAGTTCAAAACTGAACTACAAAGTGAACTTGGAAATCAACAGCTATGGAATTGCAAGTGGAAATATGGGGAGGAAGGAGGGAAGAGTATCTGACAACTAATTTCTGCTGTGATCAAGAAGTTCTTACCAGCCTTATCCATATTTCCTATAGCAGTGGTGAAAGAACATGAAAAACTGTATGTTACAAGTATAACTGATTATTCAGTTAAGGCTTACTCACAGAGCATTCATACATCATTGGTAATTGCCTTTTGCGTATAACTTGTTTTGTTGTACTGTCGTTCTTTTCAGTCCTATTCAAGTTTTAAAGTGCAAAATTGACTTGAAAATTAAGAAATGTCTTGTAGAGATACAAGAACTTGACAATCAGGCATGCTTTCTAAGGACACATTAACAGTCTAAAAATACACACTTAAGTTCTCTTACCTTTCCATACCAACAGTTATAAGCTCTAAGCTTGATTTAAAAAAAAAAAAAAATGTGATTGGGATTGGGGTAGGGGTAGATTAGATGACGACACCACTAAACTTAGCTTCTGCTCCTTTGGGGGAATTTTTTTTTTTTTTAAATGTAGTGGTAAGCTATAGTTAACACTGGTGGAATGACAAATCACTTCCAGGAGACTGATAATTCTATTAAGATTTAGGAATTCAGGTGGCCTCAGCCTGTTCTGCTGTAACAGACAATGTCACTGTGTGATATTCTCACTAAAACCAGAGAAGTTCCCCTCTCACTACAAGAAATTCTGTATAGGAACACTGAGCCTGACCCTGCAACCTTTGAAGATGGTAATAGTTTTACTGCTGACTTCAGTGACAGCAAAATCAGATTCTGATATACTGAAATGTTTAGAAAAAAAACAAAAGAATAGCAAGAAATACCTAAGGCTATATGCTTGTAGGCAATTCCCAGTGCTATCTCAAAGAATTCTGATATGGATAGAGGGCAGAGTACAACTAGTATGTTGGAATCCACCCCCCCCCCCTTTTTAAAAGTCCCCTGCACTCTAAACAAACACTGAGCTGGATTCTGGTTTAAATCATGCTGCTCTAAAACTAGAGTAACTCTACTGATTTTAATTGAGCTGTTCTTGATTTGTATTGGTGTTCAATCACAGAATGTAATTTAGCCCCAGAAAATACACTATTAAACATCAAAGACCAATGCAAACGAAGAAAGCTGTACTGCTTACAGTACATGCATACCAACAAAACCTGCTTTACAAATTATATACAGCTGGCTGAAGCAATCACTTGACCTAAGAATACACACAACAAATTTGCCAGGAAATAAAACAGCAAAGGTAATGTAGAAACAGGAAGGTGAAGATTGTTCTAGAGATTGTAATAAGGGTGAGAAAGTTACTAAAACCAAACACACAAACCATTGTATTTGGTAATAATTATAATGAACATCTTCAAAGCCCTTTAAACCATAAACCAACTAGTTTTCGTATTGTCCCTAGGATGTATTATCCCTATCCTACATGTGGGGTAACTGAGGGAGAGAGGTTAAGTGACTTGACTGAGGTCAAAGGAATAGGTGTCAGTGAAAGCACAACAGTCTCAGCTAGTCTGATTACCACTCTTGGGTCCTAACAACCGGACATTGTCTCTGAACAGCCAGAGCAGAGAAACACAACACAGTGTGGGATATAAAACTGGACTGCGACTCAGGAGCCTTACGATTTAATTCAAACTCTGGTGCTGGTTTGCTGGGTGACTTGGGGCCAAATCCTTCTATCTGCACCTCAGATGGGGATAATTATATTTGTCCCCTTCAAAGGTGTTTTAAGATCTATGAGTGAAAGGCAGTTAGTAAGAACTGGCTATTAGCATTATCTAGCCTCTTTCTCCACAAGAGGTGTTTGGTAGCACTGTGTTCACAACAGACATTTCAGAAGGTCCTGCGAAGTAATCAAAGGGGTTTGGTGAATGGAATGGCAATGGGGCTGCATTGACATGGTACTGCTTTTGAACTTAAAAGTACCTGGGTAGGATTTGTGCCTAAGAATTTTTTTATGCATATAGCCAAGTTCCAGAGGACCAGCCATGTTAGTCTAGTTCAGCAAAACAAGCCAGGAGTCCTGTGACACTTAAAGACTAACAAATTTATTTCTCGCATGAGCTTTCGTGGGAGAAAATCCCACTTCGTCAGATGCTTTGAAGATGGAGGAATTTACAGAATGGAAGGAAATAAATGCAGGGAAGTGTAAGACTTCCCCCATCTTCAAGGACTCATTGTGTGTTTTTATTTATGTAACCCTTCTGCCAGGGCAGGCTTGCAGAAGAAGGGCCAGGTTCTATATCTATGGGTTTCCAAGTAATGTTACAGCACCAACTGGCTTGAGCCCCCACCCAGTTCTCTGGGAAATTATGCACTATTCCCTGGGCACCCTGAAAGGGTAATGCTTTCCCGCGTGCAAGCATGAGTCTGAGTGTAGCACACAGAACTTTTAATAGTAATAAAAACAGAATGTAAAAGGCCTAATAACAAAAATCAGCACTGATCTGGAAAATCAGTGCAAAACACGTTTCCAACATGATCCTACACAGCATAACAGCGCATGTGAACTTAATAGCAAACCCAGCACCGATCTGGAGAATCAGTTGTAAATAGGCTCCCAACAAACCCCAGGGTACATAGGGAGTGTCTTTCACACCAGCTGTCCACTGGCGCCAACCACTGGTCACTCACTCTGTCCACTCACTATCCCTTGGCTCCACCAGCTCCGCCCATGGGTCACTCACTCTATCTGCTGCTTCTCTTCAGTGATTCAGCTCAGAGAGAGAGTGTTTTGGGCTCCCCACTACAAAAAGGACAACGACATGCTAGAGAGAGTTCAGCAGAAGGCAACCAAAATGATCAAAGGGCTGGAGCACCAGCCCTATGAGGAAAGACTGAAAGCATTAGGCTTATTTAGTCTGCAGAAGAGAAGATTGAGGGGGGATTGGATAGCAACCTTCAACTACTTGAAGGGATGCTCCAAGGAAGATGGAGCTCAACTGTTCTCGGTAGTAACAGAGGACAGAACGAGGAGCAATGGTCTCAAGTTGCGGTTAGGGAGGTCGAGGCTGGATATTAGAAAAAACTTTTTTACTAGGCGAGTGGTGAAGCCTTGGGAATGAGCTGCCAAGGGAGGTGGTGGAGTCTCCATCTTTGGAGGTGTTTAAGGCCCAGCTGGACAAAACCATGACTGGGATGGTTTAGTGGGAGTGGTCCTGCCTCTGGCAGGGGGTTGGACTAGATGACCTAGGAGGTCCCTTCCAACCCTATGTTTCTATGATTCTAGAGTTTGCCTCTTTCAGTGATTTTTAGCTCTTAAACCTCAAGTAGCTGGAAACAGCTTCTTCCATTAAAACAACAAAGAAAGGCCTCAAAAGAAGCCTAGCCAAATCTATCATTTGACAATGGGGGCAGGGAATGAGGCAAATTCCTCAAGCATAGTTCCAGACTGAGCTATGCACTCCCACCCCTGTCTTGCCTTTTCCAGGCTAAAACAGACAGTAGCCTCTCTTACAAGTCTCTTTTTTTGCTAAGGGTAGCTTTTACCCTTTAACTAACCCAAACAGATTTGAAACAGTCAAAAAGTAGCATATCACAAAAGACAGTATTTCATATTTCCCTTCAGTAAAACTACAGATATTAATCGATTTGTGATCAAATCAACCCCAAATACCATTACCCATATTGCCCAGCACACATAGTATATTTATGCTAATATGTTCTTTGTGTGCATACAAATACTAAACCCATGCAGATTAAGCCCTGCAAATAGTGTAGTGGCTAGCACCTCTGCTTAACATGCAGAAGGTCCTGGGTTCAATTCCCAGGTGGTTGGACTCGATGATCTCATGAGGTCCCTTCCAGCCCTATGATTTGATTGATTGATAGTAGCTGTGGGGGGAGCAGTTAGGCACAGCTTCTAAGTCTGTCTTATGTGTATACTGTATATCTAAATCACATTCCTTGCGCTGCTCAGCATTACTCCTCAGAGGAGCAGCTGTGTTAATCTGTGTACAGTTAAAACAAGAGTCCTGTGAAACCTTATAGACATGCATCTGACAAAGTGGGTTGAAGCATATGCCCAAAGAAATCTGTTAGTCTATAAGATACCACAGGACCCTCATTGTTTTGCGTTACTCCTGAGTGTCACAGACTATATCAGCAACACTTCATGGTAGCATCTTACTTTCCCATTTCATATACTGTGGGATGCCTCATTTTGCACATATAATGGCAGGTTAGCTAACATGAGCATGTGCATTACGCTGAAAATATTTGTTTATATTGGCAGCACATCCCTACCTTTAAGGTATTTCATGAATTCTTTTCAGATATGCCCAGTGATGAAGGCAATAGATGTTTTTTTAAAAGGGATAGCTGTGTTAGTCTAGTCCAGTGAAAAAACAAGGAGTTGTATGGCACTTTAAGAGTAACAGATTTATTTTTTGTATGAGCTTTCTTGGGAGAAGATCCCACTTCCTTTGCCCTTGCCTTCTTTTTCACCCACCACATGAATCAAATAATTGACCTGAAATCTAAACAAGTCCCAGGTATAAGGATCTCAGCTCTGTGAGGCAGGGTTGTACTGTGCAGATACACTCAGAAAATGGTTGTATCAATGAGGAAAGTGTTCCTTAGTCAGTTCTTTCCTGAGGCTTTGACCAGGTGCAGTCTAGGTACATGGGGGCACATAGTTAAGCCTAGAGGCTGTTCTCCATTATGCTGGAGGACTGACCCAAAACATTGTTCTCCTCTAACATGACGGTTTTCACCCCTCCCCTGTTCTTCCCTCACCCCCACCACTCCAACCTTACCTCTACACTATCCATGCAGCTCAGTGTCTGGTTTACTGTACTTTAATTTAAAATCCTTTCATGCCTGGAGACCCACCCATGGACAGTAGTTACCAAGAATTCCACTGGAGCGTCTCACCACAGAAGTGGCTGAAAAGATCTGCCAGTGTAATATTTTTGCCTTACAGAGCATAAATCCAAAATATCTCAGGATACTGTATTTGTTTAGATTTCAGCTCCTCTGGTAGCTGGGAGGTATAAGAATTCCTTAGAAACTCATTTAAAGTTGACAGCTCTGTTGCAAAATAAAATATATTATCAGTGTGGCTGGGGATCTAATTTCTAATTCCTCCCCAGGCACAGACAAAAATAGACTATAGTGATGCATAATCTAAGCCAGGAAGCTGCTAATATGATGCTATGCCAGTAGCATTCAAAATGTCAAAGAATATAATAATGGCCAGAAAAATGAAACCTTTTTAAGCTACCACTCAAGGGAGTGACAAAAATTGGTTGCTCAGCAAAGGTAGTTTCTTAATTAAGACAGAGTAGAATTGTACCCAGTGGGGAGATGGATAATTTTGGGTGGTCTACTGTAAGAGAAGATTGCCTAATCAACATCATTGCTCTATTTTCAATAAAGACCACTAGATATGCAGCCTATCCAAGATAATTAAGTTTGAAAACAGCAGCTTCTAAGTGTGCCAAGTTGTAATAGTGCAACACAGATTACAAAATTTAGTTTCATTGTATCACCCTGCGCTTTTGTCCCTTTCCAAATGTCTTTTCCTTCATACAGTCTCTGGAGTTAGCATATAACTTTTATGAAGTCCCTAATGCTAACATTTTCAGAAGTGCTCACTCATTTTGGGGGACCCAACATGGGCCAGGTTTTTTTTGCCCCCCCCCCTTTTTTTTTTTTAAAGAGAGAAGCACTGAAAACTACAGTTAAAGTCAGCCTCAAAAAAATCAGGCCCAAGGTGTCTTCAAGATTTGTTACACTCAGAATTGGAATATCCATAATCAGGGAATGGTTTTAAAAATGTTTCTCCAAGTGCTTGACAAAAGCCATGGGGGAGAAATATTTTTAGAACATGTATTAAAACTCAGGAGCTCCCATTTCCCAGATGTGCCCAAACCACTCCTTTCACTAATGCTGCACTACAAAAGTGCCTAAGTCCCATTTTCAAAAGTGACCTAATGTTCCCAAGTTAAATTCCCAAGTTTTGAAAATGGGATGTGGGTAAAAAGTTCAAAAGCATCTAAGACCTGCTTTTGTAGACTCTGGTCCCCTAGAATCACCACTGACTTGGGGCCCGTTCCATAGCCATCATATTGAGCAATTCAGTAATCCGTACTTATACAAATTGTCAAAGGTAAGGGTTGCAGAATTGGACCCTATAAGTCTAATTTTCAAAGGGTTTGAGCAGGCCCGGTCTGATCTTGTACAAGTCTGGTAACCACCCTATTCATCAGATAGGCTTAGCCAGGCGCATGCTATTAGACTCAGGACAGGCATAGCTGGATGCAGTTCAATGGCTTCAGTTACGCAAGTCTACACTTCTGGCGGTGGTCAACGGGAGGCATGCAAGCTACATAGTGTAGCTTGTGCATCTCCCATTGACTTACCACAATGTCTCCATTGTGCTGCATTGAGGAGAAGTCCCCTCCAGTCTACACAGCATTACTCTTTTCAGGGGGTGGGGTGGCTTTACTGTATCAGCTGGAGAGCACTTCTGGGATGGTTTGTGTGGGTTTCCCCTGCCCACTCAGTTGATCCTGCTCCACCAATCTGTGTAGACCTCACAGCCCTGGCTGTGTAGATGTACCCCTTGTGTTCCCTTCTGGCCTTAAAATCTATGAAAAAAAGTCATGGGGTCCAGATCCACAACATAGTCACTGGAGCTACACTGATTTACCCTCTCCTTCATATAGTGAGCCATGATCGATTGTGTAGTTTCTCCCACAAGGTTCAGCAGATGACCCATGGTCACTTCTTTTGGGTCCTGCGGTGGGACCAAAGGTGAGGAAAACTGTAGCTGAATGTGCGCTGCTTTCCACTTTCTGCCACACATCTGTCCTTGGTTGCAGCAGTCCATAAGCTCTCAAAGTCAATCAGTCCAAAGGGCAGAGCTGCCACCATTGGGTCTCATCATGGACAAAATGTTCCTGGATGTGGAGGTCAGCATTGCAAGACTGGAGATTGGTCTTGAGCAAGTCCTTGTTCTAGGAGAAAACCAAGAAAACACTACAAGTTCCCTCTTATTCGAAGGGACTAATAGCTCCAGGCCAAGGAAAGAAAAGAGCAAATTTCCTTTTCTCTTGGACCCACTGTCCTGGCTTCCAAGCATCTCTTTAGGGCCAACCTTCCTGGGGAGAGGGAAAAAGTTCTTACCAATAATGAGTTTGTTCAATCTCAACAAGGTCACCATCCCCAAATAGCTAATTATTAACAAGGCTCAGCTCAGCCCAGCTAGGTCCACCACCTGCTATTTTGGTATTCTGCTTCCATGGATGCATAAGATTTAGATCATAAAATCTAGATTAAATACAATTCTATCAATCAAGAAGCATAAACAGGCCATCTACTGGAGGCAACAGAGAGAGGTCTATAAACATTACAATCAATATCTATTACACGGCCTAAAAGGGTAGACCAGGTCCATACAGCATGGCAGGATGGTGTGAGCACAAGAGACCTCTCAGCTGATTGAGATGGAAATCTAGCAGGGGTTTTATAATTTCTTGTAGTGATCTGACAGATAGATGGGAAGCCTTTTGGGAATTTGTAGGTTCCCATTTTTAAGTAGTCAATGCCACCTACTCAAAGGTGCAGCTCGTGTTTCGGAGTTCTAGTCTCTCACCCCAACAGGAAGAGTTTAAATCCCCAAATATATGAGACAATCAAGAGCTCATGAAAAAAAAAATCTGTTTTTTGTTTATAATTTATTATCAACGCTCTAGAGACAACACCACTGCTGGTGTACATTGGTTGACATCAATGGTCATAGGCTGATTTACAGCCACTGCTGATCTGGCCCATTGTCTCAGGTTAGTTCAACAGTGGGAAGTGTTCCCCCGCCTCAAATCACAAGAATCCTAGAGAAATTGGATAAGAGGGACACAGCAAAAACATTAGTTCTGAAGGCATCGATAGCACCTACCATGCAATCAAGCACCCTCTTCATTTTGCTAACAGTTTTTAGAACACTCTTTTATCATGTAGTATAAATACTACTGCTTGCGTCTCATCCTTTTAACAACAAATATTGTAAAAGAATTCCAAAGTGAAAAAAATCTGAAGGCAAAGATTTGAGGACTGAAGTCGCAGTAGTTTTTGACAGCAAGAGAAAGTAGAATGATTTAGTGGAGTATTGCCTCACTCCATCCGACTTCAATCTGTTCCCATCTGTCACCCTAGCACTAGGAGGAGATAGAAAAGAAGTAGCTGAGTTGAAGTGAAGTAAATCAAGGTTTTTTCCCCCACCTGCTAGACCTTACATATTAGTGCTGAGCAAGAGTTCAGTACACCTCCAGTGTGTTATGTCACCCTGGAAAGGACAGAAATGTACAGTAACCATCCCTTTCCCTACAGCACTAGTGAAATAGCACCTGGAGTGCAGGTTCAGGTCTTTGCAACAGAGCCATGGCCCTAGGGGAGTGACTTTGGAGAAGAGCAGTAAAAAGGATCAGGGCCTGGACCTGTGGATCAACGAGTGCTAGATATTTATACAGCTGAGCTGAAATATGACTAAGGAGGGAGAATGTGGGCGTAAGTGCCAAGGAGAGTGGAATTACTTAGCATGAGGCACAGACGCATAATTAGGAGTAAGGGTATGGAAATAAGAAAGGGCAAATTTAGGCTGAGTATCATTAAAAATCTCCCTGACAGTAATATCTATTAGGATGGAAAACACAGTGGTCTCCCAGGGGAAGTTCTGGATGCTCAAACACTCGTTGCTTCTACAAGTCAGAATGGACATATCTCTAGAGGAGATGGTCCCAGTTGGGTGGAGACATGGACTGAGTGATCTAACACCTTGTCTCTACCTTTAATTGCTCTGACATATATTGGATCAAGATCCCTCACATTCTTGGTCTGCTCTCTCTAGTCTGATTGTAAGCTCCTTAAGGCAAAGACTGTCCTTTACAATGTGTTTGTAGAACACATAGCACAACAGAGCCCCAGGCTGTGCTGGAATTTCAAGGTGCTAATGTACTACACACATTATAAGATGTGCTTCTTCCAAAGTCTCCTAAAGTCATGGACATCACAGGACTTCGGTTTAAGCTGTGGGTGAAATCCTGGCTCAAATGAAGTCCAGCAGAATTTTGCTGCTAACATTAATAAGCCCAAGATTTCACCCTAAAAGCTTCATCCACATGACAGAAGTAAAAAAAAAAAACTATTGGTACAGAGAAATCCCTAGAAAAAAAGAGCAAGAGAGAATGCAGATAGTCTCCATAGACTTTTTCTCATGTCCTTGTTGTAAAGTATCTGAACACAGGAGTAAAGGGAAACTGGGTTTGATTCTGCTCCCATTAAAGTCAACATCAGTTTTGTTTGATAGCAAGCAGGAGCCAGGCTTTTGTATTTGTTCTGGAAAGGGTCTTAGCATACATTTCAATGCCCTGTATAAAAACAATACAACGGTGCCCTGGAATGCTTTGAAAAAAGCTCCATCTTGCTTGTTTAGTTGGAACCAAGGCATTTTCGCTCTCTTTCTGAACTGTGCTACATTCCTGGAATCTGCAGAACTGCATTACATTTAAAATAGGGTTTGTTCCCATCCATGGGGACTGGTTTTATGCTGGAGGCACTGCACCAAAACTCAAGAGCCTTGGTTTCAATCCCCCACTCTGTGTAAACTTTCTGTGTGACCTCCAGCAAGCCTCTTGCTCTCTGTGCCTCAGTTCCCCACCCATGACCTGGCAATACATCTGCTTTTCTCCCACTTTGTCTTGTCTAGTGGAACTGTAATCTTTTGGGGGAGAGACTTTTTTTTACTACGTATTTGTCCATAGTCTAGCCACAATGGGTCCCATCTTAGCTGAGTACTCTAGGCACTACTTAAATACAAATAGTAATAACTGGATTCCGAAACATGTTCATTTTTGTCAAGGAGATGGTAACTTTTCCTTAGCAGCTGCCAAATTTTCCTGATAACTTTTAGGGAATTTTCTCCCTACCTCATTTTTCCTTTAGTCATTTGTTGGTAATACTCTAATGCACTTAGAAGGTGCCTGGCTTTTCTTCCCTGTAGTTATAGGAATAGATAATACTCCTTTCATTTTTTATCTTTTTGTAATGCTCTCCATGTCCTCTGGGTTATAAGCCACCACACTACAATCAGATCAGCAGTGCATACATGTAGCTAAGTGGTGTATTTTCAAGTAGATTTAGTTATTTAGATCCCACAGTCCCTCCATTTCCTTCATATTCAACTATCTGTACTCATTGTGCAACTTCCAAGAAAACCCATCTCTGCCTTTCTACTAAAAGGGCCATTGCTTGAAATGCAATGTGGAATATTACAAACTGAGGAACAAACAAACAATGAAGACGTGCAGCATCTTGCAGGATCTACTCTGCCAAGGCTACCATCTTGGATTCCCTTTCCTGAGGAAGGAATCACTCCTGTCGGTGTTTGGGAGATTTAACAACTTCTTTTTGTATTTTAAATTACCCCTTTTCTCTCAACTCCCCAGTAGTGCTGCAGGTCCCTCCTTGCTATAATATGAACTCACATCATTGTGTCAGAATTTATCTACAAACAGATCTCTGATTGGGTAGTCCAAAATATACCCCAAGACAGTGGTGACTCAGTGCCACTATTAGATGTGTATGTCCAAAAACAAAACAAGAAGTTGCTATGTAAGCCAATGGTGTGTATTTTACAAGGCTACATCTACGTCTGCACCGTGCTCTGTTACAGCTATATTTGTGCACTTCTACGATTAAAGCCACATGCAAGCCTGGGGCCAGTTTCACTATGATGTTTTGGCTCCATTCCAGCGGTGAAAGCAGCAAATGCATGCACATATGTAAGCTTGCTTGCACATTATCGTCCTAATGCTGCATCCTACAAGCACCCACAACTCCCATCGAAAAGGAGCAGATGAGTCACCCTGCGTTTGTTTGATGTGTGTTAAAACCTTCCAGATTCCTGAACCCATGTTTACTGATTGAAGTTGATGATGCTGGAGTTCGGTACCTTTCACCTTTGCAAAAATCCTTTTCTCTCCTAGCAGAGTCCTGCCACTCCTTGCAATTTTTCTAACTCCTACTGGAAAACGTATTACACTCCAGATCAAATTCCTGAGAATGTTTTTAAAACTTCAGGATTCTTGACACCTTCTGCTTCCCTTGAACATCCATCTGTGCCACAATAATAAGATGTGAGTTATAGAGGGGCTGTGAACAAGGGGTTTAGTTTGAGGTTATACTTGCCAGTTTTGTAGATCATTAAGGCTCATTATGTTGACAAGACAAATTAGTAAAGAGTCTTTTACAAGGTATAGTCTGAGATCATCACAAATGTTGGCAATATGTCTGATAATGAGAGCTCCTGCACCTCTTGGCAGGCTTTCACAATACCATGTAGCTAGTTAATTTAATATGGAGTTTGATAGCATGTGTCCCACTATATGTTAGTAGCAGCAATAAAAGACAGGCCCAGAATAGTTAGGGCTCCTTCACAGAAAAGAATACAAGCAATCCGGCTTGAGCCCCACTCCTAGTTCATAGAATCATAGGGTTGGAAGGGACCCCATGAGGTCATCTAGTCCAACCCCCTGCCAAAGAAGCAGGACCACTCCCACTAGATTATCCCAGCTAGGGCCTTAAACACCTCCAAAGACGGAGATTCCACCACGTCCCTAGGTAGCTTATTCCAAAGCTTCACCACTCGCCTAGTAAGAAAGTTTTTCCTAATATCCAGCCTGGACCACCCCAGCTGTAATTTGAAACCATTGCTCCTCGTTCTGTCCTCTGTTACTACTGAGGACAGTCGAGCTCCATCCTCCTTGGAGCAACCCTTCAGGTAGTTGAAGGTTGCTATCAAATCCCCCCTCAGTCTTCTCTTCTGCAGGCTAAATAAGCCTAGTTCCTTCAGTCTTTCTTTATAGGGCTTGTGCTCCAGCCCTTTGATCATTTTTGTTGCCCTCCGCTGGACTGTCTCTAATTTGTCCATGTCCTTTTTGTAGTGGGGAGCCCAGAACTGGACACAGTATTCCAGATGTGGCCTCACCAGTGTAGAATAGAGGGGAACGATCACATCCCTCGATCTGCTGGCAACACTTCTGATGCAGCCCAGTATGCCATTGGCCTAGTTCTACTTGTATTTTTGCTATGAGAAAAAGCAATAAACAAACTCCTCCCTACTCATCCATAGCAGGTCATTTTTGCCCACTTGTAAGCACTCATGACTATTTTGGAACTGAAAACATTTTTGGAAAGGGACCCCAAACAAAAAAAATATGGGATGATCAATATATTGATGTCTTCAAATAATGATTAAGAAACCCACAGTAAGTGGCAAGGAGTTTAATCAGTTCTTCCCCACAATTTCATAAGGCATCCCACTCATGGTGTGAGTGAGTCTTAAGTTAGCTGTGGTCATTCAGAAATGTGTCACTTCTGCTTCTCCTGGCTCCTCTTCCTATAACAGATGCCTCACACAGTACTGGGGTTCGGGTCTCCCCAGGAGTGAGGCTCCTCTTAGAGCTAGCTCAGCTCTGCCCTGCCAACTCAGCCAGTGACTCATATGCTGATTTGACACCATCAGTTTAGGGTTAACTAGAGACTACAGGTTTTTTTCCCATTACAACAGGAAATTTCATTTTCCTTTTCCCCTCACCTGCCTCCTGCATGCTGTTGTCCATTGTTTGACTCTAAACAACCACACTGATTTGCTGTAACAGTCTGACCTGATCCTATGACTCACACTTCCCTACATCTATTTTCCTCCCATTCATCTGTAGTTTGACTTCAAACCTCTAACAAAGTGAGATTTACTCCCACAAAAGATCATGTAATAAATAAATCTGTTAGTCTTTAAATGTGCCACAGGACTCCTTGTTTGTTTTGCTGAACTAGACTGACATGGCTACCCCTTTGGCACTCATCCCATCTTTGCAGCCGGTTCTGGCCTAACTAGTTCTCATCCAGACTCTTCCTCATTGTTGGCAACCCAAGTCAACCCTACCACTGCAGCTACCCATCTACATAACCCCTTTGAAGAGTTAGCTCTGCTTTTCAGTTCTTCTCCATTGCTCCTGTAAAACTGGTCATAAACATCCTTTTCCTACCTACTAACTCTTCATTTTGGGAACTCAAGACCATCACCAATCTCCATTTAGATTCTAAAGCACAAAGAATGAAAGCCCAGCTTTTCCCTCCCTGTAGTCAAGTGCCACTACCCAACTGTACAAAGGTATGGGTTTGGGCAGGGTGAATCCCACTCTATGGCATATTTAGCACAGTTCTTATCTTTATTGTTTAACAAAAGAGCATAATTGGTTAGCAACACCCCAACACTTACAGCTTAGTAAAATTTTAGGCAAAGTAATAAAAAGTTTCATGGAAAAATTGTGGGTAAAAAAATGCTAATGAAAGTAGCATAAGTTGATTTTCTCACTTCTTGCCAACAGAGGGCTCCAAACAGTAAAACCTCTGTCCATAGGGCCGACAGTTATATATCTGTTAGTTCAATAACCGCAAAGAATTGCTAAACAGAAAATGTGTTATTGGGCCTCTTTCCCTGGTAAGTATAAGATTCAGTGGAACTAACACAGCAGTTGACTGAATGCAATATCCTCTACTGTAGTCTTACGGTTTCAGAATAAGATCCTGTAATAAGTGTGGTAAATGCCATAATTTTGAGGAAAGTTACACATATTCCAGCGTATAATCTTCTTAATGGCTAAAACACTGTCAGAGACTGAGTCAATGGATTTAAGAAATGACATTTCAAATCTAATGGGGAACGTGACACCAGCCAGGAAGTGACTGCTGCACTCTTCCCTCCATCATACACTTCCTTTAAACTCACTTCTCCCAGGAGACCATCATCTTTGTCTCCACACTGATAAGGAGAGTAAATAAAGCAAAGTGAAAAGGGAACTGCATGTGGCATGCATACTTCACATTCACCACCTTGATTGTGTTGCACCTCTTGTCTTTTCATCTGAAAAAGATGGGAATTGCCAAAGTGCTCAGCAGCTGTGATCCCACTGCAGTTAATGTGAACAATCTCCCCCTAACGACAGAATTTTCAGAGGGAGATAGCAGTCACATGTGGGCTCAGATTGCCCAAAGAGCTCAGCATGGTGGGTGGTACCTGAAAATCTGGCCTCATGCCCCCAGGCAGCACCCTCTCCTGTGTTTGTAAAACACCTAGTGCATATTAAATGCTGGATAAATTATTCAACTGTGATACTGTGGAATTATTTTTATTGAGCAGACAATTGTATGGTCACAACAAAGGAGGATTTTCTTTGGGGTGAGTTGAAGACCGTGACTGACGTGCTATTAAGTGACATACCTCTGAACATGCTATAATAGGCTTTAAAAGCAATGGCTTACTGAGGAGAGGGAGGATGCCAAGACACACAAAACCCTGGACAGTCAAACAGATTGAGTGCTAAAGGCCTAGAGCCTCAGAAGTATTTAGGAGCCTAATTGCCTCTGGAATCAGTGGGCAATAGGCATCACTATATCCTTAAAGATGTAGGCAAAAGTCCATAGGCCAACCACATCTCTGTGGCTACAGATGCCACCTAGTCATGGAAACGGTGCTTTTCTGCTATGCAGAGAGGGAGATGGCTAGTGGCATGGCGACAGCTCCATGCTAACTCACAGGAGGTTGGTGGGGAGTCGTGACAAAGAATCAGCTACCACACAGATCCCTTGGTGCTCCCCCACCCCTCATGGCAGGTGCACAGTGGGGCTACAAATGGTTCCTGCACTCATTAGGCTCTGTTACAATTGCTGTAGAGCCCAAGGCAGTTGATTCCTTTCTTCTGGGCCTCATACCAAGCTAGCCAGCACACAGCACCAAGGCAGGCTGGGCACTGGGTCTTTGGACTTGTTTGCATAGTGGTTCCCTCCCAGCTAGGTACATAGTCACTGCAAGGCCAGTGCTATCAGGTGCTTGAATTCTGGCTGCCAGTCTTCTGGGTAGTTCTTTTCTCCCATGTCCCCAATTATTCTTAGCTCTGTAACTAACATGATCTTAACAAATGCTGCAGCTACAAAGCATCCCTGCATGGCTTTGTGAACAGAGACCACTGCAGAAAGCGTGTGGGTGAGATACATAGGAACTCATACCTTTCTGGAAAATCCTTCTAATGCTCCTGTGGCTGAAACCTGGGGAGGGAGGTCCTAATGTTCCCTTGTCTTGTTACACCTGTGCAGAGTGAGTGCAAAGTGGATGTAAAATGCCACCCAATCAGAATGGTCTCCCAGTGGGAGTATTTCACACCCACTTTCCCCAGGTGTAAATGTCTACAGTAGGTGCAAGTAGAGATGTTGCCTTTTGGGGTTACCAGCCTGTTCCCTATCACTCAACATGCTTTTCTGGGCTTCAGCAGAAAACCTGCCTGGGATATTTCACTGACTACATCCTTGGTGGCATGGGAGCTGTGTGTCTGGGGGCTTGGCTGCTAGAAAGGGGGAATAGCTAGAGAGCTGCTGTGGTCTCCTGGCCACTGATGCCACAATGACTCTTCAGGGGCTTGCACTCAGGTGCTTCTTAGGGAAGCCCTGAGGTTGCTATAAGTTGTTCCCACAGACTGCAGGATCAGAGGTACTGGAACAATTTTTATGGGGTGGGGCTGGGGGATGCTGAGAGTCTTTGAACCAAACTGTAAATCCAATTCCAGTCAGGGGGGTTATGGCAGTACCCCTAGTTCCAACACCATATGCTTGACTGGGACACTCAAAGGGTCCAAAAAGGACTTAGGTGTCTAACTTCTCCTGACTTTCAATGGGCACCTAACTCAGTCATGCCCCGTTGAAGAGCCCAGCTGTCATGCTGCTGGGCCAGGTACAGCACCCAGTGCATCTGAGGAGCCAAAGCACTTTGGGGGTGAGGGAAGGCAGTATAGAGGTGGGATGGCTTCCTCTTGGCTTGCCTTATGCTGGTCTCAGGCTTGCAGGATAGTCCCTCTGTGCAGCACATGCCACGATTTGGCCCAGGGAACGCAAGGTGGATGGGGCAGTACTAAGATGGGGAAAGCTGAAGGTTGTTGCTTGACTCTGGTCAATACGGACCGGATGGAATGGAACAGGGAGGGGAAGTTAGGTTTATAAACAGATGCTGCAGCATGCTGGGAAGTCAGGGATGGGAATATATACAGCTCAGAACAATTTGAAAATTAAAAAGTGAGAGCCAGATTGTGACCCACTCTTATGCTCTAGTCTGGGAAATAAGGGGTGGGGGGGGAATGAACAGAGCTCCCTTCCATACCATGCCCTGGCAGTGGCTAGACATATCACATGGCAGAGCACAAGGGTGAGAGGAGCCACATCCCACCTTCCTTCCCTGTAATGTGTATGAGGCGTGGAGCTGGCTCACATTTCTTCCCTCAAGAGCAAGGCGGGGGAACCAGACTGTCACTCTTAAAGCCATGAGCTGGTTTGCGCCTCTACCTGGGCAAGAGTGAGATGTCAAAGATTTCCCAGAAGGTTTCATCCAAGGAGGGAGGAATTGACACTCTAGCCCCATACTTATTTTTTAACCACTAAAACAGACATGGAATGGGAACGCTAGACACACCTGGAACCTGACAAAGAAAGTACATTTCCTTAAGGGTAAACTCAGAAGTCGTCCTCCATCTCATAACGCTACGAAGCACAGTGGTATCATCTCTCCCATTTTACAGATGTGGGAACTGAGGTACTAAGCGACAGGCATAGCCGTCCAGCAGGTCACTGACAGAACAGGGACTAGCACCCAGATCTTCTGAGGCTCAGTCTAGTGCTCTGTCCATCACAGACCATCCTTTCCTGCACAACTAAGGGCTTTCAAATCCAGGCCCTGCCTACACTAGGATTTCATTGCCTTGGAATTCACCACTGAATCCACCTCTTAACTTGCCAAAGAAGCCTCTTCCAAGTCCATCACTGATGTTACAAGAAGGGGGCTGGGAGAATTTGGACAGTAGGGGAAGCTGAGAGCCATTGACCCAAACCGTAAACCCTGTAGATAATGGAAACCACCTCAAGCTGGGGGGTATGCGAACATCTCTGCTTCTGAGACCAGTAGTTCTAATGAAAGTCAAGCTGTAAGACAATGAAGGATGGGCATTTTCAAGCTACAAAAGCCAAATGCTAAAGTTCAAACTAAACCACATGGATTTTCCCAAAAGTCAAGATGAACTACAGTTGCCAAAGCAGGTTTGGGGTTTTTCCTCTTTTTCTTTACCCAACTCATCAATAAATGCACAGTAACACACAAACACATATTAACAGAATTACTGTAAATATGAATCAGTGGGCAAGATGGGGGCCATTCTTGCAGACATGGGCCTTGAAACAGCTAGTCCTGGCCTAGAATTTTTACCCAATATGCTGTCAAGATAAATAACATACCATGAAAGGCTGACACAACAGCTTACTGGCAGGGCTGCGTACCCACTGACTGTATCCCTTAGAAACAACCGGAGGGAATGCCTGACTGTGAAAATCTTGAAATACTTCTTTTGGACATCAGCTCATTTATTATTGCTGGTGTCAAATGAAACAAAATTAAAACATTTGACGGTTTTGTGGTGGGGGTGTTCCAATGGAGAGAAAAAAACTGAAGGAACATCTCAAATGTGATCTATGCATGAAATATTCACTGGGCCAGATAAAGGTTGTTGACTAAGGCAGAATTCAGGAAAGAGAGTGAGTCTAATAAGCCAAATCTTCATAGATAATGGTCATACCAAGCGATTGTTCCTGCCACATCAACCTTCATTTAATGTGTGAGAATGAACAAGGATCATGTTCCACAGGAGCAGCCGTGTTAGTCTAGTTCAGGCAAAGAAGCAAGGAGTCCTGTGGCACTTAAAGACTAACACATTTATTTCTCGCAGGAGCTTTTGTGGGAGGAAACCCCACTTCATCAGATCATGCATATTCATGGACAAGGCCTGTACATGTGGGACTTGCTGTATCAGACTGGTTGTTCATTTAGTGTAGTTTCCTGTTGTTGCCAGAAAGGTGGAAGAAACTCTTATGGATAATCAAGGAATAAAAGGAAACATCTTCCCAATCCCCCCTGTAATAGTAAGTGGTTGGCTCTGAACCATGAGCGTTTAGAACCCGCGCACACTTGCTGCAGCCTTATCTAATGAAATTACGGATGGTCTCATTACTGGTATAAAGCTAATCCCATTACAAGTTAATTGGCATGAATTACAACTACAGAGGTTGCTATGCTGCTGTATGATAAAATCTGCTAGGATTACTCACTGATTGATAGATCTATAGTAGTCTTCCCATGGAATTGTCCACTCACAGTGACACATAATGCAAGTATGAGCTGCAATGGATTACTCCTTCCTTATGCTGTTGTGTGATGAGAAGCAGGTTGTGTTGCCTTGTATATTTTCACAGTTCTGAGCACAGTACCAACACTCAGTAAAAGGTACACAACTGACTAAATATTTGCAGAGATTACAGTATGTTTCAGGTTGCTGTGGGCTTGATTTTCTTCTCATGAATGTAAATAGGCTGACAGCATGCCACTGAAGTCCAGTGGCTTTACTCCTGAGTAAAACTAGCCTGGGTTTACCTCTTATACTCATGGCTTATGTGAAATGATGCACAGGTCGATGCCCAGTCCTTTGAGTAGCTCCATAGCTACCAAACAAAGTATTTGTTTTCCATGTCATATGTTTATTGCAGGGTCCTGCTTATGGACCTCCTCCACAAATGCAGAAAAATCACTCATCTCACGTGTTGTAGAGGAGCATGATTTAGGTATATCACCTTAATTCATGCCTCAGCCATACATTAAAACGTGAAAAGCTGAGTCCAAAATCCTCTATCAACGAGCAACAAAACAGTGGTGTGTTTTCAATGCACAGGTCATCAAACCCACCTGCCATTCCTAAATAATATATACATTACATCTGCACTGTATTGATAGCAGGAGCCATGCCTTGACTCCCCTTAAGAAAAGGAATTGTCTCGGAAGTGCTATGGCCAGATTCATGTGCATCATGCGTGCCTAACAAATTGCAGACACCTTGATGAGCTTCACGGATGTGTGCAGGTCACACACTCAGCACCACCACGATTTACATCTGCACAGAGAGGGCTAGTTTCTTTGGTCCCCTAATGCGGACAGTAGTAAGACAGCTCTGCAGCTTCTTGTACCAGCTGCTCCAACTCCACTTCAGCAGAGCTTTCAGCTACACCTAATATTCCACTAGGAGCTTCCTAAGGGGGAACTTGTGCTGCTGTAAGGCAGTTCTGCATCAAGGAAATGCAACCAGGTCTCAGTGGATCTCCCTTTTTCATTCCATCCATTCTGTAAACAGAGGAGCATCAAGACTACAATGTTCCTCTCCCACTTGACCATGGGAGAAACCATGGAAAGCTTAAAGAGACCAAGGTACTTCCCATCCCCTCTAACTAATACAAGAGTTCACTCTAATAAACTGGAACACAACTCCACTAAGAACAGAGGAGCAGCAGAAAAGGATCTCATTGGTGGAAGATGAATAATTCCTTTTGTGCATGTATACACAAAATTGATGGCAGACACATTTGAGAAACTCACACAAACTATAGGCATTTATCCCATTGGCGCAGACAAGTTACACAGTGTTTCATAAAGGTCACACTCACCATACATCTGATATGCTTAAGAAGATCCGTAGGGACATGTGCCTACCAAATGTCTTGATATAAGCACCAAGAAAATGTTCCATTATTCAGGTCATGTCACCTAAGAAAGTGCTGGAAACTTGCTTTAGGGAGCTCTTAACATATGAGCTATTGAGTTTTCTTAGAAATATATAAAAGTGTGCATTCTTTTATAGATCTCCTTTTAAGGAACTTTGCTAATTTTGGTCTGTGATACATGTAATAACAGTTTACATGGAATAAAAATTGAAGACCACAGTGACAAAAAATAATGCTATAATATTAAAATAAATCAAGTGATATACTGCCATTATTCTGATACAGAATTTTTACACAGCAATATTGATACATGTACATGACAAGAAGTCAAGCAGCCCATTAGAATAGATTTTAGGTTTCTTTTTAAATAGAAACTATATTTTAATACACCATTTCAGATGAGCAGCAAGTTTTACGCCAGATTAAGTAATAATTCTTTCTCTCTCTATGAGCACTAAAATAACATAGAATTCTTTGAACACCTTTTACACTTAGATGCTTTGGTTTAATGTGACAATTTTTAAAAATGTAAAAGCTACATCTATTGGTTAACTTTTAATGTAGTGATGCACCTAACCTACAAATACTGTAATAATTACAATAAAGGTACCAAATTGCTTCTAAATACACTTTTGGTAGTCATCTGATGCTTTGCTCTATACTTCTGTACAACACGCAGATCACATTTTTAATCTAGCTGATTCAGGTATAAAAATATTGGCCAAAAGTCACCAAGTGATTAGTGATTTTGGATGCCTCCATTTTTGGGTCCCATAGTTGGAGCATTTTAAAGGGGCATGATTTTCAGAAAGTGACATGAAACTACCTTCTGCCAATCAGCCCCCCTTAAAATGTCTCAGATTGGGCACCCAAAAAATAGAATTATCTGACATCATTCATCCCTTTTGAAAATCTTGGCCATCACACCACCGTACCCCAATGTTTATTTTCAACATTTATGAGGTGAGAAAGTACGTTGGAGAATTTCCTCTAGCAAATAACTCGTTCATCACAATAACAAGGAAAAATTTAACTACATTAAGTGGCGGTTTATGGTTAAGAACTGCTCCTGCTAAAAAAAGACATCTTCGTTTCTGAACTCTGGTAAACATTTGAATCTGCTAGGAGAAATCCGTATGCAGGCCAAGCTAGGCAAACACGGGCAGGTGTGATGCATTCTTCTCCCAAAAAATGGAACCTGGAAGCAAGTATTGAGAATGTCAGAAATGATGAGAGGAAGCAGCATGAACAGCAGATAGCAAAGGAGCCCATCAGTAAGCTAAAATAGAAGCAGTGACATGAGGTTTTCTTTTCTTTCAATTTTATTAACACAAATTTATTTATTTATTGCACATTAGTCATTTTTTCCATAGGTACTCCACAGTGGCATCAACATACAGTTACATGGACCCCTCTCCTCATGACTCTCTGCTCTGAACAAAGCAGCCAGAGAGCAGAATGATGGGTCACAAGAAGATCACTCCAATATAGAGGAATTATCTGGTCACATAACGGCTGGTGTGAGTCACCCCTGCTTCTGCCACAATTGTTGCCTGTGCCAAGCAATTCCTGGCTTCCATAATGGCTTGTTGGCCTTAACAGTGCTCTAAATTATGTCCAGACAATAGTTGGATCAGGACTGGGAGAATTCAATAGAGACTTGAAATCCATCTTTGTGCACAGTTTCAAGCTGGGATGTCTGTCTATCTTATAAAGACATGAAAACCCTGCACTAAAGAACGTTGATTGTGCCAGCTTAATGCCGTTCCTTTGTGTGTATGCATTTTAATACAGTCTTTAGTTGCATGATAACATTTTCCCACAAGATCCCTGCCTTATTCAGATTTAGCAAATATCTACTGAGCACAAAATGTGATTTTTCTAAGGCATACAACTTGGCCAAATCCAGGCATAATTTCACAGGGATAGCAAAGGGCACAGCCTTGAGACAAAGTCCCTGCACGGGGCACTTAGCTGTCAAAGAAAAGATTACCAGAATGTATTATACACATTTTAAACACCACCTTTTCCCCTAGCCACCTTCTTGGAAGCAGTGGGAAAATTTTCACCAAAATCATAAAAAAAACCACCTCAGCCCCAGGCCGACACCGGGCCGAGAAAATTTCAGTGCAAGTAGTTAAAGTTTGAGAAATTCACATGCCATTGAAAAGAAGTCATATAATGGGATGTGTTGGGCAATATTAACCATAAACTATGCTGCTAGCCCTGCCTATAATATGGATCTGTAGGTTTAGAACATATGAACATCTTTTCCTTCCTTCCTTATATGATTTCACAACATTAAGTGAAAGTAATTTGACCCTTGTCTGCTGTAAAGCTCCAATACATTCATTGCATAAATTGCAGTCTTACCAATACGCAGAAGTGCTTAGAGGGCTGTTCATATACTTATGAAGACAAGTGGGACTGATTCTTCTCTTGCTTACACCAGTTTTACTCCAATGCACTTCCTTATTTGTATCAGTGGGAAAGGAGACTTAGACCCTGGCCTGTGTCCCAAAGACTCTGTGGTCTAATAAATCCTATTATGTGTCTCTTTTACCTGCTACAGAAAAAAGCTTTGGTTGGAACTGTTCTCTGTTATGACCTCAACTAGAGGCATGTGTGAAAAAGAAAGGGTTTAGTTTAAATTTAGAATGAGTTGAACTCCCCAAAAGGCATGATATAAATGCATGCCTCTGCCTAAAACTGAGCATCTCTCAAAACAGGTACTTTACCCCGTTATGTCGCTTGCCACAGCCACAGTACAGAAAAGCTTGGGGCCCACTCACATAAGCACAAAAGCTCCAGGGAAGTCAATGGAGGTTTCATTTTTCACATAGGACAGATTCAAACCCAAGGAAACCAACTATTATGTCCTTGGATGATGATCACTGAAACTGCACATTGCTCTTGGCAGGGGCCAATATTAAAGACAGAGACCAGGCCTGGAATGTGGCCAAGCAGCTAAAAAGAAAAGGCCATTTAAAAGTTTAAAGGCACCTGTCTTGGCAGCAGTAGACAGTGGAAGGCAACGTCCACTCTGAGTTGCAGTAGCTTCCCCAGTTTAACACGCAATCTCAACCGATCTAAGCGTCCTGATGGGACCACACAATCTGACGGCCTAAACAAACAGTCTCTGTCAAGCAACCCCCGTGTGGGGAATACCCCAGCTGGCAAGAGCCTGCATAGATGGCTGCCTGATATTGACTGTGGAGGGGGGAAGGATGTCAGGAGTACAGAGCTCTCAGACTAGGCCCAGTTGCCGTATGGTCCCTTGGGAACTTGAGCTAGCCAGCCCAAGTCAGCGCAGCACTCTTCTAACAAGGATGGGGCAGAGAATCAGGGACCCACAGCTGGCTGTTGGTTCTCATCTGCTTCCCTTTCCCCCTTTATTATGCTGCCTTGGGTTGGAGATGGAGCCATCCTTTGCCTCCTTTTGAGCCACAGGACAGACTCAGACACATCAATTTAGAAAAATGACAAGGTGTGACTCAGGGAGCACATTTTCAACCCATAGCCATTGAGACATTTTTTGTCTAATGCAGTTGACCTTGAGGACCATAATTTAGTATTAAGGGCTGTAGATTGCATGGCCCTACCCTACATAGATGGTGACTGATAGACCTCTCGCTCTCTCTGAAGTGTAACAGGATAGATCTTCCTAATCAGAGGGTGTATGTATTTGAGCGAATCCTTAGCAAAACCAATGTTTAAACCTCTTGTAGTACATAAATAATATTTTATGTACAGAAGTAATAAACATATAGAAATAATATTTTATTCAGGGAAAAATATTTGGTGTGTGGGAAGATCAGTGAATAACATCACTGTGTTTAATTTGGGAGGAAGGAATGGTCAGTGGTTAGGGAATAGCTTAGTGTTTAGGAAACCTGGGTTCTAGGTCTTGGGCTATCAGTCTCTCTGTTCCTCGTCTGCAGAATGGGGGTAACGGTGCCACGAAGGACTCCTACCTCTCAGGAGTGTTGTGAGGATACATATTTTAAAGACTGTGAGGTGCTCAAATACAGAGCAAATGGGGAATACACCTTAGGGTACATCTACAGCAGAGGCTCGTTAAGTCAACCTAACAACGTCAACTTTAAGTCGACTTAAAGTTGACCTTGTTAAGTTGACTTAGAGAGTCCACACTGAAAATGCCTGTCAACTGCCTCCATCCACACTGGCAGGTGCTAGATCGATGGAGGAGTGGTGTGTTGTGGGTAGCACAGCACCCTTCCTGGTGCCAAAGAAACTCTGGGAGGGGGCCTGGAAGCCAATCAGGTTGGCTTAAGGGCTGTTCCCCTTCTACATTGGCTTAAGTCGACCTCAGAAGGTGGTGTTACTAAGTCAACTTAAGCAAGCACTTAAATTGACTTAATAAAAGCCCAGTGTGGCTGCAGGAGTCTGTAGGTTGACTTAACCTTCCTTAAGTCGACCTAAGGCTCCAGTGTAGACATACCCTTAGATAGTAACTTCAGTCTGGTCTACACTAAAAAGTTAAGTCACCCCAAGTACATTACTCAATGATTTAGTTAAATTGACTTAATCCCTGGCATAGACAATGCTAGGACAATAAAGAATTCTTCCATCAACCTAGCTACCACCTCTTGGAAGCTGGATTAACTACAGCCATTCAAAAACCCTTCCCATCACTGTAGTGAACATGTGCACTGAAGTATGGACATGGTCTAAGGAACAACATTAAAACACAGTTTTCTGCAGGAAGCGAAATGCTTTTAGTGGTCTCAGAACAGTTGCTAATAGCCACAAACTCACCCTGTGATTTAACACAGATGATAGCCTCTGACCAAGTGAGCGGAAGGCTAATCTTCCATGAAGACTAAATTGCCTTTCAATGTAGTGTAGTCTTTGCACAGCAAGTTTAAATTCAATGGCACAACAGTGTGGGAAAGTTATGAACTAAGGTGTCTGGTTTGTACCTGACCCACTGACAAATAAATTGCTTCAGTATTCAAGACTATTGGTCTCTTAATCCTCAGGCACAACATATTTAAAAGAGGGTAAAAGCCCTGATAAACCCTCCATTTTATCTTCGAAAATATATAATTTCAGTGCACAATAAGTCATTTTGCTTTCTATCTGGCTAGTACAGAAGCCTAGGCAAGAGTGCAAGTTTAAAATTAACCTTGTAAAGGTTGTAAATTTCAGTGACTAACAGTAAACCAGATGTGGACATTCCTCTTATTAACTGAACACCTGTGTGCAGTCAGCTAAGTAATAGCAATGATTGCAAGAAACTCATTAAACAAGTAGGACCTGATTCTCATTTACAGTGAGGCTCCCTTACAGCCCTCTGTTAATATAAAGGGGGCTTAAAGCAGGAGTAAATTACATCACTTAGTGACATGAGAATACGGTACCAAAAGCCTTACTGGAAACTTTAAGGCTATGTCCACACATACATCATTATTTCGAAATAAGTTATTTTGAAATGAGTTAATTCGAATTAAGAAAATGTTAATTCAAATTAATGGAAAAGCTCAAAGCGAAATAGCATGTCCAAATATAGGACTTGCTATTTCACTTTAGGAGAGGGGCACCATGGGAGGTGTGGCAACATGGCCCCCTCCCTGGGCCATGCCCCCACCCAATATAGGCTAAAAGGAAGGCACCCTGGGAAATGGCAAAAGCGTTATTTCAAAATAATGGTTATTTTGAAATAACAAGTCCGAACGGTGTTATTTCGAAATAACAGCCATTTCAATTTAAAGAAGGTTTAAGCTATTTCGAAATGATGGCTCCTATTTTGAAATGATGGAGACCGTCATTTCGAAATAAGAATATGTCGTGTGGACCTAATCTCTTTTATTTCAAAATAACCAGTGTTATTTTGAAATAAAAGAGACATGTGGACATACCCTAAGGGTTTAGTTTTAGCCAGACTGAGGCCTGTACTTCCTTAACATTTAGAAAATGAATTACAAATGCAAAGTTGTGAAGTTGCGTCTACAATGAGCTAGCTGGAGATACAACCAATTTATATTGCACTCACAGACTTGAAATTAGTATCTGCCACACATGCCTACTCTTAGGTCACATATTCTCCAGCATGACTTTCAGGAACACCAAATTTTAAAACTATGGTCTCATAGCTATTGGGAAAATTATATTCAAAATGAATATATGGTTCTGATCCCATTCCACGTTGATTTCTCTCTCCACATCTCCAATAAAAGACCTAAATCCTAATAAAGTTTAGCTCAATGTATATAGTTAGGAAAAAGTTATATTCTGGTTATGTGAATGCTGTTGACTATGTTTGGAAATGACTTGGGCCCTGCTATTAGATTTGCAAGGAAGTTCAACTATTGTGACAAGACATTCCAATGTGTCTGTCAGCACTAGATGTTCAGTCATATGTTTTTGAGCATCAGCTTCATAAAGCTAGCTTTAGTGAGTGGTCTCAAATGTAGTTTCTACTTTTCAGAAACCAATGTCTTCTTAAATAGCTTTTTTGAGTCATCTTTAAGCAGAAAGCACAATTGGCATTGATGTGGAAAGCCAGTGAATGCATACCAATGAATGCACCAGGTGCCTTTTTGTATACTCAAGTTATCGTTTGTGTGAACAGTTCTTGCTCACTAGAGTAGTCCCACTGAAGCCTTTGGTATTTACTGGTATTATCAAGAACTACGTACATGAGGAAGTACATCAAGGATTAGATCCTGTAACTATAAAACACAAAAGAAAAAAATGTACAGTACTTTTGACCTTGGGTATTCTTCAGAATAATTTTGACAGTAATATATTTCTGCACGTATGTTCCTTCAATGCTGTTTCTGTAAAGAAGCAAACTGCTGGGGATTGTAACTGACACTACGTATCCTACATTTTTACCATCTATAATTTTTTTATGCAATTTGACTTGCAACAAAGTACGTGCACATTTATTTCTGCCTTGTCAGTTTCAGTACCATAAGAACCACCATTAGTACGTACTAACTTTATGACTCCAAGGATGGCATTCTTCTCCCAAGTTGCCCATTGGCGTGCACATTCGGAGGCTGCGAATCCAGAGACTAACTGCACAGCACATGTCACCCCCACACTGCGGATCCGTGTCGCAAGCCTGAAGTTTAATAAACAGATAAAGAGCATTAGGCAAACAAACACAGTCCATACATAGCGCATTCTACAGCTTTTTGCAAATGTCTGAGCTACATTTTTATGTAGGAATCATCTGTTATGTTGAAAAGATTGCGAGCTATGTTTATAACAACATACTAAGCCTGATCCTGTAAGCTGTTCAGTCCATACAGCTCCAGCTAATTTAAGTGGGAGTTGCAGGTCCCAGCTCTGCTCAGGACCTGGGTGTTTAAACAAACCAAGGCTGCAGGATCAACTCCACCATCAGCTAACCCCATGTACATGGGAGAGGAAAACTGGGACTAGCCTTTAGGCCCTGTTCAGGAAAGCTTCCCAAAATGCTGTCCTGAATTGTGATGGACTTAAGCGATGACAGATGCTCTTTCTTAATTCATAGTTAGAGGAGGCAGAGTAGTGCCAAACAGATGAGAGCCCCTGCCTTGAAGAGAAGCTAATGCTGTGAAATTCACAAATGAATTTAAAGGTTGGTTTTTTTTAATCTTTTTCCCTTCTAGGGTCTAATTCTAGTATTTTATGGTTCGGTGCCTTTGCAAATCTAAGACCATATTATACTTTTATCATAAAAGTTCTTTTGGAACTAGATAAAATGAAAGATTAATCAGGGATTTTACGATCAGCATCTAGACCATATTCTGCATCTAAATTAAAAGGGGTTTTTAATATCTAAGAGAGTGGCTTGCCATAAACAGCTCACACCCAGATAGGTGCTGATGTACATGGTACAAGAAGGTGCTCTACATTGTAAATCTCAGTCATTGGTTTGAGAGTTACTTCCTTAAGCACAAAATAAACTAGGAATTGCTTTGTGTATTTTGAAAACCAAACATATAAGAGAAAGTAAAACACTGGCTTTCAGAAGTGTATTACTGAACATGTTTATTCTTGTTAAAATATATAAAAAAACAAAAATGTTTTAAGGATTTTAATTATACTGATATAGGGCTAAATGCCATGCTCCTGCCCCAGGGGAGGGGTCCAGATGAAGCAAAGGGGCCTCATCGCATAACAAAGTTTTTTGGGTTTTTTTGTTAAGTATCTGACAGCAGGTTTGACAGTGTGCATAAGGACTCTTAAGTCCTCTGAGGGAGACATTACCTTTTTTTAAATAGAAAAAAGTACATGAGTATGTTAAAATGGGATTTACATGATAATGCCATTATAGCATATTCCCCATGATAAATATTATGCTATTTCAAACAGCACAACTCAGATAAAAATACATATTTATTGAACAGACAGTAACTTAGAAAAAGCTGTTGGGGCTAAGGTCAAGCAACGAAGCAGCACATATACCCGAAATGTGTAGCATTCATAGTAAAATAGATGTTTAATAAACTCAACGGCTATTTTAAACGAGCCTCAACATATACTTACACAACAGACTAATGTGACTCTAGAATACTGTTAGAGACACTCAGATACCTAATTTTTGTTTTCCAACCCTCCACAAAGACAAAATTAAATCTACTGGTCAAATTCTCAACTAGTGACACTGGTGTAAAGACACTATAATGCCAATGATCTGAAATGAGTTCTTTTGGCTCTGCAACAGTGTTTAGTGGTGGTGCAACCACATGCAAAATGTCTGGGAAGGAGAAAGCAGTCTGAGCATGCTCACTGTGACAAGTGACAGTTTAAAAGGGACAGAGCTCAGGTCCCTCTTCCTTGCCCAGTTGCCAAGTTTCTGGAAGTTGACCCTTTTTTTTTTTTTTTTTGGTATATAAAATTAAATTATTAAGTGTGTCATTTGTCTGGGGCGGGGGCTAGGGTAGAGCAGAAGGTGGTTACACTACAGCTGCACAGATTCAAATTTTAACTGGCATGGCATCTGTTGGTTATCAGACCCACCTCATGCTGGTGCATTTTGAATTTCTCAAATACATGCAAGCTGACAGTATTCATTCCCTGTGCCTTGTTTGTGAAAGCCAAAGAGCTAGCAGTGCCTTCCCACAAAGCAAAGAAACTCACACTATGGTGATGTGAAATCTGCTACTACATGTGAAAACTAGGTTGTACATTTGACTACTATGGTACTCTTCATGGGTCAGATTCTGGCATCCACAGTCAGCCTAAGGAGTATCTTACTCCCCAAGGAGTCCCATTCATTTCAGTGGGACTACTGGCAGAATAAGATGCTACTCAGCGAGAGTAAAGCTGGTAGAATCTAGTGCTAAAACAAAACTGAATACATTCTAAATAAAATTGATATTTAAGATGTAGTGTTCGTCAATATTCTTTTCAACTTGATATTCAGCTATTTTCTCTGAACTCATTTAAATTTTGCCCCCATAAGAATTAAACTACAGTGTCCAAATTTTCCCCACATCAAAAATCCTAAAAACAGATGGCCTCACCTTCCTAACTCCACGTTTTCTCTTATCCCCATCCGTCAACTCATGCTGATAGCCCCTGTTCTTAGGGCATAACACTGAGGTCACTTCAAGACATTCCTACTCCTCAGACCCATGTTAAACTAAATTCTTGTGAAACAAACAAGGAGTCCTGTGGCACTTTTAAAGACTAACAAATTTATTTTTCATGTGAGCTTTCATGGGTGAAATTTTTGTGGAAAACCCTGGTAGCTTTCTGTACACTATATTTGGGATTTAGTGCCTAATCCAAAACTCATTTAAGTTAACAGAAAGTCACTCCTGGACTTCAATAGGCTTTGGATGAAGCCCTTAAAATTGCATAAGCGGTAATATCCACAGTACACGTACATGCTGAGTGATCACCAAAAAGAAAAAAAAACCATTTGGTTATGTGAAATACTCACAGACCAGGTAAAAGCACGTAGCAAAGCTATTAGGAAAAGTACCTTGAGTTTTAAGCATTTTATAACTCTAATACATTTTTCTTTTCTAATCCAGTTAGTATCTGTTGACTCATCTGTTCTTACTGATTTTTTTTAAGATGTTTTAAAGGTGTGGATAAGACTTCATTATCAAATACATATTTAGATTGGACCTGCAATGTATCTGCAAATATTCACAATGTAAGAGATCTTCAAATTCTTTAAAAAAATTAATTAAAATTAAAAATAAATTTGTTAGTCTTTAAAAGTGCCACAGGACCCCTTGCTTGTTTTGCTGAACTAGACTAACATGACTACCTTTTGAAACTTGTCGAATTCTTAAATATTTCACCCCTCATCGTTTTCATGTGCAAGTGAATGAGTTCTGAACGGCTGACTGGGCTCACACCAGAACCCATTCCATGCAGTATCTATTGCCATGCATACAATTTCTAAATGGTTCCATTATGGACTGAAAACACAGATTAAAATCTCTAAAGAATGTGAATGCTTCACCATTATCTAAAGAAAATGTTGCAAAGTAAAATTTAAAAAAAATAAACAATTTTAATTTAAACAATAAATATATTAGAAACATTTTATTCTTTCACCATTCCCCAAAAGTAATTTCCAATTTAAAAAAAAACTGTAACAATTCCCTATCAGCTCATGGCCAGTTGGGGAAGGGGGGTGAGAAAGAAAGAGATACAGTAAGATACAAGTTCCAAAGGAACACCAGCGTTAGTCTAATTCATTAAAACTAAAAAGGAGTCCTGTGGCGCTTAAAGACTAAAATTTATTTATTGCATGTAAGACACAAAACACTGTGTTTTCTGAACCTTTTAAAGCAGGTGCATTTCTTCTGGTGAAGAGAATAGAAGAATCTCAAAATGGATTTAAAAGAAATTCAGAATGTATAAATTAGACATTTTAACATCATCGTATAAGTTGACCAATCAGACACAAGTTATAGGGGGAAAATGAATGGACAACAGAATTTTAAAAATTCTAGATAGATTAAAAGACAATTAGCCCTCAAGGGATGAACAAAAATTGGCTCCTTAACAGAGACAATCTTCTACTAAAGTTAGTTCCATTAAATATGACTGAATATACATTTGGGAGATCTTTTAGGGACAGTAGGAAGCTTAACGAGGCATCAATGCATATTGTACATTAAATGACCAAGTTTCACTTCATATTTAAAGTTTAACCCAGAAAGTACTGGGGCTAATTCTTCCAATGTACACTTACACAACCTATAGATCTCAGACATAATATCCAGGGGAAACCTCAACAGCTTTCATGCCATCTTTGGGAAATAAGCTAAAGAGCTGAAAGAAGTTGGATTTCTTGGTGAGAAAAAGTCTTCTGGTAAGTTATGTGAAAAGAAAAGCAAAATCAAATGGGAGCACTATTTGTTACCGGGAATCCAGCACCACCACCACCCCTTTTCATTTTAAATAGTTTCAAATAAAACATCAACAACAACCAATACAAACTGTCCCCCAGGGCCAATCCTTCTGGGCTAAGAGCACCAGTTGGATCCTGCAAGTTTCACGGGTGCCTGAGGAGGGAGTGCAGGGTGGGACCCTGGCCCTGGACACAGACTGAGGGTGACAATCAATTCCAGGGCAGGAATATTCAACATTCAGAAAGTCATTTAATCTCTTTAAACAAGCCTTTCCTGTCCCAGTAATGCCGCCCTCCCCACCATCAGTGCAGACCAGACACAGGCCCCTTTCACAGAGAAGGGCCAGAGGGTGTGTGAAAAACCTATCTAGGTGGGGGCAGAGTCAGACAGGAACTTTTGGGCAGGCAAAGTAACAGCTCTGCTGCCTCCTGAACTGAGCATCTGCTGCCAGAACAAACCGCAGACAGGCTAGGCACCTGCTGCCCCACGGTGTAATGGGGGAGCCCCTCAGTACCTGAGACCAGCCACCCCTATTTAGACCCTCTCCCAGAATTTGGGTCTATTGATCTCCAGCCAATCCCACAGAGACCCCCCCTGTGGCCACTCGCCCTCACGGAAAGCCCCTCAGTGGCCCCCAGCACCTGAGAGCACTGACCCCCCCCCCGAGACCCCCAGATATCCCAGGGACCTGAGACCAAAAACCCTCCCCCCACCATCTTCACAGAGATCCAGCACCTGGGACCACTGACCCTACCCCGTCCCCACAGAGACCCCTGGCACCCTGCCCTGCAGAGACCCCCACACCCCTCACAGACCAAACCCCTGGGACCACTGACCTACCATCAGCCCCACAGAGACCCCCAGCACTGGGACCACTGACTCCCCATCCCCACAGAGACCCCCAGCACTGGGACCACTGATCTACCATCAGCCCCACAGACACCCCCAGCCCTGGAACCTGACACCCC
>ML681973.1:10231186-10511829 GCA_007922195.1 Podocnemis expansa
TCAGGAGACACGTCCCTTCGTAGAGGGTCCACAACACACCCTCCCTTGTGGCAGGCACAGGAAGAGACACACCCACCCCATGGGAATCTCATGGGGAGACACCCACTGACAGCAGGCGTAGGGGGAGAGAGACCCCTTTTTAGAGGGTTGGGGTTCATGATGCACCCCTCAAAGGGGCACAGGGAGAGACACACCCCTTCGCAGAGGTCAGGGGCCACAACACATCCACCCCTGGGGTAAGGTGGGCACTAGAAGACAAAACACCCATTAAAAGGTCGTCACAGGGAGACATACCCCTATGGGGAGAAACACTCACTCCTATGGCGACACTGGGAGTTGTGCATTCACACACAGAGGAAATGGGCTGGACTGCAAAAACACACCTGGGGACAGGTGAAAAACACAGGCGCTGATAAGAATTGTGTAGGAGGAGCTGGGCAATGCACACAAGGTGACAAAACCCACAGAATGGGACACAGAGAGAGAGCCAGACTGGGAAGCCAACACATTGGGATACATGGACCACAAACAGAGGCACCCAGAAGAGGGCGAGGACCCAAACGATACACATACAAAATGTCATCCGAACACACGCACACACACAAGGTGGCACATACCTGTTAAATGTGGTGGCTAATGGCTAGTCCACACGGGATAAAAAGTCTGGTTATCAACTTTAGCTGAATGGGAAAGACCTGATTTCTGAAGCTGAGGGCCCAGCTTTCTCCCCAGCTCTTAGCATCTGGTGGGGGAATCATTACCCATGAGACAGTCATTCAGGCAATACGCATGCAATTGGGCTGTATGTGTGATTTCACACACACACACACACACACTCTCTCTCTCTCTCTCTCTCTCTCAAGGTGTTTTCCTGAAACACTATCCAGGTGTCCCAAAGGGGTGGCTGTGTTAAGTCTAGTTCAGCAAAATCCTCACGGACTTCCATGGAACTTTAAAAGACTAACAAATTTATCACGAGCTTTTGTTGGAGAAAACACCACTTCATCAGATGCTTTGCAGAGCACCTAACAAAGTGAGATGTTCTCCCACAAAAGCACACACAATAAATAAATTTATTAGTCTTTAAGTGCCACAGAGCTACATGATTATCTAGGGGTTGTTTCTCAAATGCCTTCATCTTATCTCCAGAGACTTAGAACAGCAACTCAGGAGCATTTCTCACCCATTTGCCTTCCTGCTGTCCCCGCCCCTTTTCTTCACTTTATCCCTTTTCTTCTTCCCTTACTACCCACTCTTCTCTGCTCTGCACTTTTGCTGCCATTCCTTCCCTCTGACCCTGTGCCTGTTCGCTTTTATTCTTATTTCCCTCTCTCACACACAGCTCTTTCAGCGTTCTCAGACTTTCCACTTGCAGACAGGAAGTTTGATCCATAGCTACGCTCACATTTGCATTATTCTTAAAGCAGTCTCATTCCTTGTCTGAAGTTATTTTAAATGCAGCTGTGAGGGAACATATAAACATCCTTATTGTCTCAATGCAATCCTGTTTAGTCCAATTCTGGTCTGGATTTGTCAAATCAATTTGTTGGGTTCTCTTGCCTAAGGTGGGCAGTCTGTCTGGCAGCGTTTTCATTATAAACTTGGTTTGTTGAGAGAGAGAGAGAGAGAGAGAGAGAGAGAGAGAGAGAGAGAGAGAGAGAGAGAGAGAGAGAGAGAGAGAGAATCTGCCACATTATTTTTGGTATCTACAAATTCACAACTGGCTGGTTTAATGAATGAGTTGCTATTTTCATAGTTCCTAGCAGTCCAGCATTTGAAGAGTCAGATGAGCAATGTGAATGCCAAATCTGCTGAGCCTTTCAAAACAAAAGAAACCTGAGATCATTCAAGAGGAAAGGAGGGAAGAATTTGGTTGGTTTCATGGGGAATCAGTAATTTCTTTTAAATATAAATACCTAGTCACAATAGGGTGTGAATTTTACCCCTTTATAAAAGGTGGTCAGTTGCCAGCCCTAAAGGTTGGTATGATATCCATAGAACAGGTCCTCATTCATCCCATGTTACCCTATAATGTTCCTTGACCAGGCACTGCTGGGAATACATCTAGAAATAAGAGTATAATTTAAGGCACTTTATTCCTTGGCCTGTTTAGCTGCCGCTGCTCATTAGTGCTAACTTTGGTGGGGACACATGTCCACTGGGAACTGGAGTGAACGCATGCTACTCATTTCACTTAGTCTGTTAAGCAGCTATGATACAGTACAAACTATTAGCTGTTCCTAACTTGTGCTGATCTAAACTGGTGATTGTGAGTAAGTTCCCCATCTTCAAGCCTCTGACGAAGTGGGATTTTCCTCCACAAAAGCTCATGTGATAAATCAACTTGCTTGTCTTTAAAGGTGTGACAGGACTCCTTATTTGCTTTACAGAACGAGACTAATGCAGCCGCCCCCTTGGAACTTTTTTAAGCAAGTCACTTTCAAGAAAATGATTCCTTTACAACCTTTGCTTTCAGATCTGCTCACGTCAAATACTTGAGATAAATGGGGTTGAAATGGTGTAGTATAATGCTATAGTTTGATCCATGGAAAACTAGGACTCAGGGATATAGAGAGGGTGTCCGGAGCCTGCTGGTGCCCAGGGGCCAAGCCCACATTTCTGCTTCCTTGGGTGCCCCACGCCACTTTCTGCCTGCAGCCATGTCCCCGAACCTACAAGGCATTTCCCTGCATCCCTCCTATCCATCGCTATGTCACTGGTAGGACTTGCAGAAATGTGCTACAGATGTTAAAACTCAGAGATTTAGAAAAGTATAAAGATACCCAAGTTCTTAATGCCTTTAGAAACTTTTGAAACTCCAGCCAAAAGGTCATGATACTGCCATGTCTCTTCTTTTTATTTAAACCTGTTTCGGTTTTTACATTACTGTCAGCAATCTATTAAACAGAAACTTCTTAAAAAAATCACAAAAACTCTAAACTCAAAAATGGGAGTATCATCCTAAATGAATAACTATACTTAGTTTAACAATAACTTATTGTGTCACATTTAAGAGACCTCAATTGCTTTTAGATACTTAGGTGAAACTCTTATTTTTAGATTTTTCAATGCAATTAGTAACTGCCTTTTTTAAATTCTTCTTACTGAAACCTAATTGTCTGTGAGTAGGCATTTGAATAATTAGTTGGTCTATTCAAGTGATAATGCATGACAAAGTTTACAGACTTTTAAAGAATAAGAATATGAATATATGAGTTATCTAAAAAGACTATTTTCTCAAAGAAGAAATAACAGTAAGTAAATGCATGTAATACAATTACAAGAAACGACCATTAAACTTTTTTGTCCTGAAAGCTCTGTTAATACACACACACACACACACACACACACACACACACACACACACACACAAAAACTTGTTTAATCGCTCTTTCACACTTAATACAAAACCAACCTCTGAATTAATCAACGCTTAGTTCAAGTACTGTGGGTTCTAGATAACGGGAAGAAAAGTCAGGTGTTTGTGGGGATTTCTGCAGATTGGTGTTTCTCAACTGGTGTTCCATGAAACATTGGTGCTTCTCAGACATTGCGCTGGTGTCCCGTGACCCACCCTGACTGCTCCCCATCCGTGGTGGGGTGTGTGTGCGCGCGCGCGCATGCGCTCAGTGGGGTGGCGGAAAGGAGCAATTTAATGCCCCCGCTGCAGCAAAGCTTCCAGGTATGCAGTGGCAGATGTTGCTGCACACCTGGAAGCTTTGCCATGACTGGGCATTTATCTCCTGCCACTGTTACCAGCTTTTTTGAGAATGTTTTCATCAGGTGTTCCACATAAAAGAATTAATACCTTGAGGTCTTCCCCGGTCCACTGAAGGTTGAGAAACACTGGTGTCGGTCATACAGGGGTCAGAAAGAGCCCACTAAGGCAAAGAAGCTACTCTAGGAATTTTTAGTGGTGATATACTAGATTGCTAATGCCTATGCTCTCAGTCTTTAATGCTGTAAAAGCCTTGAATTTTGTCTGTGTCTTTGTGGTTGAAAAATGGTGGTGGTGGTGGGGTTGGTGAAGATTTAGAAAAAACAAATTTTTGTCTTTGTTGACTTTTTCTGTGAAAAATGTTAACGTTTCATCATAATATTCTGACTGAAAACCAAAATATTTCATTTCAAATTGGCTCTGGGGGAGGTCAGATGCTTATATTTCCACTGCATTCTTGGGGGACAAAATGTTTTTGGACAAAATATTAGTTTTTTTCTGATGAAATATTGAACATTTTCTGAAGAAAGCAGACATTTCTTGTGAACCATTTAGCTGAAAGCTACAATTTCCCCCCCCAGAATTGCAGCAGAAAATTTTGAGCCAGCCACAGAGCACCTTTGAGGATGACAAAACAGAAAATTCCTGTGACTCTGCTTGAGCAGATCCAGAGCTCTCTCGCCTTCATTTATAAAGAACCTGGGAAAACATACTGCTGTCATGTGCTGTGTTAATTAAACACACTAAAGTTGGACTTTCATGGTTATTTAGGAGAAAATCTGTTTAACTTGTGGAAACTAAGTTTTAATACCATGATGGGTGAAGAAGTAAAGATATTTGGGTGGCTAAACTGATTTAGCCTTCTGTTTGCATTCAGCAAAGGACTTAAGCGTACGTTTAACTTCAGGCATATTGTTACATCCCACTGAAGAGTCAACATGGCTAAGTGCTTTCAGTGTGTGGGAATGGAGATAAAAACAATGTGAAATGCTTTGCTGAACTATGACCTTGGAAGCTGAGAAACTCATTCAAACATCCAGAATCTGCAAAATTAAGTTGACTTTCTTGGGGATTTCCCAGTTCTACTTTCTCTCTTTCACTGTAGCCAGAAATATGAAGAGAGATCGTATTATAGAAATAGGGTCCTATATATACATTTACTTCGAAAATGACAGTACAGCTATAAACTAGAGACTGGAGTCTTATTTGCTCAACACAGTTTATCAAGACATATACATAACACTTATAAAATGTCTCCAGCCTTCATGATTGTAGAGAAAAGCTTGAAAACTGGAACCTTAAAGGCTCAACATCAGAAGGCAAATAAAAAAGTGGAAAGCTTAGTATTTTTGAAAATATCAAGATTTTTAAGTCAGTTATATGATTTTGGGGGGGTCTAACTCATGATCTTTGACTGCTTGGAGTTGGCAATACTCAACAAACTAAATGCTGTTGATAAAAACTGATCAGCACTCTGGACTAAACTCCACCCTTAACTGTACGCACAAAGGCTCCAACGGGTGCTTCACTCACACAGCCAGGGAAAAAAATCTGTCATATGCTAATAAGAAACATTCCCGAGACCATCACTGTCTTCCAACAGTGAACTAAGAACTTTGTTAGACAGTATTAACCCTAAAACCATTAATTTTCACTCCCACTCTGCTTCACTGTATAGCTTCTGCCTAGAACCCTCCTACACAAATCATTGTATTTCCTCCCCCACCCTGCCTTTTGCATCTATAATCTTTAACAAGAATTCATATTTAATAACCAGTTATAGATCAAAGTGCCTCATCACAATCACCACTTGCCAAGGCTGGTCATCATTTAGCTTTGAAGAAGGCTCTGTCCACGCAATTCACCTGGATTATCAAATTTTGAAGATGTAGATTCCTGCCATCTGAAATGCTGGATTTAATTAACTCAGCAATGATTCCAAGCCCAGCAACATAGTCATACTAGGCCAAATTCTGCAGTCTTTACTCAATTTCTATTAATTGAACATGTAACTCTGCGTGTGCTGTGTGTCCGTCTCTGTCCCTGAGGCCATGGTTCTATGACAGCTTTAAGGCAGGGCCTGGCTCTTGCACTGTGTAGTGATTTGTGCTTCCAGCACCACAGGTGGTCTGTTCAATTCCCAGTGTTGGCCATTACACAAGTAAAACTCCTCTTAAAGTCAAAGGACAGACTGGTGCTTAACTTCTTTCACAGTCAGTGAAGTCAAAGTGCTATATTCTGATAAACCTCCATCAACTAAAGAGTTTTCACCTGAGTAAGGACTCCAAGATGTGTCTTCATAAGAAGTCTGCTAGATGAAGGAAATAAAAAAGCCCCGTTAAAAACTAAGGACTTGTTACACATGAAAATTGACCAGAACAAGTGTGAATTTAAAGCAGAATAAGAATGCTTTCTTCCAGTTTGGTTTAATCTACTTTCAAAATACAGGACTGTACCTCCTTTGCCATAATCTGGAACAGCGGTCCTTGGACACAAGTCAATTTCCAAAGGGATAGCCATGTTAGTCTAGTCCAGGAAAAAAACAAATACAAACCCCCCCCCCACCAAAAACAAACAAACAAACAAAAACCCCCATAACAAAACAAGGAGTCATGTGGCACTTAAGACTAACAGATTTACTTTTCGCATGGGGTTTTGTGGGGGAAAATCCCACCTCGTGAGATGCTTCGAAGATGAGTGCACTTAGAACTTGTAAGTTCACCCATCTTCGAAGCATCTGACGAAGTGGGATTTCCCCCAAGAAAGCTCATGAGAAAAATAAAGCTCTTAGTCTTTAAGTGCCACATGACTCCTTGTTTTGTTTTGTTTTTTCCTTGGACACAAGTCTCACCGAAGAACTCCAGGGTTTTGCTCATGGCATGCAATGACAAACATTTTAGGACTAGTAGGAAGCCTCTGTTTAAATGTAATTTGTTTTGCATTTACAAATGACCTTGAACTTCACAACAGGCAGTGTTTTCATTATCTAGAAACAGGGAATGAGCAGAAACCATCCTTTTTCTTCCATTAAGACTAACTTCAGTTGATCCTGATCTTTCCCTGGTGTGTTCCATTTTATCAAGGCCTTGTCAACAGTATAGGGACAAATAAACATACCCACTTTGAATGCAATTGGGAGGCAATCACAGATAAATGTGAGCCATAGCCTTGACTCATACAAGCAACACAAAATATTGTATAACATTTCTAAAAAACCTCTGAAATTCTTCACAGTGTATGAACGCTTTCAACATCATTTCCAGGTAATCCTCATATGGCAATGTCCTTGCAACTGAAGGATATTTATTGCTATTAGGACACTCTTAATTTTCTATAAAGCAAGGTGGGAGTTAGGTGTAAAGAACTTCACGAGGGTCCAACGCCCAATGAGGTTATTTGAATTTACATTTGGTTTGTGACTGTATATTCATATAATGTTGAGGCATTTAAAGTTCATTTAGAAATGCAACACAGTATTTAAGAGGCTGTTATGACTCAAGGACATGCTTTCACATTTTCCACTAACCGACTTCCAAGTTACCCATGCAAATGACTTTATATGCAAACCCGGCAGTTCAGCAGCTACCTACCCAGTTTGTATTTTGCACAGAAGCACGGGTTTTCAGATGTGACCAATAACACTTAAAACAGACAAACAGGAGCATGTGCAGTGTTTTTGTAGTTGACATGGGCCTGGGATGTTAGAAGGATGAGGTGGTGAGGTGATATCTCTTATTGGACCAACTGAGAAAAATGAGATTTCAAGCTTTACACAAAGCACTTCTTATGAAGAAGACCTGACACAGCACTCTGTGTAAGCTCGAAAGTTTGTTTCACCAAGGGAAGTTGGTCCAATAAAAGATGTTACCTCACCTGCTTTGCAGGTGGTATATCCACCTGTGCAGCAAAAACCCCAAACCACTGTCTCAAGAATACAGGGAAATGATTATTAGTAAGCTACCACACTCTATTTATGGTTTACAATGATTCAAAGTCTTGATTATTACTAAAATATGCAAGGCAGTGTGTTTTATTTTGACTTCACAGAGAAGATAGGACAAATAGGCTACATCTACACCTAACATTTTAGTTTGGACTTGGTTAAGTCCAAACTAAGTAGTTTGAAAGTTAGTTCGAACTAAACACAGTTTTTTAGTCTGAATTAACTTTTAGTTTGAACTAGCTGCACTTTTTTTTTGGTTTGAACTAACTTTTTAGTTCGAACTGAAAAAGCGCAGTTAGCTCAAACTAAATGTTGCCTTGAACTAAAAAAAAGTGCTTAGTTCAAACTAACTGCTAGTTCAAACTTATTTAGTTCGAATTAGCATGTCTACATTGTGCTAGTTCAAACTAAATATGCAAATTAGTTTGAACTGAGCAGTTAGTTGGAACTAACCAGCCAAACTAACTAGTTCAAACCGAGCTTTGCTTAGTTTGAACTAAAACATTTTTTAGTTTGAACTAGGCAATGCCTAGTAGTGTGGGCAGGGTTTCAACTAGTTTGAATTAAGGCTCCTTAATGTGAATGAATTTGCTAGTGGAGACATAGACATAAAGGATGTCTCAAAATAAAAGTCAAAGACTTGCTGATTTCAGGACCACAAAGGCCTATTGGGATCATTTATTCCCATGATTCCCAAATTTTTCCTCCTTCTCCTTCCCCTTAACTCTGTGCCTCTTCTCAGACCAGTCTGCCATTGCCAAAATGCCAGCTATTTGAGGGGCATCCAGGGCTGGGATCCTGTTTTCCCTTTCACCTTTCTCTTTACATATGAAGATCTCCTTAGGAAATAGGATACTGGGAAAAGCATCCTCCCCTCCCCGACAGAAGCCCTGTGGGGAGAACTGCAAAAAATTTCACCTTGCAAGGGTCATCTTCAACATGCAAACTTTGCCTAATTTTCTCCTCAATGTAGATTTTAAAAATTATACTGTATCTCTAATGACTTGTGTCTCAAAGGATACCCAAAAGCACTTCATAAGCCACAGAGAAATGAATCACTTGAACTGCCATGGACATGTCCCCAACTCTGGGGTGACATGTCACAGCTGTTTAACTTTGCACTGTAACACTACACAACTGTTTAGGACAGGAAGTGAAAAAAGAACAGTCTGCAATTCAGATCACTAGTGGGTCTTTTTTAAAACAAGGAAAGCAGAACATAAATAGCTAACATGGAATTTGGCTGGTTTCCTGGGACTAACCCTCCCACTCTTAGAAAAAGGGCTACGAGATCTTCAATGAGCCCAAGAGGTCAGCATCTCAAAAGGCTGGTTGGGCCAAGAGCAAAGAGGCTGACAGAGGAATTTTCATGACTTTTGGGAGAGGAAACTGAAGAAAACAGTTAATAGCATGGTGAGCTGATAACATGACATTGGCCTCTCTTCAGTGTGTCTGGTAGCAGCTGGGAGGCCAGCACTGAGTGGGCAGCACACTGACTGCACCAGGTCTTTCACGAAAACCCCCTTTATAAGGTACAGCCTGAATTCCTCTCAGTTCTGTCCCTTGGTGCTACTTGATGTGCGAAAAAGGCCTCAGAGTCATGCCTTCTACTGAGGTCTCTTTGGAAGAGTAAGCACCATCCCTCACTGTGCTCCCTTCATCCCTCTAGAGGTGTGGACACATGCACACATATCAAACCCTTCCCCAACTATGGGAAGCAGGATGTTCAGACACAAGGGTAGATAATGCAGTTATACAACCTATTTTTCCCTTTTCCTGACTACTGCCAAAATATGAAAACACTGCCAAGGACATGCAGTGTGACATCTATCACTCTGCACCATTGCTATAAAGGTGATGTCTCTTGTTACCATAGAAGCTGGGCTGCCGGTGATCACAATTTCACACAGAAACCTTTGCCCAAGGGTAACAAGGTTGGGGTGAGTGGCAGAATAAAACCTTAATGTGTGTTCTCGTTGCCTTGACGATATGCTTGTTCTCCAAGAGATCTGCTATAAGCCTCGTACTTCCTAAGACTTGTTGATAAAGCCTGCTGGAAACATGACAAGGGAACTACATTTGCCAAAACCAGCTTTCACACACACAATAAACTCATCATGAAAGATAAAAGGGGCTTTCGTACTGCAAGATAGAACAGAGCTACATGAGGAAAATTTTGCAGCATCAGCCTCTAAGAGCCAGATTTTCAGACATTCTCATCATCCAATGTGCACCCTATATATGGCGCTCTTCTAAAAACCTGGCCCTTGAACACAGTAATAAATAAAGACTTATGAACTCTGAAAATGTCTCTGACTGCAATATGATCCAAAGCTCAGTGACCCTCATGGAAAAACCTGTCTTGATTTAAAAAGGCTTTCGGTCATAGTGGATGTATAATTTTTCCTCTTGTACCACAGGTGTTCAAAACAGAATACCTGTTGTTGTTTCCCAGCGTGTTGCTTTTGTGACAGTTTAACAACTCAGATCATGGCACCTTTATTAAGAATTCCCCAATGAGAAATACATTTCACTACGAGGACTGCATCTTTTGACATAATCAGCCAGTGAGAAATCAGTTAACCCAGTTCCCTAAAACCAGTCCCTTAAGTCTTTTCTGGAGCACGGTAGTAACGTTCCCTAAAGGGAGCCATCTCTTTCATAACTGACACCATTGCACAGAATATAAATTGCAGGTGGGTTTGCTCATGAGCATATCAAAATGACCATTGACCAGCGAGGCTCTTCATGAAATGCTTGGGTGCAATTTCTCTGTAAAGCACAGAGAAATCTGCCAGAGGCTTTACTAAATTTAGCAGCACTGATAACTGTCACCTTTTACAAAGTTCTGTGATGACACCTGCCCAATCCACTGCTGTTCATGAAATTTGGGGAGATTGGTCAAGTTTTTATGGGCTTCCTAATTTGTGAGGTCACAGCAGTATTGGTTAGGTAGAATTTACTGGAAAGGGAGAAAGATGTCACAAGACACAAATCCTTAGTAGCATTTATTGTCTCATCTTAAGATTGCGAGCTCTTTGGGACAAAGAGCTTACATGTTCGTAGAGTGTTTAGCACAAAAGAGCCCCTAACTTGTGTGAGGGCTGTAGATGCTACCAAAATACACGTAGTAAGTAATAATAATATAGTAACAGACCATTACTTCATCCATCTCAGCACCCTTCCTCTTGTGGTGGCAAATACGTGATGCTTCAAAGAAAGGCAGCTCCAAGTACTCAGTGGGACAGACTGCATTCTTCTAACTGGTTCATTGCGGGCACAGTGACAATCTAAACAACCAACCAATGGTGGAAAGCTGTACACTGGGATCAGGAAAAAAGTTTTAGTCTTGCAACAGATCTATACACATAGCAGATCATCAGTGCAGGAAGCATGAAGACTAATGTGTCTTGTCTTAGATCGCAGAGGCCATGGAGACACTGTGGCAAACATAAATACCTAAACACATAGACAGGCAGCAAATCAGAAAAGCAGATGCTGTTACTGGTTCCAAACTTATCCAGCTGTTTTAAACTGGACAATTGCACCTTACTCACTAAGTGGCAATGAAGATTGAGTATGTGCTAAATGTGAATTGATATGTCCTTTAATTTATCCAAAATTCCCTCATGGTGACTAAGCACTCCTCTTGCTCTCATGTGAAGAGATGGTGTAAACAAGGAAGGACTGATCACTTTTCACTAGACCATTGAGGACCTTAAACACCTCACTCAGGTCTATTCATTCCGGGTCCTTCTGCATCCATCAACACAGCATCCAAGTGCCTATGTATTTTTCTTTTCCAGGTTCAGCAGTTGTAGACTTTACTCCTCCCTCATTTCTTCAGTTTACCTGAAACAACCTTTTTTAACAGAAGGTGCTTGTTTTACCAGCTTAATGTCAAACAACTTTTACCTTTTGATGGTTGACAATGCACTGTACATACATTTAATCTGTTTTCTGATGAACGGCTTGTTTGCATGATTAGGATAAGCAGACATTTGGTACGCATTTTAGTGGAGACACTGCACCCCTGGTGTTGTCTGCTTTGATGTTATTAGTCCAAACGTCCCTTTGTCTGACTCTGATTGTAGGTCAATATGATGTATGTGGGACCCCCACAAATTGTTTTTCTGGGAGTTGTACAAACAGTGGTCCTCAAGCTTATTGTCCTTTAACTGCACAGATAATCTCTTGTGTAAATAACACTAAATTGGATGGTGGTTTAGGCCCTGCTTCAGCCAGGTACTTGAGCTTTTGCTTAACTTTATGCACATAAATAATCACATTGATTTAAACATGTTGTGCTTAAATCCTTTGCTGAATAGGGAGAAACAGAAAGTTATGCATGTGCTTACCCATATTAATGAATTCAACCCTCAAAGAACCCTCTTTACACTAATATAATTTTTAAAATTTTGTCAACATCCAAAGCTGTCCGCATAGTGGAAGCAAAAGAGAAACCCGTGTGCAGCTCTCTTCGGATTGTGTGTATGAATTCACTTCCTGGCTCTCAGCAGGTGGGGACTTTCCCTGGGCTCAGTTAGGGTTTACTGCGGCTTTTAATTTCAAAGGGATAGCTTTGTTAGTCTAGTTCGGCAAAAACAAACAAGGACTCTTGCGGCACTTTTAAAGACTAACAAGTTTATTTATTGCGTGAACTTTCATGGGAGAAAAATCCCACTTTATCAGATGCTTGAAAATGGTGAACTTATCAAATGGAAGGAAAAATAAATGCAGGGAGGTGTAAGTCATAGGATCAGGTCAGACTATTTCAGCAAATCAAAGCAGTTATTTAGATTCAAACAGTCTGGAAAAACATATGAGGATGGGACATAGAGAGGGCAAAATCACTTTCCACAATGAGAAAGCCTTGTGGCTTTTTAAAATTTCTCTTCCAAACCTATTTAAGCTAGAGGGGACTGGTTTGCTATCTGTCTTTCATCCTTCTCCCTTGCTTCTTCTGGAGCTTCTGCTTTCTCTGTAGGATGGCAAATGAATCTCTATTTCTCACCACCCTGAGAGAGAGAATCACCTCGTAAGCAAATGGAGGCAGCTGTTGGGTCTCTCCTTCTAGCCTGGCCCAGCAAAGATGCCAGCACCTTGGGACAGGCGGTTTGCATCACTGGAGAAAAGAATCACAGTCAGTGAGTCTCCCCTGCTGTCATCCTTGATTCCTCCTCTCTGGCTGCTAGTGGACAGCTTTCCATTTAAAACACAAAGAAACCTTCACCAGCCATCACTGCTATAAGTGAATGTGTGCATGCACGTGTCAGCTGATATTTTTTACTGGACCTTCTGCTATTGGTGAGAGACAAGATTTTGAGCTACACAGAACTCTTTTACAGGTCTGGGAAAAGTACTCAGAGTCTCTATTAAATACAAGGTGGAACAGATTGTTTAGCTTATGGAGTTAACACTAGGGATATAAAAAAAATGTTTAATGCATTAGCCATTTAAATTTCTAATAGAATGTTTAAATGGTTAAGTTTTAATTTACCTGACAGTTACAGGCACGAGATGGGCCTTGGGAGCCTGCTGGGACCGTGAAGGGGAGACGTCCTCATGTGGCAGCTCTCAGTTGGGACCAGAGAGGGGACAGGTCCCCGGGCAGCAGCTCCCAGCTGGGAGTGGGTATGAGGAAGTGGACAGCTCCCTGGGGTTTAATCACATGATTAAACAGTAAGACTGCTACTCACTGTGAAAATGTTTAGCAGCTTACCTTCCTAGCTAACGCATGTTGGCAAGAGGACACTGGATGTGAAGTGGGCCATTAGCTACCCCTGTAGTCAGGACAAAGGAGGTTTAGTGTGGTATAGATTGTTATGAGCCATAAAACCAGCGTCTTTATAGAGTCCATCATTTTTAGTGTCTAGCAGTTATAAATTTAAAGCTCCCAGCTCAATGTTTGAAGGTCTTGTGTAGGCTTCCTTGGAGGACAAGCGCTGAGAGCTCAGATGTGGGATGAGCAGTTTGTGAGAAGTGTTTGCCCCCAGGTGAGAGGTTGTTTTTACCTTTTATCATTTTTCTGTGTGAGTTGACTCAAGAGCGTTGTGACCAGAAGTGGATTAGAGGCTGCAAAGCCCCTGGGCTTCCCCCACTGCTGGCCCCTCCCACCTGGGGCCCCACCCTCTGCAGGTGGGACAGCGGTGGGGGGACTATGGGGCCAGAGACCAGCACTGGCCTGACTGGTCAGCCCTTGGAGGTGGCTGGACCAACTGGTGCGGATTGCCCCATAGGTTGTACTACATGCCAGCCAACCCTGCCCCTGGAGCAGAATGACCAGTCCTGCCACCCTGCCCCACCCCAGGGGCAGATCAGCCATCCTAGGGGCAGGACGGGTGTGCAGATACCAGCTCTGGGCCATACTCCCACACCCAGTGCTGGCAAGGCAGAGGGCTCCCACATCATGGTAGGCCCATGCACTAAGCCACTATTGGTCGTGATCATCTCGTTTCATCCACATGGCTACTATTGGGGCCTGTCGTGCTTGATGAAATACAGTGTGGGGTGAGATAGGCATAAGTAGGACCAGAGGATCTTAAAAGGGTGCTTTATGGGGGTATGGATCATCACAGCAGTGGAGGCACATCTGCGGGTTTGGCATCTATTTTTCTGGAAAGGTCTGATGCTGCTTTTAGTTGGTGAGTCCTATCTATGATGAACTAGCTTCTGAAGATGAGCTTGATGAGGCTGGGAGCTGGAAGGCCAAAAGAGGAGTCTCAGGGAAGATTTCATTTTGGATGTGGTTCCCACTCAGTATAGGTATAAACAGTTTAATAATAGCTCATATAGGTTTCCATATTGAAGGTAGGTACCGCTCAAGCAATGGGTTCTGTTCTTTGAAGACTCTCAAGTTGCTGGAACTTGGACTGGAGTTGTTCTGAGCTGCAGCAAGGGAGCAATAAGAAAGAAACCGCTTTTATTCTGACAGTCAAACTTAAATTTGCCTTTGCTGCAAATAAAATGTAAACTTTAAACAAAGAAAAACCATCAAAGGGAAGGATTCAACATAGAGCATAAGTTTGGCCGACAGGGGAATAAACGCATAATAAAAAAACCCTCAAATCCCTTTTTCCTTTCTACAGGCCAAAGCAATTTCAGCTCCAGCTATTTTAACTCAATGAAACATACAGATGCAACTTAAAGCAGCCCTGCAGCACTGGAGTAGGTGGAATCTAACTTGATCATAGCAATTAAAGCAGGGTAGGAAACTGCTTCCCCATCCTGGGAAGATTCAGAGTGAGAGACAGACACCTAGTACCAATTTCCAAAGGGATAGCCATGTTAGTCTAGTCCAGCAAAAAAACAAGGAGTCGTGTGGCACTTTAAGACTATCAGATTTATTTTTCACATGAGCTGTCATGGGAGAAAATCCCACTTCGTCAGATGCTTCGAAGACCCACCCAGCCCAGCCACTAACTGAGAAGTTAGGGTAGCTCCTAGGATGCGAGAAACACAACTTCAAATTCTGTTTTGAATCAGGCTATTCTGGGGTGAGTCCCTCTCCCTCCCTCTGGTTTTCACAAGAGAGCTCACTGTGGACCTGAGAACCCTTCCCAATGGAAGTTTAATCAAAACTGAGCCTTATCCACTAAAACTTTTTGTTTTGATGAATTGGTATTATTTGATGGAAGAAACACTCTGTTGAAAAGAATCCCTGTTCAGTTGTGTAAGTAATTATCTGGTTAAAGTTAACAAAGTTTTATTCTCTGTGGCTGTTGCTCCTTATCATCATGAATTATAACCAACCAATCATACACTCCCTGTCATCAACGCATTTTAAAACCGCCTATGTCCATATCTACACCAACGGATATGCACTGGAAACAGATACAGGAACTAGACTAGTTCTTATTCCCAGCATCAATCCTTGCTTGATGCTATGGATTTTATCCCCAAAAGTTGGCATGCACCTGTGTAGCACACACAAACCAACATCTGCACGTGTAAACCAGATAAAGAAAGTCACGCATGCTGGCTGGAAACTGAGAAAAATATAAAGTATCCAAACTAGATTTGGCGATAATTAATTTGATTATACTCTACTTTCCAAAGGGCATAAGACACTGCGAGAGAAACCTCAAAGTACCACCAACAAATGGTAGACAGAGCATGACTTGGAGCAGAAATTAAGTTTTTCAAACAGATATTATGCTTAAACAGCAATGCATTATGCTTCACTTGAAGCCGCACAATCTTGTGGGCTGCAGAGACAACTTGGAGCCAGGAAACCTTGGTTCTAGTACCGGCTGGCGGGGTTTGGCCTGGAGTAAGTCACAAAGTTCTCGTTGCCTCAGTCCCTATTTCAGTGGTGACTGAGGCAGGTTTTAAGATAACTTAACCAGCAGCAAGAAATCACTTTAGGATACATCTACACTGCAAGTGAAGGTGTGATTATTGCATGGGTAGGCATCCCTGTCCTAGCAGTAATCTAGGCAGCATGGGGAGTAACACTTTGGGTGTGGTGGCATGGGCTTAAACACAGGCTAGCAACCAAAGTATGTACCCCAGCACTCTTAAGGGCTGGTACTCTGGTTACTAAATCTGCACCAAAGGCCTAGCCATGGCTACTGCTCCGTACGCTGCTTAGATTAAACTAGTATGGGTATGTCTCCTCATGCTACAGACACACCTTCACCTTCAGGGTAGACATAAAGAAAACACAGCATGGCTTCTGCTGAAATCTAGCCTGGCTACATTCTTAATCTGAGTCCATGCAAACTAGTTCCTGTCTATCTGTGGGTGGGAGTCTGTATGGCTGTGTTCACACACAGGGGGTTATTTTGATATGGTTGTTTCAAAACAACTTGTATCAAAATAACGCCTTATTTCAAAATAACAATTCAAATTAACAGTTTGTTAATTCGAATTAAGGAAAAAAGCTCAAAGCGAAACAGCAGGTTCAGGCAACAGTTATTTCGAAACAAGTCACCGTTGTTTCGAAACAACATGTTCGCACGGCGTTGTTTCGTCCCCGCATGGGGTTTAACTTGTTTTGAAACAACGGCAGCCGTTGTTTCGAAACAACCGTGCGTCGTGTGAACAGCCTAAATCTTATTTTGAAAGCTCTGTTGTTTCAAAATAAGAGGGCTGTGTGAACGCAGTCTGTGGATGAACAGTAAATGTAACTCTCCATAGAGTCCTAGAAGATGCATACAGCTTTCTACTTCCAGTCAAACATTAACCCTCTATGACACTGTTGCTGTCTCTAGTTGAAGGAATAGTGCCTCTCTGTCTACTGAGGAGGTTTCAAGGATTAACTAATTCATGCTTTTAAACCCTTTGCACACTAATTAAATGTACTGGATAAATCATCATCACACATTTGCTTGAATTACAAAGAATGGCTGAAGATATAAACAAGCAACATGTATCATTAAAATACTTGAGTTAACATTTTGCCATATAGAACAAAATGAAAGTAATTTCAGGGAAATATATTTTTAACTGAAAGCTTAATCTTTAGTCATGATTTTTAAATAGCTATACAATACATGCATGTTCATAACTATGTATTAAATATGTCACTATATATTACATAAAAATGAGACTTTTACTGTAGCAAAACTATAAAATATTTTAATTGGTCATTGCATACTTACAAGAGACAAGACAAAGAACCATGCTCGTGTTCAAAATGCCTCTGGGTGAAAAGAGATCATTGGAAAAATGGCAAATTGAGGATGCATATAATACATGTGCTGCTCTCTGACTTCCCTGTCATGTTTGCTCAGTTTATTAGCAAAAAACATATTTTTACTGTACTCTTTACTTCAAATTTAATCTGCTTCAGGAGACTCAGCCACAGAGTGTTTCTTGCTCTTTACGGATCAAACTAACAATCATCTTGAAGTAAGAACTCCCTTTCCGTCATCAAGTTGGTGACGACCATTCCGTATGACGACAATTCTGTATGACGAGACAGGAACTAAGAAGAAGAGCATGTTACCATCATCTCAAACTAAATCTATTCTGTTGGTTAACCCAGGCTGGTGCAGACATAATCAGTACCAAAGATCCTTGGTATAAAATGAATCGCTGATGTGTCTGAATAAGACACAGATAAGAAAGATAGAGTATAAAGCAAACCTTAGTTATCTGTACCACATTTCTTATGGTTTTATATTTTGATTGCTTCACTAAAGGCAAAAGACTCAAGAGTTGAAATTGGTTTTGCAGAGTTCATTAAATATCCTTAAAAATAGCAACTAAAGCTCCCAGGTGTAGTTTGGAGAAGAGTAGAGGGGGCACTGCACCCCCAAACAGAGGCAAGTCTTGGGGGAGGTTCACACAGGGTCACATGCCACTTTCCCTGCCCCCATTTCTGCCAGCATGGGGCTTGCTCTGCTCGGCCTGCCCAGGGATGGGGGGGAGACCTCTATCCTTTCCACAACTCTCCCACCCCCAGCATGTTTGGGCTTGTGGGGTGTCGGATGGAGCAGGTTTTTCCCTGGCCTGTGGGACTCTGCCTCAGCAGCTAGATGCCATCTACTAGTAACTGGGCCTATCCTGTACAAGGGTGAAGGCCCAGGGGGGCAGAAGAGTGTGGGATGGCATGGGGAAGGGGATGGGGAGAGAGGAAGGGGGAAGAGATGGGCAAATGGGAATGGGCAGAGGGAAGCGGGAGTCTGGTGTGCAGTATCCCTTTGGTGGCAGCAGCAGAGACATCACTGCAGCACCCAGAGCCAGAGTAGCCACCACCAGCAGCTAGAGCTCCCCTCCTCCTTCCCTACCCTGTAATCGTCCACTCCCCGCCTGCACACCAGCAGCCCCAGGTATCCCTCCAGGTGGGGGGAAGAGCCGGGAAGACAAGGGAACTGGCTTCAGAGTGTGTGTGCGTGTGTGCGCGTGTGTGCGCGTGCGTGCGCACGTGCGTCCATGGGCACATGGTGCTTTGCCCCCCCAGACAGAGCAGTCTGACCACGCCTGTGCTAATACTCTAGGACGTAAGGTGGTGAAAACAGCATCCAACTAAGATTTGGTACAAACTAGAAAGATGGCCAATACAGCCACTCAGGTCTTCCTAATCAAATCACACAGCCGCAAGAGGATGCAACCCTTCCATTCAGTTACTCTCTTGGGAAGGTGACCAATATTCTCCCCAGGACTTGAAACTGGGGAGGGAGTGCTCACTAATTTGGTATAACACTGTTACTAACTGACAACTGGGGGGGTGCCTTGAAATTCGGGGGGGGGGTGCAGGTGGGGTGTTAAGGGAATCCCTGTAGGTGACTGTATTTTAATTTTTGACTCACTCCTACAGTGGTTCTCAGACCATGGGCCTGGACCCCAAAGTGGGTTGTGACCCCTTTAAAATGGGGCTGTCATTAGACTGCTTGGTCCCCGTGCTGAAGTAAAAAAACTGAGCCCCACTGCCCAGGTCTGAAGCTGAAACCTGAGTTCTAGCACCCATGGGTGAAGCCGTGGCGTAAGGGCGTCCGGCCTCGGTGGCAGGACTCAGGCTTTGATGCCTGTCCTGAGTGGTGGGGCTTAGGTTACTGACCCCCACCTGGAACTGAAGCCCTTGGACTTTGGCTCTTCTACCCAGGGTGACAGATCTTGAGCCCCCCAACCCACCTTCCAGGAGCCCTGTGGTAATTTTTGTTGTCAGACAGAGGTTGTGATGCAATGAAGTTTGAGAACCGCTGGTCAGCAAGGCACCATGTTGCTATCAAGGAAAGACAATCCAATGCTAAATCACAAGACAATTTGGCTATAAAAGCCAATTCCATGAGATCGCTTTCCCAATAGATCTACCGTAGTCAACTCTTTTCACCAGTAAACAAACAGTACTAGCCCCTGGATCCAACCAATACTTCTAACTGTCTAACAGACGCCTACATTTGTGACACCTGCAGAGACTGACTGCAGTTCAAAGAGCTTCAACACGAGGCCTCATTTTATGACTATATACACCTAGAACTTCAGAGGCAATATGAAGCCATTAACTATGCAGTGGCCTACAACCTTAGTTAGCATAGCAATTTGTTTTAAAGCTACCTTACAACAAATTTAGTCGGAACCCATTACAGAACAAACACACACACTGCACCTCTGTGCCATATTTTAAAAACGCATACGGGGACATGAAGTGCTTTACTAATCAGGTAATCCATTTCAGGAAGTGGTCAACTGATTGATTTGTGTAGTCACCAAAGAGACACTCTGTGTGTTACAGATCACCTGATCTTTACTCAGCTGTCAGCTTTCAGCTCAATTACTCTTCATGGCAGGAGCTGACATAGCAAACACAAGAGGATTGAAGAACAGACATGACTTTAGTCTTTTCTTGGTGCACTAGTGGGCAACTCAAACGGCTGGAAATTAGAAAGACTGTTAAAATATAAATATTTTATAATATAAATACATGATGTCACTTCCTGGACTTCCAGGTGGCCAGGCCAGAACCATAATCTTCTCCTTTCCATGTGTGTCTTTGGTTTTCAGGAAGTGATGTATCGAAAGAGACAGACTGGTGCTGTTTCTGCTGCTCTGACTTTGATTTCTCTTCCTGGAGATGGTGGTATGGCTCATCAGATGTCACCCATGTGTCTTCTGAAGATGTGAAGGTGTCACTCAAAATGAGATCCACCCTCTCTTACCATCCAATCATGGAGTGAGCCGTTAACCTTTTGAGTTCTTGCAACTGTGACTAAAATTTCAGCCTCTTCTCTTTATGCAACACATCTTGCCACACCAGCTTGTGTAAGACAAGTTAAGCCATAACTCTTGATACAGTCATCTTGGGACATAACTTGAACAGCAGCCAGGTTATCTCCAAAAGGTGCTTCCATGGACCCCTTTGCTGGTGCATCCCTTGGGCAATTTAACAGCTAGGCTTGCTCAAGCTGCAATATCTCTATCACCCCTCTGCTAGCTCTTGAAGTGCCCAGTTTAAAATTCACCTAATTTATACAAAGTCCCTCCATATTCTTTGATGCCTCTGAAACTTGTTTTCATGGTCCATTATACAGTGCAAAGTCTCTTCAAGAGCTGTTCCACAGAAGGCTGGAATGGCTGCAAGTTTTCCATTTCTGTTCCCCTTAACAACAGTGAGATCTGAACTAAGCTTGTATTCTCATTCAGTACTACAGTGGCTGGTACAGTTGTGCTGATGTACTATGGCGGTGCAGTGTTTCTCACTCTTTAACGTAGTGTGTATCCTCTGACTTCTAAAAATTTTAATAGGTACCGAGACACTCAACTCCCTCCCAGCTAGGAGTGGGGACCAGGGAAAGCAGGCAGCTGCCATACGTACCCCCAGCCTGTGTCTGTCGTACTCCAGGGGTACGCGTACTGCAGGTTGAGAAGCTGTGCTTCAGTGAAGACATTACTATGCCAGCGGGAAAACGTCTCTTGGCATAGTCAATCTCTCATACAAATACACACACACATTTCAGGTCCTTTCCTTTACCGCCTCTTTCAGCATAGGTTTGTGCAGACTTCATAGTATAACTATGCTTGATCGTCAACTTTAGCTTTTCTTGTTTACTTTGTCACTCTACCTAAAATAAACCAGAGTGAATGCAACTCCTTTCTTTCCTAACAGGACTGTCCATGAGGTAAACCATGCCATTAAAGTTTACAATATTTTACCCAAAGATGTATCAGTTACAGTTGGCTTCCCTTTTATAACGAGAAGGTGGGTGAGGTAACATGGTCTGTTGGATGAACTTCTGTTGGTGAATGAGATAACCTTACACCAGGGTAGCCAACCCCCGGCACATAAGACGAGAGTGGCACACAAGCTCATTCGGAGTGGCACAGGGCACCCGTCTTTGGAGCCACAGATATTACTGTTCCTGATGCTGACAGCCATTCCAGGCAGCTTCTTTTGGGGGTGGCTGAGCTAAGGGGGTCCCCGCCATGCCCATGCCCCAGGCATGCCATGGAAAGAAGCCACCTGGTGCAGCCTCTCTCTGTTGTGTGCTGGCATCAAAGGGGGCCACTCTAGGCAGCTTCTTTCCATGGTGTGCCTGGGGATCCCCAAGAGGAGGCACTCCTTCCATGGTATCCCTGGGGACCCCATCCCCAGGTATGCCTCCAAGAGGAGCTGCTCTGAATGGCTTCTTTCCTCAAGTGGCTCTTTTCAGAGGCATGCCTGGGAAGCAACTTTTCCACCCCTTCCTCCTCCCAGCTGTGATCAACTCTGAATTTTTAGGTGGCCGCTGCTTTGTTTTTTGTTTTTTTGGTGGAGTGGACCTCCAGCACCAGCTGAGGGTTGATGAGGAGGGGCCAGCACAGGAGCTGGCAAAGATTGCCTACTTCTGCCTTACACTGAGCTCTTCTTTAGACCTAGGACAGGTACTCAGTGTGTCGCAGCTACATGCAAGAAAGAACAGGTTGTGTTCTTGGATCTATAAACAGAGAGTAGAAAGATGAAGGTGGTATTACTCTGCTTTTTGCATTGGCAAGACCCCCCTGCCCAAATGCTGTGTCTGATCCACTGTCCACACTGAGTTGCTGAAAAGGGTTCAGAAAAGAACGTCAAGAATGCTGGAGATCTGGGAAACTTGCCTTACAGTGAGAAACTAAAGGAGCCTGTAGCATGGGACTCAGGTGATAGGCACTGGGGAATTGCTCAAGTGCACACCTATGTGGTGACCCATGTTCTGTCTCTCCCGGTATCTGTCCTGTGCCTCAGATCTATAGCCAAGCCCTTTTGCTAAGCTTCCCCTTCTGGGGCAGGATCCAGTCCAGGCAGTCTACTCAGGGTCTGTGACCAGTCCTAGTTTTGGTGCCACCCAGTGACAGTCTGTGGGGAGGCAGGGAGGGATCAAGGCCCACCCACTTCCTTGGACCCCAGCGCAGGGACCCTATGCACCATGCCTTGGTGTTGCCTTGACCTCCCCCCATAGTCTTTTAGGTCCCCTAAGCCACATCCACACCACTCCCAGGTACCTTTCACCTTTCTTTGTCAGGGTTTGGGGCCCTCACTCCCACAGAGCCCCAGGAGTCCACACAGAGATATCCCTGGTCCTGCAGCTAGCCAGCCAGCCAGTATATCCTTCCCCTCACAAGCACCGGGAGAAGCCTCTCTAGAGCTGTGACTGCAGCCTTCTTTTGTACAGGGCTCCTGAGCCCTGAGGGGCTCTGCAGCCACCTGCTACAATTGGCCACTCCTTTTCCAGGATTTTTAACCTCTTTCTTACTGGAATGGGGAAACCACCCCACTACAGAGCCCAATCACCATCTCATCAAAAAGACTGTGCAAAGATGAGCATGTGGCTCACAACCTGACCCTAAATTCTAGATGTGACATAATGAATGAGGGTGATGGACACTGGGGATGGGCTAGATGAGGCTGGACTAAGGTTATCACCACTTGGTAACTCAGTTTAGGCAGGTTCACATCTTCAAGGCTTAAGTGAGTTTTAGTTTAAATCATCATTAACTCATTTCATGTCAGCATTGTGAAAGAGCATATTTTGATCTATAGATGAACAATGTTATAAAGCAGGGGTGGCCAAACTTATGAACTCAAGAGCTGCACAAGTTGATCATTAAAACTTTGAGAGCCACGCTGAGGCATGTAGCCACATACTTTTATCTACTCCAAAATACTAAGCTTAAAATTCATTGTACACTTTAATTTTATTGTAAAAACAGGGCAAATATTGATCCTACAAATGTCAGATTCTAATAATTACTTAAGGTTACCATGAAAACTAGGCCTATACAGTAAAAACTTAGCTGTTGCTGGATGTAGAACACTGCAGGGTAGTGGTGAGTTTTTTTAAAATCTGGGCAGTAATTTGTCAATGCAGTATGTAAAAGCTCTCTCAGGTCCTGGTCCCTAAATATTGCACAATGTTTTGATTTAACACATTTCATTGTGGAATACAATGCTTCATAGCAGTAAGTTGTGCCAAAAATTGAAAGTAATCTACCTTTAGTTATAAACTTCTCCTCTGTATTTTCATTTCTTAGTATTCTACATTATGTTTAGGACTTGTAAAACACGATTTTATTTTAACAAGGAGTAAACTGCATTAAGGTCTATGAGAAAATCTAAATGTGCCATGCTTCACCCCCGCTGCCCCACCTCTGACCATGCCACCGCCTCCCTGCCATGTCTTACCATGCTCCTGCTTCCCTGCCAGCTCCAACCTTGCCACACTCCCCCTTGCCCCCCGCCTGACCATGCCGCTGCTTTTCTGCTGGCTCCAACCAAGCCACACTTTCCCCACATCTCTGACCATGCCGCCACTTCCCTGCTAGCTCTGACCATGCCGCTGCTTCTCTGCTGTCCCCGACCATGCCACGCTTCTCCCTCTTGTCTCCAACTGTTCCGCCCTTCCCTGTTGTGCCCTTCTGTGAGCTGCACTTTTTCTTTCAAGAGCCGCATGCGGCTCATGAACCACAGTTCGGCCATGCCTGTTATATAGGCCTGCTCCAAAGCCCACTGGAGTCAATGAAAGGATTCCTAAGGACTTTTGGGGGCTTGGGATCAGGGCCTAATAGATCTAGTAAGGAAGGATTTGAACAAGAAGAGTGCAGGTGCTTCCAGAACGGGACATGGATAGTATGGAGAGAAACTCGGAAACAGTTTAGGGAAGGGGATAAAGGGCACGATCCTGACAAGCGATGAGCCATTCTGAGGAGTCGGTGTGTCCTCAGTGCTCTTTGGCTTCAACAGGAAAGAAGATGTTCTGCACTTTACAGGACTGGACTGCATCTGAATATCTGCTGTCTTACTGGATATAGCAGAGTTGCAGAGGGGATGCAAGAAGTAGCTGGACCAGAGAAGCAGGCAGAGGTTGTGACACTAAGATAGGAATGATTAAAATGAAAGTGGCCTCCAGCACCAGCTTCCTTCCATTTTGCTCAGTTCCATTATCAGCTAAGTTTCACAATACTGAAGCAAACTGTTGCATGTAACATTGGGGCTGCTGGTGCTGTGGGCTTGCTAGCTACAGCCGATAGCATCTGCAGTACTATTATGGGTGGCAAGGAGCAAAATGGATGTTGTGGTTCCTCAGGAATTGCTCTCATTTCCTATCCTTCAGCAAGATTTGCAGCTCTTTTTGCCAGAATCCTTCACCCACATGATCATCAACTGTTTCCATCTTAATAACCTGAATTCCTACGTCTGAAAAGCTAACGGCAATCTGGAATTTGAAATGTATTTGGCAGCTGCACCCTTTGGACCCACTGAGACAAACCACTATGCAGCCAGGGTGTCCTTAAACTGTAATGCTGTAGGCCACATCCCCCTGAGCATGGGTAATCTGCATGGGATAGGAGTGGGAAAAACATTGCAGAAGACCAGCTTGCCCCCAACTGCCAAAGAACCCTCTGTCACACCCAAAGTCCTTTCCCAGGCAGTTTTATTTGTCAAAGCGAAAGGACCATGAAAGCAGTTCATCAGTCCATCTTAGGCTATGACACCTAGTGAATTTTTCCCCTTTGCTTCTCTCAGGCCCTCGTGCTTCAGAGGCTCTTGCAGGATTGATTTTTGCTTGTTCTCTTAGCTGAGTGCTGCCTTTCAGAGCTTTCTTGCTGGAGGCCATTTTTCCACCAGCAGGTTCCCACTGCCTCCCCCCACAGCACTCTGGCAGCCTCCCCCAGTGGATTCAGTCTCCATCTCCCTTTCCTGCACCTGCAACTTCCTTACGGCCAGACCGGTTCTTTAGAGCCCTAGCTTCTCCTCTGCCCTCTTAGCTGGCACAACTGGCCCTGCTTCATGTAAACTGTGGACCAGCCAGCCCATGACACAGTGTCCTACTAATTTCTCCTTTACAAGAAGCAGCCAGGGGCTCCAATCTGTTGGCACAGAAGCTCCTTGCCTCTGCCCAATTGCTTCCCAGGATCTCTGAGCTGGCATGGCTCCTGTAGGTGGCAATAACCAGAACCCACCAAAAGGGGATGGTGCTATTTCCACATTACAGAGGAACCAGCAGCCTAGAGCTTATTAATATGCACTGGGCACTCTGTGTGTGTTGGGAAAAGTATCTCATCGATTCCCGCAGATCAGAGAGGTTACAGAAGGCTGCTGAGAGTCGTTCACGGGGCTGGCCTGTCGCACAGTGGGACTTCCCCACCCTGCAGGGGAAAGCGCCACTTCCAAAGCCTTCTCTTGCACCCGCTGACTCCAATAGGTGCAGGCTGGTGCCCCAGCTGGAGCCCTGGACACAAGCCTGAGACCTATGTTTGTATAGCTGGCCTTTAAATGCTATGATGTCCCTACATATCTTTATTCCACAGCCTGGAGCGCATCACTGCTGCTACAAAATGGAAATTATAAAAAAAAATAAAAGCCAGACCTGTGCATTTACACAGAATTATGATGTGTCAAGTATTATAGGAAGATTAGATTGGGAAGAAAATTTTAAAACCATTCTTCTGACATGTAGTCATATAAATAAGCTGTTGAAAGCACAGTCTAGGGCATTATATTTAGCAAGAAGCACGTAATGCTTTCATGCTCCCTCCCTTTATAATAAAACCAAACCATAAACAATAGAACAAAGAGAAGAAAGACTAATTTCATTAGTGTAAAAGTGACAAATTTAATAATAAATAATGGTCATTATCTATAAAAATATGAAAAGCCATTTTCAAAATCATTAGCTCTAATCACAAATGAATTTTGCAGTGTTTCTTGATATTTTGCACCTTTGTAATGAACTCTGATAAATTCATGGGACTACATGTTAAATAAAGAGATAGAAAGGGCTAATTTGCTGCTTCATTAAACCAACGTATTTCTAGGCATCTTGCATATTGCTTTGAATTTCATCTCTCTGAAAGGCGGAGACAATGGTACTCTTCGTCTCTAATGTAGTGTGGCACACAATTAGGGGTTCAAAAGGATGTGAATCTCTTTCCATCAGAGATCCACACAAGATTATTACTTTATTACCACAGACTGTCAGCATTACACATCTCCAACAGCCATGGAGACACCTGACTTGCATGTTTAAATTTGGGCTAAGCATTGCAAAAGCTGCAATTTGGAACTACTTGTTTCAGTGTTATTCCTTACAAAGTGGTGCATGGATGTAACCCCCTGAAGGGGACAGTGCACTTCAGAAATAGGTGGGTGGCTTTCAGCTCCACTGATAATTTGCTAGGCTTGGTACTTTGAAAACTGAAGCCAAGAGGATTTAAGGCATGTGTGCTGTCCTGGGACAAAGAGGCCTTGGTCTTTACAGGACCAGAGATTGAAGAGACCTTTATATATTTACTGAAACTCTAATCAAACCACAAACACTTCAGAGGTGATAATCCTAAAGAGTCCTATTTTAAACCTGGACTCTGCTGTCCCCCCTGCTCAAACAAGAGTTCCTTAGACATCCATGGACTCTCTGTGGAGGGATGGCAAAATCACAGACTGAATTTCTGCCAGACATGTAAAGCCAAATTCTGCCCTGTAATGCGACTATGCAGAGATTCTGCTGGCTACACATTCAAGGGCAGAATTTGGTCTGTTGTCCATGCTAGGCCTCAGTTGGTGTTCTGCAAAATAACAAAATATGACAGATTTAGGGTCAGCCTCTGCCTTCGGATATACCCATATTGGGATGTTGCAGTTACGGACACGCATCACAGAGTAGAACTTGGCCAATGAATGTCCTATTCACACTGGGAGCATAGTGGTTTTTGAACGGTGAGTAGAATTATATATAATTATATATAATTTTTCCCATTAATATCCTGACCCACCAGTTCCTCGACACCTCCCATTAGGGAAAATAAAGCAGGGATTCAAAGGAGATTGACAAGGTTATCATCAGGGACATGACAGGGTTTTGGTTGCGGATGGATCCCAACTCTGCCCTTTTGGAGATACATGCATTGACATAAAATAAATGTGGTGGATCAGCCCCATCAGGGGTTAGCTTTTCTCCTCAGATGTGCCTTGTTGAGGTTGGGTTATCAAATCTGCTTACCGATAGACATGATTAGCACTTAACACACATACATCTCTATGCAGAGGTGTCTGTTGAAACTCGTTGATGGTTAGCATGTCAGTAGTTAACAGAACGGCCTTCTTAGTTCTACTTTTTCAGCGATAAACCAGACCGACCGGCAAAGGGGGCCTGAATAGGAGGTCAGATTAGATGATCAAATGGTCTCTTTGGGCCTTAAAAGTCCATAAAGCTGAGAAGAGAAACTGTGATCTGTTTTATGCAAAACAAATAGTCTTTGGCCACAAAGTGCAGAATCCAAACTGCTGTACCAGCATATGGGAGACCAGGCAGGAGCTACAAGATATTTTATACCACACACTGCTAAAAATCCTAGTACATTAGGCCTGAGAATTTAAACTCACAAGTCAAGACATTCAGAATGATGGTTCCCACAGCACACATAACTCAGCCCCTTGCACATATGTAGCATGCTTTAGTTAAGATGTAGTGAAATTTATGCCTTACTAGGTGTGTGTAAGGGGCAGAGTTATGGCTGTTGTGCGAACTGTAACTTTCTATTTCCTGACTTTTGTGCTCTGAATCTTTAAGATATGGAAAGACGATAAATAAAGGTCCATTTGGTGCTATGGTGAAGGTCTTTTTTCCTGCTTTCCCTTTTTCTTTCATCTTCCTTCCTGCATTCCCGTTGCTTCCTCAGGCACAGTACACCAATACTTTATTGTAGTGGAGTGGAGGGGCTTAAGCCCTCAGAATTGCTGCCACCTGGTTCCCAGCTGCCTGAGCTGGAAAGAAAACCCAAAAAGGCAGGGGTGCCTCGCAGCTGTGGGCTGCTTATGGCCGTGGAGAACCTGCCTCATGGAACAAATGGGAACACCAGACTCCCTGGAGCCAGACCATGTAAGAAGCCTGGATAAGGGAAGCAGGGAGGTGTGACCAGGTAGGAGCCCTATGCTCGGACTGTCTCAGGGCTGAGAAGCTGAGAGCATACCTAAACTGCCGGAAAAGGGACTTTGCACTATAAATAGAGCAAGCACGGGTGCTGCACCAGAAAAAAGGCATATGAGTCTTCTGTCCTGAGGGAGAAGCTGGAAAGGTATGCTACATTTACACACATGCACGGTAGTTACCATTGAGTACAACAAGCAACCGGGAAGTTCTCTGACGCAGGAACTCTTTTCTTTACTCATGGACGTTGTGTGGCACAATGCAGCCGGAGTATAAATGATTGGTCAGACTCCACATTGAAGTTTCACTTACTCTTAGTCATTAATCTTTTGTACATTGTTACTCAGTTGTTTGAGTGGTTGCTTGTAACTGTGTTTTATAATCAATTTGCAATGCCTTTGACTAAAGTATTTATAATCATCTAGTATATAATACTATTCATGTCTGGAAAAAGCTTAGAACACCTATTAATCATTTATTTATAGAACTATTATAACAGGGGGTCTCAAACTCAAATCACCACGAAGGTTGCATAAGGACTAGTACGTTAGCCCGAGGGCCGCACCACTGAAACCTTTTCATACAACAGTATTACAAATATTGATAATGGTAGCATCATTGTGGGCTGCAGAAAATAAATGTTAGGGGTTGCATGCAGCCCACAGACCATGAGTTTGAGACCCCTGATTTATAATATAGAGTGTGGAGTACTGTGATAAAATAATTTGTGAGTAGTTTACTGAAAGTTACCATACTGCAGTACTGGACCCCACAATTATTTACTAGCCTAGGTACAGTGGTAATTGTAGGTAAATGTTATTTTTCTGGTGACTGCTGTAGGGGAGATGTGTACCAACATTCAGAAATGTTTTTACTTTTCTGTCCCTCCAAGACAAGTAAGTACTTCAGGTCAGTACTGGATTTCCCATTAGGCACTATAGGCACAGTGCCTAGGGCCTACGAAGGAGGGAAAACATTTTTAAAAAGCAGGAAAAAAAGGAAAAATAAGGAAAATAATATGGTTGAGCATTAGAATAGTTTAAACTGCATCATGTCAATTGACATAATTCAATTGGCATTTACCCCTCTTTTTGCACATTTCGGAGTGAAAGTGCCTAGGGCCTATGAACACCAAAATCCAGCCCTGCTTCAGGTATGGCCTAACAAATGGTATGATACTGGAAAGACCAAAACCTTCAGCAAAGCCCACTGAAGTATACAGTTTCAATGGGCTTTGGATGAGGCCCCAACTCCTCTGTCTCTTCCTCCTTCTACTGGCCATCCACATGCTCGTCCATTATCTGTTCAATATGGATTGCATTCAGTGGAAGCAGAAATAGTAAGATATATGATTAAATGCTCTAATATGTGTAACTATTCAGAGAATAATAAGCTGTAATAATATAAACCATTTTGACATTCAATAGAATGTCATTGAAATGTTTCTTATTGCAGCATAACCAATGTTTCTCATTCTAAATTTCAGTTTCCTCACTTATTTGTAGGAAGGAGGACAAAAAATAAACCTGGATTCTTCCACTCTACTTTTCATAAAATGATACTTTTTTGTAAGCACTGGTGATTAAAAATGTGTGTTTGATTTGGTCTCCTGGAACATTATGTTATTTTCAGCTTCAATCAGGGTGCATTTCTGATATACTTCAGATGCTTTGAATGAGTAAAGATGCAAGAAATGTGTTACATTAGAGAAAATCAGACAACTGGTAAATGTCTTTTCAAATAAGTTATAATGATATTTCAAGGGCAGTTTAGATCTATTCATATTCCATATTCTCATTACCATTCTCAGCAACAGGCTTAAGTCTCTCAATTCCTCTGTAGTTCTGTTAATCTCTCTCCACAATATTCAATTTCCTTACAACTATTCAGCTGATTTATTATTTCCCTTCTGTATTTTAACTGCATTGTAACCCCATAAATTTGTTTCACTCTCTCGGCTTCAATACTCAAGGTCATTAATACCCCCAAAATATCCTTTGCCTCTATCACAACTCTAAATGTGCTCTTTCTTGCCCAATGGCTTGTTACATAATTACCAGTAGCAATATCATCTTGTTTTTATAGTTTTATGATTAAAGAGATAAAAATTAACTGAACTGAGTAAAATGTAAAAAGACACGTGAAATATACATGAAAATGCTGCTGCTATTTAGCTCACACAAATGAAATATACAGATCCAAAATTAATTTTTCCTGGAATGTTGCTTAAGAGAGGGCAAAGGTAAAATTAATGCTCGTCTTGGGACTGGATGGTATATAATACACTGGCAGAATTTTTCCAAGCATATAGATGTCCAATATCTAACACTAACAGGTAGGCCAACCTTAACATGCATGCTTCAGGAGCTGTATGTCCCTAAGATGGGCATATTTAAAAAACATATGTACAATTTTGGAAAGGTAGGTGGGCCTGGGGATCAGATCCTTGGATCCAGCTCAGCTATTGCTTTTACCCATCTAAGGTCCTGCACTGAGCACAGTTCAGCTGCAACCTTTCTAATCCTCTGATCCTGGCTCCAGCTGAGGGCTGGTTCAGCGCCCATGTGCTAGAGCAGTCTGTAGGCTGCTCTAAGTTAAGACAGCCTTGAGGACCATTCTACCAGCCTGGGATTACAGGAGTCCAAAGGGCTCTGGCTGTGCTCCTTCTACCACACTTTCACCCCCAACACATTGGAAAGCAGGAAAAAGTAGGTGATACAGATGTTTACCCCCATGCCAGCTCCCCTGATAGGTTATCTTTTCTTATTCTGTTCTCAAATTGCTCCTACTGTTGCCAGATGCAAGAAAGCGCCAACCCTCTTCCTTCAATAGATGCCTTTAAAGGATTTCTGATACCCTTTCATCTTGGTCATGAGAGTTTGCCTTCTTCCTTCAGAAGTTGGGGAGGAATAGCTTCTTAGAAAGGCCACACTGTCAGGCAAACAGGGCCCTGGACTGAGAGCTGGGCTAGCTAGGTTCTGTTCCCAGTTCTACCCTGACCTACTGTGTGATCTCACGCAAAGGAGGCCAGCATGGGACTCTTTGGTAGTAGGTGTTTGTACAGCACCATAGCACAACAAGGATCTTATCCAAGTTTGAACAATTAAAGTCTTGTGGTCCCTTAAAGACTAACAAATTTCTTTGGGGATAAGCTTTTGTGGGCTGCAACCTACTTCATCAGGGCATCAGATTTTGGAGCTGCAGCCAACAAAAGCTTATGCTTGAAGAAACTAGTTAGTCTTTAAGGTGCCACAAGACTTTAGTTTTGTTATATACAGACTAACACAACTGCCTCTTTGGAATTTACCCTGGTGTGAGAACGTGCCATTCAAGCTGTGTTAATACACCAGAAAGAAGGTAAACAAGACAACTTGTTTGTATTCTTTTAAAATAAACTTTGCAAGAAAAGTTTGGGGAAATCATTCTTCCCCTGTCCATTATTTCAAAAAAGTCAATAGATGTCACCCAGAGGAACTGTATTGATGCATGCATGGCTGAAGGACTGGATAAATACCCCACATTTGCAGAGATTCCCCTGGTCCTACCTCTTCTGGTATGATGGATGGCCATCTCAGTCAATGATGGGTGGAGATTGATGAGGCAGACTGAGGATCTTGTGAGGGCACAGACTGGAAGTGTGTAGAACAGTGTGTAAAGAAATCCAGCCAGATCTTCAATTCTAGGTTCTGGAGAAGATGAAAGGGAGACTACAACTGATCAATAGCCACAGAGACTGAAATCCCTGTTGACAAAAGGTGCCACCTGAGCATTTCCCAGTGATCCCATTGATGTACCCCTCAATGGCTAAAGCCCGAGATCCTCAAGTACTTTTTAAAGAAAAACTACTACTCATTGTAACTGACAAACATGACCAGAAAGAAACACCCAAATTATAACACACCCATTCTTGACTATGTTACCGCTGTGTATTATGGAAGTGCTAGTCCTGGTTCAAAAATTAAGGTTGAGTTGAGTTCACAACCAGGGCTGGTGTTAGGGGGAGCAAGTAGGGCAAGTGCCTAGGGCCTCACATGGCAGGGCTTGGGCTTCAACTTCAGAAATGTTGCAGAAATCCAGTGTGTGACCAGCTAAGGGAGGTAAGGTGGGAGTCCATTCCTTAGTTTCTGCAAAGAGCCCCAGTGAGTCTAACACTGGACCCATTTGCAATTAAACAGGACTTCAGCCATTTCATTACAAATGGCCAAAATAGCACGTCCTTCTCAAAGTTACAGAACTCATTCTTTCAACACAGAATGGATTTTCTGAGAATTTACAAGTGAATGATGTTTCTGCACAGCTTGTAGAAGGAGAGGAGAATGTGGGCAAGCTGGTTGACCATTGCCTTCAAATGCCATACTGCCAGGAGCCTTGGGCTGCATCAGCCATTCACCATCCTCAGCAACAGTAACTGTGGGTTGGCAGTGGAGGGGCCCCAGCCCTTACTTGTGCGGTGGGGACAGGTTTTATGTCCATTAGCCAACATAGTCCTCTTATTTGGGCTTGCTTAAAGGATCAGTGTTTGGGCTTTCATGACTCTATTATATGATGAAAGAGTTGCTCACAAAAGAGGAAAAAGGAAGGGAAGCTATTCTTTCTTTTAAAGATGCTGAATATTTTACAATGAAGAGGTTTGTGCAGAAAGCACTTACTTTTTATTCTACCATATTTGAGAACAAAGCAGCAAAAATTAATTAAACCAAATTGTGATGGTACTGTGTATGTGCACCCAGGAAGTACAATACGGAGGTGCTTAAAAATTCTGTCAGTCCCTTCCATTTTATGGTGTAATGAGTGAATGATAAGCATAATTGTTACTCATTAGAACAATTTTTGGTTCAAAGGCAAAATCACACTTATTATACTTTGCTGTAATGTGCTTAATTTCTAGAATGTAAAAATATTGTAAAAGGCACTGACTATTCCCTATAGACAAAGAAGCCAAGCAGCAAACTCTTAAAATATCTAAAGAATGAGAATGAAAGAACACATTTTCCAAACTCTACTAACCAGGCTGTGAAGGAAGTAGTTCAAAAAGAAAGAGTGATATGGTGCCTTTACCACACAAATAAACTAGGACTGTTGATAAGGCAACAAGAAAAAAAAGATGAGCTGTAGGTAAGATTAAGGTAGTAAAAAGATTAGAAAAGGAAAACTGCTGAGCAGAGTAGCCAAATCCTATCCACGAGTTCAACCAAAACTAGCTATTCCTCTCTAAACACCACTCAACCCTCACTCTAGATCCTTTTTCCTGTTCCCATCTTCTTTATAATCAGTGAGGAAACAAGAAACGTCACTTTGGAAGAAAGAAATCTAGTATAATAATAAACTAAGTGCATTGAAAAAACCGTGAAAGTTGCAACAATGCTGTGAAGGAGGAAGCCTAAAACCACAAGGTGTCTCCAACTTGTTAGACAGCTGAAGGTATGAAGGGACAGGAAATGAGAAGCTATCCATGTAATGTGAGATATCATTTATTCACTGTACCTAAACACTCACCTCTATGACCTGGCATTAGATTTCACAAGATAAGGCCTCATCTACATATAAATGTTGTGTAGTGGTAGAGCTAAATTAATACAACCCAGGGTGCAGTTAGACCAATATAGATGTGCTTATCTTAGGCTACATCTATATTGACGGTGCCAAAATAAAAAAAAAAAATCCAGAAATTATTGCTGAAGCCAACGTCACATTTCTGAAGCTCCAGTTTAATACAGTGTGTTGGATCGTTGTGACAGTTCTTTAGAGAACGATGAAAAGACCATTGTAGGAAAGTGTGGGTACTGGGGTCCCATCTGTTGGAGGTAGAATCAGAAGTTAATTTAAGTGACTTCTGCAACGTGGCACCTAACTCCAGTAACAGTGGGGCTATTAAAATGGAGTTGGTCCAAGAGCACAGCAGAGTTTCAGCAGTAAGGCATAAACGCTGCCACACAGACACCAATAAAATTGCAGGCATAATAATGCATAGGACACGCGGGAAGCGTGCAATGTGTATTACAAAGTCAAGCAGGAATGCTACGCAACCTAATTAACTAGATATCCTGGTGCCACGGATAACTCTGTGAATATTTAATAATCTCTTCCCACAAATCTGTGCTGACAAATATGACAAAAAACTAGCTGCAGCAGACTGTCTTTCATATGCATGTATGGGACTGTTGCTATATCTGTAACTATGTATTTATCATTAAAAACATTTTTTTCCAGACACTGCTGTAGGAGACAAACCAGCTGGAGAGACACAGCCAGCTTCTAAAGTCCACACAGCAAATGGGAAAGACTTCCTATAATGAACATTTCAAAACACCTAACAGTATAGATCACTTTAGCCACTTGGTACCACACTTATTCAAGGAAACTCAGAACAAAACAAAAGAGGATAGTAAAAAAGTAAATACAGAATAAACACTAACTTTTCGTATCACCTATGAACCCCTCACTGGTATCAATAAAGGTACCATTTTACTTGAGGGAATACTTAAATCTCAGAGCTTTACTTACAAAAAATCTGTCATTTGCCAAGTTATCATTAACTTTTTCTGGGCCAGGCACAAAATCTGCTTGCCTTCCTGTTACCATAAGTGGCCTTTGGTATTTGAAAGCTAGAATGTCATCATCCAGAGAGTCAATTAGCTCTGTGGCCTTCCCAGTGGTAACCTATTACAGATGAAGATATTGCAAGAGACATAGTATACTTAAGTTTTCCTCTATGTGTGATGAAAGAGAGGTTGAAGAGAGTCACAAACACCTGAATTCCACAAGAAGAGCTGTTCTCACATAATCTGCTACCTAGAGGAAGCCATAAGCATCCAGCACTTTGCTGGGAAACCTGTTCTTAGTGGGACTTTTATCTTGATTTCTAGATCAGAAAGATGGGGCTAAACTTCCCTAAGGAGGGTCTAAGCGGGGGGGGGGGGGGGAAGAGGCTGGGCTACATGCTCCTGCCCCACCCTTACACCAGCTGGGCTGTTCCCTGGGATGGGGGAGGCTGGGGCCAGCTGGCGTGCTGTATGGTGGCCTCCAGCATGGTCTTCTGGGGCCCATGGCCCTGGAGGGCTACACCAGAAGCCGCACTGCATGCCAGTTGGCTCTTTGGGGCTCACCAAAGCACAGGGCAAGGGCCAGTTGCCCCAGCTGCCCCTCCCCAGGGATGGCCCTGATATTAGAAGTGCTGTCACTCATTTTTGGAATTATATCTTCTTACTAACACAACCACATCATTGTCTTCATAAAACACAGCCAGGAGAACCCTGAAAATTGTTGCCTTCATTAATCATTTGAAATGTTCACTAGTTGATCCCATTAAACACACACTTTTCAGTTGACAATGTGATAGGTCCCACTAGATTTCTTTCTACGCCTTAAAGGTGCACTGACGTCTTCCCTAAAGGTACTAGAGACACACAAATCTTTCTCAAGTTATTTTCCTCTTATTTTAAGCAAATTAGACGCTAATTCAGCAAGGCAGCGAGGCAAGGATTTATCAGACAAGGAGTCCTGTGGAACTTAAAGACTAACTCATTTATTTTTTGCATGAACTTTCATGGGAGAAGATCCTTCTTTGTGACTTCAATTGAAGTTAAGCAGGTGTTTAAGTGGTTTGCTCAATGGAAGCCTTAATGCACAAGAGTCTCTTATTGGTACCAAGAAGTGGCCTATTCCAACATGGTGAACAAGGAGACCACACCCTGCAGCACAATTTCTTGGTTACCCAGAATGGGCCCAACCTGCTTCTACTGAAGTTAATGGGCGCTAGGCCTTGGCTTCTTTGGGAACTACACTGAGCCTGGTAACTGTAACCGTTTTATGCAAACTTTGGAATGACTTTGCCTAGTCACCTGACATTGACACCACTTCCAGTTTTCAGCCTCCTATTCTTTGCACACATTAACTGTGTGCGCATGTTCACACTCATGGCTGTATATGTCTCTGTCAAAAGATCCCCTTCCCTCACTTATTTATGTTGCAAAGTCCATAAAGGGCACTGCACCTCGGTGTCCCTACAAGAGATCATATGGTATATTACAGGCATGCAATATACAGAGAGCATCTTCCTTGCATATGCAATTTCCTTCACTTTTACATTGTTCCTGCTCCACTGTTGCTTTTACCATGCAACTTCACCACCAAAAATGAGAGCAAACTTTCCACTCTACAACAGGACATATAGAAGGATATGATTAAATCGTACTGGGTGCTGAAAGGCAAGCTACTGCACTACAATGTTCAGAAAGCCAGAATAATGTGATGGTTATATAGACAGACAGCTCAGGCAAAGACTGCCTAGAGCACAGAATGATTGTCAGGATGGGCAAAAATGTAAAAAATCATGTGAGTGTGTAAGCTGCCAAAGTCTATTAATCTAAAGAACATTTTGCAACCATTAGTATTGTATTACTGTGCATGCATCATAATTGCTACAGGTCCATATGGACAAGATTGCAGACCTTTAACCAGATCAACTTTTCATTTGATCTTTCATTATTTTCATAGTGCTTGTGTTGATAATGCAGTATCTCATGTTTAAAAAAAAAAAAAAAAAAAAAGGTCATTTTTAATTCATCCTTTATGCAGTATTTCAGGAGACCAGAACTATCTTTCTGAAGTACACCAGGATTTTTCCAATAGCCCAGAACAAGAACTTGCTCTGATATGGCATTTTGAAGATTGTCTATAATACGCAACAGAAACAGTGTATTAGACCAGTGGTTCCTAACCTTTTCCTTTCTGTGGACCACTACATCGTCACTGAAAGCTTTTGTGAACGAGGTTCTAACTGCCAAATGTGCAAAGAGCACTGTTCACATTGATATCATGAAAAAGCACCACTATTTAATTTCAGATAATGTTATATTACATAAGGATGTTTGTGAAGAAATTACATTGCAAATAACATTGTAACATTGAATATGATACATAAAAGGTGCATGGGACTATATTATTACATTATCTCACTGCCCACCACAGACCGCCTGCAGTACCCTTGTGGACTGCCAGTGGTCCACAGGCCACAGGTTGGTAACCATTGTAATTAGATAATGTTAGAGGAAAAAACAAGTGTAAATGCATTTGTGTAATTCCTTTCTCACACACTCTTTACTGACATGCCAACTCAGGGAACTTAAAAACATAACACTCACATCAAACTACATAAATCAAACCTACAAACTGTGCTTCGCTATGCAGCTTTGATGTAATCACAAGTACATAGATTTAGAATACAGGCACCAGGTGTAAAGGTGGAGGTGAACCCAAACCAAACTCTCAGCTCTGAATACTTCCAGAATTTAAGAGGAAGCGGTGAGTTTCAGTGAACTTGGATACACGTTTTGTAATTGGCCCCATCTCTATAACTGGTAGAATTAAAACCTGGCATCAGTACTCTCACTTTAGATTATTTGAAATCTGGATTCCACTGTTGTGATCTGGATTCAATTCTAGCAGGAAGATAACCTGATGGGACCATGCCAAATTTGATTCCAGTGTCTACTGCAGCTGAAGGTCATAGGTAGTAAGTAAAATGGAAAATACTTCTTAAAATTAAAGGACGTAGTGATACGGTGTCTGCTAACTGTTTCTGGCCTTGGTAAGGGAAGCCACATATTTACCATGATCAGAGGAAGGAGGAAATAGGCCCAACTTATTTCCTTTCTAATTTATTTAGTCTTTATCTATGGGGTGTTAAATTAATGCAAAGCACCCCCCTACATCAGCCTTTATTATCTTCTTTGTCGTTATCTGTATCTCAGATGCCTGCTCTCTAGATCTTGGGTAAAATTTTCAGAAATGCCTAAATGGTTTCAGCCCAAGTGCCACTGAATTTCTATGTGTTTTAGACCTCTAGTCACTTAGGTGATTTTGAAAAAATTTTGCCCCTTGACTTCAATGGAGTTGTATCTATTTCATGGACGTCTCTAGATTTCAATACTTATCTTCTACGTCATTTGCTTCTCTGCTTAATTGGTTGTCATCTCCAAACCCTGACTCTCTGTTCATCTTCTGCAGTCAGAGAAATAGAAGATCATCCAAGTCAACTGCAGCATGCTCTGGCTGGTGGCTGGGCTGCATGGCCCACAGCCATGCTCTGTGACCCATTCAGTGCAGCAGGAATTAACACTAAATCAGGAAGAACTCACTGTCACATTCTCTGTTTTTGCTACATGGATGTCCTAGAGGAACATTATGCTTTGGGCTCCCTGATCCTTCCTCTGGTCTCATCCCCTATATCCTTGCAACCCATCAGCTACACATACGTTTGGCAGAGAGAAAGAAATGACTGAGGGCAGGTTGTCCTTTTCAGCAGCCATTGAATTTGGATACGCATGTTACTTACAATAACATGCATACTTGCGTTCAATATCGCTACTCCGGGCATGTCCACTGCACTGAGTTGAAGAGAGGGGCCTCCCTTTCAACTCAGTGCTATATAGTTTCCAGGTTGGTGCTCCAGGATCAAACTTCCTGATTGGTTGAGTGAGTCATTACAGACCCAAGCAGTCAATCAGGAAGTTCAACCTGACAATGTGAAGTTGCTGCCATCAGTGAAGACATACCCTAAATAGATCGGATGAGGATTGGTGCTAGATTGCCTTTACCTTCTGCATTACTCAACCAAAGATCTTCCTATAGTTTTGTTTCCTCACCTTACTGGGAAGTTGTCAGGAGACTTACGGGGGTCAATCCTCAGCAATGCTCGATTAAGTCAAATGGAGCTACACTGATTTACAGCAGCTGAGGATTTGGCTCCACATCGGCATTATTTTGAAATCTTTTCCACGCAGCCCAAATTGCACTAGGTGCCCAGCCCTTGCAGAGACGCAGATCACTCCAGTCCTTGGGTGCATTAGACCGCAAGGACAAGAGACTCCTCTAAGTATTAAATAAATTATTTTACAAAAATCAGTTAAAAGAATAAATCTCCTTTACACCAAAAGTAGAGCTGCTCTGCTTTGAGTGTTCATCCCTACTACATTTCCTTGACCTTTTCTTTCTAGGTTTAAGAGCCGTCAAGAAACAGATGGATTTATTTAGACAAGCCTTTAATTGTTAATCTGTTTTCTTTGTTTGGGAATTGATTGTGAACTGCAAGTTTTTTTGGATGTTATTTTAAGTGCCCATTTTCTATAATTGGACAGCGCTTTGGGCAACTCACTTGGAGATGCACCATATAAATAAATCTGCCTTGCTTTTCTGCTAACATTTCACCAATCCTGTTGACTCTAATAGAGGAGGAAAAGAAAAGACGTAAAACTGCCTCTTATAGAAGAGACAAAGCAGCCTGGCTGTTAGCCAGAGGGAGATGTACTATATATACAGACACTGAGTATAGCAGAGACCGCAGCATAATTACGTGTGTGTACGTGTCTATTGAATTCCACAGTTGCGTACATCTGTGACTCTTGCACACAGGGGCCATGGAGAGGATATTATTCCAGCTATACGTCTGCACCACCTCCCTCTGCTTTCATGGCCTTAGCAGTGAAGTTGAAGTAAAACAGGGCAACTAACAGGTGGTTGTGCCACACAGTGCTAGTCTTCAGTGACAGTGGCAAATTCACCACTGTCAGATTAGTCTTCCCGATTGATTGATTGGGTCTGTGAAGAACTACTCAGTCGATCAGGAAGTCGATTGCTGGAGAGCCCCCCTACAAGTGGAGCAGCACTGAGTTGAAGGGAGAGCATTTCCCGTCGACTCAGGTCACTGAAGACACTGCAGTAAAGAGGCAGTATGCAGTCAAAGGGAGATACACAAGGTGTTTTAAGGACTTTGCATATTTCCTTTTGACTGCTGCCAAAATCCCGCCATGGTGTAAACCAGTCCATAGTCAGCTTTTTTTTTTACTTCATTCACACAGGATTTTCTCTCCTATTTGGCCTCATGTTCTTTACCAGGATGACTTGTCTGCCAAGTGGATCCATCCATTGCAGGCCCAGTATTCTCTGCCCTTCAGTTCTCTTGCCGACCCAAAGGCTATCAATATGTATATCTACACACATTTCCTCAGCAGCAGAACGCAGGCTAGGAATCAGTCAGTAGCTACAGTATATCCCTTAGACAGAATGAAATTATTATTTTAGACCAAGGCCCATAATGTAAAGGATTGAAAGATTGATTAATCTAACTGGGCCCAATGCCAGCTGTGCTTTCTCATTGTGGAGGCCTGGCAGGAAGCATAAAGCAAGACTGATCATAACATTATTAATTAATATTGCCAGGTGAGCGGCATTATCCAGTTGGAACTCACAAGGCCTATTCAGAAGTTTAATGCGCAGTGCAATGTGAATACAAAGCCAAAGAACACTCCCTGGCTCATATCACGCCATCGATTGTAAAACATTTTATGGAATCAAGAGAGAGTTCTGCTGAAAAACTGATGGCACAAGATGGCCATAGTTCCTAGCCCCAGTGAGAGCTTTAACTGATTGTCTGAATCAAAGCCCTACAGCTGAATCTCCTGCCCATTCAATTTTAATTCACTTTTTAAAACTTCTGCCACACACTATGCCAGACAGTACGAAACACGAAGCAACAGTCCTTTGATGCAACAAGGAAAGACAGACTATTCATACAGCCAGATTCAGTCACTGTCTGGTTTTGTGAACTATACTGGCTATACACAGTGCTTAACTTGTGCCAGGGCTGAGCCCTTTGAGCGTTGGCAGTTCATAGCCTTGGAACCTTTAGCTTGTTGCATCAGTTATGAATGTAAAAAGAAATTGCTTGAACCCCGGCACCCTTCTTTACAAATTATCCACTGGGCACATGCACAAAGTTGTAAACCAAACATAAAAGCTGTCCATGACAGGACAGAAACAGAAAGCAAAAGTCTTTGACTAAATTCAATGTCAGAATCTAGCTGTACAATTTTAACATCCTGAAAACATCCCATACTATTCAGCTTGAAAAATTAACCTAATGTGATTGCCAGTTGCCCTTTTGATTCCCAAGACAGAGGGTTGCCAGCTGATTATGTATAGTGGAGTAGGAAAAGAGCCAGGAACTTTTAAAAAACAAGAGCCTGAGGCTCCCAAATCCATGCTAAGGGCCTGTCTGATTTTCCCATTGTGCATAATAGTGGCTGTTGGAGACTACACATTTGAAAATAGCATCGGGTGTATTAATCTGTGTTTGAGTGCCTAGGGCTCCTGTTTGTAAACTCTTGGCCAAAACAGGTCTCTCTGCTGCAAACATCTGACTGCTAGTTAGGAATTCTACCTAACCCCACACTTCCTGGTTTATATCTGAAAAGTCAGGGAGAGCCTATAAGTGAACCACTTGCTGGTCAGTCCAAATATTTAAACAGTCATTTGCTTATTAATGCTGTAATAAAAAAGCATGCTTCTTGCTGAAGATACCCTTCAATTTTCTTATGTTCCCGGCATACACATGGAAAAACTGTTAATACAAACAAATAACTTTGCTGGAAGGTTGCAATGTAACACTACTTTATTTCTAAGAATTGAGAATTATGACACAGAAGAACCTCCAAGCCAGAAAGAGACAAAGCAAGCTGCTCCCTAAAACCAGGATGCACAAAACACCTCAATTTACTCTAGGCTGGCTGTTTGCAAACTGACTCTGACAGGCCTACATTGCTTACTTCTCTCCAGAACTTCCAAACTTCTGAGCAGGACCAGAAAAACCCTGAGCATTTAAAGTGACCATTTCTAAATTCAATACACTTTTCAAGAACTGTAGAAACCAAGACATAGAGGGTCATGCCTCATGGTGGGAGTGGTAGCAGCCAGCTCTGGTGGTCAGTGCAGTGGCAACCAAGAGCAAAGAGTGTAGCTTGAACAAAGCAAAAGTAGGGCTGGATGCTAGGCAGAGCAAGGCCAGGGCTGGAACAGGCTAAGGTCGGCAGAATTGGTCACAACTCTCGCTAGGGGAGAGCTCCAAGCTATGAGTGACTCTAGACAGACTGAGCAGTTGTTCCTATGAACATATATACCTGCTATGAGAGTCACCAGATCACTTTCTGGTTTGTAGCCTGACTGGAGCCCAGTATAGAAATGACTCACTCACCCCACATGATTTAATCAGACTCTAGTTGAGGGATGATTCATCACTTCACATATTTTGTGTGGGAACAAGTCGCTCACGACTGCAAAATACTATTTCCACACTCTTTATAAACACTGGTTGTAGCTTTCGATCACAGAACTGCCAGTGGTATATTTGCAAGTAGTTAGGGTACATCTGCACTGCTCATGGCATTGTTGGCCATCTGGGATCAATTCTGCAGGATCGATTGAGCGGTAGGGGAGACCCAATCAATCAATCAATCCAGAAGTCAATGGTATTAATTCACCCTTGCAAGAAAAGTAACACGGCATCAATCGAAGGGCACTTTCGATCAGAGCAGGCTGTAACCTCTTCATGGCAGAGCCTCTCTCTGACCAGATGGTTGCACACCACTTAGCAAAATGGGGCCCTGTATTCAGCTGAAGCCTTTAAATGTTATTGTGACAGAACTGACTAATTAATTACTACATCCTCTCTCTGTCAAGGAAACCTCTAAACCCTTAGAGGTTCAAATGGAAGTCGGTTGTCAGTTGTTCTTTCACAAAGAGCAACAGCTAATTAGACCCTATTTTGTTTGTCTTTGGATAGTTAAAAACAAAAAACCGAACCCAACCATTTTGTACCATTTTGCTAGTGTTCATTCTGGGTGGCACAGGTGAAGGAAGCCTCATTTATAAGTCAGAGGAACTGAAGTTTAAATTAGTCTAAGACTGGAATTTACTTTTCAGTAGGCCATTCAGGGTCACTGAAAAGTCATTTAAATAACACTATTTTACTAAGTGAATTAAGAAATATTTAAAAATTCAATAGTGTGCTTTAAGCTAAAGTTTGCTGTGTGAATTTATAACTCATACCATGGCTTTTCAGGGAGTCTATTTTATTCTAAGATACATCAGGTCTACCATGCACCAGTACTGGGATTATTAATAGTGTCATGATGTTGAACAATAGATTAGAAGTCTATTTCAGTCACAACAAATAGGGTATAGTAAGTTCACATGAAACACAGAGCTCAGAACTGGGTCCTGATGGCATATGTCAGTCATACAGCAACCAGGCCTGGTTCACAGCCTATTTAAATCTTACTAGAGATTTAAACAGGCATTGGATCAGGCCCTATGAGTTTGTTTTAATTTTTCGGTATCTACAACCCACCTAGGTATGGAACCAGATTTGTTTCATAGATTCCTCATGAAAACCCTAGATATTCAGATCCTGAAGGCCAAGTCAGAGGCCTCAGGAATGAGAATCAGGTGAAAATTAAATGCGAGTTTATGAAATTGCCCATGTGCATTGACACTGACTTCAACAGCACTTATTGTGTGCTTAGCATTCTTGAACATCTAGTCACTTATTTAGCTGCCTAAATATAGACACAAGGGCCTAATTGAACCAGACTTGCCAAATGGGAATAGGGTTGGCAAATCCCAGTGGAAATAAGAAGCAACTGAGACAGGTGTTCCTATCTGTGGAACCCACCCAGAGTCCTCGACATTGTTTGACCTTCCCCTCTCCAGTGTTTAAAGACAGAGCCAATTAAACTCAACCGAAAGTTACTGTTTCTAGTCACTGATTGCCGGAGCTGAATCACTGATAAGCCAATCCCAAGGACCAGTGGTGAAAGGAAAGACAAAGCAAAGTCTGTATTGGCAGTGATGTTGCCCGCTGTCCAGGAAAATCACTAAAGATCTGGAACCTCCAAACATGCAGTCACAGAAATGGCCATGAGCATCCATCACCAACAGCAGAGAAAAGTAGCAGAGGCAAGAGCAAGCAGTGAGTTGCAGAGATGCATGGTGACCCCAGAGACATTTACTCAATGCCTCGCCGCCTTTTCTGGGTAGGTGGTGAGCCCACCTCCGAACTCTGGTCTTTACTAACAAAGAAAAGACAACTGTGAGGAGACAGAAGAGAGGGGTGTGTTAAGTGACATGTGTTCATTGGACTTTCCCATCACAAGGTAGGAAACTGAGGCAAAGGACATTGCTTAGTGCACCATGGTGTTGAGTTTGTGTAGGGCTGCAGGCTTTTGAATTTGATTGTGCTCTTCCAAATGAAAGCTTGGGTCCCTTTGTTTGCAATAAAAGTTCTCTTTTGTTACACACAGGCTCAATGCTTGTCTGTGGGAAGGTGTAGCCTGAGAATGGTCTTCAGGGATGGTGACAGGTTTTCCAAGATTACTGGGTGGGGACTCGAGCCAGTTCTGTTCCATATTGTTAAGAGGAACCCCTAGATATTGCTGCTGCCAACTCCAAATGGCTGAAGGATTTCCAGTTTCGTTTTCCCACCACACTCTTTGGCCTGCTCTCACCATAGAGGTGACTTGGCTGAAGGACAAAGGTTCAACCCCTTCCAAAGTATCTGAAGGAGATGGGGCCTGAGACCTACTGAACGTGGCCTACGGAGAGCCCTGAAAGCAGGAACAAGGCAGACAGCTGAGGCCTGGGAGAAGCTGGAGTGAAGCCAGAGGAAGGCCAAGATGGCCAGGGCTCAGGAGGAGTCAACAACAACAAAAAAAAAAGGCCAGAAGGCGGCAGAGGAGTGCATGGACAGTACATGAGCTGTGAGGAAGTGGCCCAGGGGACTTTTTGTGGACTGGGGGTTGAGATGGCACCTCAAGTGAGGTGTATGGGGTCCCTGGGACAGGGCCTGGAGAAGTGGGTGGGCCTGGATCCCTCCCCTGCACTGCTGGTGAGTGGGAAGGAACTGAGGCAGCCACTGAGGTCATGTGGGCTGCTGGAATTAGACTTTCCCCAGGATGGGTGGTTTTGAAATGGGTTCTGAGTCAGACAGCTGGGTCACTCTGCAAAGGTCTTTAAACACAGATAGCGCTGGACAATGGGGAGCGGACTTGAGCTAAATTCTCCAAAGTAACAATGCCAGGAGTGCCTGCGTGGGGCCTGGGCTGAGAGGTCTGTGACAGGAGGATTCACTAATTTTGCTTGGGATCTTTTCCCATGCAAAAAGGGTAGCATGGACGACAATGCAGAGGTACTACAGGGGATATGGGCACTTGGAGCTAGCTTTGTTGGTGGAAAGAAGGCAGGAGTCAAATGTCCACTGAGATATTAGAGCAGATATGTAGGACAGGGCTAAATCGTAAAGAGTGCTCGAAGCACTGAAAGAAGGAGACTTAAACAGGAACGTAGCTGGAGCAATGACAAGACGATGATTTCTGCAGAGCAATTGAAATGGACATCAATAGTGTGAGACTGTAAGCAATGTAGACCAGGAATAGCAGCCATTGAGGGATGCTATGGTCAAGGTTTGGTCAAGAGTTTTGGCAGCATTGGCAAAGAGGAAAAGTTCAATCTTGGAAATGCACTACACAATTTAGACCTTGTCTACACTAGCTCTTATGCCAACAAAAGTTGTCACTCAGGATGAGGAAACACCCTGCCAACTAACGCAAGTTGACAGGATGACTCAACTACATAAGCACTTACGTTGCTGAGGGCAAGTTTTCCCACCGACATAATAAACCACCTAATCAAGCAGTGCATCGGCAAGAGAGCATTTCCTGCCAACACAGCATTGTCCACCCAAGCGCTTATTCTGGTAGAAGTTATGTCACTCAGGGGTGTGGGGTTTTTTTGACATCTCCAGGTGACTAACATTTTGTGGGTGTGTCAGTATAAACAAGCCCTTGGACAGTTTGGGCGTGTGGGTCAAAGAGTGCTGAGTTAAAGAGGAAAACTTGAGCTTTGGTGATGGGGCAGCCAGAGGAAGAACAATGGGTGAAGGTGCGTGGGGCAGGAGAGAGAGAAAAGCTCATTCATGCATCACAACTGTGAAACAATTGCACATGGGACGAGGCATGGCAGCTTGAGACCCCATCATTTGTTGTTATTTTAGGGGGAATTCATGAAGGCAGTAGGAGCTGGCGTGATTCATGGTCATGATAATATTACCATACATATATACTGAGGAGTCGAGTTGGTTAAGCCTTCAGGGTGACTCTCAGGGACAATGCTGCTTTTTAGCTTATGTAAATCACAGAATCACAGAAACTGGAAGGGACCATGAGAGGTCATCGAGTCCAGTCTCCTGCATTCATGCCAGGACCAAGTACCCTCTTAAGTCATCCCTGAGAGATGCTTGTCTAACCTGCTCTTAAAAACTTCCAATGATGGAGATTCACAACCTGCCAAGGCAACTTAAAAGCTTCCTCTCTGTCTTAAAGTCTGGGGCCATTCATCATAGCTGCTTTCTGGCTATTCCAAGTGTCATCAGCTTGGCATCCCTGGCATGCCTGTGTAGTTAAAACTGCATTGAGGTCTGCTTTGCAGAGCATAGCTCTCTAATTATACAGCAGGGCAAACCACAATACACCACGACGGACAGCTTTATGGTTGATGTGGCAGGGACTGGGTGGCATCATCTAGAGATCTGGCAGCAGCCAGCAAGTTGAGCAGTAGCAGGGGCACTGGGTGATGACTTTAAGAGGTGAAAAGCAACACTTTTTCCACCTTTTGAGCCTGTGAAGGGTCAGAGGGCCCCTCCCAGTTCCTGGGGACATCCCTTTGCTTTACTGAATGTTCTCGAAAATGATTCATATGGAAAACGTAAAGCCAGATCCTGGGATAATCTGCACAATTTAGTTCTCCCAGAGCCATGGTAGGTTTGGGACTCCTGAAAACCCATGTAAAGATGAAAGGAGCAGACAGCAAGAGCAGGGGATTGGGGGGGGGGAGGCAACTAGAAAGTAAGCCACAGTTCAGGGCACCTCTACTTCTCTTCCTTCTCTGCAGCCCCTCGAGGACACCCACTTTAGGCCTCTACTCATCAGTCATCGCCCCTTTTGGGTGAAAACTGCATCTATCTCCCTCCTGCCCACTTTTTTCCAGGCTGCATAATTCCCTGCTTACTCTGTGGTATCCCCAGAAAGCCAGACTGCCTAACCAGGCCAGTGCTTGCAGTTTGCTTTATCCTAGAGACTAAGCACAGTGGTAGTTGCCAGCAGTTACAAGTTCTGACACAACTCTTTCTAAGCACACTTATTCTCAAAATGAAAGCATCACAGAAAAAATGTAAATCATTAAAAACCCTTCATGCCTGTTAAAAGGAAATTTTAAAATGCACCCTTCCCTCTCATCAGCTCCAGCAGGGTCTCTCGAGGAGTGAGTCCTTCAAACCAGGTTGCAAAACCCTCAACTTAAAACTAGCACCCCCATGAGTGGTCAAGTCTTTCCTTTAGTCAGTAAAAAAAGCAAGGAGTCCTATGGCAATTAAAGACTAACATTTATTTATCATATGAACTTTCATGGGAGAAAATCTCACTTCACTGTGGACCTTGGGGCTTGAGATGCTGGGAACAGGTAGTCAGCACATAATGGTCCCCTCCTCAGGGCCTACCTTAAGGAGAGGATGGTCACATAACCAGAAGAGGCAGATTTGTAGATACCTCCCCCTAGAGAGCCCCCCGGCAAACCACTTGATCCTTTTTGTCTCAAAAGTCCATTCTCACGTGGCACATTCTTCAGTACACCCCTATGAAGTTCATAACCCTTCCCAGGGTTCACATATCCTCTCCCCTCAAGAGGCTACATAGCATCCTGGCCTGCGAGAATACACACCCCTTCCATTTAATAAGGGGACTTCAAAGATACTTAACTCATTAAGGATTTTCAAGGCTACTGCAGGGAATCGCCATATCTACCACAAAGTTCCCCCTCTTTCACAATTTTAGCCCTGTCTGTGGCGCAGGTAGGTGACCAGATGACCCAATATTCAGGGCTTTTTCTTGTATTGGTTTTCTTGTTATGCTGCACCCCCATCCCCATTTTTCTTGTCATCTGGTCATCCTGGGCACAGGGGTCCCCTTGCTTTGTGACTACCCTGGAGTGGCACTGCTAGGAAGCTGATGGAGAGACAAGTTCCAAAGGGGCAACCGTGCTAGTCTAGTTCAGCAAAACAAACAAGGAGTCCTTTGGCACTTAAAGACTAACAAACTTATTTATTGCATGAGCTTTTGTGGGAGAAAATCCCATGTTGTCTCCCACAAAAGCTCATGCAATAAATAAATTTGATGGAGAGACAGGCTATGTTCCCTCTAAGCTGTGCGCGTGTGCACGTGCACACAGGTTGTGAAACCCGCACACACAACAAAATAAAGCACGCACAAAAAAATTCAACGGTGCTAATATTTTTATGCTATCTTAAGAAGATGATTTCAAGTAGCATGTTTCAAATAAGGTTTTGTAATTTATAAAATCATTTCCATCACCATATCAAAATAAAATTTAGACATTATACACTCACTGGAGTGTGCACAAATTTGGACACTGTTCCAAAAATTTGCACAAAAGAAATTTTTTGCACACACAGCCTATGAAAAATTAGAAGGAACACTGGAGACAGGTCCTGCTACCCTTCAGCAGCCCCCTGAAGCCACATTCCTTGGGAGAGGCTAACAAGTTTCTGCCCATTCTGAAGGGGCAAAACCCTGTCTCCCTGACAGCCTGTGGGGCCACCAGGTACACAGCAGCACCGCCCATGCCCCCTTCCTTGTTATAGTGCCTTCAACAGGCATCCACGAGAGGGGTGGTGAGGGTGTAGTTAAGAATTGCCATTTGCACTGAGGTTCTGCAGGTTTCAGGATGCTTTTCTTAGGCAAAATGGTACAAAGCAGCCAGGCTGTGGACTGGAATCTGAATGCATTTCTCTGGCTTGGGGCACCACCATAAGTTTTCTGAAGCCAGGCAATTTACATCACTAATTAAATTACCGCTCCTCACTCAATTTACTTTCTAACCAATCCTCTGTCCCCAGGCCATCAGGTGTAACAGTAGGAGAGAAATCACATTGCCCTTGTTATCACAATATTGCCTGCTGAGCAGGCAAAGCCAAATCTAACTGTGCATTCAAACTGCAGCAGTTGTTGCAGATAAAACCCACTAGGTGGTGGCATGAGGGAAAGAAACATACTGAACAAGTTCAATTCCCCAGCTGCGACAGCTAGGGAGAGTAAAGGGAGCAATCAGCTGGAGTTCTGTCTCATCAACCTGAGAACTGCCCAAACATATCAAAATATTAACACTTTTGATCCCATTTTCACTATGGTAGCATCTGTTTCAGGCCGCTCCTTCTACAGACTTGCAGCGAGGCTGCTGTCTATTATCTTCTGTGTCATTTAGAAGCGCATGATGCTATCATTAATATGGCAGTCAACCCATGCTATGAACCTGCAAGCAGGCCTCACTCAAGCTGTAATTACAGGCCCAGATTTCTAACAGCAGCCACTAATTTTAGGCGCAACATTAGAAGTCTTTGGGCTGGTTTTCAAAAAGGACGTGGCCCAGTCTGTCAGGTCCCCACATCTGGCCTCCGTGTACCCAGCAGCAGTCAAGAAGGGGCATTCATGGTGGCTTAAAGCCAGCCTCCCTCCCTCCAACTCTAGGGCTGCCAGACTTTGCATCAGCCCTGCACAATAATGTGGAGGAGGCTGCATTAAGTTTGCCTGCATAACAAAAAATTAAAGAACAATCTAAATCAACCTATTTACTTGTCCTCTGTTAACTCCAAAAGGAAGAAGTATTTAAACGCCACCAATAATTCCCTTAATTTCCTCTCTAGTTTCTGTACTATCAGAAGCAGGTTAGAAACAGACAGACTAAACATTCTCTATCCATTTGCAACAGCGAGAGAACCAATATCTCAGATGGAGGGGATGATGGTGGATTTACCATGGCACTTCCGTTGCTGTTTGGATTTACTGATTTCTTCTGTTTTTATAATCAAGCAACTCAATTATGTGACATCAGAAGAAAATTCCACTAATTTGTTATACTACTTCAGATCTGGATCCTGGAAAGCTTTGCCACCCATGGTACATACGTGTTTGCTGAATCAAGTCATTAGCATTTGCCCCTAAGAGATATCAAGCATGTACATCTCGAATAACATTATTCACATACACAAAATATATTAACTATTGTATTTGCTTTACTTCCACTAATGGTCAGAGTCACTTTTACAAATGCTACATTTCATTATCGCCATTAATATTAATAGACCTCCTTGAGTACACGTAACTCGATTCCAAATTCTCTCTCTGCTGAGTAACTAAAGATACAGGGAAATGCCAGCATCTGTTTGGTGTTATTGTCTTTTATATCCCGCTCTTCCTAGAGTTGCCCAGTCATTTAACCTGGGGTGCCAATCTTCTATCTTGGGAGGTACTGACAATTTCCAGCGCTGTGCTGTCACATATTTTGCTACAGTGAGGCTGGTGGGAACCAGTATTTATGTAAGTCAGTGAGAGCTTGGGTTGGTGAGCCTCAGTACAAACAACTGCCTGGAATGAGGGAGAAGTCCAGAATATTAAAGTCAAACCAATGTTTCTTCCCCAAAATGAGCGATTCATGTGAGGTGTCTAAATCTGTATTTAGGCACCCAAATAAGTAGTCTGACTTTCAAAGGTGCTGAGCAAATTGAATCTGGATAGCTTGGCCCAGTATACCAATATCATTGTGCATTAAATTGATAAGCCTGATAAAAGTCAATAGTGCAGTATTAACTGTTTTTCCTACCTAGGTGTAAAAACTCCTCATCTTCTGATGGCTGACAAAAGCCCTGATTTAATCTTTCTTGACAGTTTGTCCAACTACAGCACAGATTTCTTTAGCATGATAAGCAGTTAATTTCCATGGGAAAGAAAAGAAGACATTAACTGCTCCCCTGTTCAAACTACAATGCTGCAATTGTTACATTGTCAAGATAAAGTAGGCTGCAGAGACGTGAAAACCCCAAAGGAAACTACATTTTCTTTTGTGGTGTTCCTGCAAAGACCTCAGCTGGCCTCTTCCAGCAAGGCTGCTTACCTCATTTTATTTTAGACATTTTACTTTAGAAATGTTTAGACAGTAGCTCTAGCCAGTATTTTCAAGAGACTAAGAGAATTAGGTGCTCTGCTCTCACTCCATTTCAATACAGTTTTGGGCATCAAAATCTCTTGGGATCCTCTGAAAATCCCAACTTAAATGAGGCATCTTGCAAACAAAACTGAAATTGTTCCCCAAGTGGATAAGCCTCTGCTCTTAGCTGTTTTCACTGGATTTCTGAACTAGGAGCATTAGATATGTTGATCTATCTTGTCAGCCCCTCCTCTCTGTGTGATTTTACTCCCCTGTTCTTGGGTTTGTCATCATCCTAATTAGCTCCTTGTCTTCTCAGGAGATTCATGATATGTATATTTTTGTGCACAGTGCTCTTGAGATGTCTGAAAAATGTTCCTGTGAACCCGCCACTGATGCATCACTCTCAGGTGAAGATAAATTTCTGCCCATTCCACATGGCCCCTTCCAAGACATGTGAAGAATTCAAATGTGTTTTGCAAAGTTAGGGCTAAGCCAATAACAGACCTCCTTATGTTTCTATAAGACAGCTGTTTCACTTTTCAAATTAAAGAGAACATTGTTTGAAGGGATATCTGACTTGGCTGGCCCAAAGTGTTTTCAGTTTGGTAAGTCTAATTTTGCCTTTAGTATTAGCTATTTCTGTTCTTCAGTAATTTAAGTGAGATGAGAGGGGTAGCCATGTCAGTCTGCGTACAGCAAAAACAATGCAAGTCCTGAGGCACCTTAAAGACTAACAAATTTCTTTGGCATAAGCTTCTGATAAAGTGGGTTTGAGTCCATGAAAGCTTATGCCCAAAGAATTTTGTCAGTCTTTAAGGTGCCTCAGGACTCTTGTTATTTTAAGTGAGAAGAACCATTTCCTAGGAACGTAACAGCATGGCAACCATGGAACGCTGATCCATATGAATACTTATTTCCCCCCACTGAATTCCTTGTATGTTGTTAATTTTATCCACTGTAAACTCTCCTGATCTGAGATTTAATGCTTCACCACTGCATTGCAACTGTATACCTACGTGGGCTGAATTCAAAGCCCATTAAAGCCAATGGAAAAGACTCCCCTAGATGCCAATGGACTTTGCATCAGGCCTTTATAGCACAGGTGATGAACAAGAACACTGTTTAAGTCAAAGGACCCAATTCTGCTTCATTTACAGTATCTCATCAGGAATTAATGAAGTCAATTGGCCTGATTCGCTTCACTTTACACTGATGTATGTCATCATTTCAGCTGCACTACTCCCGACTTACCCTTCTGTATGTGAGAGGAAAATCAGGCTCCAAGTGTTGTACGATATGATACAGGTTACAAGGTAATATATTTCTCATGTGTTGATCAAAGAGGTTGGCATTTGTCATATCAACTCAATCAATCAGACTTCATGGGGAAAAGAAGTCAAAAAAGTTTTCTTGGCTACTTTGAAAAGGTTTACAGATGCCTCGGAGACAATTCAGCAATAAACTGTAAATCCAGGGTGAATTGCTATTTGTTAGATCCTTGGGAATAAAATGAGGTGAGAGGGGGGAATGGATGACATGGAGGACTAGTGATTGAATCCAGACCTTGAGTCATCTTTCAAGAGTGGAAGGAGGGAGTAAGGAGGAGAGAAGATGGGGTGAATATTAATTCCCCTTTGTCCCATGCATAAGGGTGACAAGTGCAAACTCTGCAAAATCTTTATCCTCCTACAAATCTCTCTAAGGGCATGTCTTCACTGGCGGTGAAGTATGAACTCGCTGCTGCTCTCCAGAAAGTCAGTGCTGAAAGTCCTACCCCTTGGGACATAGCTGAAAGCTGACTGCAAACCATTTGTGGTCAACTTTCAGCAGTGCATCCAGCAACTTAGAAAGTCGCTGGTAGATATGCAAGGCATTTTACATGCTTTGCATATCTGCTGGTCAACTGCCACCTAAGAGCCCCTCAAATGTAGACTAGAGCTGAGTCTCTTCTGCCACCCAGCAAGGCATAGGCACACAGTGAACTGAGAACACCACTTATCACGGAAAAATGAGTTTATTCTACTGGGTCTTTTTCCTACCCTCCGTGCTCCTTTCCTCCCACTTCCGCTTATTTATTTCATCCACCTTTTGCCTTTGGCCAAACTCCTAGATTCTGAACTCTAGTCTGGGGCAGGGATGTCTTTTTATGGTGTGTTTGTACAGCACCTACCATAAAAGGTCACCACAGTCCTTGACTGGGCTCCATTGCTGCCCCTTTATGAAAGATAATAATAAATCATTAATACAAGTTGTCTTAGCCAGGATAGGCAGGGACTGCTGTTTGCCAGATGCCGGGAACAGGTGACGGGATGGATCATCTGATGATCACCTGTTCTGTACATTCCCTCTGAAACACCTGGCATTGGCTGCTGCCAGAAGACAAGGTCTGGGGCTCAACTGACCATTGATCTCACCCATATGACTGTTCTTACATTCTGTGTCACTACTTGTTGGCTCAAATCATAACATAAGAAGCACTAGTAAAAAGAATTGCTAGCAGTTAGCAGCACACTCAAATAAGAATTTTTTCATATTGTTGAAACCCCTGGCCAAGAAGTACAACTTAGTCTTTCTAACTCAGGTAGCAGTCCATAAAAAAATAAATCAAAAACTTCAGAGTACCTACTCTGATGGACAGAGAATCGCGGTGCAATGTTTTTAAGCATGCCAGCCTTTTCCATGCTTGCATAACGAGTAGCAGAACAGAAGAAACCAGCTGTAAAAGAAACACAGAGAGAATAAAGTATTCTACATTTTGCAGAAGTCAGGAACAGCGAGGGGCACAGAGCTGCGTCACACACAACTGGCACAGTGGACTTGAATGATGAGGCTTGACTTTCAAAAAGAAGTTTGTATGATTGGGCAGATGCCAGCAGCTTTCGGGGCAGAAGGATTATAATTGGTTAGCTTGGAGCCTCATGGAAAACAAGAAGTCAGGATATGTAATAGCACGTCTCAGATTCCTGGGTGAACTTCCTTTGACGAATACTTAGCAGGCAGCTGCGTTTTGGACCCACATACTGGATCCAAGTGTTTCTACCCTGTCCTGTGTCTGTGCAGGCTTCCATCACAGTCTGGCTCCGACATCCTGGCACACGTCTCAGGCAAGGACTCTTTGGCATGACTTCTGGGAAACTGGGACCCTCTGATCCAGCTGTAGTGGGCCCCTAGGACTCCCAGCACACCATCTCCAGAACTGCACCCTGTCAGTGTTTTGGTCAATAGTTTAACCCTTCAGGGACACATGGCAGTTGAAGCAAGAAAGACACAAACACTGGGCAGAGGGACTGCTGAGTCAAGTTTAGAGATACACAGATCTAGGCAATAAGGCACTGCCACCAGTGTCCCCTTCCATCCAGCTGAGTCCTCATCGCTCTCGAGTGTTCTTTGGGATTTGGTCAGTGTCTTAGCATGAAACCCAGGTCCCCCCAGATCTCTTTCTTCTGGCTCAATTGCCTCTTCCTGGTCATCTAGTCTCCTCTCAGACTCTATAGCAAGCTCCCTTCCAGTCTGACTGGTCAAAAGATTCCTTCTAGCTCAGAAAACACATCCCTTGGTGCATCTTAAATCTCCTCCAGAAGTCTGAGTTTTTCCACCTTTAGCACCTTTGTGTCTTTGTTCCCCCTCTGAGGGCTTTCTACTGCTCTAGCCCTACCCACTGAAGACAAACCGCGGGACTGGCTTTGCAGGGTCCCTCCCCTAGAACCCAAGCAGAGGGAGGCCTGGGCTCCCCAACCAGCCTTTGGGAGAACAGCTAGGTTTTGCCAAAAACTTTCTAATATTTAAAGACCAGACACTCCAGCAGCAGTGCAGGAGCTTCCTGCATCTCACCTTTCCCCTGAAACTCTACTCCCCATTCATTCATTTTCCTCCCACTGTTCTTCCTCCTCTTCCCCCACAGGACAGGAGGGACTCACCTGTGGAGCCAGGGCAGGGAGCCGCAGGCCACCTGACACAGGTAGGACTATAATCAGGGGTCCCAACATGTGGCCCATGCGCCGCATGTGGCCCCTACAGCTATTTATTGTGGCCCACAATGACACAATCATTACCAATATTTGCAATATCATTGCATGGAAAAGTTTCAGTGGTGTGGCCTTCTGGCTACCATACTAGTCCTCATGCAGCCCTCATGGTGATTTGAGTTTGAGGCCCCTGGACTAGATGTTCCTGTAAAAAACCAGGCACCTATCTGTCCACTCTAAGAGGGGCACAGAAGGTAGTGGGCTTTGAAGACTGCCTGAGGCTGTTTTGCTTAGAGAAAATTTGATACCCCAAAAGAAGGGAAAAACTATAGTGACCAAACCAGAGGACCCAAACATGAAGAGGAACTGCTGTGGCTGAAGGAGTGAGAAAGGCTGCAGAGTGAGTGACTGGGACAAAGGGTGGAGAAACCACAAGAGGAGGCGTCCTGCCAGTGGGGATTCAACCCCCAGATGAGCCACGACAGCGAGTGGAGTAAACCCCGGGACATAACGCAAGGCTGTTCAGTTGCTGCTACTCCTTAACTACCATCTACCCCATTCAGGGGCAGCCACACACATACCAGTCACTTTTTCTCCACTTATAACAAGAGGAATGATGCAGTGAGAGATACATGCCCTTAAGTCTATAAACATGTGAGCAGTTCATAAAACTAAACTGCAATTCATATGTTTGCCCAGGTGAGTTTCCCAGTTGTCACAACACACGCTTACCGGTAGTACTGAAGGGAGAGAGGGTGTGAGTGAGCAGAGGGGTTTGTAATCAAAGAAAGGAGGAGAGGAGAAAAACAGATAGATGGATAGAGAAGCATGGGATTTATGTATTATTGGCCTTATAAGAAAGAGGGGGGGAAAATCTTGTAAGGCAAAACAACTGTTGAAAGTAGTCAGAGGCCACAACACTCCTTGGCAAATAGTTAGCTTCTATAAAGCAATTCTAAAATGACTCTGTGGAATTCTGGCTGGTAAGCAAAATGCTCAGCTGGCAAATAAAGATAGCTTTCCCCATGCCCCAGCCTGAGGCTTAAGCTGTATTTGTTTTGGCTTGGCATCATGAGCTTGGCAGGCCAAATTCTGCCATGAATTACACCCATGCAACTCTATTGCCTACTGTTGGAACTTCATTAACAATTCCCTTGCTCAGACGGGAAGGATTTCAGATGCCTTCTGTAGCTGCACAGCCATCGGCACTAATGGGAGTATAAATAAGTTTGGGGCAGCAGAGCCAACAGATGTGGATGCAGTCAGGGATCGGGTGAGCAGACACATCTAGTAAGACAAGGCCATTTCTACATAGTTGCTGGTCAAAGTGGCATTCCATCTTCAGATCTACAGTATTACTAAAACAAAGATCTTCTATGGCTCCTATGGTGGTTCACTCAATGCCAATTTCAAACATCTTCTGCTAGTCTTGTCATGAATCTCTGTCTCTGGTACATAGCTCAAAAGCAGAATAAATCTATATATATCATCCTGGGTACACGGCCCCCACACATCCGTTCATGCAACGCTCAGCCTCCCCACCTATAAATCCCCGCTTAAGAGGCATTTCTTCAAACAAGTTTACAATCCCCAGCCCTGAAGGAAATGCAAACAACCCCTTCCTAAACAAGCAGGCAAAACAGTAACATCACACCTTATTCTGTTGATCGTCCACACTAATCCATGGCCTCTGTACTCTGTGAGTGTATATTTGTAGGTATCTTCTTCACCTAGACCAGGCGTGGCCAAACTGTGGCTCGGGAGCCATGTGTAGCTCTTTAATGAAAAACTGTGGCTCCCAGAAGAATGTCAGCAAATCAATTTAGGAAAGCAGCCCCCACCTAGGAGTTCAGGAGGGGGTTGGGACAGTCGGGAGAAGTGCAGCATGGTCCAGATTTTAAAAAATTCTCCACTAGCCTGCAGTCTTCTTCGTCGAGCAACAGCTAAGTTTTTACTGTATAGGCCTAGTTTTCATGGTAACCTTAAGTAATTATTAGAATCTGACATTAGTAGGATCAATATTTGTCTTTTTCATGATAAAATTAAAGTGTGCAAAGAATTTTAAACTTAGTAATTTTGCAGTAGGTAAAAGTATATGGCTATATGGCTCAGTGCGGCTCTCAAAGGTTTATTAATCAACTTGTGTGGCTGTTAAGTTCTATGAGTTTGGCCACCCCTGACCTAGACTGTAAACTCCATAGGGTATGGACCACATATCTTACAGTACCTGGCACACTGTGAGCACTATATAAATACTGGTAAATGTCACCCACCCTGGATTCAGAGGTTCTCAGGTCAGTTCTTGTTGCCGTGTCCAATGATATTGTTGTGACAGTCTCACAGAGTGGAACCAGGACAGCACTAGTTCCTGTGGCTTGGCCATACACCAGGCCAGCTACTACCTGGAAGAACAAATGCAGTTGTCATTTTTCCAGCAGTCAGAGTGGGACAATTTACTAAGCAGAGCCCCTCTTACTGCTTCATCTCAAACTGCAAAGTCCTTGAAAAATTCATAGTACATTTTCATGTGCCTTACCCATGTGTCCCACATCTTCCCCAGCACAACAGTGGAAAGCTCCAACTCCAATGAAGTGATTCAATTGCAAAATTTTGAGGGACTCAAGTAGGGCCAAAGTTTTACCCAGCATCTGTAAGATTTAGGCTTTGTTCACTGGGCATTTCCACCTATGTCCACTCTGGTTACTACACTACATTTCTCTCATGTCTGGACCACACTACATGCAGATTAATCCAGGCATATCCATGCCATGGTTCATTCTCAGGCTCTCAGCCTTTCCCACTGCTTTCTCTTACAAAGATGAGTATGTCAGTGGGCTGGCCACCTCCTGAATGACTCTTGCTAGGCAAAAGTTGCTCTGCAGTTAGATGTCCCTCCATCCTCCTCCTTCCATTCAAGTGTCTTAAATAAACTTCATGCAGACTTTCATGAGCCCTATGACAACAACCATCCTTAGGGGTTGGTTTATTTATTAACTTAATGTTCAAGATGAAGTCAAACTGGAACAGGTGCAAAGAAGGGCTACAAGGATGATTCATGGAATGGAAAATCTTTCCTATGAGAGATGACTTAAAGAGCTTTGTTTGTTTAGTCTTCTCAAAAGAAGGCTGAGAGGAGATATGATTGCTCCTTTGAATACATTAGAGGCATAAATTTTACAAGGGGGGGGGAGGAATTATTTGAATACAGCACCTATGTGGACACAAGAACAAATGGATACAAACTGTCCTTCAGAAAATTTAGGCGTGAAATTAGACACAGATTCCTAACCATCAGAGGAGTAAAGTTCTGGAATAGTCCACCAAGGGAAGTGGTGGGGGCCAAAACCTTAGGTGCCTTCAAAACTGAGCTTGATAAGTTTATGGAGGGAATGATATGATGGACAGAGTAGCTTGGCCATTATCTGACTTTTACTACTGGTGATGGGTATGATAGCGACCTGGGAAGGGGCATTAGATGGAGGAGGTTCTGAGTTATTACAGAGAAGTTCTTCGTGACTGGCTGTTGTGGACTTGCCCTCATGCTCAGGGTTTAACTGATCGCCATATTTGGGGTCGGGAAGGAATTTTCCCCCAGGGCAGATTGGCTTGGGTGCTGGATTTTTTTTTTTTTTTTTTTGCCTTCCTCTGTAGCATTGGGGATGGCTCACTTGCTGGTTGATTCTCTACATTAAGTCTTTAGATCATGATTTGAGGACTTTAATAGTTCAGTTATGGGTTTGAGGTTCATTGTAGGAGTGGGTTGGTGAGGTTTTATGGCCTGCACTGTGCGGGAGCTCAGACTAGATGATCATATTGGTCCCTTCTGACCTTAGAGCCTATGAGTCTAAAAGCACACAAATGTCTTTCCTCCCATTCCCTTCCCTCTGCCCCCCAAACTGGTCACAGTCCCTAAAACCCCTGGAGTCTTAGGGTCCTTCTTGCCATGGCAGGCTGCTCCCAGACCTTCCTGGCTGGAGCAATTTTTCTACAGACTGCCTGGGTTATCCCTGTGGGTGCCTCTTATTCTCTGCTATCTTTCTGCAGTTTTCTGATGCTTTTTATAGGGGAATCAGCGCCTCCATACTCAGCTAATTAACCCCCACCTCCCATCTTAGATGTGGCAGGCCGAGGCTAATTGGACGGAACTGGCTGGCTGCAAGCCTCCAGCCCTCAAAGAAACGTGCCAGCCCATCATGGGCCATATGGCACTAAATGCTTGTTACAGTTGAGAGATGGTGGATTTTAATCCATGAACAGTCTTTGGAATTTAAAAGCATGTTTTAAATTTGACCGTTTTCACCACCCGTTTGTGTTCATTTGCTCCACTCAAGTTTTACTGAAAGCAAATGCTGAGAGCTCAAACAGTGGCAGAAAACAAAATAGAATGGTAAAATTCACAATTTGTGTTGTATAGGTTAATGACACAGATTGTCTGGAATCAAATGAAAAGCCCAGCTGTGATTGATGAGGCTAGCCAACACTGCACGAATGTGAATATTTTCAAAGAATAGTTTATGAATAAGACATAGCTCAAGAATTATTTTTGGAATTAAAATGTTAGCCATTTTATTGAACAAATCAGTGGGAGAATTTCGCAGTCTGCATGTGGATAACTCAACAACCAAATAAACGAAGAAATTAATTAAATTAGCAGTGGCAAATTATTCTCAACTTTAATGACTAAAATGTACTGAGCTCACTTTCTCACTAAAGCCAGTTTTATCTATCTGTAAAATTCATAGTTGTAACAACCTTTAAAATCTCTTCCCAACCCCCTAAACAAACACTTTGCTCCCATTCACCTAATAAAAAATTATTTTTCCTCAGACACAACGAAAGACAACTAGTTCTCAGTGGCCCCAGCAGGGCCAACCCAACTATATACGTGAACTAAGTGGTCGGCTAGGGCACCAGGTTTTAAGGTTCACCAAATAAAATGGGAATGAATTTTTTCTCTATTTAAAAAAATAGATTAATATGATATCTCTTATAACAAGTGGAGGAGGGTGGTGCCAAAGTTAGATTTCGCCTATGTCCAGCAGGATGTAGGCCAAAAGTATGGCCTAGGTGATCTCAAAGCCTTAGCATTTCTGTGGCAAATGTAACATCTGTGTAAGCCATAAAAATGCTACTATAATTCTTACGAATTGTTTATGTGACAGTGTTCCAAGAAGATGTTTATTTTCTTATTTTTATCTCTATATTCTTTCTGTACTTCAAGAGAAATATTTGTGAGTTTAACCTCTGAGAAATGTTTATATCATTACCACTTTTAAGAAACGTTTATGAGATCGCTTCAGGTGAAATGTTTTGCTAAAACTATAATCAGGGACAACCAGTCCCCATAGCAAGTTAGGTAACTTAAGCCAAAGCTACCCCAAACCAATGTGTGAGTGACATATAAGAAAGGTTGAGGAGGGGTAAGCCACAAGGGATCCAAGCTGGCCCAAAGGTGGCGTGAAAAGCAATGGTCAAAGCCAACCCCCTCAGAACAGGCGTGAGAAACTCATAATGTGTGCTGACAGAACCCCATTGAGGGCGGGTCGAACACGTCTGAAAAACAACACCCCAATAAAAAAGAACTGAACAACAAGCAAGAGAAGGAAAGCCTACAACATCTGCAACAGGGGTTGGTGTGTGCCGCAGCTTCCTCACCCCAAAAGTCTCCGTGCCTTCACTGACTTTGGGCTGGCCATCCTTAGTGAGTGAGAGTAAGTATGAATGTGGGATTCTGTGTCTGTGTGACTGTGGGTGGAGTTTGGTCAGGTCTAATAACTTGTGCCACGTTGCTGGACTGCTTTCAGTGTCTGTGGCTGGAGGATCTGGCCTGGACTCTGAACTAATGAAGTATAGAAGGAATTGCTCTCAGTTTGGTGTCCAGTGTTCTTATTTCCCCTAAAGACCCGCAATATCGAAAAAGGGATTTTATCCCCATTTATAACATCTAAGGAGTCAAAAACCATTGGGCTGACCCTGGGAACCAGTCATCCCTCCTTATACAAGTGTGTTAAAGGATATCAATACGTATTAGGCATAAGAAACACTTTCACACAGTGCCAACTTCAATTCACGTCCAGCAGAACTGGGACTCTGTACTCCTGTGCAGCCTTCTAGATTTTCCTTCTGCAGTTACCAAGACTTGTCTAGTGATGGAAACCAGCATACCACATATATTTGCAGTATTGTAGCCTTCTTAGTCCCAGGGTATGAGAAGACAATGAGGTGAAGTATTATCTGTCATTGGGCCAGCATCTGTTGGTGGAAGGTAGAAGCCTTCGAGCTCCACAGAATTTGAGAGACCAGCAAGAAGAGGTCCATGCAACCCCAATGCTCATACCTTGCTCCAACAGAGGTTGGTCAAATAAAAGATATTACTTCATATACTACATACCTGTTGGCTTATTCCATAATAGGTAACATGGAAACTATGCAGTTTTCAATAACACTTTAGTGGGAGTTGTGGTTACTCAGCCTTCAGTAGGATTGGGCCCTCCATCAAGATTCACCCCTAGGATTGGCATTAAACTCCAAAACAAAAAGCCTAGCAGGTATGAGTTATAACTGTGTTACTTCTGCAACAAGTATCCCATGTCATATTTCTATCAACACCAAAGCCCGCCATTACAATGAACTTGACTACCTTGATACAGCTAAAAGGAAAAACGTTTCCCATACATTAAAACCGAATGATCGCAGAAGTTGAGGGTGGTAGCTACTGTTGGTGACACTGCCTGACAGTTACTCTGGTGTACAGAGAAGAGAAAGGAAAATGTTTCTGAAGCCCGTCCTTGAAATCAGGGGGAGCTGTGGACACCTAACAAAAAGGACTCAGTACCTTGCAGTATCGAGTCTTCAGACGGCTGTTCAATACACTCAAGTCATTTTCAATGACATACAAACCTGCATACGTTAATGTTCACACATACTCAGAAGACATAGTTATGCAGCTAATGATGAATAATAAAAGTAAACACTTCAAATTTAAAATGTTCAGCCTAGAAAATGCCATTTCAGGGCTTCTGAAGGCAGAGAAACAACAAATAGTGAGCTATTTCTGTACAATGCAAAGTGCAGAGTTTTTGGACTATTTACTATATTAAGGCAAAACTCCCACTGCATTCAACTGAAATTTTGCTTGTTGAAGACTGGGTAAGGAACTGGTCTTAGCTGATGTTTACCTTAGCACTGGCAATATACATGGCATAGAAATGTATACCTACGGGATACCACCAGGCAATGCAGGAGAAATTTGCATTGTCTTCTCTTCAGCTAGGCTAAGACACTGGCACTCAACTGGCAATTTAAAAAAAAATAGAGTGGACAGAAGCAAAGCGAACAACAAAATATTTGCTTTGTTGTAAGCTGCCAGTTTGCTTAGGCTGTGAAGACCAATGACTATTTCAGGATAATTCAACACCTTTAAACTGTCGCATACCATTTCATGGAGGATGATGCCTAGCATTGTCTATATGCCATTAACTTCACCTCTTCATTCTAATGCGGCTATCAAACCCAAAGTTGGATTAAATTTGGCAGATCACATTATATGGGGGTAAGTGAGAAATACTGCTATCCTGTTTGATTTTCCCAAAAGCACAAGCCAACCTCTGATATTTTGATACTGCAAAGATAAATAATTTTCCACCAGTCATTTTCGTATTCTGCAAGCTGAAAAGTTCTTCTACATATTCAAGTAAGATAAAGCATATTTATGTCACATATAATCTGAGAGCAGCAGATAAGGGTTTGCCGTGGTTGTTGTTATTTTTTTTTTAACAGGTCAGAACACAAAAAAGGAACTGTCCTTTGTTTTAGGGCTGTCATCTCCTTTGACTTGAAACAGAGTTGCTTGATGTAAATGTAGCTAGATAAAAGTCACACAAAAAATAGACGAAATGCAACTGTGGGAATGAAGTTATTACAGGTTTCACTTGAAGTCTCAAACATCAGAAATTATTACTGCAATGGGTGAAATTTCCAGAAGGGTGGCCATGTTAGTCTATGAATGGCAAAAGCAGCGAGAGTCCTGTGGCACCTTATAGACTAGCAGATTTCTTCAAGCATAAGCTTTTGTGGGCTACAACCACTTCATCAGATGCATGATGCATCTGACAAAGTAGGTGGTAGCCCACGAAAGCTTATGCTCGAAGAAATCCGTTAGTCTATAAGGTGCCACAGGACTCTTGCTGCTACTGCAATGGGAGTTTCATAGGCTACAGACCTGCTTTAGCCAGTTGCTTTCTGGAGTTAATCGCCACAGGATTCCTAGTTTGTTTCACTGAACTAGACTAACACGGCTGCCCCTGTGGAATTAAAAGACTAGAACCTGCGCAGCACTATCTAATTCAACTTCACCTTTGCTTATTCAAGCTTTAGATTTTATTTGAACTACGCTATTTCATTCTCCATTCTTCCACTCATTTGCGGTCTGGTTTCTACTCTGCATGTCACATGGAAGCCCTTTGGGTGACATTCACCCCATGCAGTGGGGCAATAAAGGCAACATATCCCGTAAGCCCTGTTTTGATTAATTAAATGGTGCACAATGCTTTTGCTGGCTCCATGCAAATGAGCGAAATTCATCCTTCAGGCATATTTGTATTAGGCCTTACTGCAGCTTCTCCTCAATCCATGTACAAACAGCCTATTCCCTTCACTTGAGAGATCCCCATATTTTAGCTATAAGCTATACATTGGTCTATTTTCTCTGCCAAAATGACTGTAGTTATTATGGTTTCTATCCATTGCCTGATTGCTAAGCCTTTTCTCCTAGCACCTACTATATTGCTGACATACTTCCTGCTTTTCTATGGCCTCACCCTTTTTTTAAAATTTAATTTCCACAGATTGTTTGCTTAGTTATTTAAGGATGTTTCTAGTCACATTTGCTGTCCTCCCTAAGACCACTAATTTACATGCCTATTTGTTCAACAGTTGAGCTGATTCCTGGATGGAAGATCTTTGTAGATATTGATGCGTGCTTATCATAGAATCATAGGGTTGGAAGGGACCTCATGAGGTCATCTAGTCCAACCCTCTGCCAAAATAGCAGGACCACTCTCACTAAATTATCCCAGCCAGGGTTTTGTCTAACCGAGCCTTAAGTATCTCCAAACACAGATATTCCACCACCTCCACTCTCCTAATAAGAAAGTTTTTCCTAATATCCAACCTTGACCTCCCCAGCTGCAATTTGAAACCATTGCTCCTTGTTCTGTCCTCTGTTACTACAGAGAACAGCCGAGATCTGTTCTCCTTGGAGCATCCCTTCAAGTAGCTGAAGGTTGCTATCAAATCCCCCCTCAGATGCTACCTTTGACCCACACCTTGCTGCTATCCAGTATACAAGAAGTCTCCAGGGCACGGAGTAAGAGGGGGGTGGACAGCCAAGGTGCAGAGGCCTATAAATGGAGGCTGCCTGATTAAATATCGTGGGCCCAGTTGTCTGCTTGCATGCTGTTTCTATGTCTTACTAAACTTTCTCTCACTTATACCAGTAGAGATCTTAGTCCTCTGTCTTTAAAAACACTACTGACTTACCTTACAAATGTAACTTATATCCACTCACTGCTGCACTTTGTCTCCCACCATTGGATGGCCTACCACTTATAACACCTCTGCGTTGGTCATCAAACCTGGAACTTTCTTAATTTTAAAGTGTGAGCCTCCACTGCCCACATGAAAAGATTCAACCCTGTTAGCCTAGGCTGTAAAGCCTCCTCAGTCTCTACATGCATCCCACCCATCACTACAGGACAACAAGAGCTTGATGTTGAATGGGGGTGGACTAAACTAACACCACCATGTCATTTTACAGCAGTAATCAAGATCATTTCTCCACCTACGTCCCTCCAAGAAAAAATAAAATCCATTGTATTGGTAGACATGCTATGGTCCAGAAGTGGCTAGCCATGCTAGGTGTCACCATGTTTGGTGTCCAACCTGTGACATCTGAAACAAACCTGATTTTTCCAAAAGTGCAAAGCATTGTCTCAGCAAAGGAGATCTCTTTCACATATCTCTACTAGTCAGGCACCTAAAATTACTAGCTAGTTTTGAAAATCTTAGAGTCCATCTGACCTCAGCCAAGACCTGAGGACAGCAATGCACTTCTTGAAATCATGACACCTACCCTCCCAAGAAAACTGCTTCAACATTGCCACAGAGCCTGCTGTAGCATTAGTCATCAGCAGAAATCGCTGTTCATCAATATTAAAAAAAGAGAAAAATAGGCTTGTCTGAGCCAGTTTGAAGATCCTCTGCCTGGCAGCAATTAGGGAGAGCTAGGTTTTTTTGTATATAAGTGCTACCTGGAGTTTAATAAATACTCACATACATTATTAATCTGGCATATTAACCAGAACTCATGTAATAAAAGAACTCGAGCCTTGCAAGTTATCTCAAGGGCTTGCGAAATCCTTATAAGTCACTAATTAAGGGTGCACAGAACAATAGTGCAGTAAATTTTACAGCCAGGTTTCATCTTCTTTTTGGAAAGAGTGGACTGCAAATTTATGCCACATAAAATGGAACCTAATGAATTCCAAGTACAGGGCGCATTTAACAAGTGGGAACAATAACGTTAGCAGCGCTTCGAGGTAATAGACGATTTAAATTCCTATTTATAAAAGCCAGAATAATATACAATAACCTGACTAATGACACATTTGTTTCCGTTATTATTCAGATTGCTCATATACATCACAAACTATGATGCAGAGAGTGAGACACAAATTCTTAGGCGCCACCAATTGCTGGCAAACAATGGAGCTGATGGATCAAAAAAGGAGACAAACGTATGTTATGTATTTCCCAAGCCATGGGGTGATGTACTGCAAAACAACTAGCCCATTTGCAGGTCCATCCCTTCTATCTGTAAGTTAGATGGGGCTGGGAGGTGATTTCTGTTGCACGAATCTGCAGGGCTAGCCTAAAGTGAACGCATCTATGGTGATTTCCACCATAAGTCTGTCCCTTAATTATTACAGACCTTAACGCACTCACATGGTGCCTCCGGCACCAACAACTGTCCGGCAATTAATTCATCTATCAAAATATTAGACTTGTACGTTTTTTCATATGCCTGGATGTTGCTATATTAACACTGGCATATCACGACATTAATGAGTCCTCTCCCATGCATGTAAAAGTGATATGAAGCACCTTTCGCACTTTCCTGTACCGCCAGGGAGACGTGGTCCATGGCCCTTGCCCCCAGGAGTCTACAGTACTGTCCAAACACAGGCAAAACTTTTCAGAGCCATATGAAAACCAGAAGGAAGTTCAGTGCTAAGCAGCGAGGACACCTCTTGAGAAGCAAGCATTATCAGGCACGACAGTAGATGGGGGATATGAAGGGGAAGAGGGAAGTCACTTAATGACTGAGAAGAAAGAAAGTACCAAGCATGAAAACAAAACTGCCTTAAGTGATGCAAGTCAAGGCCATTCCTTTTCGCTGCACCACCCCTGTACAAGCACCAGAAGTGGCAGGCTCTGAGGAACTTCTGTAACAATACCACCCCTTTGGCTCGGCAATTAGCCAGAATTCAGGACCTCCAAAGGTTGTTGCTATTGGCAATAAGGAGTCAAGTGCATTGTCAGTGCCATTTTGTTTATTCATAGTAAAGGACACTAGATCTCCTTCTCTGAACATAGGAGAAATAAATAGCATGAGGTGTTTTTCTTGCTCAGAGTTTCCCTGTCTGCCATTCAGGTGACTTCTTTGTACTTGTAAGGGGGCGGCAACCACGTCTCATGAGCACCCCCTTCTAGTTAGTTTCGAAGGGGCAGCCGTGTTAGTCTAGTAAAGCAAAAATGCAAGGAGTCTTGTGGCCCTTAAAGACTAACAGATTTATTTATCTCATGAGCTTTTGTGGGATATTCTCCCATGAAAGCCCCTTCTATTAAGTGTATCTGCAGCCTTTCATTTTCTGGTGACCCATATCAAGCAGTTTGCAGGGACTCAGCCCCCTGGCAGAGTCATACATACTGTGTGTATGTGAAATGGCACAACCCCTCCTGGGTACACGGTCCACTAGGGGCTTATCTCCATGCTCTTCTGTTGGTGTCTAGCCCTCTCCATGCTCATTCTTCAAATAGTCCCAGCTCTGGTATGGGATCCATCAATCCCCAGGGGTTCCTGCCTGGAAACACTATTTTTCTGCAGTTCTCTCTGGGCTCCATCCTTTCTCAGTCCCAGCAGCCAGTCAGAAGCTCTTTCATTGCTCCCCTAGCCACTTCTGGCAACTGTCTGAGGCTCAGTCCTAGCAGCCAGCCAGGAACCCCTCTTTGCTTCCTCCCTAGCCTCTGTCAGCACTGACCTGCCTTAGTCCTGCTGTCCTTGTAGCCAGGCAGGAACACAGTCCCCTCTTCTCCTACTGCAAGCGACTACTAACTGCTGCAGACTAGACTCTGCGTAGGGTTACCAGATGTCAGGCAAAAGGAGGACATGTCCTCCTTTTTACCTTCATGTTCTCCATCTGGCAGGCATTTTAAAAACACATGATTTTGTCTGGCTGTTTACTTACAGGGGTTAAAGTATGCTGGAACACCCTATTTTTAGGGGGAAACATTCCAGGGCCCCCTAAAAACAGAAGAATATTACCTCAATACTACATTTTCTCCATGTGTCCTCCAAAGTCCTCCTTTCCGTGCTTTGGTATCTGGTAACCCTAAGTCTGCATGCCTCAGCTCCTTCTATATAGCCCTGCCTGGGTGCTCCCTGCAGCCTCGCGCATTGACTGCTTCCCCACAACCACTCTAGGCTGCTGGAAGGAATTCACTTTTGCTCCTTTCTGGGACTGGACGTGGCAGTAGGGTGAGGCCTCCAGCAGAGGATCTCTGGGCTCAGTCCACCCAGTCAGGGTGCTACTGTTATAGATGACAAGATGGGGCTTCATCCCAGTGAAATCAAGGGGAGTTTTACGAGAAGCAAGAACTCATCATTAACAAGGGCAAAATCTCACTCACCAAACTAACAGTAACTATGGAGACATTCTAGTCAGTGTCAGGAATCACTTAGCATCACCATTGTTATGGTAAAACATTTATTTTAAGTACATTTGTTTTCTTTCTGAAGTTCGAATGGAAAAACTGACTCAAATGAGAGGAGTGCATATTTGCATATGCAAAGAACTGGGATGCAGCAGGCAAAGTACAGATGTCTGTAGCAGCAGATTTATTAGAAGACATGGTCTGACATCACTGTAATTAACTATCATTTTATCATTAATAAAAAAAGGAAAACAGGAAAATTAAACTGGAAAAAATGTAAATAAAATTTACAGGTGGCTCAAACAAGAGCATTAGCTCCAACTCTCCTTCCTTCCTAGGCAGGGGCCTGAGGAAATGAAAGGGGAGTGCTTTTAGAGTGGTCACAAATGCCTGCTATAAATCAGGGTGCCATCCACATAAAGAGAACTAATTTACCTTAATTGCTGCTCTCCACAATAGCCCTCTCACAAGCATCCACCTCACAGTACCTTATGCCACTTATTAAAGCTTTTGAAAACATTTTTCATAGAGACTTTGAGGTGGGGTGGAAAAAACTCTCCTAAAAAAGGAGGAATCTGAAAGTTATGAACTCAGAATCAGCCCTCTGTCTATGCTAGGAACAGTCATCTCAGCTGAGGAGGGCAATTCACTTTGAAAACTATTTTCCGAAAGAACAGAACCCACTGGTAGCACACCATGCTGTGTTCTGGTCTCCTCTCCTCCTCAATTTTGCTGAACCTGCATGACTGCAGCAGCTGAGAGAAAGCTTTGCTGTGCACAGAGGGGACAGGTCTCACACTCATATAGCACATTTTACACCAAGTTGCTCCTCTGTGTCCTTCGCAAATGAAATAAAATATCTGATGAACAGCTTGAGGTCACAGCAAGTAAACAGCTTTGAACTTTGATTTCCAAACAGGGAGTGACTCATTGCTATCAGTGGCGGGATAAGAATTCCAAAGATAACTATGCAGAAGAATACCTAGAGGATGGAGGAATGCAAAAACCTGGTGCTGAAAACAGATGCTGGTTGAAGATCTCAAAGATCATTGCAGTCTAGGGAACAAGCAAATCAATAATACAGGAAAAGCCCAGGCCCTTGAGTACTTTAAAAGTCAATAAAAAGATTTAAAACCAGTGTGAAACTTGACAGGAAGCCAATGCAGGGGCGGGCACCCAGGAATGATGGTGCGGCAGTTGTTCAGAATTGGTAAATAGCTGCATCTTTTTGAATGAGGTGAATCCTATAAGCCAATTTTACTGAGTAATCCAACTAACAGAGGATGGTTGTGTAATCCTGCAAAGATTAGAGCATGGATCAACAACTCTGCATCTCTGGGAGAATGTAAGGGATGTTGTATGGTAACTACAATCAAGACCTGCATTCATGAAACTACAGTCCCCCTTTTAACTAGAAGAGGTGCATTCAGGCACAGAACTATAAGCCCATTTATATTACTTTCAGGAGGAAGAAAAATAGATAGATCACCTGATCCATAACAGCTGCCAGGAGCAGTGACAAAACAGAGGTTGAAGTGAAAGCATGAGAAGAGAGGGTGACACGGAACAGAGCAAATCTGGTACATTATAACTTAATGTTTGCCATGAGAACAGAAGAATTAACAGACCTTGGCAAATAAATAAGCATTTTTAGCCCAAAGTGGAGCCTTAGAAGGCTTCGTAGAGGTTGATGATAGGTAGAGAAGGGAAGGAAACAATCTGTATGTTATCAATAACTGGGAAGAGAAAACAAACTGTGCTATAATTATACTGGATGGTCCAGCAAGATGAACAGTACATCATGGTAGAAGGGAGTCAAGACTCGGGGGTCTATTTCCAGTTTTTTACTTTACATATTATGAATCACACACTGGTGCCCTTATTCATAATTCATGATCCTTATCCAAACCCTCTATTTGGCACTGGTAAGGCCACAGCTGGAGTATTATGTCCCATTTGGGGCTCCCCACTACATGTAGGCTGCACACAAGTTGGAGAGAGTCCAGAGAAGGACGACAAAAAAAGATTAGGCAGCTGGAGCACATGACTCCCAAGAAGAGGTTGAAGGTACTAGGCTTATTTAGTCTGCAGAAGAGGTGGATGAGGGACGATTTGATAGCAGTCTTCAACTACCTGAAGAAAGGTTCCAGGGAGGATGGAGCTAGGCTGTTCTCAGTGGTGGAAAATGACAGAACAAAGAGCAACAGTCTCAAGTTGCAGAGGGTGAGGTCTTGGTTGGATATCAGGAAAAGCTTTTTCTCTAGGAAGATGGTGAAGCACTGGAATGGTTACTTAGGGAAGTGGTGGAATCTCCATCCTTAGAGATTTTTAAGACCCAGGTTTTCAAAGCCCTAGCTTGGATGATTTAGTTGGAGTTGGTCCTGCTTTCAGCAGGGGGTGGGACTAGATGACCTCCTGAGGTCCCTTCCAATCTTAATCTTCTAAGATTCTATGATAATGAGTATAACCCCTCTCTATGAATGATCCCATTGGTTTCAGTGGCAGCCTTATGTAATGGGATGAGAAAGAGACATTCCCCACCACCCCATGAACTTCCAGGGGACCCAAACTGGTGCTTGATAGCCCTAAATATGTGCACAAAGGTACCCAGTGGAACAGCACTAGCTGTGGGTAGGTGCCTTCTTCCTTTATATAAATGATAAATTACAGTGAAATACTGACACAGGTAGTCAGTAAAAGTAAACTTGTACTTTTGTAAACTCTTATAATCCAAGATATTGCAGGGGATCTAACTAGCCTCAGTACTCCTGAAAGGTTATTTGTCATTCAGTAACAGAGCCCTCAAAATAACCACTTACATTTCACTCTCCACACTGAGGATTACTTTCTGTGTAAGATAATATTTGATACGAGTCAAGGCTTCAGATTCTGACCTTATGTGATTATGGGTAAGTTGCATGAACTATGTATTGTGCTTTACAGATTAAGTTCTGGACGTATGGGTAATTTATTGGAAGCCGTTCTTGCATAATATTTTCAATGACTACAGCCTAAAAGGAGAGCAAAGTTAGATAGTGCCTTAGACAAGTGAATGGTGTTTTGTTTTTTTTTTTTTTTTTTTTTTTTAACAACTAAAGATTAATCAATTGTATGTTGAGAACAGTTGGAACAGAACGAGGAGTCAAAGACAGTTGCAGGAATAACTGATGTCACATAATCATCACCATTCTTGTATAAGAAGGCAGGTCAGGAGGTTGAAAGAACAGCTGGTCAGAGTGGACTTGACAAATTATTGTAATCAAATCAGATAAGGAAAAAAGAAAATGCTGTCTACAATTATATGAAAGAGATAGACTGTCCACGCTTTAACAACTGGAGGAATGGCTGTGGAACTCCAAATAGAAACCATTTTCTCCTGAAAATAATGACTAAATTGGTCAGATTTAGCCACTGAAGAGTTCTTATTATGAACAGATGGAAGTTTGGGATTTAACTAACTCAGTTCTATGTCTATTTGTGAAATTACTGATAATGATCTTGAATCTGTGCAGGTGAGATTTGAAAAAGAAGTCCTGGTGCTAGACTGGCTCTGCATTATAGTAAGGGGCTGGCACAACACACAATGAAACCCAGCTTTCCTACCTGCTATGATGTTTATCTAGCAATCTAGCAACTCTTAATTCTGATGTGTCTCTCAGTTATCTAGGCTGGCTCTCAGGTCTGAGTGGCAGAGGGCTTTCCTTAGGCCTGACATATTTGTTACCCAAGTCACTGCCGTCATCGTTCCTATCTATGTGATGTTGAGCAAAGTGTCATATACAAACTGGTAAGACACTGGTCAATGCCATTATTGTACAGTGTATGTATGGGTGGTGTATGAAGAATTACAGAAGTGTGGTGAAAATGTGGTCCTTAAATTAATTTGACTGATGTCATCCTTAGCTCAGTCAATCCAAGACAAAGGAACATTGTTTTACAGGCACGACTCTGGCTCCAGGGTAAATCAGAAGGTGTGACCTAAGCGAGCGAAAAGCACATTTGCAGGAGAGGCAAACAAAACCATCAGGTGAGCAAGTGGATGAAGACGACCACTTAATAATCTCAACAGGGGTTGGATGGAGACAGCCTACCTAGCAAACCTTCCTGCGTCTTAAACAGAGTCAGCAAAGATACATGCTGAATCAAAAGCTCATTTTGTGATTCATCACTGAGGGGCTGATAGGGTACAGCAAACCTCTGAGCCAATGACAGTTAGGTCCCCTAATCTGGAGGGCTGGGGATGCTGGTACGTTGATGTAAGAAAGAAAACTGCTTAGGCCAAGAGAGTAATTCACTAAAATTAAGTCCTAGTCACTAGAAAGTGTGTTCTGCTAGTTTAATTGGGAACCTTTCTGATCTCTTTCACTCTTACTTGAGATCACCTCTGTTTTCTCTTAAGGGGAAACTCATTTTTGTTTTATCACAAAATCACCTCAGTGCTGTGTTTTAAACTGAAGTGTGAGTCTTCAGCCAAATTAACAGACTGTCGTGTGCACTGTCTCTTTAGCGGAAGCAAACTTGGCAACATCCGTGAGGGTCCAGTGAGAGGGTCTGGATGTGGCAGGGCAGATGGTTATAGGCAGAGTCAAGACCAGAAGGGCTGTTAGTGTCACCCTGTAAGGAGTAAAGAGGACGTCAGGATGAGGTCATTGCACTGAGAACAGGTATCAGGGCTCTGAGCCAAAGCAGCACCAGATAGAGGCACCTGGGATCACAGGGCAGGTGGTGACATGGCCCCTTACTCATCTAGGTGAAACCCCGAAGTGTTACAGTCCCTGAGGTGGGCTGGGAGGAACAGCAGAGAGGGGCCAGGGTTCCTGAGGGGTGCTTCATTATGGTTAGAATATACCAATATGTCCCCTGAACCAGGCAAAAATCACATTCTAAATCCTTGGTACTGATGGCGATGACGCACGCCAAGGTAAGAGGTGTCCAAATGAAACCACGAGCAGTTATTTAAGATCAGGTGTACAGACAGCAGATGAAAACATCAGGAGCAGGACAGAATGGTTTCATTTATGGCCAGCAGAACAAACTTCAGTGGTACTTGAACGGTTTAATAGCAGGAACAGTCTAACTCAGTTTGGCAGCGAAAGCCACAGCAATGTGTTAGAGGAGACAAAGGATCACGCATGGCTCTCTGGAGGGGATAAAAATGAGGCAGGTGTTTTACATCAACAACTGTACAGGCGTTTACATTACTCTGGCATGATGAAATGGTTGGAGATCAATACAATGAAAGTCAGTAAAGATAAGTACTCCACTTAGGACTGAACAACCCATTGCACACATGCAAAATGGGCAATGACTGCATAGGATGGAGTACTGCAGAAAGGGAGCTGGGTGTAGTAGTGGATCACAAGCTAAATAAGAGTCAGCTGTGTAATACTGTTGCAAAAAAAGTAAATGCCATCCTGGGGTGTATAAAGAGGATTATTCTGAGTAAGACACGAGAAATGATTCTTCCACTCTACTCTGCACTGATTAGGCCTCAACTTGAGTACTGTGCCCAGTTTTGGGTGCCTCATTTTAAAAAGGATGTGGAAAAATTGGAGAAAGTCCAGAGAAGGGCAACAAAAATGATTAGAGGTCTGGAACATTTAACCTATCAGAAAAGATTGAAAAAGCTGGGTTTGTTTAGTCTAGAAGAAAGGAGACTGAAAGGACGTAAGTTTTCAAATACCTAAAAGACTGTTATGAGGAAGGAGGAGAAAAATTATTCTTCTTAATCACAGACAATAGGACAAGAAGCAATGGGCTTAAATTACAGCAATGGAGGTTCAGCGTAGACATTAGGAAAAAATTCCTAACTGTCAGGGTGATTAAACAGTGGAATAAGTTGCCTTGGCAGGTTGCAGAATCTCCCACATTGGATGTTTTTAAGAGCACTTTAGACAAATACCTGTCAGGGAGGGTTTAATAGGGGTACTTGGTCCTGGCATGAGTGCAGGGAACTGGACTCGATGACCTGTCATGGTCCCTTCCAGTTTCTGTGTTTCTATGAGTCTATGATCCCAGGCCCCAAGCACTCTCCTTGCCATTCCTTTGCCTTCTGCTCTACTAAGCAATTCCATTAAGTGACGTCAGTGCTATTTGGCTGGCGCATCTTACTTAAGCTAATAGTACAAGTTGTTTCCTTGCAGAAGCAGAATTTTAAAATGTCAGGATTAGGTAACATCAAAAACCAAGTTTCTATTGTCTGTAAAACTCAAGAAAAAAATAAAAGTCCAAAGCCATGTCGACATTTATGGTGACAAGCAAGCACAGATGCTACAAGTATGGCTACACACCACAGTGAAAGGCAGCCTAGGTCACTGTGGTGTGTGGCTACACATGGCAGAAGGGAAAGGCTCCAGCAGTGTGGAAAAGTTATGGAAGTGGAGTGAAACAGCAAGCTGCTGCCAGAGCTTAACTCTGCTATCTTCCTGCTGCTAGAGCTTTCCCCTCTATAAAACAGCAGGATAGTGGTGGGGATGTGGGTGTGTAAGGAGCCAAGTAAGGAACAGACCCAAGAAGTTCAGCCATGTAGAGGGCACTCTACTCTACTCTACTGGACTAAGCTGTACCTCACCCACTGCTCTTTATTTCTGTGCTAGTTGGGTGAGCAGCATCTGCACCCTCCACCTCACCATATATGTTGCCATAGTGGTGTACATTCAAACAAAGGAGGAAAGAAGGCACAAGTTTACCTTAGCTTATACAAAGTGGAAACATTGGGATGGCCAGAATGGATCAAACCATCTAGTCCATTGTCCTATCACTGAAAGTAGCCAGTAACAAAAAAACTTCAGAGAAAGATGAAAAACCCTGCAGTTGGAAGTTAACATGAACACAGAGAAAATTTCTTCCTCACTCCCAACAGTTAGCGGTTGACTCGGATATTGAATCATAAAAGTTTAGAACATCTCCAGCACTCTCAGGTAGAAGAGTCAAGATCCAAAGGGGCAGCCGTGTTAGTCTAGCTCAGCAAAACAAACAAGGAGTCCTGTGGCACTTTTGAAGACTAACAGATTTATTTATCTCATGAGCTTTCATGGGAGAAAATCCCACTTTGCCAGACACTTCAAAGTTTTTCTCCCATGAAAGCTCATGCAGTAAATAAACCTGTTAGTTCTTAAAAGTGCCACAGGACAGGACTCCTCCTCAGTTTGGGTAGAAAAGCACAGAACATCCCCATCGCTCTCAGATAGAAGAGTTTAGATTAGAACATCCCCGTCACTTAAGTTTTACGCGTCCAATACAATAATACTATCCTAGTGATGCTCTCATATTTTGGCATTAGATGATGGCCTTTGCATGCTCACATCTCTCTGTTAGTAAAGTCTTAAGGCCAGCCTTTTACAGAGGAGTTGACTAATTCAGCAGAATTCAGGAAGTCAATTATAGCGGGTGTTGGTGGTGTGACCTAGTGGTTGGAGCAGCTGTCTGGCTTAATGGTTAGAACAGACCCAGAGGATTGGTCAGAAGACAAGTCAATGGGTAGTTCTTAGCTAAATTTAAGAAAAGGCTGGTGTGGTTTGCACTATGTCTGGGGCATGATGACTGTGCTCAGAGAAAGGTGAGTTTTTCTTTCTTTTTCTCTCTCTTTTTACTGACTCCACTTACATGCACTGTGCTCCATGCTAGAATCCCAAGAGACTCAGTTTCCCCTGAACTTCCACCACTAGTGAGTCACAGCCTTGCAGTGGAATTACTCAGCTCTAGACCTTTGTACCAGTAAGAAATGCTCGTGTGAAGCAAATTTGCTGGTTCAAAGGCTGGACAAACTATTAACCTTTGCCTAATCCTTCAGCAAACCACAACCCTGTGAGGTCCAGCACAGCTTGATGCCCTCTATCTCAATTTTATACCCCCTCCATACTTCCTGAACTTGACAGATAGAAACTATACTGATGGGTATGAATAAAGAACCTGGCTGGAGGGACAGTTGCTAACTAGTACGGGAATCCTGGCAGGTTGATATTTCCAACATAGCTGAAGCCAAGAAATACTGGAAACCCTGTAAGATTTATTTTCATGGAATTTCCACTTCATTTTTGGACCTTACTTTATTGTTCTACAGCAGCCTAACATTTTGAGAATGAAGAACGGGGCAGTTGGTCTGCAGGAATTTCTTGATGGTCACTGATTTGCTGTTGTTGGCAGCGGTGTTACTCACCAAAGAGCCAGACAGCATAAACTAAATTCTGTGGGGACCAATGCTACAGTGCCGGACAACATTAGAAAGCTACACGGGAGCCCAGCTAGCGCTGTACAAATAATCGTGGCTCTCTACTTGGGACTTTGTGTGTGTGATGGAGAGTGCTCATAGACTCCCATCTCTTCCCAGCATGCACCCGGGTACCTCACTGCTCTAGACCTGCTTGGAGCAATACAGCGGTAACAATGCCAGAAACCATAGGGAGTCTGTCTACAGCAATGCTCACACCATTGCTGCTGTGCATTTGGGAAGCTAATGCTGTGGTGGGAAATTTTCGGGAAGACCCATCACTGTGGATGTAACCTACTGGTCACTGTCTGTTATTATGCTGCCTTCTGTGCCTGGCCCCTGGGGCCGGATTAACGCCAGGGCTACAGGGGCTCAAGCCCTAGACCCCAGCCAAAAGGGCGGCCACAGGCTCCAGCCCCTAAAACTCCCGTCTGATCCACTCCCTACCCCGCACTGCCCCACTCAGTGCTGGTGAGGCTTCGGGAGGGCACTGGAAAAGCCCCTGCCCTGCTGGCACTAGGGGGTGAGTGGGGCTGCCCTGGGCCAGAGGCCGGACTTTGCACTGGTGCAAGCCAAGGGTGGGTTGGGCCAGCACATGCTTGCTCCACTCCAGGGATGGAGCTGGATGGCATAAGGTACCACCTCCAGCACGGCCTTCCATGGCCCATGGCCCTTGAGGGCCACACCAAAGCCAGACTGTGCGCCAGCCAGCTCCACGACCCCGGGGGCAGACCAGTCGGACTGGGACTGGGGCTGGGGCTGGCAGAGAGAGTGGTCTCTGCCCCCAGACCCACCCACCCCCAACACCAGCCCACTTGCACGCCACCATGGTGTTGAGCTGGGCCCCAGGCTTTGGACCTGGAGGCCCACCAGTGGGGGGGAGGCAGTCTGGAGCCCCAAGACCCCTTAATCCAGCCCTGCCCATCACAGAGAATGAAGAGTTTTTACAGTTCTCAGGTAAAGCACCAGGCTTTTTGATGCAAGTTGCTGAGACTCACAAAGGCCCCCACTTTAATCCCTCATGCTGGCTAAAGATGGTAACCCTCTAATAGGCTTCTCTAGCATCCCCAATTCTTCCTAAGGCCTCCAGGTGCCACACAGCTGCAGCATAGATGTTATTCAATTCCCAGTGGGACAGGAGAGAGTCCACAAGACAATCTCTTTCTCAGGATCTGGGGCATGCTATGGAAAAGTTTCATCTGGAAGTAGATGTATTATTATAATTATTTTATTTAAATCTTTAACCCTCCAGAGCTGGACACATTTCTTGTATGTGGGGAGCTGTCTTTCCTATATCACTCAGCCCCACAGATCCAGATTTTTAAGAGAGCTAACCTCCCATTTAGGCATCCAAATCAGTGGCTGGATTTTTCAAGAGCACTTTGGCATGCTGTGTGCACTGCAGTTTTGAAAATCTGACTGTGTGTGTGGGTCCTGAACCCTTGAAAATCAAGTTACATCTACCTGGTCTGACTCAAGAATCAGAGAAGCAGAACCAGAGTTTAGTGGCTGCTGTGTTTTCAATTTCTTTGTCATCTTTTTCAAAGGATTGTTATTTTAACAAATAAATGATATTCGCAGTTAATACTAAAGCCTTTGCAGGAAACGCTGAAGGTCTTACTGATTCACTCGATATAAGTCTTTTTGTGAATACTTCACAAGGATAAGTGCAAGAGAGGTTCATGGAAACTGCCTACATTTGTGAAATACAACAAAAAGGCATCTCTTAAAGCCTCATGTGTTAACACTTGTATTTTGAAAGGGTCTTTGTTTGGCACTGGAGAAAATGACCTGCAGAAACTCATTCTAACGATGAAAGCTATGGATTAAAGGCTAGTGCAAAGAACCCCATCACCAGCTGTAAGATGACATAAAGGTTCTGTAAAAGGACCACAACCCCTAATATAACGTTTCATGATTCAGACCCTAGCTGAATAGCAATGGGAAATACATTCTGCAATAGAACAAGGCCTTAAGGGTGATGACAAATCACAGTCTGAAAGACGTAGCTAGGAAGGTCACAGAAGATGCATTGTTTAAATATTGTCATGTATACTTATGGGTTTATTTTTGTCTCTATGCACAAAAAGAGCAGAGATCCAAGTTTGCCTGATATAGCCACATTCACCCATTTTGAATTCAGACATTAGGGTTTTCACTTGTTACATAGTTTTCACTTTTGGATATTCCTGTTGTAATGCAAAGATCATCCTGCTAGGTGACCAGCACAGAAGTGCTGCCGTGCATCAGCTACTGTTCATCTTTTCAGCAGAGAAGAGACCTCCCTAAGCTTCAGGCAGAGACAAGCAGCGTAAGTTTGAACTAATTGACCTTTGTGGTCAACAGAAGAACCTGAACTCAAATTCAGTGTTCAGCTCTTAACCCAGTCTCAGTTCCTAGTGATCAGTAACACAACATGCTATGGGTCCTACATTTCACCACCCACCAAAATGTGTGACAAATGTCACCTAGTATGAGCAATTTCCATGCATAAGAAGGTAGCTGGCCAAAACCCAAACCGTCTTAGCCTTCTAATTCATGAGTTGAAAAATGCCCTTTCTGTCACTTTACCCCAGACTGAGGTGGGAAGGTGCATCTTTTGCTGTGGAATATCTTACAGTAAATGGAAGAAAACTAGTTCTAGCCAGGTAGCTGAGGTAGTCTAGTTCAGCAAAACAAACAAGGAATCTGTGGCGCTTTTAAAGACTAAGCAATTTATAAAGCTTATATGATAAATGTATTAGCCTTTAAAAGTGCCACAGGACTCCTTGTCTGTTTTGAAAGAAACTAGCTACTAACTTCATTTTGTTATACTCTCTGCCTGTCTCAGAGTTTCCATGGCCACCTGTCCTAGAAGATTTCATTTGTTTTCTAGATCACTCTCACCAGTAGTACTATCTTAACCTTTTACTCACTTCTCTTTCTTTCAGCTAGAAAGCAGTTTCTGATGCTGCTTAGACTCCTGTGTTTGACCCTCGAACTCCACATAGGAATATGGTCACATCTTGGTTCCAACCATTGGGGCTCTAGAAACGCTTACAGACAGATGAATCCTAAGTTTGTTTAGGACTTCAGGCTGGGTAATGTCCCTGCTTTCCATAGAGGAGCTACAAGATTCACAAGGAGAGTTTCTTTAGTGGAAAGTAATACAGTTAAAAAACACTACTGCCTTCTTGGGTAGCATCCTTCACACACAGCAGCTCAAATACAGAGTGGTGAGAGATAAGAGAAATCATTCTTCATGAAGATCAGTTCAGTGATTCTCAACTGCAGGTGGGTACCGGACACAGCAGATCCCTTTTACGTTTCAGCTTTCTTGTTTGAAAGTAGAAAATAACTAACTTTGGATTCTGCGTTATCCACACTATGGCTATGTCTACACTAGAGGGCTCAGTGAAGTTGACTTAACAAGGTCAACTTAAAGTCAACTTAGAGAGCCCCCATCTGTTTAAGTCCACTGTATAAAGTTGACTTAAGCCAGGGGACCTGGGTTTAAAGTCGACTTCACTAAGTCAACTTCAAATGGATCCTGGGCTTAAGTCGACTTTATAAAGTTGACTTAAATGGCTCTCCTGCCTTAAGTTGTGTTTTTTAAGTTAACTTTAATGGCCACATTTTGTAAAGTCAACTTAATAAAGTCAACTTAACTCTAAGTCAACTTTAAAGATGAGAGCTATTAAGTTGACTTAAGCAACTGCTTAAGTCAGCTTAATGAACTCCAAATGTGGCCCTGGAGTTGCTTAAGTCAACTTAAGCCTCCGGTGTAGACATAGCCTATGACTCTGTACTGCATGTTTGCAAAGGAAGCCAGAAAGACAAAATGGATGAAATGATGCCTTTTATTGGACCAATTTCTGAGACAGGCTTTCTTCAGACCTGAAGAATTTGGTCCCATAACAGTGTTACCTCATTCATCTTGTATCCAAGACCACTGCAGCTATAACAACACTGCCCACAAAGCTTACATTTAGGAAGAAAGACAACTGAGGCACCGCCACATAGTGCAGAATCACAGTGCTGATTCTTTCAGAGACTTAACAGAGGATCAGATACATCTAGGCCACTGGTTCCCAACCTTTCTTCGGCTGCAGCACACCTTGATGCCTTTAATTATTTTGAGGCACACCACCTTATAGTTTCTGAATTAACTCAAATATTCATGAACCACAGCACACTGGTTGGGAAATGCTGCTATGGGGTTGGTTGGGAAAAGTGTGGGCAGCAGAGCAGGAGTGGCGAGAGAGGGAAGGGAAGGAATGGGCGGATGTGGTTATGTGGGGTGGCAGGGGAGAGCATGGGGAGCAGAGCAGGGCAAGGGTGACCATGTGGGGCAGGGGTGAGTGTGGGGAGCAGGGCCCAGGTGGCAAGACAGGAAAGGGGAAGGGAAGGCATGGGGTTTTCAACCAGAGTGCCGCAGCACATTGGTCTGCCGGGAGAAGTCTCCAAGTGTGCCGCCAAATTCTGCCAGGAGCTGGGGCCATTTAAATCTCCCGCCCTGCACAGCCCAGGCACGTGGGCTGCACAGGGCAGGAAATGTAAAATGCTGCAGCAGGCTGCCAGCTGCAGCAAGGGTGTGGGTGAAGGGTTGTGGGGAGGAGGTACAACGAGAACCGCTGGTATAGACAAACACATTGTTACCTTATGTGTGTTCCCATTACCTCACCCTCCAATTGCATTCACCTGTTGCCTCATCTTCTTGGATTGGGAGGACGAGCTGGCTTATGTATATGTATCATGATTAGCAGAACAAATTGAACCGCGGTTGGGGCCTCTAAGTACTACTGCCGTACAGATAAAGTGACTGAGGGAGCTAGAGATACAAAAGGAGAATGCCCCAAAGAAGGATGTACTCACGATGGTGAGAATGGCTTATCTAACCAGAGCAGACTGACAGGAGAATGAACACCTGTATACAAATGCAGTTGGTCACAAGTAGACCAGACCCTTTAAAAAAATAGTTGCACTCAAACATATCAGACAGCATCAATTTAGCAGAGCTATATATTCATTGCTTGCCACTGCTAGATATTATGGTTGCATCTGTTAGCACTTACGGTTCATCAAGTAAATACTAAGGAGAAATGCACTAATAATATAATCTGAAATGCACTCATTTGGCATAAATGAATTGTCTGGCTAAAGAGCTGCAACTGGTGTAACTGCGTCAGTGTGTGTGTGTGTGTAGGGGAGAAAGAGAGTGAGAGACCTGCACAGTTCTTGGGATTGCTCCATAGAGGACATGGAGATTCTGAATACAGCTGTGGGGCAGGGTAGGCACGGGGTAAATGCAGGAGTATGACCCAGCGTAACCCAGTCTTCGGTGTCTGTTATGCATCCTTCTCTAGTACCTGAACCAGAGAGCCTATGAATCTGCTATAGTTACCAGCTAAAGAAGTTACTCCTTTGATGCAAGTACTTGCAGCTCAGGCTTTAATCCCTTGTGCAGGCTAAATGGGTCTCATTCATTCTCTTGCATTTCAGCCGTGATAAGCACAGGCTTTGTGCAGCTTTATTCTGGCCACAGTGGAGAAGCCAACTAAATCCTGTGCTGGGAAGGCAAGGCTGTTTTGTTTGCCGGACCATGCACAGACTGAACAGGTGCAGTGGGGCTGCCTAGTTGGCAAAGAGAAAGGCAGGAGAACTAGAGCAGGAAGAAAAAATAAGCTGCAGAGGGCTGGTGTATCTTTCCCCCATGGAGCAAGGAGGGACTGAACTGTGACAATCCAATCCGTGCCCTGCGGCCCCTTGCAAAGTTGCAGTCCGACCGTGGGAGAACTAATTATCTGCGTACTTTGTTGTGTGACAGCTGATGGCTGCTGAAATGGACTCTAAGCAGTGAATGACGATGTCTAAATCTCCTTTCCAGTCCCACTAGGGAGAGTCTCTGAGAACTCCCTCTTCATGAGCTTTCACCTTAGGAATTCATCCAGTACCAGAAATGCAAAGATGATTTTGTTTTTTAAGTAAACAAATATCCCTTCTCTGCACACTAAGGATATTTCCAGTGTATACCTTGTGTCCTTGCTATTATTTTACCTCTTTAGCATTCTCAAAATGCTGTTAAACAACAAATCGCTTCATCTTCCCCTGTCTGAAAAGCATGTCTCTTATACATAAAAACCAGTTAAGTCAAATTTTTAACTCGGCGCCTTTGTTCATATTGCTAAGCAGATCAAGTAGTAAGAAAAAAGAGAGAAAAATGTTGTTTTGTCTGCTAACATGATTGATAGACAAGTTTCAATTATTGTATTTTCCGCTGATTAGAAGTACTCCCCCCCCAATCCTGAAAGATATTTTTTTTGACTTGGTGATACTTCCATGGAAAAAACATACAAGGTTGCTCTCTGGTGGCAACTGACTGACTGTGTCAGGCAGAATGACTGTTTCAAGGTCTTTGTTTATTTTCAGGTTATTAATTATTATTGTTCGTCAATAAGTGATGGATGTGAAACTTTGCTTACTTGCCTTCAGCACAGCCAGAAAAGTAGCTTAGGCATCACGTCTAATCCAGTTTACATTTGTTATAAAGAAACAACCAAAATCTGAAGGCTGGTTTTAATGATTCCTTTACTGAGTTCAGCCAAACCTTATTAGAGGCAGACTGAAGGAAAGCTTTACCTTAAAATTTATTCAGTAATAATAAATATTTCTCTGGAAGTTTGGCTGTCCTGCTGAGCTCTGCAGACAGAGCAGGTTTATTATAGTGATCCTGTGGAAGCAGGGGCAAGAAAAGCAATTCTCTTACCTGAGCTGGAAAACCTCAGCAGACATTTGTGCTATCCCATTTTAGGAGTCTCATCAATTTTCATAAGCCCGATATATGGACATTTTCTGACGGATAACCACATTCCAAGGTGTCTGCTGCCCAGTCTCTGGGCACCCCTGAAATGTTATCTGGGGGCCCTGTACTTTGTTTCTCTGCGTGGTTCCTCACTGTAGTATTTCAGTCTCACAGCTCCTCCGTGAGGTAGGGAAGTGTTACTATCTTTGTTGTACAGCTGCAGAGCTGAGGCACGGAGAGATTAAGAGCACGTCCACACCGACAAGAAAAGATTCACACAGCCGTGAGCATCAGAACCTGGGCTTGTACTACCCGGCTAAAAATAGCTATGTGGGTGCCCCAGTTGAAACCTGGGAGCTGAAACCCAGCAAGAGAGTGGGTCACAAATCGTGGGATCCAGTCTGAGCCTCAGTGTGTTGACATGGGCTCGGAAATGGGCTGCTGTGTAGATGTGCTCCAAATGACTTATCGCACTCGTAGTCTATGACGGAACAAGAACTGAACCCGGCTCTCCTGGGTGTGAGGACAGTGTCTTTAGCCACAGATTTTCTGGCCCAGTCTAGATATAAAAATAAAATTTTACACTAAATTGCCTTTTATTGTATTGTGTACAGAGCCGTTTTCCTTAACTGCTTTCAAAAACAAACCTTTCAGTCTATTATAAAAGAGATTTCAAGTTACAATTGTCAAAACCCTTGGCCAGGCTCCATATAGCATGGAGCCATGAACTAGGGTGTAGCTGATTATTGTAAACTCTGACCCTTTGGAAGCAGGACCTATATTTCAAGGGCACGCAGCAGAGAGATTCTGCTTGTTTTGAGTCCCTGGCCTGTGAAATTTGGTGCATGGCCTCAACAGGTGGTTAGAAAATGTCTATGAGGGAAGCAGATGATAGAGGAGCTGATCTCAAAGTGAATTCCCTACCTCCCATGGGCCTCACTCCTTTTCCTTTACAAAGGAGTCACGCAAGCTGGTCAGGTACTGACTTTATTTTCACAACTTCCAACATCTTAAGTGAAGTTGAAGTATCCTGCAGTGTTCCATGTAGTATAACGGTATGTCCACGCAGGGCTTTTATTTCCAAAAAACAATGGTTGTTTTGAAATAAAAGTCCCTATGTCCACGGGACATTTTCTTGTTTCGAAAGGAGGGAGCGCCTTGTTTCAAAACAAGAGTCCTCCTTTCAAAACAGCTTAAACTACTTTGCTTTTGAAAGGAGGATTATTTCGAAACCAGTTGTTTCGAAATAACGCCGTTTGGACATGTTATTTCGAAACAAGGAAGGTCCCACCCAGCACCCTGGCCAGGGTGCTGAGTGGAGTGCAGGGGGTCGGAGGGTGCCCCTGCCGGCTTCCCCTCCGCTTCCCCTTGCTGGGAGCAGGGGGGAATGGGTGTCTCAGCCCCTTCGCCCCCCCTACCCCAGACAAGGGGAAGCGGGGGGAAGCCGGCTGGGGCACCCCCAGGGCTCTGCCACCCGCCTGAGCTGCGGGGGAGCTGCTGGCCCCGCAGCCGGGTCAGGGGGGCTGCAGCCCCCACAGGGTGGCTGCTCCAGGGGCGGCTCACCCCACCGCTGGGGCTGCCCCCAAGCCTGGGGGTGCCCCACCCCTGGGGTTCCCCAGCGCCCCCCAACCGCTCCTGCCACAGGCGGGGGGGCTTCCCCACCAACCCCCCCTGCTCCTGCTGCGGGCGGGGCTGGGGCCACCCTGCACCCGGGGTTCCCTGGCGCCCCCCCACCTGCTCCTGCTGCTGGAGCTGGGGGGGGTGCCAGGGAACCCCGGGCGCGGGGCCACCCCAGCCCCACCCATGGCAGGAGCAGCGGGGAATCCCGGGGCGGGGCAGCCCCAGCCCCTCCCCTCCCCTATCTCGAAATAGCATGTCCACTGTGTGGACATGCTATTTCGATTCCCACTTTTTCCTTATTTTAAAATAGCTCTTTGGTATTTCGAAATAAGGCTTTTTGAAATAAGGCATTATTTCGAAACAGCTTGTTTCGAAACACACTTGCGTGTGGACATAGCCTAAGTGTTTTAACTGAGCCTCTTATGGGCAGCTTACATCAGGCTTACACATGACCCCCCAAAAAGATTTATTTCTTCCTGCAACTTTTTTCCAGGGGTGGCCAAACTTATGGAGCTCAAGAGCCGCACAAGCTGAGTATTAAACCTTCAAGAGCCGCACTGAGGTGTATAGCCACTATATTTACCTACTCCAAAATTACTAAGTTTAAAGTTCATTGCACACTTTGCCATACAAAGAGGGCAAATATTGATCCGTCTAATGTCAGATTCTAATAATTACTTAAGGTTACCATGAAAACTAGGCCTAAACAGTAAATGATCTATTTTCTTCTTCATGTTTTCGTTTCTTATTATTCAATGTCATGTTTAGAAGGACTTGTAAAACATGATTTTATTTTAACAATGAGTAAACCACATTATGGCCTATGAGGAAATCTAAACATGCTGTGCTTTTCCTGGCCACCCCCAACCAGATTTAAAAGTCCTAGGCTAGGGCTGCTTTCCTCTCTCTGACCTGTGTATGAGCCGAGTTCTTCTGCAAGCCGCACTTTTTCATTCAAGAGCCACGTGTGGCTCCTGAGCTGCAGTTTGGCCATGCCTGTAAACAGTTCAGTGCTGATGGATTGCATTTGTACTATAACCTGTACTTTGATATCAAATCTACCTTACCTTTTGATTAAAAATGCTTAAAGCAAAAGGTTAAAGTAATGAAGCTCTACTAATGCATTTTTCAAAAGAGACAGTCAGATCAAACGTCCTTCCCCCAGATTTCATGTATAAGGCCAACAGAAGTGTTTCTGTGATATTTTTTATTCTACACACCAATGGTTTGTTTTTAAACAACGTGCCCTGAACTGAGTCAGGACACCTTGCTCTGCCAGTGACCTTGGCAAGTCATTTCACCCCTCCATGCCTCAATCTCCCCACTTGTAATGGAGAAAATAGGACTTTGTGAAGTACTTTGAGAGATGCAGAGAGATGAGGACAGCTACATGAAGGAGCTGGGCATTGTTAATGAGGCTCCAAATGGTCAGTGAAGTGCGTGTAATTGTGTGCCTAATTGGCATACAGGTTTAATGTGATGAGACATGAGGTCCTGTCTTCCCCTGAGTGTGGGATTTAAGCTCACACACAACATACTCCTGTAGCACAGCTGATGTCCAGGATGCTAGGAGCTCAGGGACTGAGGTAAACTTTAATTAAAATCCCCCTGTGGGATGGTGTGCTATGCTAGAACCATGTGTTAATAGCCTGCTGTGTGAGACTGTTAGGCCAGCTCCCTAACATTTTTTTTTTTTAATCACATCTGACAGAAAGCCACTGCCTGATTTGTTATGGAAGCACATTTTTGACTGGCCACCAATTCAAAGTTCAGAGATACCTTACCACCTTGTCTATACACTCGCATATGGTTTCCATTTTACAAGGGTTATTCGAAAACGTATGGTCCATCAGTCATTGGGAAAAAAATCGTAATTCCACTGTGCACTGCAGTTCCAAAAACAATGCATAAGCCTACAAGTTGTGCTCCACAATTTTTTTGCCATATTGACCACCAATATAGTTAGGATCCGCCTCTCTTAAACTCAAAGACGATTGGAGTTCGAAGGGACCTCAGGAGGTCATCTAGTCCAACCCCTGCTCAAAGCACAACCAACCCCAACTAAACCCGCCCCAGCCAGGGCTTTGTCAAGCCGGGCCATAAAAACCTCTAAGGGATGAGATTCGACCATCTCCTTAGGTAACCCATTCCAGGGCTTCACCACCCTCTGAGTGAAAAAGTGTTTTCTAATATCTGACCACAACCTTGCCCGTTGCAACTTCCAACCATTGCTCCGAGTTCTGTTATCTACTATCATTGAGAACAGTTTAGCTCCATCTTCCCTGGAGCCCTTTTTTAGGTAATTAAAAGCAACGGTTAAATCCCCCGTCGCTCTTCTCTTCTACTGAGGAATTCAGGATTTCATTTTGATTTCCTTGTTGAAGGGTCTTAAATGAACTAAATTGTTGTAGGAGAATTTCTTCACTAACTGGCCAAGCATTAGTGGTAGAAATTAGGTAGCCCCATTTTCTTGGGCCCTCCTCCTTTCATTTCCCTTTACTGTTTCTTGAACCAGGACTAAAGGGTTCTGCACTGGAGCCATTAGGAGTTGCCATAAGCTCAGGGTGAGCAGGAGCAGGCTTGCATTTAGTTTCTGCACTTCAGGGCACACCTCTTCAAGAAAGTTTTACCCAATATACTGGTGTAGTTATACTCATATAACTCCTCTGCGCACATTTATTAGGGTTTGTCTACACATAAAATCACTCTGAAAATCTCTTCCCACATAAATACTTTTATTCTGAAATAAGAGTGCCTTGTTCTGGGTTAGCTTAACCCACTTTCAAAGATGGAGTTGTTCAGAAATAACTATGGTGTTTTCAATTCATACCTCACCTTAATCTGAATTAACTTTCAAACATAGACAAGCTCCTAGATTTGTTATGAACATGTATCAAGGTAGCAAGTAAGATTAGCTCATTTATATCAGGGCTGTTTTTACAGCAGTGGAATGAGAATGACTGCTGCCTTCTGGTAAACTGGGCAGCCTAAAAGGTTTGTTGGGTCAGTTTAGTTCATAGAGGCATCTTGAAATTCAGATACACAAACCTCTGTGGGTTTTTTCCCCCATTGCATTGCAAAGTTAAATAAACATTTTTTTCAGACCTCACATCCTGATTACAGCTACAGGTACACATAGGCAGGCTGTAAGTACATGGGGCTGGATTTGGTCAAGATGCTATGGGAAATACCTTTCTACTCTTGAGGTCACCTCTATCCGAGAGTTTTTGCTAAATTTTCTCACTATTGGCCTGAAGAAAAGGCCCACTGGCAAGCGAGGGAGAAGGGGGGGCAATTGCTAAGGGGCCAAGAGATTTAAAAACTCCCAGGACGACAGGAGGATCCATCTCTCTTCTATGCACAGCAGTTCCCTTAAGGATCCCCCCACTCACTCCCACTTTCCCCTAAGTTGAGTTAATTTTTTGTGTGCCACGCAGGTTCCCAGGCAACTGAGGAGTAAGTATAACTGCTACTCGGCTTTTTGGGTTCATCATTAATTTCTGTGGGAAGTCCTAGGGATCTAGGAAGCGGAGTAGCTGATACCGTCTTCTCAGCTGCCTGTGGGAACTTGCATGGTACAGACTAAACCAGCAAAAACTTCGCTCAGGTCTCAGCCACCCTTTCTAGGGGGGTCACTGACAGTTCTGTCTCGGGTCCCAGAATTGTGGTTGGTTGCTGTTAAAATGTCTTTTTTGTTTGGTTGGCTTTTTTTGCTGCCTGCTTTTAAACTTAGGCCCTGTACAGCTTTATAATGGTATGGCTAAAATACCGCTGCCCTCTTAGTGCAGATGTGGTCACACCAATATAAATGGGCTAGTTTTAGACCAATATAACCACATTGTTCATAAAACCCACATCATGATGAACATGTGTGTACTGGTAAAATATCTGTGTATAGTGTAGGTTTTAGAAATAGCAGGAATGTCAACTCTGGCCTGCCCTGGTTTCCTGGAAGGCTTTTGAGGGTCTCAAAAGAACATACATATTTTTTTAGTTTAAGACCTTATCTGATAGTGGAGGGAGCTCAAACTTTAACAAACACTTGCTTCTTCCAAAACAATTAGTAATTAAAGTTAAATAGGTGTTAAAAAATTTAAAATGTTAGGCTGTATGACTACAGATAGCTACTCTTTCAATTGCTGGGACCTTGTGATATAAAAGTTTCAAGAGCTTTTAAATCACAATAAAGTGTTTATAAATAGAAAAGGCCTAAATTTCTCATCTCAGAACTTCTGAGTCAGAAGCAAGCAGGAGGGAAGATAAGAGTGCTACATGCCCAGAAAGTATCCTAGCTCAGAGCTTTATTTACTTTTCCCTTCACAAGTTGCCTTTAAGACTCATCGTGAACCTTACTCCCTTGCTAATGAGGAAAAGTAAATACACTTGGAGAGCTATAAAAGTGCTTAAAGAATTAGTGGAGAAGCCAAACAGCCTTTCAGAACATTGATTAGCAATGAAGTCTGCAGCCCTTTAATGATTCAACAATTTAAGGCCATTTCTATTTCCATGACCTATAAACAGTTATGGTGGCCCAAGATCACAAAAGGTAAGAACCATTCCACAGCCCTGGTACAGAATTTGCTCTTTTGAATACATACTTGAAAACAAAGTAAAAGCTTTCCTATATCCAACAGGCTTCCTCACTCGACTCAAGGTCATTACCCACTTCCTTGTCTTAGCGTATTTTCCTTGGATGCAAGATTTTCCCTAGCATGCCCAAAACCTGGGTCGCATTTTCTTGGTATGAACTCTCCACATTCGGTGTAAACCTCCACTTCAAGCCTGTTCTGCGTGGAACTGGGGATCTTAGCACATCACAATTTGAAATTCTGTTGCCAGGTAGAAATTTTATTATTGACTGATTAAGGAGTTTCTGCCCCACTGAACCAGAACTTTTTAAAAAATAATATTGCTGCCTTCTAACTGTTCAGCCAGTTAGGAAAAAAAAGAAAGATCATTGCTGGTTAGGCTGAAGCCAGGCCATACTCTATGCCACGCCCCCTGACAAGCCGCAAATAAGTAAAAAAAAATGCTTTGATCAGCTACAAGCCTTTATGGCATGGGGAAAGTGCTGCTAATGAGGTAGCATATAATAAAATGCAATACTGGAGTGGAGCAGTTGACACACTGCAAGTGAGCATCTTGAAAACAATCACCATCTTTATCAAAAAGGGAAGATACGCCACAATTATCTGACATGCCACACAAGCCATTTCTCTCTACAGCAGAGTACTGCCTCCCAAATAAAACGATTTTAACATTGCAAAGATTTTTTCAGTCTCTCATTCTAGAAGCAAAACATGGCCAGCTTCCCACCTCCCTGTTCCTAAAACATATGCATCTCCATCCTCAAACATTCAAAAGTCATGAACTGGGACACAGAAATCACAAGAGTGACATGAAAATCATGAGTTTTTGTAAATAAAATTAGTTTGGAGTTTGTCTTCTGGTTTCCCACCCTTTGTGTCCCCTCACTTCATGCTTTCAGCCTTTTCTCTGCATCACAAAGGCCAGACTACTCCTTTTTATGTTAAATGAAAACTGAAATTCTCCCATAATGACATGCCTTCAGGAAACATGGCTTTTGGACAAACAACAAAATATCATGGACCTCTGATAAAACAGCAAGAGTTGGCAATGCTGACATGGAGGCTTAAATATTCACCATCTAGTGCTTTCAGAGCAGAAATTGGTAAAGCACATGTTCCCTCCATATTTACTCTGTCTCTCTCTCTCTCCTCTCCAACCCCCAAAATAATTCTGATCCACCAAAATCTAGAAAGAAACAAATCTAGACTCTGCTGTCTATTGAGGCAGAGGCCAACACCATCACTACACAAATAAGCAAACATGTCACAGACAAACATATTAGGTGAGAAAGCACCTTACTGGTATATGTCACTTTTACAAATATGCATCTAGATCTTTAATTAATTAATTAATGGCCATCCCTTCTGCCAAAGAGGTGAGCTCCCAGTGTCTTTTGCTTCAGTGTTGTAACAGTGCAACATGGAAGAAGTAGAAAGAAACAACAGGGCTGGCTAGGCCTTGTTTTTTCTGTGCTGCAAGACTTTTAGAGATTTTGAAAACATTCCCGCCCTATGTCATGACAAAAATTTGAAATCTCAAAAAAAAAAAAAAAAAAAAAAACCCCTCATGAATCAACAAATCAACTGAAAAAGATTTCAATTCAGGTCTGTTGACATTTTGTTTCAGTGATTTTGAAGGGTTTCATTTCAATTTTAATTACTGTTTTAAAACCACTGGTTTAGATATAAACTAAGATAAGTTTGTAAATAAAATATTATTTGGAACTGAAAAAAGGAAAATGTTCATTTGGAAAAGGGTAAATTGGGATGTTTAGCCAATAAACACTGAGCCTGGAAATTTGCTGAAACCAAGCCTTTCCCACAAAACATTTAGGTTTGGATGAATGAACATAACTGAAACTATCCAAACTGGCTGTTATCAACAGCATAGAAGTTGGCAGCAAGGGGGCGTGGGGCACCCAAGGAGCCTTCATGCCCTGCGTGGGTACGGGGCATGAGGCACGAGAAGAAGAGGTGCAAGTGTAGGCTTGGCTCCCAGGTGCCTGACACCCCGATACACAACTGCCCTGGTCTAGGAGCCCTGATACGACTGTCCCCTCCCTGTCATTTTGTCACACCTGCATATATGTGTAGACAAAATTGGTGGCATGCCTGCTCCTTGCTAATCTGCTTGTCTTTTCCTCACCATTCAACTGGTGTTGGTGGTCAAAGCTGTGACTGATCCACTGAAATACCTTCTCTTCCCTGTATGGCCTTTAACCTTTCCTAATTGCTTCCACATTAAAGATCACAAGGTGAGCATCTGTCCTCAGCCCAAGAGCCCCTGTGATTGTCCCTGGGTTGCTGAGCTCAGCTGCGCTTTCCCTGCAGGAGAGAGTAAACTGAATACACTTTGACAGGCGTGAAGATCCCCTCAGTCCAGAACTGGAGAGTGATAGCCGGCAAATAAACCACAGATGAGGGAGATCGAGGTTTAAAAACCATCTACATGATTTAGGTGCACACGTCTCATTGAAAGTCAGTGTGGGGTGCACTCGACTGAGGGATGCTCTTTTGAAAATCCTTCCCTTAGACTGTACCTGTGGAGGGTGGCTCAGCAGGCACAAACGTCCACCCCGCCGTACTCACTCGGTGTGGGGTGCCGCCCAATCCTGCTGCAGCCGCCAGGCAGCCTCGCCCCCCTCTCTGCCTGAGGGACGGATGGGGCCAGGCTGGCCCTTCATGACACGTGGGGGAGTTGGGGGTGCCCCTCCTGCATCCCTCATCCCCTGAGAATGGCCAGCCCAGCCGAGACGGTCTATGCGGAAGAAAATGACTGGTCCTGCAATATATGCAGAGGACTGGATGAGGACCTCACTCAAGGTCCCATCTAGTCGTATGAATCTGGGACCAACAACACCATCTGATTTGCTCAAGCAGAACAAATGACGCAAGAGATAACCACAGTGCTATCGGTCTAAGCCCCCTCTTCCTTACTAAAAGCCCTTTAATCTGAAATATATTCAGATAACGGCGTTTGTGGAGCAACTTTCAATAACAAATACTTGCAGAAATCTGAGTCCGACAACACCAAACCTGGAACAAAATTATAGAAAACATTATTTGCCCTGAATGCTGCCCTTGGTTTAAGCAGAACAGTGGGCTTGGCCTAGCCCATGGCAGCTTCACATTACTGCAGCTCTAAGGAAGCTAATAAAGACGTCTTTCCCAGGGCTGTCACTGCCGCCCACCTGCTGTTTGATGACTTTACACATGTGTGACAGGTACTAATGTCACTAACACTCCTTCCCTAGCACCCATTTTTATTCCTACCAACACGACATCTGCCTGCACAGTTCCAAGGGGAGGGTTCTGTTCACCAGCAACCTCAGATTTCTTCTCCCATTCTCACTGCTCTTTATCTTTCTGCAGAACTATTAATTTCTCCGCTCCTCCACCACTCGAGGCAAGAGATCAGCTTACAAGGTTAAAACTCAGCTCACAGCAGGACAGGATCATAACAGGTCAGTAACGGGTGAGGCACACACGTTGTCAAATCCCCTACAGAAGCTGAATACAGTCTCCTGCCTGAGGATATATCAGAGATTAAACTAACACTGCTCCTGATCTGAGCCAAAAGGCCAAAGAGAAGTGATCCCACAGGAAAGTTCGGCTTATGCACTTCTTCACTACGCTGATTTCAAGTCAGATTCCTTGAAGTATTAATGCTGGGAGAATGGTCTTTGTCCCCATTGTGCTGTCATTTTATTTTTCTGCAAACCCTTTATCTCTTTTTATGCTTTCCTAGTTTTCCTTTTGTGCCTCTTCTCCTATCTGTCACTAGAGGGCACTGTGGAACTCCTCGATTTAAACATTACTACTTAGTCCTTTTCTCAGGGAGGTGACTTTACCCAGGATAAAAAAAATCTCCTTTCCTTAGCTCACAATCACACGTTTCATCCCTAACTTATTACAATGGAAGTAGGATATTAACACACTAACAAAACCATCTTTATACACTGCACAGAAAGCCAGAAACAAGACAGAGCAAAACATTTCTTCACATCAAGTAATTCAGTTGAAATCACACAAAGTTTCCAGGGAACTGCTCACTTGAAATGTTCTACAGGCAGGAAATTCACTTGTTCCTGGGAATGAGGAGACCTGGGTTCTCTTCCCAGATCATCCACTGATCTGCTGTGGATCTTTGGGTATTTCTCTATGTCTTTGTTTTCCTTGCAACTTTGCCATTTTTTTTTATTCAGCTTGCAAGCTTTTTGGGGGCAGAGGCGATTTGTACAGCACCTAGCACATTGGGGTCCTGATCTTAGTTGGGATTAAAGGGCTACAGTCAAAAAATAATAATTGAATAAAGGGTAGTTCATGTAAGTGTTGGCTCAATTAACATGATGGTTAGTAGGTAATGTTCATGCTGAGGGGTCCAGAGGACAGAAGTCCTTCTGGCCTTTCAGGAATCAGGCCCCATGTGCTAGGCACTGTACACCTATGTAGCTGAGAAACCAACAGACGATGCTCTGAAGAGGCAGTGAGTGATAACAGACAGAGGAAAGCAAACAAGGGAAGGACAAAATAACAGTGAAATAGTCATATATAATAAGGTAAACTGAATGGCAGCATGCCACCTGCCCAGCCATTGATAAATATTTGGTAGATGGTGCAAAAGCATTGCCTCGCCACACCTTGATGTGATACCAAAGCACACAGCACTTGGGAGGGGAATGTATGCATCCAAATTAAGTTAGACCTGCTTTGCACTAGCGATCTCTGCCGGCTGGTCAGGTTGACCAGGGGCAGGAAGAGGTTTGAACCCTGTCCCTGACTCACACTGCTGGCCTGGCAGAAGCCCTAGGACAGAGGCACGCATGCAGCAAAGCCACTTTCGCCAGTATAACTTGTTTCATTTGAGGTGGGGGAAGGGGTTGCTAGCTTGGCCAAAGTGCAGTTTTCCTGGCATAGCTACATCCATGCTTGGCGCGCTTGGCTGGTATAAAATACCAGAATAGCCAGCCAGCCCTGTTCAGTTTATCTGATCCAACTGGAAATGGGACAGGGGTTTTCTACAGGTCTGAGAAATCTGAGCTGGAGCAAGCTGCAGGTGGAAGAGGGCCCCTGCAATAGACCCTGAAGGAGGAGTGACCGAGAGGCGATGGAGAAAAGCGGGTGGGCGCTATGTAGCCCAGAGGGGGCTGAGAAACTGTTTGTGTTTGATGGTTTGCCTCATTTTTATGTGTGGAGAATAAAGCTGTGCCTGGAAAAACTTTGGCTGTGGCATGGGTTAGGGAGGCAGGAGCTTTTACGTGGTGCAGCGTGCATGTGCAAACAAAGAGGAAATCGAGGAAGCGCTAACTTGAAGCTGGACTGGGTAAGGTGGCGTATGAGATGGTCCTACTGTAGGCATGGTCCGAGACAAAAGAATAAAAGCACCGGAGCTTGCTCACTGATCTTGGCTAGCTCTGCCTGCTCTCTGGCCTACACAGCCCGCTCAATGTGTGTGGCAGGTTATCCTGAGGGGAGGCACACAGTCTAAGAACAGGAAAAGCTGGGATAAATCAGAAGTGGAATAAAGGCAAATCTGAGCCTCCAGGCTCCCTGTTCAGTAAGGCGCAGTCAGAGAGGAAGATTGCTGGCTGGGTGCCTAGCTCTAAACCAGCACCAGCGCAAAGTGAGGGTCACAGGACATTGGGGATAAATGGAGTTTCCTGACAGCCACCTTCATTTCTGTACTGCCTTCACAGCTAGGGTCCCAGTCAGCAGCTGTGGAGCTTCCTGCAGCCAGGACTGGTTCCCAGAGGTGGATCTGTCCTGACTTCCGGAGCAGCCATTGCGGGGGACTTGTGACGGGCAGCCGGAGACCCCTCGCCTAGAGCACTCCGACCCCTGCCCCTCCTCCCTCAGATTTTACAGAGATCAGATTTCAGGTTTTGTGACACATTCTTCATAGCCATGAATCTGTAAGGACTCAGATCATAGTAGTTCCGCCCCCAAGCTCCCTGGATGATTATGAAATCTGGGAAGGTGGGACTAAGAAAATGAAATTCTTCTCTCACGAATGGGCCCATAAATGTAAAGATGCTTTTAAAAAAATGGCGCTTGGATCTGTTGTTTGCAGCAAGTCGAGTTTGCTATTAATTAATGTTCAAATTAGGCAGTAAGATAAGAATGGGCATATAACAGCCAGCTATATATGCCGTGGGGGTGTCACGAGGCGCAAGCCTGAAGGAACAGTGATTTTAATCACCAGAGAAATGTATTAATAATGGCACATGGGTTCTTGTGTTACTGTTCCGACAATTTGGAACATTGCAATGTCCTATTAAAACGTCCATTATCCTTGAGCCCTCTAAAAATTTATCAGTGCAGCTGTACTCTGCCAGATTTTACTCCATCTATTATGTATGTAGCACAGTCCAAATGACTTATAATGGAGATGGGCCTGAACCAAACTTCCAGATCCAGATGTCACTCAGCTTTCCGAAGCGTGAGACTTAGGCCCATCTTTGCTCTCCCATGTCCCTCTGCTGCCCCTGCTGGCTTTCTTCCCCAGGCTGTCCCCCATGGAGCAGGTTGCGAGAAGGAGAGTCAGACGGAGGTAACGGCTTGGTGCTCATTGTCCACTTGGCTCATGGCCCTGAGCAGCCGCACAAGCATTACAACCTCTCTGCAGGCGACAATGGGAATGTGTGAGTAGGAAAGACCAGAGGTGAAGACAAGAACAATGTTTGGGGAGGGACACAGGATCTAGGCTGAACATATGGTGGGGCAGGGGAGATGTCCAGAAGAGTGACAAGTAGATGGAGGCAAGGGAAAGAACTTGTGGGTAGACTGGGCTCTTTTGTGAGAGGGAATAAGCTGAAGTGGTGGGGGATAATGGGACAGTTGCTGGCAGTGGTTGTAGGACAGTGGTGGTGAAAGAAGATGAGGAGATGCTGGGAGTTAGACTGGAGAAGGGTTGGTTGATGCGCACAGCACTTGGAATCAGGTTGCCTGGGTTCGAATTGCGCGTCTGCCAATAACTCATGCCTCTTCTAGCTGCAAAAGGCATATGCAACTTATATTGGTTTGTAGACTAGAATAGTTGAACTCCTGTGAGATCACTCTTGTTTGAAGAGCTGTTCACTTCACTGTAACTTCAACATGTTCCTAGCAGACTTAAACTAACTGCAAAAGAGGCACTTAACCAAAATGAAAGTGGCCACATAGGGGTTTGCACTAGTTGGGCTACATTGATTTTAGTTCACACCATGGCTAAAATATCAGTACGAAAAGCCTCTCTTAAACCAAAATAAGAAGTTCTACTCAGCTTTTTACACCATGTTCATGCCACACTTTATATAAAGTTGTTCCAGGTAGAAAAGGCCTTACTTTGTCTCCTTGGACAACTCAGTTGACGTCTCCATGTTTCAGATTTTCCCACTTTGCAGTGACAGGGGGAAAAGTACTGTAAGAATCTGTGATGGCTGGAGTTCTGTAAGTGCCAAGTGTTGTTATTAGTGTTGGGTTCGGAGTATGAGACAAGGGACAGAAAGACTAATTGAGAAGCTAATCACGTGATGGCCACCTTTTTGGCTGACACACAAGGGACTGAACTGGAGGCAAAAATGTGAACTGCTACGGCATGAGCTAGAGAACTGACGACACTTCCTAGTCTGGACTGTGTAGACTCATGTCCTCTCTGGATTGCCACACAAGGGGTCTGTAACTTACACGCACCAGTGGGAAATACTATGGGAAGAGAAACAGAGTTTTAGCAGCCATTGGATCCTTGCAAACTTATATCTGTCTTCTACAAAATCAAAGCCTACAAAGTGCGTCCAATGTTTGTTTTACTGAACTCAGGGAATCCTGGAGTGTTTTGCATAAGATTAAAGCCACTGCACTAAATCTCTTGCCATCTAAATACGGCACTGCGCTAAGTACAGTATGAGAGTGATTGTACAATGGTGTCTGTTAAAATAATTATATTTTTCATTTCCACATGGATACATTACTCCTCCAAAAAGTCATTTGTGCTAAATGCCATTTGTCTGCAGTGCATTGCTAATCAACTACAAAGACGTTTTTGTGCAGAGATTATTGATTGACTCCATGTAAATAGGTGGAACCTTTTAATTAAATACAAATGCAGATGCAATAACTCACAATTCATTGACAACATACAGCACAGACCACTTAAAGGGTCTGACTCTGTTCTCGTTTACTCCAGCATAAGTCAAGAGCAAGACTCCAGTTCAACAAAGCATGAGTTGAAGTCCATCATATTCAGTAAAAGGACTCAAGAATGCTCTTAAATCAATGGGATTACTCAAGTGCGTAAAATTAAGCACTTGCTGAGTTGAGTTCAGTAGTGGTGTACTGTGGGTGGTGTAAAGATGGTGAGAGATCAGGCTCAGATACAAGAATTCCAGTTGCTAAAAGGCCAACTTCTAAAATGGCTGCAGAGGTTGAGCAGCAAAATGTTAAGGATCAGATACCTCAAGGTTAAGAGAGGCTCCCTTTGATTTCTTTGCAAGAGAAGAATGCTCTGCACGGGCCCCAGGAATATGTTAGCTAAAGAAACAAAGAGGAGCATTAAAAAGAATTCATCACACAAAAAATTACCATGCCTGTTAAAAGAATATGTAGGGTATGTGTGTGACAAGATGATTCATTTAGGGGGTTTCTCTCCCATCAGATAACACAATAGGTTTACGGCTTCAGAGACAAACTAAGGAGGTTGGTAAAACACAACAATGAGGTGATATTTAATTCAATAAATAACATTTCAGTGAAAGCTATAAGGATGTTTAAAAAAAAGAAATTAACTTGAGCATTTGTCAGGCTAAACACCGGAGCTACTTGGGACTTTATATTATCTTAAAAGGGCTCATTTTTTCCTTTTAAGCAATTGCACATTTCACTGGCTGTTGGTAATTAATTCCCCTCTCCAAGCAGTGGTGATAACACTTCATTTAGATTTCACAGATGTTAAGTGATCATTTTTAAAAATCTTTAATCCTTCAGATCTGTCTGATGATTTTTCAAATGACAGACGACACAATTAACCAGAGGACAGACAGAAAGCATAAATGGCTGTCAAGAATCACATGAAGCACAGACCCAGGAAGGCAAGCTGGAGGTGTGTTCACACACGTGCTTATGCCGGCAAAATGTATGTTGTTCAGCAGGGTGGTTTTTCCACACTCCTGAGTAACAAAACTTTTGCTGGCATAAGTGCAACTGTAAACAAGACCGGGGTCTTTTGACTTGACCCCCATTCTCTGATGACTCCAAACAGCATTCCCGTGACTGTTTTCTCTAAAGTCAGACCTTTGTGATTCAGAACCCAGCTTAGTAATTGATATTATCCCAAAGAGCCACAGTAGCATGTATTCACTGTTTCATTTTCTATTTTTAAATATGTATATTATATAGTCTCACAGCAAAATGATTGACCAAATATTATTTTATTAACTACAACTGGTTAATAATGTAGTAGAAGAACCGTGATTGCTTAATAATTAAATCACACAGTGTTTTAATATCATATGCTGCAAAGAGCAGGTGCATTAAAGAACCCGTTGCGGCTCTTGAGTCTCAGCCTGAGCATCACTGATCTAAGCTCTTCTTCGGTATTCTTAGGATAAGGGCCTTGATCACCCACCCGGTTACTTTATTCCAGTGGCTCTTATTCCATGCAGAGCTCCCCTCCCCAGAACTGCCGGCCCCATCCAGCTGGACCCCTGCTCCCCAATTTCGCAAAAAGGGAAGGGCAGGGTAGCCTCAACTTCTCAGGACAGCACCCCAGATCTATTCTGGTTCCCAATTGTTCTAACTTAAGAATTTACTGGCACATGGGATAACATTTTCAAAAAGCACCTAAGTGGTTTAGGAGCCTAAGGGTACATTTTCACTACAGACCCTATGTTAGCATAGCAATTTAGTGTAGAGACAGCCTATACCAACAAAAGGAGTTTTTCAGTCAGTGCAGGAACTGCGGCTCCCCAAACAATGTTAGCCCCCTTCCATCATCATAGCTGCATCTACACCGTGGGGGCTGTTTGCACAGCTATGACAGACATAACTTTTAAGTCCCATAGATTTTCTGTGAGAAACAGCATATGCCTATACTGAAAAAAAGTGTTAGTTCAGGTCTGGGCTACGCTTAAAATTTAGAGAGACCTTGATGTGTTGCTATGGGGGCGTGAAAAATTCACACCCCCTGCATGCTGTACTTAAGTCAACTTCACCCCCAGTGTTGATGCAACTAGGTTGCTCAGGACAGTGAACTACAGATAGCAACAGACACAATATTTCCAACAACTTAGGACGTGTCTACTCTAGGGGTCTACAGTAGGGTAGCGGCTGTGTTTCATCTGGGCGTGGAGATGCATTAGACATAGCTAACCTGGGCTAAAACAGCAATCATGATGTGGCAACTTGGATTTTAACTTGTGCTGCTATCCCAAGTTCAAACCTTCAGTCTAGGGGATCCTGTGGCTGAACTCACAAGGCTAATACAAGTTTAAAGCTGTGTCTTCACTGATGTTTTAACCCAAGCGAATACACCTCTTTTTTCATAGTACGGACACACCCTGCAGTTCCCACATGCCAATTGCTTTAGAAGATGGAAGTTGGGTGCCTTAGAAAACATTACCCCTCGGCTAGTCCTTCCTCAGTTTTAGGCCACTGACCTGTGTTTTTAGCTCTGTCCAATGATGAAACATATCTTGTGTCTACACTAGGATTGTTTTGTTCCATAATTTCCTGAAGGCTCAGGTTCAACGTGAAAGGCTATAGCATAAGCAGAGCTCAGGTGTTTCTTCCTCTGTATCATCTAACCTTGGTCTATGCAGGGGGTCAGACAACATGGTGATAAAAATACCTGAGAACACCTGGGCCTGACCTACACTGCAGCTTCCTCTGGTGGACCAGCAGAGATCTAAAAAATCCTAGCGAAGGTCTAATGCACAAAATCATCCTACAAAGGTTAGAGGGTAAAACACATTATACAAAAAGGATTTAAACCCAACCATAAGTTGGCATCTTGTGGACTGATATCACATTTACTCCAGCAATGAAATAAATGCTGCGGTGAGCATCTAAATCAGGGGTGTCAAACATCCAGCCCACAGGTCAAATATAGCCATGAACCTCTTCCATCTGGCCCCTGATTGTGCTCTGCAGGACCAAATTCCCTAACAGAGAGAGAGCGTGTGGTCTCACATATCCAGCGCTCTGCAGTGCCGCAGAAGTGTCAAGTCTCCTGGCACCACAGACAACTAGGTATGCAAGACTGTGCTCTGTGAGACCACACCTTCTCCCTAACACAGAGGGAGAGAGGTTTGAATCATAGAAACTGGAAGGGACCAGGAGAGGTCATCGAGTCTAGTTCCCTGCGCTCATGGCAGGACCAAGCACCCTCTTAAACAATCCCTGACAGGTGCTTATCTAACCTGCTCTGCAAAATTTCCAATGATGGAGATTCCACACCCTCCGTATGCAACTTATTCCAGTGCTTAATCACCCTGACAGGAATTTTTTTTCTGATGTCCAACCTAAACCTCCCTTGCTGGAATTTAAACCTCCGTCTCCAGGGATATAATTCCAATGCCTTTTCACACACAATAATTCCCTTTAGTAGGTACAGAAAAATAACAAATTTGAATCTTTACATAAAACTGGACTGCAGTATAAGGGGAGCTCCATCACTGAAGCCATCACTTTTTATGAGGCAGAGAAAACATATGGGGGACAAGATCCTCACAGACTTGATGTATTTTGCCAGCTAATGACCTCACTTTGAGGTGACAGTGGTTAGAAGAGTCCTACTATGGCAACCTGTGACACGTTTGCATTTCAAGCACTAGAGAAAACAGACATGAAGCTAAAGATAAGAGCAACCAAAAAAAATTAATTTTGCCAGTTAGCAAAATAAGTAATTAAAAACATTAAAATCAGGACAGTAATTCCAGGGCTCAGAGGAGAGAATTACAGGACCTGCTGGCATGCAAACTGCAAAGGGGTTTTATCATTCATTTCACTTCCACACACTGGAATAAATCAAGTCTGGTATGTGCTGAATTAATTGATGATGGAAAGCAGATCTGAAAAATTGCTTTCCTTAGCTTTCTGAAGCATTACATTCAGTTATGATAGTTTAGAAATACCTACTGCTCAGGTCACCAGTTTCCTTATGTTTGCAAGGTGAAAGAAATATCCTCTTGGTAATACAGTATTGTACATTTATTAGTTTCAAAGTTTACAAATTAAAATCATACAGGCACAATCCCAGGTGCCTCATGTAATGATGTGAGGATATAATGAAGTCTGAGATTGGAAATGGGGGGGAAAATGATTTTGGATTCCCTCACTCTGCAATTGGAAAGTAACAATCAAGTTATGGTTAAGTGGGAAGTGTAAAATGGAAACTAAGTAGAAAGCTTGGTCTACATGTTGGCATGAGGTGGAGAGCTGAGATCATCCCCAAAATTTTGGGGTTGGAAAGATCAGATCCAGTACTGCAATCTGGGCACATCTCTGCCATTGATGTAAAGTTGTGCTTGTGGAGAAGCTGCATCCGGAAGAGGCAGAGCTTTTCACTCTTTGGGGAGAAAGGATTTTGGCATAGATACAGACTTGCTTGAATCCCAGTACCTTTTTCATTACAAATTAAGCACTGTTTACATGATATTCTGCTGTTAATACTACCTAAAATTACCTTTGCTTGCCCTATCCACAACAGCATTGCATTATTGAGTCGTGCTCAGGTTGTGATACACTACAACTCCCTGCCCCTTCTCAGCAGTGCTGCTGCCAAGCCACTTATCTTCCATTTTCTATTGGTGCTTTGGCTTTTGTTCCCTAACTGCAGCACCTTACCTTTGTCTCTGCTGAATTTGATTTTTCTGTCTATGTCCCAGTTCTCCAACTTATGAGGATCCTTCTGAATTTTAACTCTAGCCTGTTAAATGCTGGCAAGACTCTGTAGCTTTGTGTCATCTGCAAAATTGGTCAGTACTCTCTCTATTCCTAAATCCAGGTCATTAATAAAGAAAACCACCAGACCAAGAACAGATCCCTGTGGAACCCGACTTGAGACCTCCCTCTCATGTGACATCATTCCAGTCATAGTTACTCTTTGTTTGCAAAACTAGCAAGGAGTCCTGTGGCACTTTTAAAGACTAATCAATATATTTATTGCATGAGTTTTCCTGGAAGAAAATCCCATGTCAAAGCATCTGACGAAGTGGGATTTTCTCCCATGAAAGCTCATGCAATAAATAAATTTATTAGTCTTTACAAGTGCCACAGGACTCGTTGCTTGTTTTGCTGAACTAGACTAACACAGCTACTCATTTGGATCTTTGCTTGCAGTTATTTAATCAATGATGTTCCCACTTACTGGTAGTTCCACCAAGCTCACATTTCTCCCATTTATCTAATGGACTGTCACGTGGGACTTCATCAAAAAGCCTTGACATGCTCTCCTTACAGTTTTGTGTGTATCCCTTTTCTGGTTTTTCAATAGCTAAAAAGCTCCTTTTGCAGCTACCTTGGCTTCCTGTGGCATGTCTTATCTTTCTTCTTTGTGGGAATAACTTGATATTGAGCCTCCAGAATCACAGCTTTTAGAAACTGCCAGCCCCCTCCCACTCCTTTTTCTTCTTAATTGGTCTTTCCATCATGGGGCCTTTCCTACTATTTCTCTGAATTGGTTTCATGTTGCAGAGCGATGTGTGCAGCCAGCAGAGAATTACACATCTGTGTTAGTAGATAACAAAAAATTGTTTAACGGCCTTTAGTTTTCATAAAAGTAATCTAAAAATGTACCAGCAAGTAGTTCCTAATAAAAATGAGCTGAACCAAATACCCTCTGACTTTGGGGGAAATTTGGAGCCAGATCTGAACTTAGACTCTAAGGTCAGAAGTGACCAATGTCTGATCATTTAGTCTGACCTCCTGCACAATGCAGGCCAGAGAACCTCACCCACCTACTCCTCCAAAAAACCTCTGTCCTATGCCTGGATCCACCCAGTCTGTAACGGCAACACATACACTCTCTACCGGCATCAAGGGGTTCACAAAGCAGCAGCAGCCAAGGAGCTATTTATGACTGAGTGGCTCTACTCTCATATGAGATAAAAGACTAGAGCTAGAATGGGTTGAGATTACTGAAATCCATTGGAGACTGAGCAGCGTACCGTGATGGAAGTGTTTAAGAGTGGGTTAGACAAACACCTGTCAGGGATAGTTTAAGAGCGTACTTGGTCCCATCATGTGTACAGGGGACTGGACTTGATGACCTCTCATGCCCCCTTCCAGTTTCTAGGAGCTAGTGGCCCATTTTGCTTGTGACATCCATGGCTGCCTGTGTATAGTAGGCAAAGAGGGTGGGGAAACAAGTTAAATCTGCTGCAGATTTAAAATCGGCTCTTTCTTATTCAGGAACTGCTGCATTTCTAAGGCTCTCAAAATGACCGTCAGAAGCCAGGGGTAGACCCTCAGCCAGGAGCGCCCCTGGCCCGGAGAAAGACCTGGGGCTCGGGCACTGGGACTCGGGGCTTTTGCACTTTAAACGGGCTGCTGCGGCATACCCTGCGCTCTGGCACCGGGACTCAGGGCTCATACCCTGTAAGCCCAGTAGCAGCAATGCCCCTGCCCTCAGCTGTTGTAAATTGTCATAACGTCTCTGACTTCCTACCCTCCAATGCCAGAAATGATCTAGTCTGACCTCCTATGTAACACATGCCCTAGACTTCTGCCAAATAATTCCTAGAGCCAATCTTTTAGAAAAACATCCCACATGCCCTGATTTTATAATTGCCCATGATGGAGAATCCACCATGACTCTTGATAATTTGTTCCCATGGCTCTGACAATTTACATGGGCTGCAAATCTGCCCACAAGTATTTGCCATCAAAAGCCTCTCTATTCTAAGACTGATCTTTAAATAGGAACAAACAATTGCTGGAAGAAATACAGTTATTTCCATCTTCCCTTTAATTCAGCCGCTGCTTTGATTTTTTTCCCCTCCCAGAGCCAAAAACTTAGAAGTGTGCAGTAATCTGTTTCTACAACTCTCCTGTCACTCAAACATTTAATGCATAACTGCTGTATGATTTGAAGCACACACAGATCATGTTAAATTCTGTCACAGATGTATACAAAAGGCTAAGATCTGATTTCTAAAAACAACAGATATTTTAGTTTTTCATGTTCAGATTTTTAATTAACGTTTGATTATGCTACCCAAAGTACTCCCATTACCCAGCAAGCTTTGAGTGGATCTTTAAGGTCAGTAACAAATGTGTTTGATGCTTGTGGATCCATATTACTTCTAAACTGTGATATTTCAGAGAAGCACTGATGGAAAACCAGTCCAAGAGAAAATATTACAGAGTGTATTAATATTATTGTTAATTACAGTGTGTACAGAGCTCAGCCGAGATCAGAACTCCATTGAGCTTTGCTTGCACTGTGCAAACACATAGTGAAAGCTATTCTCTGCCCTGCCCAGCTTTTCAATTCATTCTTAGTAGCAGGAAAAGAACTCTATCGGGTCTGGAAAGTAGGACTGGCTGGGGAATAATTCAAAATGTAATTAGTTTTAGCTTTGGGATGCATTCATAAACCAGTCCTGTTGTTTATTAATCTATTGGGTATATGTAAATATTCAATGAACATACCCATTCTATCTTCAGAGTACTCCTGCAGTGTCCACCATTGGTATTTCAGATGTAGGCTTAAAAACAGGTCACCCAAGCCATTAGTGGGTCAAATACATGTTTTAAGCTGTAAATACAGGCTTTACAGAGAAACATGCAGACTATTTTAGAAGCTTCATCAATTTGTGAATGCTAAGGGGCTCAAACTGAACTGAATGTCTGGTAGTCACAAAATAGTCAAACATTTGTTTTGCAGTAGTTAATAAGTTTCACTGAAAACCCACTTCCTGGTTTTCCAGGGGAAGTAAAACTTGTTTCCGAAAAGTCTTTGGTATATTTTTAAATGGCCAGTTAATGCTATTTCCCTCTGTAAAAGTTACACCATCCAATTTAGTTTTTTTCTGAAGCACTTAACTGTTGTTCTGGGAATAAGAACAGAGGTGCAGGCTTGGCTATTTTGAAACTAGATTCCCTAATTAAAAATAGGTGGAAAGAATTAACTTTGAGAAAATCATCTCTCTCTCTCTCCACCTGTGATTTATGCTTCCAGAATCACTTTTCTTACCCAGCACTCCTTTGTTCAGGGATGCTTTTATAAGATCAACTGACTGCAGTGGCTGGCTGTGTACAGACATCAACACAGAAATACCTCTGCGAGATGGAAGAGAGCGGACAGTCTCACTAGACACATGCACACCAGTACATGGAGAAAGTTGAACATCACATTTCCTAAACTTTAGTACTGCTTCTTTGCTACCTCTGTACAAAATTTAAACTTTAAAAAAATTACAAAAAGAAGTTGAAGAGTAATTTCTATGTGATTGCATAACATTTCAACTGCAACTTCACATCAGGTCAATGACTATTGACTTTCAGAGCCAATTTCGGATATCATGACTTCTATTGATTAGCACCTTACTCCATGGTATTGAACAAACCATCAAAGTCTGGATTTTGGTGTCTTTCAGTGGATGATACCGAAATTTTTCAGCCAGATCTTGGCTTCAATAGAACTACACAGATTTGTACCAACTGAGGATCTGGCTCTTGACCCACAGTACTGCTAGTATAGGGTATGTGTACAGTTCACATTTAACAAAGGCTCTTATCTGGGTTTTAGTGTCAAGTCCACCTACCCCTTTGGAGGTGCTTTAAGCTGAGCCTAGCTAACTGGAGTATTGTGTCCAGTTCTAGGCACTTCGTTTAAGGAAAGACGTGGAGAAACTGAGAAAGTCCAGAGAAGAGCAACAAGAATGATTAAAGGCCTGGAACACTTGACTTACGGGGGAAGACTGAAAGAACGGAGCGTGTTTGGTCTGAAAGAGAGGAAACTGAGGGGGGACATGATAATAGATTTCAAGTACCTAAAAGGTTGTCACAAGGAGGAGGGAGAAAAATTATTCTTCTTAACTGCTGGATGATAGAAGAAACAGCAATGAGTTTAAATTACAGCAAGGGAAGTTTAGGTTGGACATTAGGAAAAAATTCCTAACTATCAGGGTTATTAAGCACTGGAATAAGTTGCCTAGGGAGGCTGGGTAATTTCTATCACTGGAAATGTTTAAGAGCAGGTTAGATAAACACCTGTCAGGGATGGTTTAAGAGGGTACTTGGTCCTGCCATGAGTGCAGGGGACTGGACTCGATGACCTCTCATGGTCCCTTCCAGTTTCCACGATTCTATGACTTGACTGGTGGGCTGGGTTAGAAGCCAGGCACCATTGTGTCTTGGGCTGGAGCCCACTCACTTTGCCAGGAAAAGACAGGCTAAATCACTTGAGTCCTCTGGTGCCCTCCCTCCTTTCCACCCAAGGAGAGAGAAATTCTCTTGCAAGTGACATAACTGACTGGGAAAGAATCCTAGAGAATCTCAGCATGAAGAACCCTGGGATACGCCCCCAGACACAAGGAATCGAGGGAAGAAACAGGGAGGACACAGCTATAGCAGTATTTTACATAGTTTACTGCTCCTAGAATAAAGGAGCCATTTGGTAATGCAAACTGGAGACAGCACAAGTACTAATGCTAAAGGACATTGAACTAACTGGCTGCAAATCTCCATTTTTTAATGAATGATAAACACACTGAATTCACAATCCAGCATGTTGTTTCCCAGGGATATCCTTTCCCTTAACGAAGTTTGACAAGTGGTAGGAAACCTGTTATGGACAGATTCCCCTACTAACACAAAAGGCTATCTGAGTCTGGCCTGTACCTTTTGTGACTGGTTTGAAGACTTTCTGTATCCAAAATGACTGCATTCAAGGTAGGTAAGTTATTTCCTCTAAAGCCAGGTGGCCAGTAAGTGTTCCATAAACTAGCCAGGGAATGGAAATTGAAGGAAGGAAGGTAAAAGCAGTCGGACTTTTAGAGGTAGGATTAGCCTTAGTGTGACAGATTCAGAGATTCCAAGTTAAGTATATGCTCCCAGTGGGTAAATTAGATATTAATTACCAATGTTACAATGTTGCTATGGTCATTGCAGCTTTTGGATAAGCATTTTCCTTGGATTCACAATCACTGGTGATAAATCAGCACTTGGGCAGAAGGAGTTTAAGGTCCTGCCTCTACCAGGAGAATGGCACAGGTTTAAGTGTCTGCTTGCCCAGCTCACTCAGCAGACAGGGCCTGTACTTCAGGAGCAACTCCAGGGCATCTTTTACTTGCATTTGTTTCTTTAAAAACCAAAAGGTTGAGTAAAATCAGTTGCATTGTTTTAAGATCCCAGATGCTTTTCGCATTCACTGCCCTGAAAATGCTGTATTTAACTCTGTAGGTCTCCAACGTGAACGGGGGAAAATCACGGCTTTTTTTTGTCATTAAAAGCTAATATGTCTTGTAACATCAGAACAACCCCTATCTGTGCAGCAATTAAAATTGATTAAAACCCTCCTGTGGGTTTTGAGTTTGAGACTTGCATATCACCTATGGCTCCACAGCTCTCCACAACCACACATGGACTTTGTATGATGTCAGCTCTGTATCAATGCCAGTGGATTGCAAACGTGAATAGGTCGTGACCTCAGAGATTCAAGTATAGTTGTCAACAAGAGTTAACAGCATCAGATTCAATACACCATGATGATTCTCAATAAATAGTTATTATAGGGCAGGGGTCAGCAACCTGAAAGATTAGAGGAGCCATTTTAAAAAATTCCTTCAGTAATCAAATGTTTTGAGAGCCACAATGGGTGTAGCCTCATGGTGGAGGCAGGGAGCTGAGCCAGGGTGCCTGCTGCAGGTTACCCTGGCTGGGGGGGCTGCCTGAAACCAGGAGCAGATCCGCTGCAGGGTCCCCTGATGGCAGGGGGGAGCCTGGAGCCTAGCTTGGGCTGCCCACAGGGTCCCCTGGTGGTGGTGGGGTGGCAGATCCAGGAGTGGGTCACCTGCAGGGTCCCCCGGTGGCATGGGGGGCTTCAAGTCAGAAGGGGCAGCCAAAGAGTGGCATGCCACTCCGGAGCCACAGGTTGCTGACCCCTGTTATAGGGGCTTCATTCCCATGATCATGAGTTAGGGATGTACCAGCTGATGAAGCCATTATGGCTTTCACATCATCATCTGAGGATAATAAGAGAGTCTCCTAAAACACATCAGAGGCAATGTATGGCAGGGCGTGTAAGTTCATGTGCATCTCCAGATTTGCTGCTTGACATGAACTGAACATGTTCAGTAACACCACTGAAGCCTGTTGCCTTTACTGCTGCCCCATTATTAGCAGGTATGGTTCATCTGCCCAGCCTAAACAATCCCAAAAGAAAAAATAAAACTTGAAGGCTCTTCACCATAATCCCAAATTTGAACAAACCTGAACTCCTGAAAGTTTCAAATACATTGATCTAAACTTTGCAAATGGCCAGTATCTTTATTATGGGTTGAGCCACAACTGAGTCAAAGCATGAGTGAAATTCAGTAGGCTGTGCTATACAGAAGGTCAGAGGAGGACCATTGGGGTCCCTTCTAGCCTCTGACCCAAAACATTTCAATTGTCAGGTTTTGAAACCCAGACCTGAAATGTGTGGTGACTTTGGTCTCTGTCGAAAGAAAAGAAGGTGAAAAGAATCTAATCACTGAAGATGTGTTGAAGGAGAAGTGATTTCTGTACAACTGCAAAGTTCAGAAAGAAGACTCTTCTCTCTGCCCATCGCTTACACCTTTGTATTTAGCCTAAGTGAAAAGTCTGAGTTCTGCAGCCAGGAGGCACATGAAATGTCTGTGACTCATTCAAGAACTTTCAGCTCTGGAGATAGTTTTCATTCAAAAAATGTGCTGACCATTAAGCTAGTGATTCTAATCCGAGGAGGAATAATGCTTTCCAGTTTGGAGTCAAACAATAACGTTAATGTGTTTCTGCCAGATGTGTTGCCTTAAAAATGGTTATGAGGGAGAATTTGTTTTCTCCACGTACTGTGGCACGTCCTGGAAGCCAATGCTCTGACTTCATGCCTGCATCTGTCCTGATGGGGATTTGAATGCATTTATCACTGTTACAATCTGCCAGTTCAGAGGTGTCTTCCCTGCTTTTATTATAGCTGTGCAACATGTGGGTTAGCAGGCTGGATTTCCTCACTTTTGTCATGCAAGTAACTTAAAGCACAAGTCTATGGAGAGCTAATTTAATTGTAGCAGAAAGGCAGCACCCTAAGATAGGCAGTAGCAGGATGAAGAAATGTATACTCCTCTAAATCTTAATGCCTAACTTGCCCTTTTAACAAAATCTTGAACTAATTTGATATAAGCCAAATGATTTTGGAAAGATTTAGATACTTAGGTGCTCAAAGGTCTTTATGGAAATTTTCTTCTTGGAACACCCACGGTCTTGTTAGATCTCACATTCTACCAGCAAATAGGAGCCACAAAGAATACAGCTGTGGTTAACACTTAGATAGGAGACCACATTCCCAGTTACAATGGGAATGTGCATGGAACAAAAAACGGATAAAACAAGTATCTAATAAAGGAAACTCAGGATTTGTTGGAAAGCAACAGTGGCAATTCATGAACTGGATCTTTCCTTTCAAAGAGCAATGCTAATCCAATATGTCAGCATGGTGATCGGGACAAGTTGCGGGGAAGTTCCAAAGCAGCAACTGTGTTAATTTAGTTCTGCAAAACAAGCAAGGAGTCCTGTGGCACTTAAATACTAAGAAATTTATTTATTGCATAGGAGAAAATCCCAGTTCCTTAGGTCTCCCCTCTTCAAAGCGTCTGACGAAGCTGGACTTTCTCACATGAAAGCTCATGCAATGAATAAATGTGTTAGTCTTTAAGTGCCATGGGACTCCTTGCTTGTTGTGGGGAGGATATAAAACACAAGTGCTGACCATTAGTCATATCATGGTTCTCATAGAGTTTTTCACAAGAAAGTATTTTCATTTCATAGTCTTGATGATATTCCACAAGCAAATTCCACTTGCACTTTTGACTGACTGAAGTATTCCTTTTCACTTCCAGCTCTAAATTGTTTTGTTCTACCCAGAGCTGGCTGCATTTCTTTTGTCACAGCTTAAAACTGTAAACAAAAAGGCTTCGGGTGCCTTCAGAAGGCATAAGATATCCTTGTACTCGTTGGTCCTGGGGATGTTCTGTCAAGCATGGACCTCCAGAATGGTGCTTCGGCAAAAGAAAAGGGACAACCCAGGAAGAAGATATTCAGTGACTGCTGGTTCACAGGAGGAGGACAGCATTGGGAACATTCAGCAATTCTCATTTGGATGTGTTGGTTCTCACAAGAACAAGCTAATATTCTTCCCAGGTGAAAGCTTCATCCTTAGGAACACTGAAAACTAAACCAGACAAAGCACTAGAGATACATTCCAACAAATCAGTGGCCACCTAAGACTTCACTTGTCACTATGCTGCATTGTGGGACCAACTGAAACAACGTGAGATCCATATCCATCTCCTCCAAAAGCACAAAGATGAATCTCACTTAGCAATATAGGGCCGATGATACACATCTGAGCAGTTCTAATTCCAGCCAGCAGAGGGCAGGAGAACACCTTCACACTAGCCAGTTCAGTCTAACAAGGTACCATTGAGCATGAAACTGCACTACAGGATGATGGACGAGTCAGATCTGCAGGGGGTGGACCAACAGATATTTTCCACCTCTAATTTTCATGAGCTAGACAACTCATCTCTGGCATGAAGCAAGGATAATTAAAATGATGATGAATATGTAAAGTATCCTTACTCAATGCTGACTGTTTCCTCTTTCAAGGAGTCCCATCCGTATCAGACTAGATCAGGGTGGAACACAAACAGAACTGGTTTTGCATGGTGCACCTGCTGTCTGTTTTTGAAGATTTAGTGTCACAAATGAGTATTCAGTTAACAGGGTTAGATTGGTGCCATTACCTAGAAATATAATCAAAGCATCTATAGGGCACCAAGGTGTTAATACTTTAGCGTCAGCTCAAGCCACACTGTCGTTCCTTCTGGCAGAGTGATGCTACAAATCTCTTGCCTGGAAAATTATCCTTCTGCAACAGTGTAAGTAGTTACCATGGAAATCAGAAGAGCTCCTCAAACCAAATCGACCAAAATACTCGTCGGACTCCCAGAGTTTCACATGCCTCTCATTAACAACAAGAAGAACCCATAAAAACCAATGAGACACTGTGGCAAGATAAACAAGTTACATTTGGAAAGAATTCACAGAAGTGATCACAGCTCTTGAGCAGTGATTAATTTGTCAGTGCTTGCATATAGGCATGTGAAACCTCAGTGGCTATATCACTTCCCTGCTCCAAGTGGATTTGCAGCATTTCTCCTCCTCACAGCCAAATGCTGCATTTGAATCCAGCCTGTATTTGTGCTTTTCCATCCGGTTCCTGTACTGGAGGTGTTTCTGCTGCTCCACTGTATAATAGCATCAATAACTAACCACAGCAGCAGAGTGGAAGGAAGTTAAGGGCCTGATGCTCAGGTGGTGCAAACTAGTACCGAGGCAGTGAGTTCGGCTGGCGTATCTCTACAGAAGTCCATTGATGTTCTGGCTCCACCTTCTTTCCCTAGATTTACTCTAAAAGTCATCTATCTTTTCTACCAGTGCTTACAATATGCTACTCAAGTTCCAACTAGAAAAGAGGTACAGACTCTTCCCGGGAGAGCTATGTTCTAAAAGGAGAAAAGACAAACTGCCAAGCAGGAGTAAAAGTGGGAGGAAAAGGTGGAAGAGGATGAGCACTCTTGGGAAAAGAAGTGGAGAACTGGGAGAGGGCAGTGATGGGAAACTGAGAGTGGAAAAATGTGAAGAGGAAGGAAATGAGACCAGGTCATCACCAACCGCAGGCGCATCAAGGAGGATGTGGGCAGCGTACAAGCCCTGAGATTTGGCCAGGAAAATGTCGAGACCGCTTGGTGAGAACAACTTTATTGGAGTGGAGAGTGTGGATGCAGCAGCTGAAGAGATACTTTGGCAACGGTTCCAGACAAGGGGGATGGGGCGTATGAACCCTGGACTGATCAGACAGGGGTCAGTCAATGACTTTTAGCAGACGTCATGCCACATTACCTCTGCGGCACATGCTCCAAAGAGAGAGATCAGATAAAAGGCAACTGGTCAGTTCATTTGGGCTGGTGGCGGAGGATGGATGTGCAGGACTGGCTCCTGCTGAAGAATCAGCAGCTGTCCAGAAGGCAGAAGTGGGTATCCACTACAGATTACACTACAGAAGATCCTCTAGCTATGGAGGCTGATGGAGAGGCCAAGTCACTGCCCATAAAGGACAAGCCCACAGGAGACTTGAGGGTAAGAAGTGACCCAGGGAACATATTGGGCCCTTAATAAGGAGATTACCAGCTTCATAGGGCCCTGACTCAGAACCTGGTGGAATAGATTGGCCCAGGTTCTCTTACCCCCACCTCCTCCATACCGCTAGATATTACCACTGGCGATCGTTGCTATAGATCAGGCATGGCCAAGCTGTGGCTTGGGAGCCGCACGCGGCTCTTGAATGAAAAAGTGTGGTTCATGGAAGAATGTCAGCAAATCAATTTAGTAGGTAAAAGTATATGGCTATATGCCTCGGTGCGGCTATTGAAGGTTTAATAATCAGCTTGTGTGGTTTTGAGTTCCATAAGTTTGGCCATCCTTGCAGATGGTTTATTTGCCCAGCCCAAGGGTGGGAGGCCCAGACTGCTGTTGTCAGACCTTGCCAGGAGCCCACGGACCATGTACTGTTTGCTCTATCCCATCCAGAGGGCTAGAGCCAAGGGCAGTGCTACCCACCAACCCAGGCAGTGCTGAGGGCTTCTTTGCCACCAGCCCTGCCAACCCTGAAGAGGCAACTCAGAGGCAGTGAACATCTGGTGTGAGAGGCCAAACAGGGACAACTGTTTTTTAGACAAGGCACTACCGTGACTACACTGCAATGGAACAAGCCCCACATTTTTCCAAGTCCCCAAACAATGTTGCCTTTGTTATCCAGTGAACACTGAAGCCCAATATTGCTTGGTAACTGGAAGTACAGGACTGGTGACAAAGAGCCAGCAAACAAGAGGGGTGAGTTCTCATGAGTTAGATCACTCTGTCGTCAGCGTATAGCAAGGGATGAGGTGGTGACATACAGTTGCAGGCCAGAAGAGCGAGCCACGGCATCAGTAAGAAGCTGCAGATAGAGGGAGCAGCAGGGGGTCAGGTGGGGAGGTCCCTGCCTTAGGGAGATTAGCACAAGAGTCAAATGACACTTCATATGGGTACTGCCAGTGGGTGGATGCTAAATCCCCAAGGCTGTTTGCTCGATGTATTTTTGGCAGGTGAAATGCAACCTTCCTGGTTTATAGCAAGGTTATTGCAGCTTTTCAGCAGCTTCCCTCCAAGAGTCAGTGTGCTTTTCAAACCGTGAGTAATCTCCTGGGATGGGAAAGTGTTGTTATTCCCTTGGGACAGAGCAAGAACCCTGAGCACAGAGGAGTCACATACCCTACCCAACAGCTATGGGTTGAGACGTGCCATTATCAGGAGTCAGGATTCCTGTTCCCTGCTGACAGCACAATGCAGTATCCCCCAGCCTCAGGCCAGGCCTCAGCCTCAGATCTTGTATTATTCCAGTATCAGGTATAAGGCCTCAAAGGATTTTAACCTTTGCAATTCCTTAGCCAAATACTATTAAGGCTGATGCTACACAGCCCTAGTGCAAATGTTACCTTCAGGCAGCAAATACCAGTTGTCTCTATAAGGTTAAATCCCGACACTTCTCAGCAAATCGGTAACTGCTTTCAAGGTATTTTTTCCTTGCCAGAGGTTTTTCAGGGCTTTGGGCTCTCTGAGAAGAACCTAAACCACCAATTTTCTCTGGGATATTTTTCCTTTCTCATTGAGCACTTAATGTTCCAGAAAAGAGAGGTTAGACAAAATCCCTACAAGCTGCCACTGCTAGAGGAGCGTCATGGGGAAAGACCATGTGAATGAACAATATAATGGAGCGTACCATTATTAGAGTTCACACTATACTGCATTTTGTAAAGCAAGGAGAAAATAATGATCTGGAATGCAGGTGGCCCTGTCAAATTTTTAAAAAGTTAACTTTCCTGCAGGCCTTCAGCTAGAAGATCCTCTGTATTTTAGCATTTCACATCTCACATCCGCTTTTATGTTTATTTCTTCCTATGCTTCTTTCAGCCAAAGATCTGCTTGCCTAGAAGTATCCTAACATCAGAATAGGATATTTTAGATTATGTGCTGCTTATAAACACAAAGGCATAACGATGATCTTTGTTATTCAAAACCTGGAGCAGAACATTCAGTGAAATAATAGAACAAACAAGGAATCCTGTGGCACTTAAAGGCTAACAAAATTTATTTATTATATCTTTAAGTGCCACAGGACTCCTTGTTTTAGTGAGTTAGACTAGCACAGCTGCCTCTTTGGAATTTGACAACATGAAATAATAGACTAGATCATAGCAAAAAACTAAAACCTTGCCCATGATCTTTCAAGATTTAGTGCAGACTAACTGAGATCAGAGGTAACTATCATCCAGTGCTCATAAGTAACATACTTTGTGTTTAAGTCAGAATGGAGGAAGCTCTCACTTTTTTCCAGCCACCCGTCCAGGTGAATCATAGAAACTGGAAGGGAACATGAGAGGTCATCAAGTCTAATCCCCTGCACTCACGGCAGGACCAAGTACCCTATTAAACCATCCCTGTAGAATCACAGAAACTGGAATGGACCATGAAAGGAACTGGGGAATGATGACCAATGAATGATGGGGAACTGTTGTATATCAACCATCTAGGCAGAGACAGACAAGGACTAGAATTTCGATGTCTATTTTCAGCCCTACGTTTCTAGGATTCTATAATATTTTGAAAGCCATAAACTTTTATACGGGTGCCTGTGGCCACCAACTCTCATTTCAAGTAAACTACAAATGTGAAAATCAGGAAGGTCACCACCTCCATGGCTGTGAGGCTACATTTAATATCTTACATGCAAAGCTATTGTGGCTGCAACTCCAGGAGTACTGTTCCACATCTGCTACTGTAGCTCTCACCACCTGATGAGCCCATGGCTGCTGTGTTGCTACGACCATGGAAATTGTTGATACCTCACCTGCCACAGACAATGCTCTGGCCACCTTCACCACCATTTCCATGAGCAACTATGTTGAATAAATGCTACGACCTGGTCGAAACCCGACTATGAATATGACAATGCAGCAAGGAACATTTCAATTATTTAGAACAAACTTTCTGTACAAGCTTGGGATGAGAAGACAGCTATTTGAAAATAATGCAAATCTCCTGTTGGCAGAGGGCAGGAAGAGAAAGAAAAACAAACACATTGGGGACACGCTGGTGGCCTTATGCTATTGAAGATGTGTAACACATACACTAGGGCAGCTGCTAAGATAAACAAAGCATCAGATTTCAACTGATTACTGCTATTGAATGTGTATGTCACTTCATAAACCTCTCTTTTAAATAGCTAGGAATGAGTCCAGCTGCAGGTCAACCCAGCAAAAACAAAATCCAATCTCACAAATGTATCTGAAAGCATGTAGGGCTCAACTTTTGGTCAGAACCTGCCTCAGAAACAAAAAGTATTAATAAAATTAGGGACAATATGGTTTATGGAGGGAAATTTGCCTTTATGCAGAACCTGTACAATACCTATGACACATTTAAAATCCAATTAAGCCCTATTTTGAGGATGTAACACTTACCTAGAGCATGTGATGCTCCGTCGCTCATCCACTAGCAGCAAGCTCTTATTTTATAGAGCCACCTGGCACCCACAAATATGTGCACACAAACTTTATAAACATCCATACTAAGTAGTAGGATGATCCGTATTTCCAGATTAAATTTAGATGTCTACAGTCAAGAAGCTAGCCCTTAATATCTAACTGAAGAAGAGCAACTCATCTAAACCAGAGCTCCCTTACCCATACCAGTGCATCCTCCAAGGCATCTGGCAAGATATCATAAAACATTCTGTGATTTGTGATTGTACCAATATTTTGAGCAGTATTTTGATTTCAGCTGGAAGATTAAATGAACGGTAGCTTGGACCAGAGTTTGCAGAGCTGCAGTGACTGGAGAGGATGAGAAAAAACATGGTTATATGTTTAAACACCACACATGTGCCCTGAATGTAACTTTATTTCAGGGAAGAAGTATCACAGAGTGCACTGGATGCCTGGATCTAGTAAAATATTCAGCGTCTGGATGCTGAATTGTGGATTGCTTTGTAACAAATAACACTGAAAACATGCTGTAATAAATTGGCTTGTGTGTATCAGTATCCTCAACTAGATGGAAACAGAACAGCTGAACTATATGTTTACTAACACCTGGTGGAAATACTCCTTGACTTCCAGCTTGCCACCCATATTCTGCACAAGTGGTGACTGCGTAGTTCGAAGTGGCCACAGACATGCTGCAGTGCAGACAGATCCAAATGAAGAATATTTGGGAGCATTTGTTATCGCCATAATACTATCTAAACAGGTAATCAGCTCTGTGACGCAGACAGACCAGCTCATATCAGAGCAACAGGGCAATTTATTTGCGTACAAATATCAAAGAAGGGTTGAACATGTCAGTATGCATTCAGGTCATTTCAATAGTGCTGACAGAAGTTAAAAAAGATGTTGATTTGTATTATTTTCATCTGTCTATATCTGGTATTTAACTAGCCCTAGATTTAAATACATGTTAGTGAATTACTTGATGTGTAAAGCTGTATGAAGAACAAATGAATTGTTTCTGGCTAGCCTGTTGTGCTCACATTGTTTACCCACTGGAGTCTGGAGCCTTGAAAAATGTAAATGAATGAACATGATGACTTCAAAGTGCAAGTCATTGTTCAAAAATGGGGAATCCGTGGACCCATGCAGCAATGGAAATGTGTCCCAACCTCTTTTCAGCTATAAGAATAGACCTTCAGGGTGATTCTGTATCTCTGATGTGTTTCAATACAGTTAGGGGGTGTTCCATGTAAAAGATTTATCTCCAAAACTATCCTGAGGAACTCTGAGACACCTATGGGAAACTAACATATACTTCGTCACATTAGATCTTCCAAACTCTGACTTCCCTGTTCCCGGAGATTAACATCTTTTGCTCAGGCAGTTAAGCAGTGATACTGTACATCAAGGTGAGCAGGCATGATTGCATACAATAAGGAGGCTAGGACTGCACAGTTTCCATTTGCACTTATCAAACACTAATATCATTCCATAGTAGCAGGGGGGAAATTATTTAACCTGCAAAGGTTCTTCACCTCTTGTTCACAGATGACAATACATTTCTGCATCTATTTTCTTCCAGGGACAGTGAGCTCTTTAGCTCGTAGGAGACTTTGCATTAAATTTGTCCACCTGCTCTTCTTCTTTTGCCAGGATGGCCTCTCTCTAGTCATATGTATAATTTTCTGCACAAGGCCTAATATTCTGGTTTATTTTGTTATCCATCAAGTCTCTCTTCTTGCATAACAGAAACCTTCCAGGGTCCTACTTTTGTTGTAGTAAAAGAATAGGTCTCTGAGCTACCATAATCTCCATGCCAAATACTCTAATCTCAGAGAGCTAGCTACCTTTAGAAGCAGTTTTCCATGGGTTTTGGCCATGTCACCATGACAGACCTCCTCAGCACACTGTGTTTTGAAAACACTCCATGCGTGACCACAAAGGGATGCATTCTTTTTCCTTTCCCAGAATCACTCACAGGACCATCCAGAGATTTGTGGATTCACAGGATGATGCCAGATCTGGGTCCTGCACTCTGGTGGGATATCATCAACCATGGTCACTGTGACTGGTGCAGTGATCTTCAGTAGACTGTGCACGTGTGATGATGATGAGAGTTGCATTTGTTCTTGCTGGATAGATACCCTGGTTCAAGGCTTTCCTCTTCCAGATAACAGGTCTTTTCACCCTGCCAAAGCATTCAAGTCAAACCAGGTTTCTTTTCTTAACTTCCTCCATCTGGTTTCTATCTGACCTGTGAAGCTGTCCAATTTATAGCTATTCAATGAGGTTTCCATTCCATTCAGGATAAAACCTTTCCTCTACATGGTGTTAATTTCAACCAGGTTACTTTCCTGCCATTGTGGAAAAGATTTATAATTGTTTGTTACAGTTTTATTATACACATTCCACCATATTCAGACTATTTCAAGAGTCTTGCACATGTATGTAGATATGTTGAAGTGAGCCATTCTGGAGAATTTATTGTTCAGTGCAGGGCTGGATAAGGAAGTTGTATTGTGAAAGGGTGAAGAAAGAAAAAAAACAGGTGCATGCTATCTTGTGAACCTTTAATTTCATGTTGATCACAGAATCCATCTTTGCTAGTGCCTCTCCCTTAGATCATCTCTTCTCTTTCATCTCCCTGCAACAGTTAAATCTCTGGATGCCTTTCTCAGAGCAGGCCACACTGGAACCACCACCAGACTAGAGCACTCATTTCTGTGACACACAGACGAATGCCAAAGGGGGGAGATGGATTTCACCTCTATCTAAACTGACCTGTCAGGCTCAGGAAGAGGGGAAAGACGGAAGCAAATCCTGGTTGGGAAGAGAAACATTTGCCCACCCCATACTGGGCTCCAAAATGAGACACAAATTATCCGACAAGCAGAAAACAGTTGCTTGAGAAAGCACTGGAAATGTATTTGTTAAGCAGACTTTTTACATCTGGGTTCTCATTGATGCTAAGACTCTTCTGCACTGCAAGGTAGAGACGTTCTTCCCTGAACACGCACGCACATTCATACTAGCTCTTGTAAGAAACAGTGCGACTGTGGTAGGATGCGAGAGCAGACACAGCTGAGCTGTGCCCAGTGCCTACCCACCAGTTTCTGGTGGGTTTATATTCTACATGGCTCAGCTATGCCTCTGTTGTCAGTCCCCCTACTACTATGGCTACCCTGTTATTTATACTCCTGTTATTTCCATGAAGGGGACACAAACATGAGCGGGGGAATCCCATACCCTTAGCTCCTGGTGCAGAAAGAGCATAAAGCCCCTTTCTGACATGCTGACAGCACAATGGGGCTGTAGAAACTCGCATTTCCACCCACTTTAAGTGCAGTGGAAAGGAGCCTCACTGGAAACAAGAACATGGCTTTTCGGGCTAATGTTCTCTGCAGAATTCTGGGCCCACATCCTGATCCTGCGTACACCAGTTTGTACACTAAGTAGCAGCAGTGTAGAAAAGGACCTGGGGGTCATGGTGGATGGGAAGCTAGATATGAGTCAGCAGTGTGCTCTTGCTGCCAAAAAGGCCAATGACATACTGGGCTGCATCAAAAGAAGTATTACCAGCAGATCAAGGGATGTGATCATTCCCCTCTATTCTGCACTGGTGAGGCCACATCTAGAATACTGTGTTCAGTTTTGGGCTCCCCACTACAAAAAGGACAGGGACATGCTAGAGAGAGTTCAGAGGAGGGCAACCAAAATGATTAAAGGGCTGGAGCACAAGCCCTATGAGGAAAGACTGAAAGCATTAGGCTTATTTAGTCTGCAGAAGAGAAGATTGAGGGGGGATTTAATAGCAACCTTCAGCTACTTGAAGGGATGCTCTAAGGAAGATGGAGCTCGACTGTTCTCGGTAATAACGGAGGACAGAACGAGGAGCAATGGTCTCAAGTTGCGGTTAGGGAGGTCGAGGCTGGATATTAGAAAAAACTTTTTTACTAGGAGAGTGGTGAAGCCTTGGAATGAGCTGCCTAGGGAGGTGGTGGAGTCTCCATCTTTGGAGGTGTTTAAGGCCCGGCTGGCCAAAACCATGACTGGGATGGTTTAGTGGGAGTGGTCCTGCCTCTGGCAGGGGGTTGGACTAGATGACCTGTGAGGTCCCTTCCAACCCTAGGATTCAATGATTCTATGAATTCCAGTGATTTACGCGGAGGGAGTGACTGCTGGATTCCAGCAGGGTGTGAGCGAGTGGAAAGAGCTGCTTGGTGTTCTGCGGATAGCCAATGCAAGTTCAATTTTTCCCCTGCCATTAGTAGGCAATGAATGATCCCTGCAGTTCTGCACCATTGGTTGCTAAGGATGTTGGACTATTGTGGAATCAAATTTCAGATGTAATTATGACAGCATAAAAACACCATGGTTTGGTTAGTCGGGCCCTGGATCAACAAAGCATGTCAGCACCGGCTTAACTTTAAACAGGTGAGTGGCCTCATTCATTCAATGGGATGTCTCAGGTATTTAAAGTTATGCTTGAGCTTAAGGACTTTGCTGAAATGGCACCTTGGTTATTTTTCTGGGTACTCCGAATGAATGATAAGCTAGCACGGGAAAGCAGGCTCTGCTAACCAGTCATTTAAAAACCGTAAATGTAACCCAAAGGGACCAGTTCAACAGAAAACATCTATTCTGTTTGGCTCTGCACTCTCATTCTCCTCCTTTTGTCGCCAGAGCCATAATCTACCACGAGCAGCTTTTGCCAAGGATAATAAACGTCACCTTACCTTTCCAGGCTTGTTTGTTTATCACTATCATGAGGTTCTGCTCTAGTGAGGTAGTCATCATGCTGTCCACACGTTTCAAGAGTCCCCCTATTTCAAGTTGAAAAACTAAAAACCCACCCAACCACCACAATGTGACTGACCATTCTGCTTAAAGTTGACAGGAGGCATACTTCTCTGCATCCCAAGGGTGAGGAATCCATCATCTTCGGCTGCAGAGAAACCTTCTGCATCACTGTCAAATTCAAATGCATTACCTCTGGTGGCAACTAAAGTGCACTGCAGTGGGGTTCAATCTGACACAACCATGTCGTATTCTATTCTCAGACCTGAAATTGATGTGGTACTCACTTCTGATACTTCATCATCACAATCATTAAGAAGATTCATAGATGCATTCAGCTGTGCAAGGTACATATTGTAGCACTTGGCGAAAGGCAAGTAAGGTTGGGAGGCAAACTTAATTTGATTGCAGTCTCCTTAGGGCATCATATCACAAGATTAGACAATTGCAATATCCAGGTAAGAGCAGGGATGAAATTTCACAACATTCTCCTGCTGTATAGCTCTTTTTCTCTATCAAATCTTCTATGAATGCTGTTTCCTTCATCACAGCTTTGCCATCTCTTGTATTCTTTAATTTCCCTCCACATCCATTATGATGATCAATTGCTAGGGGAGCTATTAGGACTATAATGTTGCTAAATAAAAGCAGCACCCCAGAAAACTCCTGCTGATTGCAGCCTTCCAATTTATGCCATGATGCATCATGCTGTGCTCTAATGTCTCACTAACCTGCAGCTCATTTGGCTGGTAAGTCGACTTGTGATGCAGCAGCACTTACTAAGATTGTTTGATGTTCATCTGTTGATTGGGTCGTTTGCCTTCTTTAGCCAGAAATGATCCTGTACAGATCACACAAGGAGCCTGTGATTGAGCCCTTGTTCCTTTCTCAGCACAGATAAAGCGTGTGGAGCCAAGCTCCGAAAGTGTTTCCCAGAAATTAGAGACAGGACCAAGTCACAACTACAGATCTGATCATTCCCGCTGTCTGGAAAAGTCAAAGGGGATCAGTAGCCAAAACAAAACAAAATATTGCATTACTTGACTATTTTCTGTGTCCAATAGTGCCTGTTTCCAGCTTTCCCAGAAAGCTCTGTGCTCATCCAGGAAGTCCCATGAAATGGACCCACTTCTGAACAGTACTTTTTTTTTTTTTTTTTAAACTAGGTTTCTTGTTTTACTGATGTTTGTTTAGTTCAGGTGTTGCAACACCTGCCAGTTTCATGTAAAGTCCTCCATCTTTTTGTTGGAAAAGTTCGCTGCCTAACCCAGGAGTGAGTGAAGTGATGCTACAAGACAATGAGGGCCCAGTTCACCCTGGCCTTGCACCTTACATTGCCATTTGTACAAAGTGAATGCACGATCTTCCCAGTTCACATCAGCTGAGGATCTGGTCCTTACGTTTACGTGTTCTGGCAAGGCGTCCTTCAGCAATATTTGATGGATGGTGACCTGATAAATTCCAGGCACCTGTATTGCACTAGATACCATTTCCACGGCACATTTTAGGATTCTACTGAAGAAACTCTTCTATAAAGGTACTGTGCTCCTTTAGGCGTGCCGCCTTTATGCCATGAGTGTGCCATAGTTTATAAGGACCTGTGTGCAGAATAAAAATTTGGTAGTAGGCTCTTCAGTTCTAGCAAACAAAGATCTAGCAAGATGCAATATCTGGGAGTTGAAGCTTGACAAACTCACACTGGATGCAAGGCATACATTTCTAGCAATAAGGGTAATTCACCATTGGAACAATGTACCAAGGGTTGTGATGGATGCTCCATCATTGGCCATTTTTAAAACAAGATTGACTGAATTAGAGAATCTCTTTTCAAAACACAAAGAAAAATTATTCCAGGAATTTCTATGACCTGTTGTGTGCAGAAGGTCAGATAACAGTGGGTCCTTCCACGCCAACAAATTGCTGCATTACTTGACTACTCAGGTGAACTTGCCCCCATGTAGTCTAGCCTTAAAATACCTCCGAGTTGTGGCTTCCAGTGCAGCTCCATTGGAAGAGAAAAAGGCAAGAGCAGGAGCGTTCAGCATTGGAACAGCATCATCACTCGGTGGTCCAGATGACACTGCAATTAAAACACCAGTTTCTTCCAGGATCTTGTGTATGCTAGCATTCCCAGGATTGATGCTCCCAGCAGAGCTCCATTTTGGGTCAAAATTTACTCACAAACTTCTCCGGTTCTTTTCTGAGTTTAAAACACTTCTAAAGCACTAACTGCACTCTAATGGAGAATCACTAGGATCTCAGCACCCAGGCCTTATCTGAAATGTGGCATCTTGTTCACATTAGCAGTCAGGGGAAGCACCATTCCAACAGAAGTGCTGGACTGTCACTTGTGTGCATGAGAGATCCTGAAGTTTCAGAAAACAAGTTGGCAGGGAAGGCAGGATGGTTTGGTCTGACGTTTTCCAGCTGTTACTTGAACGGTGTGCTCATTGTTGTTGATTGTTTGGAGTGATAAGCGATCTTTTGGAGACATTAGTGAGATGAATTGTGCTCTCCATGTGGAATCTTTGGAACCGATTTTCACCATTGGGAAATAGAGTTCACCAGAAGGCGCTACATGCCTCAAAAACAAGGAGTGTGATCAAGACTCCAGCTTTTCACAGGCTCCTGAGTGAGTGAGACGCAGGGCAGGATGGAATAGCACCTTTGTATACAACTCTGCATTGTAGAAGTTCAAGTATGGCAGCCTGGCCTGCATTCCCATCTCCGGACCCACAGAATATAATATAGAATGAGATTTACAATTTCCATGGCTACCTCTTGGTCATTTGTAACAAGTAATTATGACTGAGGAGTCCCTTTGCTTTTATCTGTTCTCCAATCAACTTGCTTTCAAGTGCATTGGGTGCATTTATTTTATGGATGCACACACTTCTTTGAAAAGCCTTGTAAACTGAAAATGGATTCCAGGACTTTACATAGGTCTTACCACTATAGCGTTAGATGAATGATCTGTGAATCTTCCTTGCTAATTAGGTAATTAGTACCATTGTCAGGGAAACTGTTAACTACATTCGTATTGGGTTTTAAACTTACTGTGATTCTGGCCCCAGACAGGAAAATATTAGATAGTGCATCTACAAGGATACATCACTGTGATTAGCTGGCTGTAAATAAAGCCTTGAAACGTATGGTTTATTGTGGTGATAACACACGTTTTGTAGGTTACATCAGTTGGAGCAATCCTGCTGACTGAGGAAAAATGTGCAATGCTTTCCTCTGGTTGCTAGGAAATAGAGTTAACTCTCAGATCCTTACATGCTTTGGTGCACTCTCATGACAGATGATGGATTCGGCACATGTGTGGGGACTAGCCTGTTAGCAATCACTGAAAAAAGGCAAGGCAGAAAGAGAATAAGAACCAGATTAATTTAACAAAACAAAACAAAGTATTTTTCATTAGGAAATTAAATCCATTTGCTCAATATTTAGGAAAATGTGAGCAAAGGATAAAGTTAGCAACAAAGAAACAAGTGGTCCAAGATTTGGAACCAGATATGACTCTATTACAGGAGTGCAACAGTTTATCTATGTAATGGATATTATCACCTGTCCAAGCCCCTGTCACAGAAATGCTATGGTGTGAAACCAGGGTAATTCACACTAGTGCAAGCCCCATTCACCCCAGATGCAAAAGATCCCCAGTCTGGAGCATCCCCCAACTGACTACTTAGGTCAGATCCTCAGCCAGGGTCAATTGAAGGAGCTCCACTGAATTCAATGGAACTACATGGATTTATAACAGTTGACAATCCGACATCTGTTTTCTAAGGACAATGCCTACTGAAACGTGTGGGAAACGATCAGACAGGAATATGCAGCAGAGAAATGGCTAATAAAAAAGATACAGGCATGAATGCTTTTCTCTCTCACACACAAAACCCATTTATCCCCTCCTCAGCATTCATAAATCGGATTTCTAAGAGAATTAACTAACACAGATACAATTAAAGTGCAGTAAAATAATCACAGGTGGTAAATAATCATAGGTGGCCATTTCATTCAGTTGGGGCCCTGTTGTGTTAGATGCTGTACAAACATGAAGTAACAAACAAATCTTTGTTAATGACGAGTTGGATTGGGAGGACTAAGCAGACAGACAGGAGTGGGAAGATGGGGTAGTAACAATGTGATTATGATAAGGGTAGGTTTTCAGGTAGATCTGCCATGCACACAGTGTAGCTGACCCACTGACTGACTACTGTAGCTTGGCAGCTCTTCTCATTCTTACCACAGACGCAGCTGGTGTGTTCAGAAATAGGTGCAGTTCCCTCTGTTTAATTTCTAGCATTTTCAGTATTGGTCCAAATTTGAAGGTGCTGAGCATGTTGCACAAATAGTTAAGCACCCACAACTCCCACTGAAGTCAAAGCACCCTCCGTCTTGCTTTCACTGGGGTTAGCGGGAGTCTTGATGTTATTAACTTCTAGAGAAGCCAGCCCAATGGACGTTGAGGATTCTCAGCAAGGCTAGATTGCCATGTATTCCCTGCCTACCAGAATCACTGAAGTGAAGCGTAACTGGCAATAAATCAAAATTCTCTCTAAAAAGAAGTTGTTTGCTACTTCCAGAGGGGCAGCTGTGTTAGTCTGTGTACAGCAAAAACAACAAAAGTCCTGTACCACCGGAAAGACCAACACATTTCTTTGGGCATAAGCTTTCATCCCACTTCATCAGATGCATGAAAGCTTATGGTTGAAGAAATGTGTTGGTCTTCAAGGTGCCACAGGGCTCCTGTTGGTTTTGTTTGCTAGGTATTGCTTTTGGTGTGCAGATACATCTCCAAGCATCTGATGAAGTGGAATTGTCTCCCACAAAAGCTCATGCAATAAAAAATGCGTTAGTCTTTAAGTGTCCCAGGAGTTCTTGTTTGTTTTACTGGACTGGAGTAACACGGCTGCCCCTTTGGAACTTGACACACATATAGTATGTTCCTTGCCTGCTAGGCATTCTTTGTGGGGTGGGGTATCATTTACTTGAGAGTAACCCCTACACATTGTGAACTAGGCACTGCGATTTACACACAGATTTAGGCAACAAATGCTAGATTACAGACATTAGAGAGGGCCTCAAAGTGAAAAGTTAAGATAATTTTAAAGCTGGGAAAAGCCAGGACTCTCTGGATCCAGGGTTTTGGCTCAGCTCCAGCAGTGCAAGATATTTATTGGGGGAAAACACTGAGACCTGACTCAGATGGAGTCAGAATATGACTGACGTAACTTCTTCCCGCAGACCTGAACAGGCTTTCCGAGAACATCTTGAGTTACTGGAGGAAAGGGAGCTGATGAACTGTCACTCACAGTGTATGACTAACGAGCAGTGTTCTCTCCAGGACTATTGTGTGACTTAAACTTCCACCCTCTGGGAGTCAGACTCAGAGCCCACTTTTATTAGTCTGATAAAAATATAATTTTATCCCAGTGACTCACTATATTTCCCTAAGTCTTTCAGAGGACTATGGAGACTAAATTTCATCCAGTAGTGCAAATCTAGCTTTTCTTCCCTTTAAATCTCCATGTCCTTTTGAAAAGCTAAGCTCGTGTTGTTTATCATTTGACTTCTTGAATAGTTCCATGACCTTCTGTGAGGACATGGAGAAAACATTCCCCTTGTCCTGGTAAAAATTAATTCAGAGTCCTTGTCATCGTACATCTGAATCATCCGAAGCTACCTTAACAGCCCACAGCATATGTTCCATCTTTTTCAGCCTTCTCTCAGGACCCAGCATCTGCCGTGCTGAGTAACCATAAAGCCATTTAATGTCAGTCGGTGTCCGTGATGAGCAGCATTTTGCAGGACCGGCCTTAGAGAATTGCCTCCCTAGGAGGTCGTGTATATATTTATGTCTCTATACAACTGATTAGTAATAATAATTCATTTGCACCATGGTGCAGTAGACAGCTGTTAAATGTTTAGTCTGAAAGTGGGTACCTTCTTCTCTGAACACCTGCAGCCACTCTCCCCCCATGTCCTTACACACCAACAGCAACCAGTTAATGCTCCAAGGCAAATCACCTTTCTTCTGAGACTGACCTCAGTCAGTGGCAATTGGCGGGGATGAACTGGAAAGTGGAATGAGACCCAAACTCCCTCATCTATGCCACTCCACAGTAACAATTTTTGGTGAGCAGTAACCTGGGCAGCGTTACCCAGAACATGCAGGAAACCTTACATCGGTGGCAAAGTACACTCTTTTGTCAATTGAAATCACTACAGCAAAGCTCAGCACCTGCAATTTTCATTCTAGCCCATAGCCAGTTTTCCCATGTTCCTAATTTGTATGTGAGGCTCCCTAGAAAGCGTCACTCACTGCAGAAGGTGACCCAAGGGGATGATACTCTATCCACCATTCACTTGACATAAAGACTGTCCGGTTGCACAGCAGCCTGGTGTAAAGCACTTACTGTTTGTCAAACATAACATTTATTAATAGATGCATCAGTAATTAAAATGCAATTTATGAAATGTCCAAATCAAGTGAACTGAAGGCACTATTTTTAAAAATGAGCAATCTAGCAGGACAGATAGCTTTCTCAGCTCAATGTCGCTGTCAGGAGGCAATCACAGCAAATTCATCAGCGTGAAGCCTCCCTCTATCCAGGCAAGTGCAGGCTCCTTTATCTACCGGTGCCCCCTCCCCCTGCCCAATCTGTTGGAACAGCCTCCGTGTTATGCCTTTCATTAGCTTCTTTACTGCCTCCCTCGCCACTGCCATAGCACCTTCTCTCCTACAGCAGAAGTTAACCAGGTCTAGGGGTTTGCCGACTGCTCCAAGTCTTGTGAGCTGGTGTGTTTGGATCCTTTACAGCCAGGTTCCAAAGGAGCAGCCGTGTTAGTCTAGTTCAGCAAAACAAGCAAGGAGTCTCATGGCACTTTTAAAGAGTAACGAATTGACAGTCATTCCAGTAGAAGACTGTCCAAGCCCTCTGCACTGTGTGGCTCCTTTATTCCTACTTCTGGGGGTGCAGGAGAAAACAAAGGTGAAGCAATCATGCAGGGTAGTGAACACACACTTTCATGCAGGAGAAAGGGGAGTTACATTCCAGTTCCTAGCAATCCAGTGCAGCTTTTTACGATGGAAGGAGTCAGACTGTGGAGAAGGCTAAAAGGCCAATCACAGCAATTTCAGTGCCCCAAGGATTTCTAAAGTGACATGACATCTCAGGCAGGAATCTCTTCTTGAGCCAATCTGCATTCTCCCATGTGATGTGTTATGGTGATACTAAATCATAACTACATTAAAAGACAGGATCCTGAGATCCTTGGCTCCAAGGTTTTAACCACACATAAAAACATGTTTTGAAACAACCTACAGAGGGTTTTAAATTCAAGACTCTCATATTCAAGCACTCAGCAATTAGGCTGAGGAGTTCTTTACAAATCCCTACAAGAGCTAGATTAAAAATGGCAATCTGTGTGAGTCATGGGTTATAATTCCACTAAATCAGAGACAGAATGCACTGTGTTCTATGGGATCTACAAAACTGAGGGGGGAAGAAAAAGAAAAACTGGAAATTTACAGGACTGAGTATTTGAAAAATGAAAGTCAAATTTGCTAATTTTCTAAAGGTATTTGCAGTCTGGACACTAGCTCCAGCTTCAATTTCTCTTTGTTTCACCAAGTAAACTTGGTTGGTTAAAACAATCTGTAAATCCAGCTGCCTACCACTTGGATCTACTTTTCAGAGGAGTTGCTATTTATGGCAACTCATTCATAATATCCACAGCAGCCAAAGTGCTTTCGACATCTCTTCTGCCCAAAATGCTTGTGAGGAGCTGGCCAGTTTTTGTCTTTGATGGAGTAAGGAAGAAACTCACTCTGAATGAGTGATGGACCTGAATCAAAATCCCAGATCAGCACAATGTGAATCTTACCATAACCACATATGAAACAGCATACTTTAATTAGCCTGACTTGAAACAAACATTTATTTTCAACTGAAGACTGACACGTCATCTCTACAGGTTGCACCAAAATTAAACACAACAAACAAACCGCTTGCCAATATTATACTTTATAACACAACACTTCTTGTAACAGGCCAATGAGAGACCAGATGACAAGTGTGAAAAAGTGGGGCAGGCATGAGGGATACTAGCACCTAGATAAGTAAAAAACACCAAATATCAGGACTGTCTCTATAAAATCAGGACACCTGGTCACTGCAGGCCAACAGGGTCCATCAGCATATGACTTAGCAACAGAACAGTTCAGCTTTCCGTTGAAATACCGTAAGAGGTAAGGTAGAAAGCAAACAAGACATGCAAGATCAGTGGTTTCAGTTCTCAGGGGACTCAGTACAACTCGTTTTAGTTCATATGTTTCAGTTCACATAGGTTGGCACCTGCTGTGTTTAACTTGGAGTTTCATTTTTAAATGAACTCATAAACTCAAAGTGAAACTCAGTCAAAGCTGTCAAATTTCAGTTAGTGGTCAAAGTCAGTGGGTTCGACTGCAGTGGTCCCAGAGTTAGGAAAGGCTGCTAGGGTCATGGTGGAGCGGTATATGTTGAAAGAAGCAACCTCCTCACATCATACCACCATATTAAAATTGTGGGCAGAAGTGGGCCACTTTTTATATTGATTCAAATTTAAATAAGATTCCTGTCCCCAGATTTAGGCATCCTAGTGTCTATTTAAAACAATGATCCCATGCAAAGAATACTTTCCCAGTACCACAAGAGAATTAACTTAACCGGACAGTAATTTGAACAGCCAAGAGAACATCTTCCCTACTCCCCAAAAAGCTCTAACAAACAGATACGTTTGTAGCATGCCTTAAAGATAAAGACATTCAGATCATTTCAGATCAAGAACAGGGAAGCAAATTCCAAAACCGGAAGTGGAGGCAGCACTAGAATTTATGTGAAGCACTTTAAAAACCTTAATAGCTAAGCTTCCCACCACCAATGCAAGTAGGGAAGTATTATTTCCATTTTAGAAATGAGCAAAGTAAAGCAAAGAGAAATTAAGGGACTTGTTCAAAGTTACTTGGAAACCTGACACAGCCAGTGGTAAAGAAAGCCCAGGTCTCCTGCCCTACCAACCCTGGATGTACAGAGGCCTTAAATATTCTAAATATAGTAGTGTTGCATGCTGTCCCAGAAAGACTTCTAGTAGTGGACAGGCAATATTTTCCTTAGGGAACTTGAAGCTTTACCCTTGTAGCATAGCAAGTACACAAAATAGTATTATCTTGGGGCAATGGGAAAGCTAATGCAGGTCATCATAGAATCACAGAACTGGAAGGGACCAGGAGAGGCCATCGAGTCAAGTCCCCTGCACTCATGGTAAGACCAAGAATCATCCCAGGTGTGTCAAACATTTGCTATGGTGGGCCATATTTGACTTAAAATGCACTTTAAGTGAGTGTAGGTATCATAAATGGAAATATTGTGGCACTCTCATGGCATCACGGGGTGCTGTGTATGTGAAACTGTGATCTGCGACATCACTCCCTCCCCCTCTGTTAGGGATGGAGTGTGGTCTTGAGGATTGCAGTCTTGCACACCCAGTGCTCCGTGATGTCACGAGACCTCACACTCGTGTGGCATTGCAGAGTGCTGGGTATGCAAGACTACACTCTCTCTTAGGAAGAGTGTGGTCCCACAGAGCACACTCAAGGCCAGATGGAAGAGGTCCACAGGTTGCATTTGGCCCACGGGCCACAATTTTTACACCCCTGATAGACCATTCCTGACAGGTCTTTGTCTAGACTGCTTGTAAAAATTTCCAGTGATAGAGATTCCACAACCTGCCCATGCAACTTATTTCAATGGTTAATCACCCTGACAGTTAGGAATTTTTTCCAAATATCCAACCTAAGCCTCCCTCCATACAACTAAAGCTCATTGCTTCTTGTCCTATCATCACAGTTATGGTGAAAAATTTCTCTCTCTTCTCTTGTAACAACCTTTTTGGTACTTGAAAACGATTATCATGTCCCCCTCAGTCTCCTCTTTTAAAAACTAAACAAACCCAGCTCTTTCAATCTTTCCTCATAAATCAAGTGTTCCAGACCTTTAATCATTTTGTTGCTCTTGTCTGGACTTTCTCCAATTTCTTCACATCTTTTCTGAAATGAGGCACCCAGCACTGGACACAATACTCCACTTGAGGCCTAACCAGCAAGGAGTAAAGTGGAAGAATTACTTCTTGAGTCTTTCTTACAATACTCTTGTTAATACATCCCAGAATGACGATTGCTGTTCTTGGAACAGTGTTAGACTGTTGACTCATCTTACCACTGTTCTTGAAATGAAGACTGAAGAAAAAAATAATAAAAAAACAAACCCAAGGGATCCATAAAAACCAAACTAAAAATATGACAACTATTCTGGATTAGTATCTTGTGAGTGTGATATCTTTTAGCTTGTTTCATGTCTTGTGTTTAACGGTAATAGAAATTTAAACTTTGGCATGACATGAACAGGAAAGAAAAGTTCAGTCTCTGCCTCACCACAAACTAACAAGTATAGGTAGAGAGCCACATATCAACAACACAAGGAAGAAATTAAGGCAAAAAGGGGTGGAAGAAAGTACCTACCTGACATTGCCAAGGATGGGGAAGAAGGTTAATCCAAACACCAGGAAAATCTGAAAGACCTAGCAGGACAGACGACAACTGCAAACTATACAGAGACAGTCATAAATCCAAGAGCAATAATATATGCTAATAAATGCTTAGGAGAAGATTTTAAATTGCATTCAGTTTCTAAAACAAGCAAGAAAATTGGTAAGGTGATATACCTCTGTGGATTATAGCATGGTAGGAACAAGATACAGAACACCAAGTCAAACACAGGGATTTCACCCACAGAGAAGGGCAGCTATTCCCAGAAAGACACTTGGCATGAAATGAACAGGAAAGAAAAATGAAATGGAACGGTAGCTATGGAAAAATGAAATGGAAGGGGATCTATCCGTTGAGAACAATGTTAAAAATACCCTGTAGAAATATCAGAAAATTCCAATTGCCCCTGGAGTTCTAAAGCAATTTCAAAGAAAGAAAATATAACAGAGTTCTAGTCAAAGACAAACAAGGATGGGAGAAGTCCCCACCTTTGGGGCTAACTGGATGCCAGATATCAAGCTTTCCATTTCAGCTCCTGGTTATGAATTTGGATAGTAAGACTGTGTAACCCAACAAACAGAGGTCAAGGAACTTGGCTCCCAAACTGGAGGATTTTCTCTATATGCTTTCTAATTGTGATAAATCATTCTATTTTCTTATTGTAAACATTACCCTTTAACCCCCCAGAGCTGTGAGGAAGAGACCTGGAAGTTCAAGACTTCTTTTGAGGGTAGAGTAGCTGGACTATTGGGCTGGCGAACCACAGACAACATTAAATGCATATAAAATGCATAAAATATACCTGCTATGCTTAAATATTTTTACATAAACTATAATCACTGGGTCTCTGCATTGTTATGGTATTACGGCCTTCTGAAAAAAGAAAAATAAACCAGAATCAAATGGAACTTTTTACCCCATTTTGCATGCAAAATTTCTTTTTCCATATGTTTAAATATATAAAATGTTAGCAAAGCAGGTGTGAGGCATGTCATAATTATTGCTAAGTTTACAGTATCCACTCTCATCTGATGAGATTTCATCTTAAAATGGTGGATTTTTTTTTGTGTGATTAGTCAATTTTGATAAATGTCCACCATCCTGGACATAATTCTCATGTGAACAGCTGTGGCCATGACATTTAGCTGTTGGGCTGGAAAGAGAAAATAAAGCACTTCTATTTTTGGATCTGTGCTGGAACCAAAGTCACAGAGACAGGCAGGGATCCAGCAATTTGAACCCAAACCCATAGCTACTTTCGCTCTAACCTCTCCAATTACAATATTGCCAACACCAAGCATTCAAAACTCATGAGTCACCCCAACTCCCACAAAAAGATCTCTTTGAGCTCTAGGACTGATTTAACTGCCAGTCTGGGGTGATTCCTGAAAGGCAGCTGCGGTCAATGTATGCAATGCAGTGTCTACACAGATGCTACAGTGGTTTAACCACCTTCACTGAAGTGTTACACCCCTCACAGAGGTGGAGTTACTAAGCCCTAGTCTACATTTGCCACACTTTTCAGCGGCAGTCAACAGGCAATATGCAAGGTACATGAAATATCTTGCATACCTCCCATCGTCTTACTGACTCCCACTTACCTCCCCATACACGTTCCGCTAAGTTGACCAGAAATACCTCCCAGTCAACTTAACACTACTCCAGTTCTGGGGCTCGACTTACTATGTTGATTTCCAGATCAACTGAGCATGTCTACACAGACCACTCAGTTGAACCCAGACAACTGCACTAACAGCAGCGAATTTGCTGCCGCCAGGATAGCCATACCCTAAATTAGTGCAGTGGGCAAGTTACACTGATGGAAACTCCTCTGTTTTAGTGTAGACTTCTTCAGAGTTGGGCCCTTGTAAGCTGCCTTAAGTCTACTTAACTCTATTGCATAGATCAAGCCTAACATGTTGGGCAGAACCTCTCGTCAACCTTCTACCTGAAGTGAATTTGATACTCTGAGCCTTTGAAATGCAAGGACCCAATTCAACTTCAGTTGAAGCTTCTGGGAGTCCTTTCCACGAAAAGTAACTTCTGACATCATCGCAAGGGAAGCCAATAAAAAACCACCAAAAAAAGTGAATATGGAGTTATCTAGTACAGGCCATTCCCTCCACCCCTTTCAATGTACAATGAAATGACTGAAAAGTATTCAGATTGTAGAACTGTTGACCTAAAGCAAACCCTGCTTCACCAAAGATTTTTGCAAAAAACAAAAAAAAATTTCTCTCTCTTTCCTTCTTTCAAATACTACCCCCACTCTGAACTGGAAACAATTTCTTTATTCTTTTTAATTACACCTATAAAGAATCATTTGCTCTGTAATTAAGAATGGTGCAATTGATGGATATCTAATTCTGGCTGATGATATCATTGTGTTTATATAGGAAAACTTGCAAACAGTTCCAAAAATGATTTAAAAAAAATCCACCACAAAATTATTCCCAGACATTGCTGTTCTGAATGTATTTATTTGCAGTAATGACTGCGGCTTTATGGGAGCAGATGGGCGCTCCCAGAGAGAATGGTTTGTTTCCCCTCTTTTCTTGCTTCATGTTGTATTTTATGATTTCAGCAGGTCAGTGGCTGCCATGTGTTTTTTTCTAATCTGTAAGTGCTTTTCGTTTGCTTCATTCTTGGCAGCCTTAGTATTTACTAAAGAGATCAGATACGGACAGATGATGGCTGAGTCCCAGCCTCCTTGAGAGTTCAGTGCTTAGATGTTGGCAGCAGATAGAGAAATATGGATTGTTGTTGCTAGTTCAAACTTCCAGGGGCTTTTTCCCCATGTGTGTGTTTAAATTCTTCTTGTAACACCCTCAACAGACATAATACAGATGAGCTGGTTTATGGAGAACAATACATGTCAACAAGATTCCTTTCTGGGTTTTTTAATAGGCATTTTGTAAATAAATCCTCCATGTCCATTAACCTCTGGCCACATGGATGATCTCTCTTCTAAGCTAAATTGCCTGTATTTACAGACATTTGTTTGTTCTCTTCAAGCAGGAGAAAAAAATAGCTTATTACTGCACCATTCTCATGGTTTATGAATAAAAATCCTCTCTCTGTTTGTAAGATGATGTTTCTGAGACTTCTTGTAAGTGGACAGCTTTCACTGATGCACTCCACAGTGGAGTACAAGCGTAGAAAGTTAAATCACATTAATACCAAAAATATCCTAGCAAAATAATAGGAGAGAATTGGATCATTTTCCGTAGCTGAATTCTAACCAGCAAAGCCTCCATGCCAATAACATGAGGTCACTTGTTGTCACTGTACTTCCTGACTTGTAGTGACAACGATGAGCTACAACTGTGGAGACCAAGGACCTCTATGCACAGCAGGATAACACCGAAATCTAATAAGCCACAAAGCAGTGATTTAAACTGAAGAAATCAGATGGGCAGGGTTGGAGGCAGGACTGACAACATGGAATCAAGGCATCAGAAAAATGCATATCAGAAAGAACTCAGATGATAATTTAAGGTTCAATCCTAACGGTCAAGCTCTTTCACTGGGACCCTAGACATATTCATGCTGCCATTTAGTTGACTGAAATGACCATTGAGTGAGATGGCTGGAGATCATGGCAGTAACTTTTACTCCACATCTATCACCACACTCCTTGTGCTGCTCCCAAAAGTCTGTGTTCACCTGCTTCACGCAATACTGAGTGCCACGGGGTTGATTCCATGCCATGCTGTCTCCAAGCGAGTCCTGCACCTAGACGGGATCCAACTAGCCTGCTTCGCTGCTCCTCGATATATATCCCTGCTCCCGCTGTTCCACAGAAGTTACCTATTGTCTACACAGGCTGGTACATGCCTTATCCATGCACTTTTATCATGCAGTAGTTTTTCTTCCATGTCTTCTGCGCTTGATTTTTTAAAGGAGTGTACGATTTTAAAAGAGCGTATACATGCATGCACAATCAATAAAAGCATTGTTTGCCTAGTTTTCCTGTGCAATCTCTTTAGCTGCTCATAAATACCTGATTTTCAAGTGCCTACCTGACTTTCTGGGTGAACACGTATTCAAATGCATACCTGACTTACTATTTTCTGCGTACCAGAGTAGAAAACTCTTCACTTTGCCAACTTGCCACACACCAGTTAGTGCATTTTCAAATCAGTCGCACTTGTTCACGCTGCTGATTTAATAATATACAAACCATCATGTTCATCGTAACCCTTAGATAGTCTAGTGCGTGATACTTTTCGTATACACCTACATATCAGGGTGACTGATGTTAAACAGAATGCTTCTGGAAAAGACACACACACAGCCATATCTACCCTGCTGTCTCATTCAAGCTTTTGCATATTCCATGATTCTTTAAAGAAAACTGTGTCATAAAAAATGGATCCACAGTACAGTCTATTCCAAATCTGAAAGCTCATTTTAAATTTAGCAGGGTTTTCTATTTTCATCACACATTTCCATTTTTGGAAACTCTTTTAAACCACTAACCCATGGGCATGAAAGGAAAGATTTGAGATTTGCATTTCCTTTCCTCTGCCACTTTGGTTTCACCTTTTGGTGGCTACAGAAAGAGGCTAACACTATAAAATTCTGGTTGGTGCCCCATCTTTTGCAGCAAAACCTGCTTCCCCCTGCATGGCTTTGCTTTTCCCACACTTTTGTTTCTGATGCTACTGAAGTTTCTGCAAATGTCACTAAGATGTACAAATATCACTAAAATGTACAAATGTGTACAAAGTTTCTGCAAATGTCACTTAGCTGTACAAAATGGGCCTGATCCAAAACATACTGAATTTGCATTGACTTCAACAGACCTTGGATTAGGTTCCCTATCTATGACTCGCCAAGCAAAACTTTGTTTGTTTAATCAACCCCTTCCAAACCCCTTCCCATACTCACTCTGAACCAACACCTCTTCACTGTAGAAAGCAGTTCTCATTTAACACGCCAGCAATTAGTACTTTTGGTTGATTTCACCATGGTTCAAATTGCAGCCACATCTTCCTAACTCCTTGCCAAAATGCAGAATAAAATAGAGTTCCTATGAAATCTCTTGGATTTCTCCCACATGACAGGTTGAAGAGCAAAGCAAGGCTGACATCAGGGTCTGCCGACAAAGGAGACACTGGACCATGCAAAGCCAAGAGGAAAAAGAAAATTCAGTCCATGTGGATGCACATTAGGGTATGAAGAAAGGAGAACTAGCAGAACATGGAGAAGCAACACAGAAGATGGCTGTATAATTCAGCTGCTGTGAGTGGCACCCGTGACCACTTTAAGCATCGAGTATATTTCTATTTCATTATGCTCAGAGTTGGTTGGCCTTATTCTAGGTGGTTAATAGGTCCACATAATAATAGCTCCAGCAACTTTGCAGATAGAGTTTATAATTAAGATACTACAAGTATATTGTACTCTGCAATCAAAGACCAAGCAAGGTGGTGGGTTGATCATGGACGCCAGGATGTAATAACAATGCTGGGCATTCAATGCGTAGCATTAGTTTTACTTGCTCCTGGTTGAGACACGAAACCTAGGACCTCTAAATCTAAAATCCATTTAGTGCTTCAGCTAAAGGATCACATCCACTGCTTTGATGGCAGTAGTGGACTCAAACCTCTGCACTCAACAAGCTGCTCGAGAAGAACAAAGTTGCATGGTTCAGGTAGCCCACTAATCGTACACTTTACATTTTGCCCTCAATGCCCAGTCCAGAGGATATTGGTCTGTTACAGCCCCAGCTGCAGAACCCATCTCTTCAAGCTTTAGAGGGTTATGCTTCTGGATCTGGAGGTCCATAGGTCAGTGGTCAGCCACGGCAGCTGCTCACAACCAAGTAACTAGGCTGTGTATGGGATGTGAGAAAGGAAAATCAGGAAGTGACTTCGTATCCCTTTAAGGTACTGGCCTTACATTTTCTACTCAGTATGAGGAGGCTTTACTACCTCTTCATCTCTTAATGGCCACTTTATGGCCTTGAAGGAAGAGTGCTCTTTGTCTGTCGAAACAGTGAATAGGAAATGTGCCAGTACACAGTGCTCAAGGATCCATAGCATTATTTATGGTTTTCAGAGACCAATAAAGTTTGTTGTTGTGCATGGCAAATGGCTTCCCTTTGTGCAGCTCTTTACATCAACACCTAATATTGCTCAAACATTTCCTTTAAACAGGAGCAAAAATGGCCCAGGTGCAGAAGAGGCCCAAGGGAATAGCATTTTATAGCGCTGAACCATCAATTTTTTTTAACCCATTTTCTTACTAAACACTTGCCACATGTCAGCAAGGTTCTGGGAGAAGCTAGGCAAATGAATAAGACTAATTATGCTTGTTCAATGTATTGGTTTGACCTGGGCAGAATAATCACTCTACTGATACAGAAACAGAGTTGAGGGTAGGTTTTGCTCCATTACTTTAATGGAGCAAGTAATGGCTGAGCAATACTTTATTGGTCAGTCCAGAGCATTAATGGCCTAATCTGAAGCCAAGTAGCTTTCCACTGATTTCAGTGGGTTTTGAATCAGGCCCCTGCAACAACTAGGAAAGTCACTGAAAGCCAACTTTCTCCGCACAGGACACTCCTAAAAAGAGCTCCTCTCAAAAATTTCTCACTTATTTCTGGCCATAGAATGATTCTGGCTACATCTCCTGAAAGGGTTCTTTGTGATCTTGCCTGAGCTATTCCCATGCTGTTTTACATGTGTATTTCACAGTTTTCATTCATACCAGTACGTTCAAACCGGGGAAGATAATTTTGAGAGGTGCCTTTATTTACTCATTAGAATGCAAGAAACCACAAGGAGAGGAGGAAATCTCACATGGAAGGGAACACAGATAATGGCTTCACTTCATATGCGGATGCCTCCTGCCCTGCTATTGCTCTTACAATAAGCCATAGGCATATGCCAAGTGAGGAAGTGGAATGACAGCAGTTTGATATTCCTGATCCTGAGTAGGTTCTCTAAAATGCACACAGACATCTGGTTTAGACAAGAATTTCTTTTTAAATAAAAATGCTATCTTTGGAGATAATTTCAGCTGGTGAACAGCTATGCCTAAACGTAAGGACGACAGATAAGCAAGGTTGCTTGGACAAGGGTTGTGAAAAGGCACTTTTCACCACTAGGAAAAATAATGAGTGTTGCATGAATCACATTAAAGGATTAAAAGGCTAGCTAGCATGGCTGCCTATCAATTCATGCAGAATATGGTCACTGCTATAAAACACATTATTTGGGGACTAGTGAGAAATTTAGGTAATTATAGTGAGATGAGAGAGTCTGAGAATTGAGGTTCAGATTCAGCAGGAAGCCCTTGAAGACAGACATCAAGGCCTGGTGGCACGCCTTATTAGTATGACAGACAGGCAACTCTGCATATTTGTTTACTATGGTTTAAGCACCTCAGCTGAATCAGCCAGCGTTGGAGAAGTCAGTAAGTAGTCTATCCAAACCTTTCTTATCTATAAATCCAGAGGGATGCAATTATATTTTGGTTAACAGGGGATTTCAGATTAAGCTGTGGTATTTGGAGCATAACAAATCATCAAAATTCTTGGTGCCCGCCTCCCACGTTGGTTAATGAGGTGGAGGATAAACCAAAATGAATAAACTTATTTTGTTTTGTGATCCAGTAAGATGCATTTAACATTCAAGAATTCCCACCAACTATGTAGTGGAATGAACTGGAAACAAGAGCTTCAAAGGAAGGAATGGAGAAACCAGGTGAGTGGACTGTTTTATACAAACACCTAATAAATATGGCAAGAACACCAATTAGACCAAGCGAAGATTACCAGAATTTAAGATTAGCCATTTACACCTGCTTTCTGGAAAGAGGAAGTGAAGGCAATGCGAAGACACAAACAAGGAATTTTCTATAGGAAAGCTGGGGTATGATTGATGCAGGAAGACCTCCCTCGACACCCTACTTTGAAATGGGGAGTCATAGCTTTCCTCAAAGAGCAAGGTGAAGTTCAGTCTTCTGAAGCGGGCTATCACCAAGAGGAAGCAGAAGCTGGAGCTGTGTGGAGACTGGCAAGTCTGCTTTGTGAAGGATTGAAATATTCTGAAATTTGATTTTAGTCTGGTTAGGGATAAAAACCAAAGATTTCAAAATGCTCCAGAAAAGGGAAGGGTCTTTATAGTATATTCCACTGTTTCCATTTAGGCCAATGCATTCCAACAGAGGGAAATAGTTTTGAGAGGTGCCCTTATATACCCATCAGAGCACAAGTGGCCACAAGATACAGGAGGAAACATCACATGAAACGAACAAAGATAAAAGCTTGCCTTCGTACTTGGGTGCCTCTTGCATTGCAGTTACATTCACAAGGCAAGGGTGTATGACACACGAACAAATGGGGTGACAACAGGTCTACATTCATGAATAGTTTCTTTAAGATGCATATAGACATTGTGACAAACAGAGAGCTCAGTCACTGTGGGTCCTGCACTTCAGGTCTTGGCCGCCAGCTAGAGCCCGGCTTTTCTGCCTCCAAACCCTCAAAGTTATAGTTTCCCCAGTCCCTCCTGCCCTGCGGTTGAGCTTTCCAGAGCACAGGCTGCTGGTCCTGGGGCCCTAAGACACTTCTGGGCGAGCTTGTCCTGGTATCTGTATCTCCCAGGTGCTCGTAGCAACAGCAACTGGTTAGCTTCGTCCAGCTCAGGTCTCCTTTGCTTTGCTTCACTCTGTTGTGCTCTGCTACAAATCTACACTCCATTCCTAGCTCCTCCTCCTTCAAACACCAAACCCAAAACTCTCTCCCTGCCTGGCTGCAACAGGGGCTTTACCCATTAATTGAAGTCAGGCGTTCCAACTGACTAATTTCCAAAGGGATAGCTGGGTTAGTCTAGTCCAGCAAAAAACAAACAAACAAACAAAAAAAACAAGGAGTCATGTGGCACTTTAAGACTAACAGATTTATTTTTTGCATGAGCTTTCGTGGGAGAAGATCCCACTTCCTCAGATGCTTCGAAGATGGGTGAACTTACAGAAAAGAATGAAAATAAATGCAAGAGGGTGTAAAACATAGGATCAGGTCATACAGTAACAGCAAATCAAAGCATTTGTTAGGTTCAAACCATGGGAAGCCTGAAGTCAAATTGCCCTTTGTAATGGGAAAAGAACCCATAGTCCCGATTGAGTCCTGCTTTCACAGAATTTAGCTTGCATATTAATTCAAGTTCAGCTGTTTCTTTTTGAAGTCTTGATGTCCCAGCCACATCTCTGACAACAGTTGTTAACAAATCATTTATCGAGTGATTAGAAAGATGGAAGTGCTCAGCAACTGGTTTCTTTGTTCTGTGATTTCTGATATCAGCTCTGTGCTCATTTATCCTTTTGCGCAGCGATCGTCTTGTTTGTCCAATGTATAAGGTGTTGGGGCATTTCTTGCACATGATGGCATAGACCACATTAGTAGATGAGCAGGTAAATGAGCTTTTGATGGATTAGCAGGCTTGATTAGGGCCTATGATGGTATCTGTTGTGCAGATATGTGGGCAGACTGGACAGTGTGGTTTGTTGCAGGGGTGTGCGCCTGCTTCAATGTTTCTGTTGTTAGATCTGTAGTTGGTGGTGAGTATCTGTTTAAGATTGGGTGGCTGTCTAGACAAGGAGAGGTCTGGCTCCCAAGGCTTGAGAGAGAGAGGGATCATCTTTTAGAATAGGCTGTAGGTCCTTAATGATCTGTTGCAGAGGTCTGACTTGAGGGTTGTATGTGGTGACTAGTGGTGTTCTGTTGTTTTCTTTCTTGGGCCTCTCCTGTAGTAGACGACTTCAGGGAACCCGTCTAGCTCTGTCAATTCATTTTCTTACCTCCCCAGGTGGGTACAGTAGTTTCAAGAATGCTTGATAGAGATCCTCAAGATGTCCGTCTCTGTCTGAGGGATCAGAGCAGATGCGGTTATATCTTAGGGCTTGGCTGTAGACAATGGATCGTGTGGTGTGTTTAGGATGGAAGCTTGAAGGATGTAGGTAACTATACTGATCAGCAGGTTTTTGGCACAGGGTGGTGGTGACGTGTCTATCCCTGATTTGTACTGTAGTGTCAAGAAAGTGGATCTCCTGTGTGGAATGTTCCAGGCTTAATTTGATGGTGGAGTAGAAATTGTTGAAATCTCTGTGAAAATCTTCAAGAGCATCCCGGCCATGTGTCCAGATGATGAAGATATCATCGATGTAGCGTAGGTAAAGAAGAGGTGTTTGGGGATGAGACTTGAGTAAACGTTGTTCTAAGTCGCCCATAAAGATGTTGGCATATGGTGGGGCCATGCGGGTGCCCATAGCAGTGCCACTGATCCAAATCTCCCATGAAAGCTCATGTGCAAAATAAATCTGTTAGTCTTAAAGTTCCACACGACACCTTGTTTTTTTTCAACTGACTTTAGGCTCCTTAATTAGAGTCAGGTACCTTAATTGGCTCAAAACAGGGCTGGAAACAGAGCTTTGATAAATCTGGGGCTAACATATCTACCCTCCAGCACCCTCCTATAGCCCTGCAGTCTGCTCTCTCACAACGTCTTCATGTTATAAATCTACACAAGCATACAGTAAAAACTGGAAGGAAAATCTAGTCTAGAACAAACACAAAACAGGCATAAAAACACATTGAAAAGATTACCTACGTTAATGTACAAGACTTAGTGTGAATAGAAAACCAACAGAAAACACAGGCTATGTCTACACTGGGGGGCCCTTTGAAGTCAACTTAACAAGATCAACTTTAAGTTGACCTTATTAAGTCGACTTCAGGGTATGTTGGGCCCTGCCCCCTTCCCTTCCCTGCCCTAGGTCCCGATCAGGATCTAGGGGCTTGATCTGGCTCCAGTGACCTGATTCAGCCCCAGCCACTGCTGGCAAGCAGCTGGGAACTGGATATAGCCCCTGCCCTTGCCACATGCAGCAAGGGGCTGGGAGCTGGCTCCCGCTGGCAGTGGCAAGGGGCTGGGAGCCCGATCCAAAGTACTCCTGGAGTAGCCTGTAAAACTGACCAGGCTGACTGGGCTGTCTCCTCGGTGGCATTGTTTCCGCCAGTGGGGAGACAGCCCAGTGACCGAGCCTCGTCAATTTCACAGGCTACTCTTGAAATCGGGAGTAGCCTGTGAAACTGACCAGGCTGCTGAGCCACCTGCTGGCAGTAGCAAGCAGCTCGGGGCTGGATTGGACTCTGAGCCACTTGTTGCTAGCAGCAGGAGCCGGATCCTGGCCCCTGGCACCTGGCACCTGCAGCAAGGGGCTGGGAGCTGGATCAGACTCCCACCACTTGCCAGCAGTGACTGGGGCCAGATTGGGCCCCAGACACTGACTGGGACCTGGGACAGGGCAGGGTTGGGCCTGGGCCCGGGCCCAACCCTTCCTCCCCTCAAAAACTGACTTAAGAAGTTAAGTCAACTTCTAGGGTAGGAGTTATTAAGTAGACTTAAGCAAATGCTTAAGTCAACTTAATAAATTCTATATACAGCCCTGGAGGCACTTAAGTTGACTTAAGTCTCCAGTGTAGACATACCTAAAGAATGAGAAATTAGGTCAGGTCTTGGCTATCAAACTTCAAAGAGGTCTTAGAAATGGAGCCGTTCTGTGGCTTAAGCCTTAATAAATTCTAGTTAACACACACACATCAGGCTGCAATGCAAGAACTTGGGAGGGACAGCCCTGACCGAGCACAAGTCTGCCCCTTCTGTCATCCTTAGGATTGTGGCTCTCTGCCAAGTGACTATGGCCATGGCACACCAGCCATGGAATTTGGCAGCAGTCAAAGGGAAATATGCGAGCTTCACAAAATAATTTCCTGATGCCTACTTACCATGGTGTGTCTACTGCTCTGAGTTAAAGGGAAATGCCCTCCCTTCAACTCAGTGCTACTCTTCTTGAGGGGGTAGACTTCCTGCATCAACTTTCAGATTGATTGAGTGGCTCTTCATTGACTGCTCAATCAAAACTGGAAAGATCAAATGCACGGTGGTGAATTTGCTGCCGTCAGTGCAGACTTGGCCTATGGATATGTCTATACCAGCGCTGGAAGGGGCAAATTCCACCTTGAAGAGACATGCCCGTGCTCGCTCTGACTGAGGTAGCATACTATAAAGGGATGTGCTATTGGGGTGGGAGTGCCTTGTAGCTGTAGTATGTACCAATTATCCCTGAGAGGGTTGTACTTGGAGTGTCCACCTCTTCCACTGCTGTAGCTACCAGTACTCTTCTATTTTCAGTGTCGTATCTCCACCAGAACTAGCACAAGTAGGTCTCCTCAACATGGGGTTTACACCTTCCAAATCTAGCACAGGTGCACCCTAAGACTCTTTCTGGCTCCCCTGTCACTGAGACATTGTGGAGCCCAGATAAAGCAGCAAAGATGGAAGAACATGACTGTTCCCAATACTTTGAATGGAAGCTATCTCCTTCCTATCAGGAGAACTATTCATTAGGGTGATATATCATACTGCTTTCAAATCCCAATAAGGCATTTCCTGGGCACATAGGTAATGCTCCTTGCAGGATGACAGCTATGATGAGGACTAACAACTATGTCATCATACATATTTAGATGTACTTTAGACCATTGTCATTTCAGCTGTTGTAATCTTACTTCCCATCATGTTTCTTTCCACCCCACCCCCCAACTCCATTTTAATCTCTCACGTACAACGTATGAGAGGCTGATTTCCCATTGATCGCACTTTTGTTTGATCCATTTCAAGTAAGCTTTGGCAAAAGTATTCTAAAGCTGAAGCTCATGTTCATTAACAGCATTAACATTGCTTCCTACACTAGTTCTTTAATGTGCTGTTTTTATTTGATCTAAGTGCAACTCTGAGCATGATGAATTACAAAATATTTGTGGGCAACTGGAGAATCTGACACCCCTGCCTTCACGTGGATCTGAACGTACCCTTTCTTAGAGTCCAGATGTACTGCTTGCACTCTTAGTACAAAAACCTTAACTCCAAGTGATCCTATACCCTAGAGGTATTCTCTCTGGTTTGTCTCTAAACTTGACATGAAGTTGCATGAAAGATTCAGCCTTGAGAAATAACATCCTCAACAGCGACAACTTACATTCTTTACATTCTTATCCCTTTTATAAAGTAGACTTCTCCTGTACCCAGGTTCTCTCTTTTTTCCTCTTTTCACTTCTGAACACAGGCCCTGCAATAGATGGATAGAGAAGCTATACAATAAATAGAAAGCTGGCTTGCTCATTGAGCTCAGCAGGTAGTGATAAACAGCTCAATGTCTAGCCGGCAGCTGGTAACAAGCAGAGTGGCCTAGGAGTCACTGCTGGGGCTGGTTTTGTTCAACATCATTAATGATCTGGAGGATGGGATTGATGCATCCTCATCAAGTTTGCAGATGACACTAAAGCCGTGTGGAGTGGTAGATACCCTGCAGGATAGGGAGGGGATACAGAGTGACCTAGACAAGCTGGAGCATAGGGCCAAAAAGCAGGGGGAGGAGAGGAATCTGATGAGATTTGACAAGCACAAATGTAGAGTTCTGCACTTAGAACGGAAGAATCCAGTGCACTACTACAGACCAGTGTCCAACTGCTCGGCAGAAGTTCTGCAGAAAAGGACCTGGAGGTTACAATGGACAAGAAGCTAGACATGAATTAATAGTTTGCCTTTATTGCCAACAAGGTGAGCAAAATATTGGGCTGTATTAGTAGAAGCACTGTCAGCAGAATGAAGGAGGTGATTGTTCCCCTCCATTCAGCACTAATGAGGCCACATTTGGAGTGTTGTGTGCAGTTTTGGGCACCCCACTACAGAAAGGATGTGAACAAATCGAAGAGAATTCAGAGGAGGGCAATAAAAATTATTAAAGGGCTGGAGCACATGACTTAAGAGGAGAGGTTGAGGGAACTGTTTATTTAGTCCACAGAAGAGAAGAATGAAGGGGATTTGATAGCAGGCTTTAACTACCTGAAAGGGAGTTCCTGGGAGGATGGAGCTAAGCTATTCTCAGTGATAATAGATGACAAAACTAGTAGTAATGGTCTCAACTTGCAGTGAGGGAGGTATAGATTGAATGTTAGACAAAACTTATTCAATAGGACAGTGGTGAAGCACTGGAATGGGTTAACTAGGTAGGTGGTGGAATCCTCACCCTTAGAAGCTTACGGTGTGGCTTGACAATGCCTTGCCTGGGATGATTAATTTGGAGTTGATCCTGTTTTGATCAGGGGTTGGACTAGATCAATGTTTCTCAACCATTGTGTTGGGACATATTACTGTGTCACCACACAGTGCTAAGAAAGCCAGGGAAATGGCTAGATTCAGCCTGTGGTAGTTGGACTGGTGTATCCCGTAGGATCACGATATGCTGCCAAGCATGTTGCGATCCACAAAAGGTTGAGAACCACTGGACTAGATGACCTCCTGAGGTCCCTTCTTCAACCCTGATCTTCTATGATTCTATAAATTAATGAAAAGCTTGTGGTAATTGTGGAAGTTCGAATAGCTTCAAGTTGACATTCTAAATGCTACTCAGCAGGAACCCAGGGACCAATTCCGCTTGTAGTAATGGGGTGTGAGAAACCTTGAACTGGGTAATAAATCCAGTATTAATGAATACATATTACTTATTAAGTACAAGCCTTGAGACTGTCATAATACAATTTACAGAAGTTCTTAAAAGCTAACACATGGCTTCTCTGCCCAAAGAAATCTTCTAAGAAGAACTAGATACATTATTTTTCAGTGCTTACAGCCTTTGTTTTTTAAACTCAATGCTTCTATATTGTTCAAGTCCACCATAAAATGTTCTCACATGAGCAATCTTAAGGTATGAGGCTGTTGCTATGGAAGCTAAAGGGATAACTAGTATGGACTTTAATAAGACCTGGATCAGGCCCTCAGAGAAGAGGCACCATCATCATTTTTGTGAAAGAATGTTTCTAAAATTTCTTTTGAAGGTTAGGCACTACACAAGAGACTGAGGGGGCCAAGTGCTGTTCTCATTTAGGATCACGTACCCACCTTCACCGCAGTTAGTCCGAGTTTATAAACTCAATGAAGACTCTCCCCCCTTCTTATTCAGTTGGTAAAGTTAGTTTCTTAGCTATTTTTCCTCCTTCCAATCCTTATCTTTGCCTATCCAGCTACTGGACTGAGAGTTCACTTCTGATTTTATTCACCTGATGCTTTGGTAATGAAGTACATGCAAGTCTGTCAACTGAGACATATGTAGTTTTACCTCCAACTCAGTCCAGGGAAGTTTCTGGTTAGCTCACTAAGTAAAGCGCTTTTGTTACAAGCATCCTTGCTCAAGGGCAACCTGTGATCTGATGCGTCTCGCATGCACTGTGCAAGACTTTGGCCTGTAAGGCCAGCTGTAGATGCAACATTTAGATAAGTCTTGACAAATCTCCCTCACACCTGGGGCCAGCCCAAAACCCTTAGGTGCCCTCAGGTTTGAGGTAGTGAAGTGGCTCCCCACTGCTGAGCTGCAGGGCCCTATGCTGAAAAACTGCCAGGGTCACTGACTCTTTTGGAAGCAATGTGCAAATTCCCTCCACCCCACCCTGGTCACAGAAAGTGGCAGAAGGGGAGAGAAAGATGGCTGCGCTGACATTTTCTCTGTTTTCACTGATTCTTTTTTAAGGCATCAAGGGGCATTCGTCTCCCTGGCTGTTGTGGTGCTGCAAGACACCAGGGGCCAAAGCCTGGATGCCATGGTGAGCTGGCACCCAGGGTTTGCTGAGCCCTGATTTAGATACCACAGCAGTTGTCCCTTGTGGCTATATCTGCCATTGAACTAGGATTCCAGTGCTCTTGCAGCATCTAACAAGTTGGAAAGTGTGGCAGTGAACTGTTTTTGTGGGAGGTCTCTAATCCTCACAGATTAATTTACAGTGTAATATGAGATTATCAATTTAGAAATGTATCCTCTACTCAGTCACCTGGATCTTCACTGAATGCATAGTCCATGCTCCTTAAAACTTCTGTTAACAAAAGAGCACAACCTACCAGATTAATTCAACCTACCTGTTCACTGGAACCTGCCTTTCTTGCCTTCTTTCCTTGGATGACAGGCAGGCAACACATTGTAAAGTAGGGATCTCAAACACGTGGCCCGTTCCTATTTCACAATTACACTGTCGTTACTGATATCTGCAATATTGTTGTATGGAAAGGTTTCAGTCGTGCAGCCCTCGGGCTAATGTACTAGCCCTCATGCGGCCCTGAACTAGTCTTCATGCGGCACTCCTGGTGATTTGAATTTGAGACCCCTCTTCTATAGAGTCTCCCTATTCAAGCTTTCATTGATTGGCTATGGTTTACTGATTATTGCCTACTCAGAAAATACTGATCAAAATATGGGAATTAAACATAGGCTCCCCTTCACTGCAGAGCCAGGAATTTGGAAGACAATGAGGAAGCAAAAGTTGACATTCCTCATTAGGTGCTTCACTTGCATTCCTGCTAGACATTACCACTTTTACTTGTGGATCCTTTAGCACAAGAACGATATTAAGCTCAGGTTTAACTAGCAAGGAAAGAGGATTGGTTGCAGACATAACCCCTTCCCACCCACCAGGAGGCCCATAGGAAGGTCAGGCAATGTAACAAAATGATGGATGTTGGCCAAAAAGAGGTACAACAAAGGTGACTGTTTGGATCAAAGTAACCCCAGCCACCAAGTTCTGCAAAGCTAACGACTGTTAATAAATCTGCCGACCCTGGCAGAAATGCCACCAAAGTGTGAGTAGTGGTGAAAACCACCCCCCTTCCCTCTGTGTGAGTGAACTGTAAGGCACAACCAGAGCAGCAATAGCTTGCGCATCCCTCTCTCAGCATATATGAATTTGGCCCACTGCCTATTTAGCTCTATATAGTTACCCATTAGAGTAAATTGCTCCTGCTACAAGCCAAAAATAACTGAATGCGTAATTCATGCACAGGAGCATGGGCAGAAAACGATGAGTGAGTATTAATAGGATGTGACACTCCTATAATTCTCTGCCTGAAATCTTCAGTTGTTTACTCAGAATTTCACACACCCATCTGTAATTTTCTGTAACCCTGACAACAGACTCCTGTTAAAATAACATCTCCAAGTTTATGATGTTCACTGAATGACGGAGCCAGAAAATACAGGCATGGATCAGGTGAAATTGTGAATGGAGAGTGTAGGATGCCACTGACAGCTGACTATTTTTGACCTTCCTTAACCAATGCCTTCACTAATCCATATAAAGTTTGCCATCTTCTAGAACTACCCCACATGCTTTGACAATGACTAACTGACAGCACATCACCCGGGGCAGAAATGGGCTCTAATGTCGCATCATTTCATCACATACTTTAAAATATTAAAGAAAAAAGTCCACCTCTTAAAAAAATCCTTAAAAATTCTTTAAATAAGCCAGTTTCCTAAAATAATGGTACAAATAACTGCTTTAATAGTAACAAAGTGTAATGCTTCAGACCAAATAGCGTCAAAGTAACCAGATTTTGTACTTTAACTAACCTGTACCTAGCCATTAAGGAACAAAAGCTTCTTTCCTTTTGCCGCTCTACCCTGTCTTTTATCATCAGCCCAGACCCTTACTCTATATTTTCCCATTTAGATTTGTCAGGTGTGATCAATGCCAGAAGTCTTCTATCTATTCTTTGTGCAACACATTCAAAAGGAATTAAAAGGAGTTTTTCCATTCATTTAAAACCAGGGCTGGCTAGAAAACAGGAATTTTATTTTGCCAATAAATTGCCAAAGTTAGTTTTGATTCTTATATGAGACAAATGAGACCTGTTGAAATTTGTCACAAATAGCACATGGAAGATACATGCCCCAGAACAGCAATAGCCCCATGGTTTGATCTATAAATTGTCTCTCACTCTGTTTTTGGACCAGTAAGTGTTTAGTGGAGCAGCTCCAAAAGGACTGGACACTCTCTTTACTGGAAATTCCATCCTGAACCCCAAAAAACCCTTTCCCAATGAAACTTTTGTCAAAACTAATAAATTTCAGCAAAACATTTCAGTTTAGTCAAATCAGCATTCTTTGAAAACACAACATTTGCCTGAAAAATTCCCAACCAACTATGCTTAAAACAGCCTCAGACAGCAGAAGGATGCCATCTGAAGTCAAGTCAAAATCGAGTAGTTTTTAATTCTGCAGGTCTAGCATATGCAATAACTCATTTCCACAATCTACTGCACAACTCTGCTCATGCACAGACAGATCAAACTAGGGATTTTCTTACGGATTGCTAACTGCAAGGCAAATTTACATATTTTTTTTTAGCTTGTGTAAGATTTTTACATCATACAGAGTCTTAAAAATTTGCTCATGCAGTAAACACTATTCATGTATACTCCATATAGATCTTTTACTATTATATAACAGTCTTACCATGATTTTCTTTAGACAGATACTGGTAGCATAGGACCACAGTATACTTAAAAAGCTTAATTTCTAACTTCAGAATTCTATCTGTGAAGGCAACCAAAACACAGAACAGCATTTACATCAAGCTGGAGAGAGCTCTGCCAAACAAGTTACTCCAAGCTTGTTAACGGATTCCCTTTGTCCCAAAAGAGTTCATACTTGGTCCAAGATATATGTGACTGATAACTTGCAGGTACAGACTGTGCCTCATTTACAGAGCATATTACAAGTTGCTTTCTCTGCTCAGGTTTTGCAACTCTGGCATTTTTCCAGATACACTTCCACATGAATCTGATGTTGGTTGTGTCCAGAATTATATGCCATTCTTTGAACAAATTATTTTGAAACAGGATTATACCAAAACCAAACCATCCTTTATTTAAAACGCATAGAGTTACCCTTCCATGCACAACACATTAGATCACTGAAAGGATGTTTCATAAGCCACGCGTACTAGGCCATGCTATCTTTAGCCTTGCTTTCTTCACCCCAGCATAAGAAACATTGCTTTCCTTCCCAGGATTCCAGCTCTAGTCAGGTTTGTGGGGGGCGGAGCAGGTGTGGGTAATAGAAGAAACCTAGTTCCTCTCACTGTTATCTGACAACTGTAGAAGTTACTCTAAAAGACAGGAAGAGACTGTCAAAATAATGGCTAATACTTAATTCTCAGATCAGACTGCATGGAGATGTGGGGGTGTAGGGTTACAATGCATCATAGTGTAGGGGATGCAGGGCCTCTAAAAGGTTGAGAACCCCTGGCGTAGAGCCATTTTACACTGACTGATGATTTAGCCTGGTGTTTTAATTTTAGTAGACTGAGATAACCAAATTTAGTCTGCACTCCTCCAGTCAATTCTAAACACAAAATTTCTCCAAAGGATGCTGATTAGCCATTGAAATGTATTGCCCTTCCTGCTTAAACTCAGTGAACTTGCATCATCCCTGAGCACTGGCACATCAGGAGGTTATTTTTATGCATCTTTCTAAGGCTATCAAGTCCCTTACCAGAAAAACAAGACCCACAAAAAACCAGTAAATGATAAGCCGTTAGTTCATTGATTTCCCCAAGATGTTAACAAGACATTGATACACTGTAGTACTCGCTATGTGAAATCTCTGTAGTCAGAACTGACTGGTAGTTTGTGAAAGGCTATGAATCAACTGAAGTGCACAGGCCTATGCTCTTGATGCTGGCCAATGGTGAAATATGTTTGCTTAAGAGTGACCGACCAGTCCAGTGTTTTTACCAGATACCTATGGAATATTTATTAGATTAGGATAACATTTTATTTATAGCCCCCAATGCTTTGCTCTCCCACTTTGAAGAGTTACTCAGAGGGAAGAGGCTGTTTAATGTTCCTTCTGTTCTTGACATTTAAATGTCTTTATTTAGATGTATTGTTATATTATCAGTCTAATTTTAAATATGCACACAGCACTCATGTTTCAGAAACATTTTAAATTAGCCTCCCCAGTGCCAAAATAACCTTCTCCACATGCCAGCTACAAAACAAACACCCTACAACTCCAAATCTCCAAGTGCTGCAAACCTAGAACCACCACCAAGTCTCAAATATATTAACGCCTAGAAAGAAAGTCATCCTTCCAAGGTTTCCATGTATAAATAGATTTAATATTTTAGGCCTTCTGCAGTGAACTATGGGAAAGAGTGGCTTTGGAGGCTCCAATGAAACTGTTTCCCATTATACTCTCTGCACCTTGTGGAGTTATTTACTTCATGACAGTGGACCAAACACCTGACAGCACACAACCCATTCAGAGAACCTAACTCCAAGTCCTTATTCCTGATCTACCTTAGGACCACACTTATTGTCAGTAATTCCCTTGAAAAGAATTAAAATGTTGTTCTGCTCTCAACTCAGGCTATTTCATTTTAGGGTAAGATATCAGAAGGTACCCTACACTCCCTATGCCTGCCTGTGAAAACGGTGTCACATTAGGCAGTCAGTATACAAAACAGGAGGCACTTGGAGCTGTCTAAGGACCTGACACCACTCCCTTATCGTCAGCAGTGCATGATCAGGGGCCCAAGAGGGAGCACCCAGGGCCTTTGCCAGCTACATGCTAAAATCAAAGCAAACTACAGATGGAAATATGGCACGAAAAGTTATCCATTGCCTCTTCTTTCTGCCTCACTGCTGGGTCTTAACTTTCTGTTCAAGTTTCCCCCCCCTTATTGCCAGTCTCCAGAGCTACCCAATCCCACATTAATAGCGGATTAAAGAATTTTTTTAAAATGTAAAGCTTATGACCTATATATTCAGATGCTGTGGTCCAGCTTTTCATTTAACAGAAGCCACTGCAGGTCTAATCAAGTGATTTCAGTTACCTGGGTTTACACCCAACCAGGCGTGTTGCTTCCCTGAGGAAAGACCCGGGGACTGGTCTGGTCGCCCCCCCCCCCCGACTGCAAGCCCCACCCTTGGCCCCAGTTCTCTGCCTGGGCCCAATCTGGCCTCCAGCCCCTACCACCGCCAGCCTGGCCCTGGATACCTAGCCAGAGAGGGGGCCAGGAGATGCAGGTGCTGCCGTCAGCAGCCAGGCCCCCAATCTCTGGCCAGGGACAGGGCTTGGAGAGGCAGGGGCTGCCCCGGACATTCGGGGCACTGGCACTGGGACTTGAGGCATGTGCCCCATGTGCCAGCAACGCCCCTGTATCCAACACCTGAGCTCATTCAATAATTTGAGAAGAGAAAATAGCTTAAGGAACATTTCCACTTTTTAAACATAAAAGACTAACTCTAAACCTGTTCTGGGAAATATTACTCATTCCATACACATTTGCGCATCACCTAACTATTGTTCACACCAGTGGAATCAAATCATTTACCAGTGACAGAGAGGAAGAATGAGGGCCAGCATGTTTTAGGAAGGAGATTGAGTCTATGATGTGATGTGGAGCCTGGATTTGGCCCCAGTCTACACTGGGGCTGCTTTTCTGCATCAGCCAATGGTCATTTATGCAAGGCATGTAAAACACCTTGTGTAAATGACAGCGACTTTCTAAGCCACCGGAACACAGTAGGGAAAGCTGACCACAAATCGCTTGTGACCAGCTTTCCCCTGTGCCTCTTGGCCCCCAGGACTTCCAGCGCCAACTTCTGGGGGTGTTGCAGTGAGTTCAGACTCACTGCTCAGTGGTCCCAGAATGCTAGGCCGATGGCAGCGATTTTGCCACTGTCAGTAAAGACATACCCTTGGTTATGGCTCCACTGTACAACATACAATGGAGGATATTCCTTGAACCAGAGATCTTCCACCACAAACAATGAGACAGACACAGTGAAGTGAGCTGCTTAAGGTCACAGAGCAATTCAGTGGTGGAGTCATTTTAGGAGCAGAATACAGATATCCTCCTGAGTCCCAATATAGTGTCCTCTCCACAAACCCATGCTAATACACCTAGATCTGGACAAAGGATCAGTAAAACTTTGTAAGCATAAATGAAGTCAGTCACCCATAGACCATACTTTCTCTAACTTTTTTTTTTAAGACACTGGCAATACAAGATGGATTTACTAGTAAACTGAGAGCCATGAACACACCTCTTCAAAGCATCATCCCACCACTAGCCCACATTTGTTGCAGTTCTTGAACAGCAACACAATTTTTAAATTTCACAACGATTAATTGATCTCCATCACTTGAAAAGTATCTGGAGCCAAATAACAGGCAACGAGTAGCAATGACAGCAGCCAAATGACTTGAGATGTGGTATTACGGCTCCCATTAAGAACCAGGTTTTGAATGTTATTGTTGGGATTCCTGAATTAGCCTTATACGCATTAGCACCTGCACTGGGGTTGGAGCTGGTCCGTAACAGTTTTTGACTACTGTGTATTGAGCTGGTTATTGAGCTGTTTTCTGTACGACAAACAGATTAGTTTAACGAGGGCTATAGTGAAAAAACTAGCAGGAGAAGAAAGACCTGCTTGAGATAAGCAACTGCTCCCAAAATACTTGAGGGCTGTTAAGCCAGAGCAGCAAAAGGCCCAGGAACGCAACGAAAGAACTGGGGGGGGGGTCCACAAAAGACTCTCTCTTGAGTGCAAAGACCAGGCGTTGGGGGAAAACCCAACTGAAACATAGGGACCTGGTACGGCTGTCTGAAGAAGTTAGGCCTGCCAAGATACTGTCAGGGGCTGGGAAGCCTTGGGGTAAGAAAAATGTGTGAATGGTTCTAAAAATCCTTTTTCTTGAAATGCTTTGGTCCTACTGCAAAAGAAACAATACTTTGGCTTCAGGAGACTCTCTGGTCACTGTATTCAGCCTTGTGCTCAGATTTCGGAAAGGGGCCTGAGCTCAGACTTGCTGGGTAAGTATATCTGATATGAAGCTTACTGCAGTGCAGGGCTTGGTCCAAGAGCAGAAGAATCCCAGAATTACACGCCAGGAGTGGTAAAGGCACAAGGCCTTTCTCATGTGAGGCCAGAAGGGGAACATAAGTGCAGCTAACCCCGTGAGCATAATAGGAACATCTTCCTAAAGCTTACAGGATAGGGCAGAATGCATCTACCAAGAAGAAACCCTTGAAGACAATAATAAGAAAGAAAAAAGGGCTCTAGCCCAATGGTTATCAAACCACGGGTCACGACCCAGTACTGGGTCACAGACCTGGGGTTAGTGGGTTGTGGCACTGCCGCTCGGGTGGGGGAGCAGAGGAGATGAGAGCCAGGTTTGGTTGCTACCCGCAGCCCCACTTCCCTTGAAATTTCCCTCAGCTGCCTCCGCCCAGGGGTAGCAGCCGTGGGAAGTTGAGAAGGATGCCAGCCACTCTCCTGAAACCTGATGACCCAGAGCAGCTGGAGCCTTGACAATTTCCCGGGCCTGCTATCCCTGGGTGGAAGCAGCTACGGGGAACTTCAAAGGATGCCAACTGCCCTGGGCTGCAGGTAGCAGCTGGACAGCCGGCGTCTTTTCAAACTTCCCGCGGCTGCTACCCCTGGCCTGGGTGGAAGCAGCCAGAGGAAGTTTAAAAGGATGCTGGCTGTCCTGCTGATACTTCCAGCCCACAGCCGCCAGCTTCCTTATCAATCTCCCACAGCTGCTACCCCTGGCTGGAAGCAGCTGTAGGAAACTTCAAAGGACGCTCCGGGCTGCCCTGGATTGCAGGTAGCAGCAGGGCAGCCAGCATCCTTATTAGTTTCCCACACTATTCCACCCAGGAGTAGCAGCCATGGGAAATTTATGATCATGTTGGGTCATGGTCATAAATAATGTTTTTCAACCGGGTTGCCAGAAAGTGTTTGACAAGCACTGCTCTAGCCTAACGGCTGATGTGCTTTCAAGGTAATCCACCATCCACTTCTGCTTTGTTCTACTGCTAACCAGCCACTGAAAATATTCATTCCTGTGGTTATCAGATTGTTAATGGAGATATGAACCTCTTGCTGGAGAATTAAATCCCTGCCACACACACATCTCAGCAGAGATAGCAAATACTCTAATTTCGGTGTCACTTTTGTCAAGCACTGTCCTGTTAGGGCAAGTAGCCTTTTATGTTATTTAACTGGCAGTATGATAAAATAATATTCATAAGAGACAAGCATGACTCTCTAGTGCAGAGGGTGGCAACCTTTGCCCACCCCCGTGCCAGTCCTCCCCATCACACCCTCAGTAGGTGCCAGGGGTGGGGCCAAAAGGGCCATGACTGCAAGCAGCCACACCTTGGACATGTCCCCACCCCTTGGGAGCAGGAGTGGCCCAGGTCCTCCACTGCCCCTCTGCAGCACCGCTGCCTGCAGTCAGTCCCCAATATCAACTATCATCATTTGTGGGTCCGTGAAATTTTTTTGACTTTAGAAAGGGGTCTTCATATTCAAAAAGGTTGGGAACCACTGGCCTACACTCAGATAGGATGAGTTGGGCCTCTTTGGTTTAGGGAGCAGCCTGCCTCAACTTTGTTTGAGTTCATGTACGTTACTGTTCTGAATTCTAAGAAACAACAGTCGAATTACACTGAACCCTTCCAGGAAGAGTATACATTCATATCCAACTTCTCTGTATGCATGCTGTGAACAACAACATAAACCAGGCATGGTTTGGATCCATTTTATTTTATCCAACTAACAAAGCTTGGCTCCTTTCACACGAAGAGTCCTAGTTTTAACCCACGCGAGTCAGCAAGATTTTCAGTTGTGCATTCCGGACCTGGTTTAGGCAAAACATGTGCTGAAGTGTCCCCCTAACAACAGTGCCTATCATCGCAAGGCAACCCACAAAAGAAAAATACTTAATGTGAAAAAATCAACAACAAATCAATTCAAAAGCAGATTCTTTAAGACACTGGGGGCTTTTGAAAAGTGAATAAAGACCACTTTGGAGAAAAATAGCTGCGTCCAAAAATATTCTTTTTAGATTGTCTGTGATGCAGGTGGCAAAGCGGTAGAGTGCTGGCAAATCAGCCATAAGCGCCATTCAGATTGCTCCAATCATTTTCATATTAACATAGCTCTAAGTGCGTGTAATTTCCACATCAAAAAGTAATTTTTTTTCAAATGCAGGCGTGGAGTAGAGAATATTTTCTCCACTGAAGTCTCTTGAGCAGCCCCCGTCTAGGGTATGACAGAAAAATTACAGAGGAGGCAGATGTTTAGAGAATGCTTTGGTAGAATTCAGATTATTCCTGAAGTGAGCTGGGGGTGAGGGCACTATAGGGAGGGGAGGAAAAGCCAAACAGATATGAAAATATAAAAGGAGATTATTCTTCTCCAGCTATATGAAAATGAAAAGTGGCTGAAAAACAGTCACAGAATCCAGCAGGTTGGCATGGGAATAAGAACTGGGGGACCCAGGCTCTGTTCCCAACTTTGCCTTGGATTTTGGCTCAGTTTCTTTGGGCTGATGCTGCATGATGTTGAACTCTTTTTGCTTCCTGGTCATACAAGCAATGGTCTCGGGGGTCCTCCTCTGTCTATCCTCACACAGGGATGGGCTAGATTACCATAGCTCCGAGTCTGCAGTAATCAGCTCTGAATGGATTGGGGGAAGAGGAGTAGCAAGAGTTGGGCCTGGGAACCCCCATCCCAGCAAAAGTTTAATAAAAGGCCTTGACCAACAAGGTGTCCTCTTCAACCTCTTCAACTACATGGGCTGATGGATTCTCCTTGCAAGTAGCCACCACTCCCTCTGCTCACTGACAGAGCATTTTGGGAACCCTCTCCTCTACATAGCGGGCCTGGCCCCATTAACTTTCTCTTCAGCTCAGCTAAAGGACCCTTTCTGTGATTCAAGGACTTTTGGATGCCAAGTGGCAGAGGGACAGTGGTGTACAGGGATCCCCCAGGTTCACCAAAACAGCTTTATATAAAGTTTCTACTACAAGCCTGTCACACCAGTCACTTTAAACCTTGCAAAACACATACGGATGTTGCATAAAGTAGTATGTATCAGGGGCTGACACCTTTCCCAATCCCCATGGCGGCCCTTCTTCCCTCACCCTCAGTCAGTGCTGGCTGCCCCTACGCAGGAAAAAAAGCAGCAGCCACCTAAAAAATTCAGTGGCAGCCATGACTGGAGCAGGAGGAGGGGTCCCCAGGCATGCCGTGAAAAGAAGGTGCCCAGGTCGGCTCCTTTCTGCAGAGTGCCTGGGAAGGCTGGGAAAAGAAGCCATCCGGAGCAATTCCTTTCCCCAGCACTGTTCCCTCTAAGCTGCGTGTGTGTGCACATGCACACAACAAAAAAAAGCGTGCACAAAAAATCAACAATACTAATATTAACGCACAAAGATTTTTTTGCACACACAAAGCAATTTTTTGCACACACAGCCTACAAAAAAGTTAGCCAGAACACTGGTCCCCAGGCATGCCGCAGCCGCTGTGGAAAGGAGTTGCTCCCAGCAGCTTCTTTCTGTGGCATGCCTGTGAACCCCTGACCAAACCACCACAGAACGGAGCCACTGCAGACGGCTTCTTCCCTAGCAGAAGTAGCTTGGTGGCACCACAGAGGGCACCATGTGCCGCTCCGAATGGACTCATGTGCCACTGTAGGCACATGTACCAGGGGTTGCTGACCCCTGACCATTATGTTCTCTGTAGTTAAAAGCAGGTCACTTAAAGAGAGTGTGTCTTGAGACAAACTTCTCCAGACAAGGTGAGAAAGACACTTAGCTCCACAGCAGACATGGAGTATTGTAGGACACCCAATAGGAATCATTTTACGTTAAATTCTAACAAAGAGCTGGCAGAGAAGGAAAACTAAGGGTAAAATATACAATAAAAAAAATATACACTGGGTCAGGGAGACCATATTTTTAGGTGAACATCAGGCATCTGGGCTGGCACATTCAGAGATGTAAAGAGATACTTTGGCATCCTTCGCTGAGGAAGAAAACAGAGTGGCTTTGCATCCCAAAAAGGATCTCTGCTAGGCTTGACTGAAAACTCAGAGAGCTTTAGGTGAAAAGTTCTAAAGGGGCAGCCGTGTTAGTCTAGTTCAGCAAAACAAATAAGGAGTCTTTTGACACTTTTAAAGACTAACACCTTTATTTATCGCATGAGTTTTCATGGGAGAAAAATCTCACTTCACCAGATGCTTTGAAGATAACTTGCTAGTTAGGTTTAATCTCTAGAAAGTAAATTAAGATTTTGATTAGTACATAACCATTTACTCCCAAGATTTTTACATACTATCAGGTGACTCCATTCTTTGATGATAAACTCTCTTTTTCTCTAGAACAGAGGTCTCAAGCTCAAATCACCATGAGGGCCACACGAGGAATAGTGGAGGGCTGCATGAGGACTAGTACATTAGCCTGAGGGTCGCACCACTGAAACCTTTTCATTCAGTGCTATTGCAAATATCGGTAACAATAGCGTTGTTGTGGGCCGCAAGCAATAGCTTTAGGGGCTGCATGTGGCCCATGGGCCGTCTGTTTGAGACCCCTGCTCTAGAACTAGCTGGGAGCCCCATGTGAGAGAGTGGGGACAGAGAGTTGCATTTGATAGTCTGGTGGGATGTTATTCGTTTGGAAACAGTGGACGAGCAGGTTGTGAGTATTCAGTGGAATTAGGCTCAGCACTCCCAAGAGATGCCCAGAGGACACAGGCATCGGTGTGAGCCTGTTGCTAACAATGCAGAAAGAAAGGCAGGGCTTGCGTTGCCAGGGGCTGGTGGTTTCATGGAGCTGATCTACAACCAGCACAGACTGGCAAGTGCTGAGGTGCCTCAGGATCCTCATGACCCCTGGAAGAATCACAGCCGCCCTTTACCCAGGCTTCACGTCAACAATACTGACAAGTACCACATGGTTTTCTCAGGCTGCCTCTGTTTAATCCTTTTCATGAACACAACTGACTAGAGAAATCCCCACTGGTCTTTTCCAGGGACACTGAAGACGAGGGCCAGGCTGGAATTGTCTTTTAATGACATTTTTAAAAGGCACTTAAGCAAGCAAATGGTTAAGACCTTAGTCCCCACTGGCAGATCTGTGCCTGGATGTTTCCAAGGGGTATTAAAGCTATTGCCAAGATAGGGCTGTTCAACATTACAGACATAGGACATCTTGAGACAATGAGGTAGGTGGTCAGCATGGTTCATCGTACCATATCAGAGTTTAATTAACATTATGTTGCAGCGAACTCGAGAGGGCAGGGCAACGGACAGGGACTCAGGAGACCATAGGTCGTGTGCTGGCTAGATATACGACTGTGGACACCTCACTTCCTCTACCTCTTCCCTGCTCGCCCCCATGCTCTGCTGTTGCCTGTAAAGTGGGAGCTTTGGGGGGCCAGGGCTGTCTCGTGCTTTTTATACGTACAGCAGCTAGTACATTGGTTCTCATCGCAGGCCCTGTGAATGGCTGGCCTGATGCTGGGCACCTCCTCGCGGCCTCAAGGCAGTCCTAAAAGCAGCCTCAGCTCCCCCCTTTGAACTCCTCAGTGAACAAATCACCTTTGCATGTATGTGTTCATTCAGAAACAAACCCAGATGCCAAGGAGTGGATATTAATATAAAGATAATCCCCAAATAAAACTCCAAGTCCCAAATACCAGTGCCACAGAAGTCCTCACAAACCAAAAAGTTTCTTTTTGTCCTTCTAAGCCTTCATACCGGGCCCTTTCCTGTTTTGGTGAGCCACTTCCTCGCCCTATCTGGACAGAGAGTCTTTTCCTTCTCATATCCAAGGAATTCGCTGTCCCTGGCCCTCGGGCATGTCTTCCAGGCTCAAACCTTCCCCTGAAGGACCCTCTCCCACAGCCTGCTCCACACATATCTCCCTCTCCCCCCCACAGCATCTTGCTGCTCTCAGAAAGGCTTCACCTGGTCCCTAACAGCTGGTTCTCATTAAATCTACCCCTTAGCCTGTCACACCTGGGACAATTGTATGCGGCTGGCCAGCTCCTGAGCTCCAACCATTAAAGGAGCAAGCCACAGCATTAGAGCCCTCTAGGCGTTCCTGGAACGCAAACAAAACACAATATTACCATTGTTCTTTTTGCATCAGCATTTAAGCCACGGTGGTCATTTTTAAAGCCTACGCATATTGATAGAAAACACAGTGGGCCTAGACGTTACCATGTGCCAATGTGCACTGCGTGCCTGACTTTGGCATGCATATCCGCCAGCAATCCTGGAAGCCTACATCTGTATGCCAACCACTCTCTGCACATACCAGTCTAGGGCTATGCATGTCAAAAGCAGGCTGTGTGCCAAAGCAGGCATGCCTGTGTTTGCAGAATCATGCCCAAAATAAATCAGGAAATCAAACAAAGGCATTAATTCAGGTTAAATGTTGGCAAAATTTTTAGAATAAGAAACGTGGGCTCACCCATGGATGAACTGAGGAATAATATGCATGTCAGAAGTTAATTACTTTACAGTCTATAACCTTCTACCAATAGGTGGCACTAGTAATTTTTAGTTTTGGTACAATATGGTGCTTTTATTTCCCTTTTGTAAAGGCACAAACTAAACACAATACGTATTTTGAAAGTGGAGAGCCCACCCACTGCAACTTTTAAAAAATAAAATAAAAAGCGTCAGAAAGCATAAAAAAATTCATTTGTAATTTATTCTTTAGGAAAGTGAATGTAAAATTCAAATTCAAAGCGTCTGACGAAGTGGGCTTTTATCCCACAAAAACTCGCATGATAAATAAATTTGTTAGTCTTTAAAATGCCACAGGATTGCTTGTTTGTTCTGTAAAGTTTAAAAATCCTTCAGACCTGCTGACCTCCCCAAAAAAAGCACACTTAAAAAAATTGGTCCTGATTCCATTGATTCTTATGGAATATTAGTTTGTGGAAAATTTATACAAATAGATCATAAAAATCTTGGAAACTATGGTTAGAAATCAAAGTGCAGGTTGTCATTTATTGCAGGAAGATCAAGTCTGCATCATTTAAAACATAACCAGACTGCTGAACTACTTAAATCGAACAAGCCAGTCAGAAAATCAGACATGTACAAATACAAACAGTGAGGGGCCTAAAATACATGTGTTAACATCTACTTTATTAGATGGAACCCTACAGAATTTAATTTTAATTCTTCAAAGTGTCTGACGAAGAGGGATTTTCTCCCACAAAAGTTCATGAAATAAATAAATGTGTCTGTCTTTAAGTACCACAGGACTCCTTGTTTGTTCTATAGAATTTAGTGTCACAATCAAGTATTCAAGTGGAACGTACATGTAGTTGTTCCCATTCTGCTTTCAAGACAATGAAAAGGAGGGGGTAACACCAGTGATGTCAAAAGCAGTACGAGTTCACAGTCTCGTCTGATTTCTCTATGGGCCAGATCCTGCTCTATTGACTTCAATGGAGACAGAATAACCCCCATAATCGAGAAATACAAAACAGGTTGCTAGGAAACAATTTTACAGGCAGCCCTATATCTACAATCCCATCCAGATACAGGTGTGTATTATCTAACAACCCCATGCAGCTGAATTCTTTCCATATACATTATTAAAAAGCCTGCAGAACATTACACAGTTCATGTAGTTAATGATTATAGTTCAGTGACTGGGTCAGATATAATTAGGTGTTACATTAAAATAGCTTTGCAGAGCCATTTATTCTGATTTAATTACTTAAAATGATAGTATAATAAGCAGCTCTTTCAAGGAAAAAACATTTTTAATAGGATCATTTTACATTAATATAACAAAAATTAATCATTTAACAAAATGTGGTAGAAAGACAAGTTCATTTTTTAACAGATATGTTTCAATGCCAGAAGGGTGACTTAGTTTCCTGATACTTTGTGATCGATGCCGTCTATAAAAAAAGGTCAGATCCCAAATACCTGCACATTTGGAACATGATTTTTAAATGGCTTTCTTACTTCATTAGGTGTACTTGCCATGTCATACACCTTTGAAACACAACCTTGGTAGGAGATTTACGCCCATCGACATTTGTCTTTATTCCAGTGTGATAACAACAAGTAGCAATATGGAACAGCTATCAAATATAGAAGCAAACTAGCCAACTAACAGGTCAGTTAGGGAAGTGGTTTATTCACCATTCAATTGTTAGCTTTCGAAATTAGTTTTAACTTATTTAAGATTATAGTAACTTATTCAAGAAAAAGCCCATTTCTTTGATGGCTCATGTATTTTCCTTCCTCTATAGGCTTGAGATTTTTCAATATTACCATTTTTTTTAAACTATTATTTTCCCCATTTAGGCATGACTGCATAGAGTCTTACTGGAGCTATTCCCTTTAACATGAGCAATGTGTTGCACCAAATACAGTAGGCTCTTTTTCACAGCCCTTCCTCCCGCAGTGGCCCCATTTGAAAGAGAGAGGCAGCACAAGTCAGTTAAATCAGTGCTGTAAAATATTGTACATTTCCAAAGCATTTGGTTTAACTGTTCATCATTCAGTTTGTGCAACTGATATCATACCTTAGTATTATTTTCATTCCCTTTATAGCCAGAGTCTCAGCACTAGGACTGCAAACCGGTAATTCCTCAAACATGCACCTGAACAAGAGCTCAGTCGTGTGAATGTTCATGAATGAGTGACAAAACATGGGCGTGAACATGGTCAAACTGAGAAGCAAGTTGGTATTCACGAAAATGCTCACAGGTCGTTTTATTCCTCAGCTTAAATTTCAGAATCACTCACTCTCATGCATCAAAGAGCAACTCCATCTTTTATGCTTCAGTGAATCTTTTGAGACCCAACTGGTCTGGTTACTATGGTGAGTCAGCATATTAGCTCTATCCCTTCAACCTGACACCAGGTCAAGAGCCACACATTCCTTCACTGCCCGCAAGATCAGTCCTGAGCACGTCCATGAAGTGCTTAACTTCAGGGCCGGCCTAAGGGTTTTTGGTGCCCCAGGCAAACCATGGTTTTGGTGTCCCCTTCCTCACGCATTATAAGAGACAACATAACATATATATTTTTAGATAGAGGGGAAAAGATGCTTCCACCTAATTTGGCACCCTTTACAGCCTGGTGCTCTAGGAGATCGCCTAGTTCACCTATGGCTGGCTTGGCCCTGCTTAACTTTCTCTCAGCCCTGGTCTACACTGTGGGGATATCAAAAGCAGTGAAAGGGAGATACGCAAGTTACTTAAAACCTTGCATACGTCCCTTCAACTGCCTACCGCCTACTTACCACAGTGTCTTCAGTGCACTGAGTCAACAGGAAATGCCCTCCTGTCGATTCCTGCTACGCTACTTGAGGGTGCGGTCTTCAGAGACCAACTTCCCAATTGACTGAGCTCTTCTTCATAGACCTGCTAAGTCGATTGGGAAGATCAGGCTGACAGTGACAAATCTGCTGTGGTCAGTGAAGACAAGACCTTCAGTTCTTGCTGGCTTTAAGGGGAGGCAAAGATGCTCAGCACCCACCTGACCAATTCCAAACTCCAAAACCAAAACAGTCGCTTCCGGCCCTCCCTGCACCTGGAATTTATGTCTTATGGCTCATTTAATCTAATCAGGCTGGATAATATTACATTGGGACATTAACCCAGATTAGCTAAAGCATTCAGTTCAAGACTTCCATTTACAAATTTATGCCCAGTGTGCCCACATTTCTATTTTATAGGCAGATACCAGAGAAAGTACTGTAGTTGGAAATAAGGAGACTGGGTATGTCTTTTCCATCTGCAAACCATTTTTCCTCTGAAAAAAGGAAAGAGATTAACAACAAAAACCTCTCAATAAAACATTTGCAAATGCTTATAAATAATTGCTTGCAAAATGAGCATTCTTTGCCCTAAGAAAGATTTGGATGCATTGTCAAAAAATCAGCATAGGATCTGACTGCAACCCAGCAAATACTCCTACAAGCAATATTAATCATGTTAGGCTGCAAATTACACTTTTAATGCAGATTCTCTGTTCCTGATTATCTAAACCAGTAGCTGTTAAATGCTTTGCTTCCTCCTCCACAGAGACAATAGCAGGAGTTTGGTGCTATGACAACATTGTGTTTGTCATCTGGCTGGCATCCTATAGGTGGGTAGAGAAGGCCAAGTAGCATTTGTACGTACTGAATAAGAGATGGGCCAAAATTAGAACCAAGTAGGCCTCTCCCTCACCCGAGTAATTCCCAGCTATTGAGGGTTTGCATTAGCCAGAACTTGGATCTGAACCATTCTTTGTTTCAAACCCCAACCAATGAGGTTTCCAAGACCAAAACCACTTCTTTGTTTTGCCTGACTATTTAAGATTCAGACAGACCAACACAGGAAATATTTATATGAGCCCTCACTCACCCCACTCACACACTTACTGAGGTTTGGATAAAATGGAATCCCAACCTCAAAATGCTCCTCACCCCAGGTACCCTTTTCTAATGGGAAAATTTGGATCTCTAAGAAAGAGACAACATTTCTCAGAGCTTGAAATGAAAAGCTCCAACATGAGAATCATGTCATGCAGTCATTAATATGACTTTCCAGACAAATCTGACTGGAAAGATAATAGGGTTAAAACAATTAAGAAAAACATTTTCTACAACGGAATATTTTTCTTGTCATATTCACTGTAATTATTTTCTAAATGTAGGTCGTTTATACGACCGCAGCAGCAATGCTCCAGAGTTAATTAGACCATATGTTTTCACATTAAGAAAAAGAAAGCTAATTTTTAAAAATACCTAAAAGATTTCTAAGTAGGAGTATTAAGTTTGGAGCTGAGAAGAATGGTGAAGGAATCCTTTAGAAATGTATACATTCGTTCTCTTCTGCTCTGCTTTCTGTTTTTGGAATTGTTTCTGGCAGCAACCTAAAGAAAAATATGAACCAGATGTACAGGGAAATAGTTTCTTCATCAGCAAGAGAAGAATAGCTTTCTGCATGCCAAGAGATTTTAACCTTCACATTTAAACAAAGGTGAAGTTAAAAATATATACCAAATCCCACTTCTTGTTCTATCATTGGGGCCATTCTATTATTTACAATTCCAGCTAGGTGGAGAAAGGGAACTGGTGGGGGATTTCAAACATTCAAAGCTTGATTTCATTCTCATCTGGAACAAAGCCCCCAAACAATTCAAAATTATCTGCAAAAGGGAATGGAGCACAGGCTCTGAGGCAGGCCACCTGCTGTACTGCACCAGAGGTAAGGACCCCGACAGCCCAAACTGCCAACTAGCCAGAAGCCTGGGAGCCGAGACTCAGCCTCCCGGCTTGCTGTCAGCCTGCCAAGAGGCCTACTGAAGAGCTGGGAGTCTGGAAGATTTCCAAAGCAGGCAGCCAAGAAGCCAGACAGGTGATCTGGCAGAGAACCTGCTTGGCAGGCAGACTTCCACCTAAGCTTCATCAAAATCAAATGGTCTCTGCAAACACCTCAGTAAAAACTAACTGGCAAATTCTTGCAAAAGAAGGTTTCATGGGAATTTCCCCTGCCATCTCCATCAGAATTGTATACAGGAGCCGCAGCCAATGTTCAGAGCCCCATCCGACTAGGTGCTGTACAAACCAATAATAAAACGAAGATCCTCTTCCCAGAGCGCTTTCCTATCAGGTATAGGACGAGACACTAGTGTAGCTACACTCATCAGAGAGTGCATGCGGTAAGAGTGAGACAATTATGAATGGCAGGATAAGCAGCAGACGCAGCACATGACAATGATAGGTAGCCAGCATGCAAAGTGTTTTTGCAGTCACCGTGGCAGAAGAATTTTAAAGGGAAATAAGTGGCCAAGGGGGCTTTGCAGAGGTGTAAGGAATTTCATCCACATACCGAGTAGGACACAGCCAGGAAGACAGCGTGAAGGTGCCTGTTGGCACTCTAATTCAAAACCAGCTGTTTGCAGGGAGAACTTGGGGACCAGCAGGAAAAGCTAGGAACAACCTTTCTATTTGAAGAATTTCATTGATTTTTCCTTCTGTTAGGCTTTAATATTTTTATGTCTTTTTAGATATTTCTTTCTGTGAAGTCTCTTTGGTTACAGCTTAGGTACTTTTCCAGCCAACAAGTTGGGGCACGAAACTCATACAAGTAACAAAGACGCACACCCAGGACAACGGTGTGGCCAGCTGCCTATTGAGAAGCCCTGACTTAGATGGGAACAATACATTCCCCAGACTTTCAGGCATACACCCGCCTTACCTGCAAGGACTCTCCTCTCCACCCCATTCCCCACCCTGATCCCATGACTTACACTTCTGTGCATTTATTTCCTTCCATTCTGTAAGTTCCCCCATCTTCAAAGTGTCTGATGAAGTGGGATTTTCTCCCATAAAAGCTCATGCAATAAATCGATTTGTTAGTCTTTAAGTGCCACAAGACACCTTGTTTGTCTTATTTAGAGAAGTTTTTGAGACCGTCACCTGATGGGGGAGTATGGAAAAGGAGAGCCAATGTGAGAATCATTCACACATATGAATGGAGGGGAGCACAGCAAGCATCCGGTTATGGAAAACATTTCCTTAGCCATGCTTTCTGGCCACAGACTGCTCCTCCAGTGCCCTGCACACTCTGGAAGACTGAATCAGAGCCTTTAATAGCGCTGCTTTATTGAGCCACTTCAGGCCGCCCAGGGCTGTGCCCCGTGGGCCCCGCTGTAGTTACGACCCTGGACTGAATCTATAGGGCACTTCTTCCATATAGGGCACTTCTATATTCACTTCTTCCACGTGATAAATTACACTCCATCAGATAAGACACACACTTGGCTACAGTTTTTATTTGTGCTCAGCAGGCTGCCAAGTGCCACTGACCCTCCCTCTGCAACCCCTTCTCCCACCCTATGCTCCAGCCCTCTCCCACATCTGATCAATAGGGAAGGCAAGATCTGTGCCCGTCCTCCCTTCCCAGACACCCTCTTCCCACTGCTCTGGGGAAGACAGGGCCAGAGACCAGCATCTCTTCCTACCTCTGCCTCAGCTGATCCCACCGCTTAGGGAGTCAGCCATGGGGGAAAGGCACTCTTGCCTCCCCCTCTTTCATTTCTGTGCTCCCAGTGCTAAGAGAAGGCACGCGAGCAGAGGAGAGGACATGTTTGCACCCAGATACCTGCTCCTACTGTTTGGAGAGTGGACTGGATGGGAAGAAATTAGTCAGAGGCAGCCTTTGCTGCCAAAAACTTGGGAGTTTTGGTTCCCATTCAGAGCTCCTCCTTTCAGGAGACACAGTCCAGGCTATGAACAACCCCAAATGCTCTAAGCTCCAGTGGTTGCCTGCAATGCAACCCTCATGGGGCTGCTCTGTCAGCCCAGAATAGGGACGTGGGGGTGACACATGAATAGGGATCCATGAAGCCCCTTATCATAGGAGTTACTTTAAAGATCCCTTGTGCCTGTGGGAGGGAACAGAACTGGCCCTCTGCGCCTATTGTTACGTTCTGTAGAAAGTCAGTTCCATGTGATTTTCATAGCATATGTCTCTCCCGCCGCGATGATGAGTGTGACAACCTTTTTCAAGAAGTCTGACAGTCTGCCTCGCCTGAGGGGACAGAACAAGCTGCTGATATGCTAATTGGCCATCTCAGTGTTAGGAGGCAGGAAAAGTGGCATGCATGGGTTGAAAGCCTGGAGTTCATGCACTCAAAGGGTAAGCCCCAGGGTGGTCACCTGTGCCTTCAGGCAGAGGGGAGCCCTGTACCTGCCGCACACCTCAGCAAATGCTGCAGCAGCCCATTTTGTGGCCGACAGTCAGCCAGTCATTACAAACAGCGATCCTTGGTGGAAGATATTGTCTGCACTGCAAAAGATTTAGTGTCTTGGGGGAAACTGGCCCCCTAAAAGGTTTGTTGCCTAGTGGAGATCCAATTAACTAGGCAAAGGTAGCAAAGCAATGATCTTTTATTCTTGATCAAGAAGCTGCTTCTCTCTGAAAATGTGACAGAAGAGAAGGACCCTGTACAAGGCTTTTCTTCTGTTTTTTATGGGTACATACAAAATAACTTAAAAACACATCAAAATTCCTAGGGTGATTGGTTTATCAGTCACATTGTTTCTTCATCGCAGTTTCCAAACCACTTAATGCACGTTTCAAAGCTCCCCATCCCATCCTAATTAGTATTGTCTGCACTGGGGAAGATTTAGTCAGCCCCCTCCCTCCGACTCCAGCACTTCACAGCCAGTCTTGAGGGAGGAATTAGTATCATCTGTTTCTTTCTTAAAACGTTACAAGACTTGAGTGGGACAGCCACATGGTGCTTGTACAATACATGGGCTTATCCTGTTGTGACTTCTGCTAACGCTTTAACTTGTTGGGAGTACTGTACGGTTCCAGAGATCAGATACAGGTCATGCACTTTGAGTCTGGCAGGTGACCGGAAAAACTATTACAGTGATCAACAGCACTTTTAAGCTACTACGGAGGCTGGTACTTAACTAACTGTTGTCTCTAATTGACCCACAGCTATCAAGGAGGGATTGAACCGGCTGGAATACTGAAGAGCAAATGATTAGACCGACATCTTTAACTGCAGATGCCTTTGGAGGCAAGGTTGCAAGGTCAGCATCATTTTTGTTGATCTTTTGTTAACATATGACACTTTCACACCACGGTCCTAAAATTATAGTCCATGGGTCCCAAGCCAAGAAACTTGTAGAGTTTATTAAGAGATCAATGGTCATTGTTCTGTTAAAAATGGTCAGGGGTGGAGCTGGTTCAAGTTGTCCACGTCATATGAACAACAGAGCTCAGATGTGCTCGTGTGCATGTGGCCTGCTATTCACGCAGCAGCTAAGTTTGTCTGCACTAGTGACATCTGCCAGAAGGAGCTTTGGAGTCCTCCCAGTCATCTGACCTTGATGCTTTGGCTAAGTTGCCACTTAAAAAGAGTAGTTGAACTAAACTCACTACACAAAAAGCATCCATCTTATTTCCCTTCTGGCTACTGGTTAGCTCCTGGACAGTTACAGGCTCTTCTGAATAATCAGCCAGTTGTTTTTTAATGGACCTTGGTTATTTGAGGATAAAGTTTGGTCACAGTGTCCTTTTGATAACACATTGAGAAAACATGCTAAAACCCATCTGAGTGTTGCATTTCTCCAAAGACTTCCCAGCCACTATAGGACACTAGTCTGCAACCTTACAGGCATCCACCAATAGCCTAATTATTGCCATAACTAGGGCAGAGTGACCAGGGCAAAGCCCGAGGCGTGTATTGAGTGGCTCTGTTCACCACGCAATTTGAGGGCGCACGTTCTGTGCTGCTTGTTCTGGGCACGTCCCAGGCGCCAAAATACTAGTTCTGGTGCTGAACCTAATTATTGCACCTGCCAAATACTGTAGGGCAGCAAGGGGTCCAGCCATCGTTACGTCTAGCTGGACTCAGTGATCAACTCCCCCTTCAATATCAGCACTGATGCAACATAGACAATTCCAGTCTCCAACCTTTGCTCCCCCAGAGATTAGATACAAAAGCAGGGCCCTGAACACATTACTGTGTGCAGCCAGCTATCAAAGTAGCTTACTTCAATATTTCATTTCACAACCACATCAAAAATGCCAGTTAAAGTCAAGATGCCCTTTCCTGAAAGAACTGAGCCTCTCAAATAGTTGATCAGAGAAGGCCATCTAGGAACAGCAGCTGTAGGTGGGGACTGTGTGTTGGATTGACGGTATATTGCTTGGCAGGTTGATAACTCAGATCTCCTTAACAATCTCTCCAGGATCAAATTATTCACATCCCTCAGAACAATCTTATGAACCAGAAGATCCTTCCTCTTTGCAAAGATAGGTTATGGTTGTGAGCAGATTAATTTACATCTTTATCATGGGGCTTCTCGAACTGCTCAGGAACAATTTGCTGCCTAATTATGGACTTTCCTCTTCTTCATCTTGATGCTGGACGGATGAACTTAATGCCTCCGGAAGATGTTGCCATGTTGCACTAGTGGTACTTGTAGAGTGGCTACATCACTTACCCAACATCAAATTCATTGTGTGCACCATTAAAACTTACATGCCAGAAGAAACTAAGTTATATGGAGCTCTCATCTCCTATCTATTGAGCAAGAATTTGGCATAATCATGGAACCTGCCCTGGATATGCCCCCTCAGAATCCATCATGCTTTTATAGCAAGTGCTGCCCTGGACATAACTGTGTGAGAGCTATGTGAAAACCCAGGTTTAGTAAAATCCTTCATTACCTACATCATTCTGGAAGCTCACTGCTCCCAAAAAGCACAGGGCTTGTCTTCACAGACAGCACTACAGCTGCCCCAGCGCAGTTGTGCCACTGGAGCAATTTTGTGAAGATGCTCCTATGCCAATGAGACCATCTCCTGTCAGCAGAGATAATCCACACACCCCCACCAAGAGGCAGTTGCTATGTCCATGGGAGAAGCTCTCTCACCGATGTAGAGCTGTCTACATGGGGACGTAGGTCGCTAGAACTATGTTGTTCAGGCGTGTGGATTTTTTGCATCCCTGTGTGATATAGTTACACCAACATGAGTCTGTTGTATAGATTTAGCCAGAGAAACTGCCGTAAATAAATTTGTTAGTCTTTAAGTGCCACAAGACTCCTTGTTTATTTTGCTGAACTAGACTAACAAGGCTCTCCCTCTGGAACGTGCTGTTATTCTGCATCCCAGGGCAGGGCAGGGCTTATCTAATGAACTGTTAGAAGTCAGGTGTAGGAGTCACTTTACTTCTGACGGCAGTGAGCATCCTCTATATCAGTGGTTCCCAACAGTTTCTCTGCTGTAGCACACCTTGCTACCTTTAATTAATTTGAGGGCACACCCTCATATAATTTCCAAATGAACTCATGAATATTCATGAGCCAATGAGCCAAGCCAGAGCTCTTTGAGTAGTTTTTAAAAAAATTTTATGGCACATTTGCTCAGAGCTGACGGCACCCCTGTGTGCCATGGCGCACTGGTTGGGAAACACTGCTTTATATGTGCCTTTGCCCTCCTACTCCAGAGAAAACTAGATGCCTTTAAATCCTGAAAGCATCATAAAAACCTCTGACTCCCCTGTCCCCCAAGGCACGTTTCTGACCATCTAAGTACAGTTCTTGTTAGGGTCCCTGTGCAGAAACTTCCCAAATCCTTTAGCAACGTACAGGTACTTCATGCAGACAATAGTCTTCGAACACAAAGGGATGAATCTCCTTCCCTCTGCCCGAATGCTGACGGGCCTGTATGCGTGCTTTTGATGTAGACAGAACTCCCATTGGAATCAGGGGGAGTTTTGCTGGCGTAAAGGACTACATGATTAGGTCAAAAGCTTTAAAGGGGAGTCGAGTAGAAATTAATTAGGACTGGAACAGAACAAGCAGGAGTGGACTGGGAACTTTAAACTAATTAAAAACATACCTTGAGGCTTAAAATGTTAGCGCTTGCTCATTAGTTATCTTGCCAAAAGGACCCTTCTCTCTGAACCTCAGTCTAGCTTCTCTGTGCAAGGAGCAGACAGTACAGAAACTTTTCCTTGGACACTTCAGGGAAATAAGAGACTTGTTTTTGACAAGGAAAGGGTAGATCTGAAGTCTCTAGATCTCCTCTAAATGACCTATATTCATCTCTTGAATATCTGAAGGCAAGTCTTTGTCACAGACTTCTAGAGAGCGGCAGAATCCAGCCAGTCAAAAGGATGCTCTTCTATTCAGTTACTTGCAATCTGCATTTGTTTCACAGAAGTGGAAAGCAAGAGGACTGTTTTCACCACTGCATTTCCCCTCCCTCACAGCTCCCCATCCTGCCTTCTGCGTTCAGTTTTCCTTAGCAGAAACAAGTACGCAAACATTAGATTGAGTCACAAATTCAACCCCTCACTGTCTAAGTAGATTCAACATTAAACAAAGCTAGTTTGCTCAGTTCTACTAAATAAAGGCAATAAAACAAATGAAAAGAAATGAATGGTTCTCTCTCTCTCTCTCAAAAAAAAAAAAAGAATTTTAAACCTTTGGAAGGAAAAAATCCATACACTGGCTTCCTGTGTCTGCAAAAAGGGGTTTAAAAATCCAATTATATTTCCCGGAGTGCCTAAAGCAGCAGAGATCTCATGTGGGACACTGGGGGGGGAGTTACATCATGCATGGTGATTGGCACATTGTCAGATCACTCTTCCAACTTCCACAAAGCCAGCCCGCCAACTGCGATAAAAATGCAGGTTTTGGTCCCAGGAGCTGGAGGAACTGTTTGCCAGAGTTCAAATTCACTGTAACCTGCTCACTAGGACTTTGTGCATGCACTGAGCTGTTTAATTAGAATTGTGCAGATGCAGTTTACTTTGTTTCCAGTATTTATTTTGTCCTTGTGTGTTTTGGGTTACTGTAGAGCAACTGTCAAAAGCAAATTTCATCTACAGTGTAAACCCTATACATTTCTGAGTCAGAGTTACTTCCAATAAGTCCTTAATGTGTGCATGCGCATCTGTGCTTATGCACTGGACGGACGTTTTACTACTAAAAAAACTAAGCTACAATCAGGAAGATGAATAGCCTTCCCCAGGGATTACTTTAAGCCTAACCATAAACCCTTAGGTATGTTTAAATAAAACCAGATTTAAGTATGATGTAATCTTAGAGGGTTGACTGCCACATGGAACAGAAAGGTATAAGAAAGAAATCACATAGGGTTCATTGTTCTGACCAGAAGTAGAAGAAATGCTAGCTTTAGAGGCTGTTGTTCAGAACAATCACAAAAGTTGATAGGGATTTTTTGCATAGTTTAAAGAACAAGAAAACTTTGAAGTTCCTTAGTTATCAAGGGGAAACAGTTCCCTTAAACAGCTCTTGCTTGGGCTGTGGAGGCTGCCACAAGAATAAGCAGAAACTTCCTGTCAGAAATGCTACCCAAAGGAAGCAATTCAAGTACAGGAGTCAGGATTTGTGTGTCTTAGTCCCAGCTTTGCCACTGCTTTCTTGTGAAATGTCAGACAAGTCACTTAAGACTGCAAAAAACGAGTGTTTAGAGGGGGCAGAATTCTCTCTCTGCCTCTCCTGCACTAGTCAGTCACCTGCCTCGAACCACAAACCTCCAGGCTCAATGAAGGTAGGGGACAGAGCTGCCTAACCTGGTCCCCGACACACTCAGTTTGTCCTTTTGCTGCACCCAATCGGCCTTATGAAGGGAACTGCCTCCCTCTGCGGTAAGTCACTGACAAGTAGCCCTTTCCCTGGAAGGCATGAGTCAGTGTAGCCCGTTTGTTAGGGCCAAGTGCAGTTTACCAAGCGGTTACTTTCACTGCTCAGTGCCTGCCCCTAAATCCTGCTGGCTGTTAACAGGATTTTGTTGAGCATACTCTCGGAGGCTGTAAGCTCAATGGGGTCCAGAGGGATCGAAGCAGAAGCAGCAGAAAGAGAGAGATTGTGTTGTGTTGGGTGAAGTCTTCAAGATGGAAAAATCATCCATAGTTTGGCTTCCACCTCACTCCACAAATGACTACAGGATTCAGGGACTTGGGAGATATTTCTACCACTTAGTGCTCAGCTTCTTTGCCTGCATTGGCAGGTGTCTCAGATTAGCAATGTAATCCTAATTGGTAAAATGTCAAACAGACAGGAAAAAACATTTCCATCAATGGTCACTAAAATATGCCAGAAAGGCAAAGTGTGAAAAATGCTGCATCCAAATTTGGAGTTTCATTTAAGGTTCTTTACTCTGTATATTTTGACCACTTGTATTTTGATGGTCATAAAGTTTTAACTTTTTGAATCTCATTATGACCTGATATTGTCTGACCCCCTAAAATTTCCTGCAACTGTGAAAATTTTCATCAATTAAAAATGTGTTTTTTTATAAATAAAGATCAAATTCTGCCAAGTTTCTTCATAGAGGACCGGCTGTTGTAGGATTGCTCAGATTCACCGCACACAGCTCATTCCTCAGTGCTCTTACATATACACACCTAGGAAAATGGTTTTGTTTTTACAAAAAGCTAGGTGGGGCAGCACTGCTCCCAGGAAAGCCTCTGCCAAGGCTACCACCCAGTGACGAAGGGGGTGCTGTGCACAAACAGGAATGTATGGTCACTTTAAAAACAACCACCTCCCCATCAAATACACACAGCTCCCAAAAAACAGGATCCAGGGTCTACTGTCAGCATTTCAGAGAGGCTAGGCACAGAAGTGCTCAACACTGTAAATAATCTAGCTCCAGTCGATCATTGAGACTTTTAGAAAACCTGCCCAGCCACTAGAAGCACAACATATTTAAGACTAGATCAGGCTCAAACTACAGGTCTGCCCACCAAAGAACTCGCCCCTCGTGTCTCTTTTGAGCATAGCACGTGGTCCTGGGTCCCAGGGCACAGGAGAGGTGGCGTGTGCAACACCTGGTTACTTCCACTCCTCGCCACTGAAAGCAGGGGACCAACGAGTGGATGAGGACTCTCCCCAGACATTGTGTTGCCTCAGGGATGAAGGTCTGGGCATTGTGGTGGCCTGCTTGCATCAGCTAATGATGAATTACCATGTGCCAAAGTAACAGAACGTTGTCCGAGTTGCAATGCCTCTGGGGCTACCTCTTGAGTGGAGCTGCTCATGCAACAGCTCTTGCTCAGAGGTTTGCCTAAAGGCAAAATCCAGCCATTACGAGTATGTTACATGTTCTCACTGTTAACACTATGCAATACTGATACAAGCCAATATTGTAAAACCACCCCCAGATACAGGTCACTGGCTGGGAGGGAGTCCTGGACCTTTTAGCACCAAAACCCTGCCCGCTGCCACTTGAACTAAATGGGTGACTGTTAGCTAGCAATGGGAGTAACCCTGTATTCTCTGTGTGTGAACTAGGCCCCTAAGCCGGCATGTTAGAATGAGACAGAAAGTGAAAGCAGCAACAGCTGCCCTGGCAAATTCTCTCTCTTTATAGTATTTTAGTGAAAGAGGATGGGTCGTGGCAAGGTTGAGATAAAATGGAGCAACAAAGCCTCCTCCCGCATCTGCCCTCCGTCATCGTGCAAATTTTCAGTATTCAAAAAAAGACCCTGCCTCCCCATTTCACTTTGCTGCTGAAAACATCTGGTCTGCTTGGCACCTATGCCTCAGCAAAAATAGTAAATGATCTTGTGCCTGGGCACAGTGCCATCCTAACAGACGGGCATGAGCAAAGGCAGCCAAGAGGCCTTGTATCAGCATCAAATACATTCACCGAGGGCAGGATTCACAGCCAGGAATGTCCAAATGGCTGAATTTCCATGCCTATCGATATGGTGAAAACAAGGTTGCATTACATGGGCTCTTAGCAGGATTAACTCTGAAAGGGGGGGGGAGTTGTCTCATTGCTGCAGCTGTGTAATGCAAGATTTTTGTCATGTGGAATTTGATTAGGCTTCTGCTGCAGAGAATGTTATTGCTAGAGTCTCCAGTCCAATAAGTTTTGCTCTGAAGCAAAAACAGCATCAACAGAAACCCTCGGCAGAGTTCATGCAACATCTATCCAAGCAATCAGAGGGGACCAAAGAGGTCTGAGGAGATGGGGCAAAACCACAGATACCCAGCTAACTGTTGTAGTTTCCACATTAAGAATGAAGCCACATAGCACACTGCAGTAGGTGAGACGGAGTGGAACGCATTTCATCTCACATTCGATTGCTAGAAGAGATTTGCCACACTGCACAGGCAGAGCCAGTGCTAGGCATACACAGACTAAGCAATTGCCCAGGGCCCCAAGCATTTTATAAGGCGGCCCTTTTAAATCATTCATATGTGGTTGGAAGGGGGATATCCCTGCATAGGGCTCCCTGCGGGCTAGCACTGCCTCCGCACAGAGGTGACTAGAGGAAAATGCACATTGCAGAACTGTGTGCACGACAGCCACGGCTGCTCCTCAGGGTGCGTTGGAATTGGTTTTCCTTACAACTATGACAGCCATTATGGACGTGTGCTGTAGCCCCACCCCCTACAAGTAATGGACGGTGTGGTTCTCAGAAAGGCAAACTGGTGCATGACAGGACCCCTCAACCAAGGCGGCCCGGGTGACGTAACAGCTGTCTCCTGACCACGACACAATGAGGTTCCAGTCTCGCCTTCTGATGCGGCCATTGTTTATCACTGAACACCACCACGGCCCAGTGAAGACAAACCCTCCTCTAGATGCAGCTAGAGGAAAACGTTAAGAAGCTCCGATGGTAGGAAAGAAGGCTAATGCAGATCCTCTGCAGCAAACCCTATCGAGACAGGGGCCTGACTGTCCATTACCGTATTCAGTTACACACCAGTACAGAGTGAGCGTCAAAGGCGCCTGTTCTGAGCTGGAAGCATTTCACACTGATGCATGGACCTAGACAAGGTATGGAAGGACGGAGAATCACGGCCCTTGATAGCTCCATACCATGGTTACATTAGTAAAACAAGCACTACCCTTGACAAAGATAGCTTGTAGGTCAGAGCAGCTGGTTTAAACACATTAGTGACTGCATCATTCCTTTACAGAGCTCTGCCAAGAAAGTGAATTCTTTAATGAGCCTGCAAGACAGACAGACACACACACAGCAAGTCCGTAACAGCAACGCACAGGGTTTGACAGAAGCCCCGGAGCAACCTAAGCAGTCCCGGCACGGACCGATGACCACCTCATAGTAACCAGCACGGTTCTGCCCCCAACTGCAGCCAGAGCCTTTAAATGCTGGTTATGTGCACTCCACCAGTATTAACAGAGAGTACAAAGCACTATCCAGGCAATAAAAGAGTGAGTTTTCCCCATCCCACGTTCCCTGCTGAGCACAGCGTGCTATCGACTACCCGTTTTCTTGTCTACACTAGCTATAATGAGCCCTTTCTGACAAGTGATTGACTCAGCCATTATATCCACTGGGGATCAGAGAAACAAACACTCCACATACAACCTCAGCCTTCTAATCTGGAGGTCGCTTCCTGTGAGAAAGCAGGACCTGTCTGGAGTGGGACAGGGCGCCACAGTGGGCACCATTGAAAGAGGTTCGTTAAACCTTAGCGTAGGACAGTGATTTTTTCCCCTGGTTGTTCCCATCCTGCTTTGCCATTTTTTCTCCTGCTATTAAAAGAGCCTCACTGAGCTAGGAAGGGGTGCTGGCAGGAGCCAGCCTGTCTGTACTTGCTTTAAACTTTTTTTGTGTATGAAAATAGTTTGCAGCTCTTCCAGCAGCAGTCAGCTTTGGAACACTACTGACATAAGTTAGATTTTAGGAAATGCTTTATGCTGCATTTTTCAGATGGCCCTAACAGCAAGGAATAATCAAAGTGAGGTTAAAATTGGCTAAGCGATATTGATTTTTAGGGTGTTCAAAATCAGAGGGAATATTTGGCCCTGAGATTTTGGCCTTTGAGAAAGACAGGAGCCTGTTCTGAGTTGGGCTGTCACCTTATAGTTTGAAAATGCTGAGAGCTGGTTTGCATTCAAACTAACAGCTGCTCAAATTAAGAGCTAACCTGACTTATTCTAGAGGTGCACCACATCTAAACCTTTTCTGAAATCTGCAGAAGCAGCATCATGTCTAGGGCTTTTTAAGGCTTTATGGCTTTTTGAGATGAAAAACTGAACATCTGTCCCGGGAACTGGGTAGAGAAACACACAGGAGGTATTTCCACAAGGGCAGCCACGTTAGTTTGCGTACAGCAAAAACAACTAGAGTCCTGTGGCACCTTAAGGACTAAGATTTTTTCAGGCATAAGGGTTTTTGGGCTCCAACCCACTTCATCAGATGCATCTGAAGAAGTGTGTTGGAGTCCATGAAAGCTCATGCCCGAAAAAATCTTTTAGTCTTTAAGGTGCCACAGGACTCTAGTTGTTTTTGCTATACACAGGAGATAGCTTCTCAGGAGGGCATACCGATAGGATTATCAGAGAAAAGAGGGTACTTATTCTTCCCTCTACTTCTCTGTGGATTTGACTCTACACTTGGTCCAGCCACATTCCTACTACACCCACCATGACTGCTGGAATGGCTAGGAAGAACAAGGCGCGGCAGCAACCAAGTAAGCCAGGGTGTGGGAGGGAGGGAAGTCTTTCAGATTTCCAGTTTTTTCTGGTTCTTGTGAGATGCTGGTACTTCAGCTCCGTAGAAGGGTGTGCAAAAAGTTACAGGGAGGAGGAAAGAAGAAGAAAAGGATTCTACTGTGCCAAACCCAAAGTCAATAGGAGTCTTTCCAGTGGCTTTTATGGGTTGTGAATTAGACGAGCTGTTTGACTAACCCCAGCTATCGTTCTGTTTTAGGGATTTATCCTAGAGCCCTGCCATCTCAACCTGCCTAAAAGTCCTTAAAATTCTGCCCCCTTCCTAAGCTGCTGCTATTTCTCCCCACCTGCCTCCCACTATATACAAGTGGGGCAACCACCACCAAAAAACCCAAAACGCTGACTAAAATGCACAGCATTCAATATTAAGGTTTGGGGATTTTAGTGAGCTGGAGGTGGGTCTTTAGTCATCGGAAAGGGCTTCCTATTGCTAGTTGTTAGCAAGATGGTCAGATCAGGTGTGGACTTCTCCTTCAAATCAGCGTCTACCACAGGAATGCTGGTGGCTGTTCTCCTTTGGCTGCTGCAGAAAGTGAGAGAATGACAATGGCACGCAGGTTTCTCCCCAGGAGGAATGAATTTTGGAGCACACGATCAGACCTCGTTAAAATGCTACTGCCAAATCCATATCTGCAGGTAGCCTGCCCTTGCAGGCTGAAATTCTAGCACGATATTTACTGCTCATGCCATGAAACATAAGAGGCTTCATTGTGGAGGGAAAAGACTCCCACAGAACAACCACCCAGACTACATGTGAAACAGCCCCAATTCACAGATCCGCAACTGTTTTAAAATCAGGGCGCTGCCACCTCACTAAATCTCTCTACACAAAACACACCCCAGAACCCCAAACTTCACCCTTTCTGGAACTGAAAATAGTTCTTTCCTGTCTTGAGTAGGGAAGGAGTTCAGAGCTGTGTAGCCAGAGTATATGAGGGAGGCGGCGGGGCATGGCAGAGAAGGGAGGACAATCAGAGCTAGTTGAAAAATGCTTTACCTGGGGTCTGATGACAAATCTAGACCCAGGGGAAGGTGGAGAGAAAGACGGAAGAAATTAACATTTTGGAGTTTTCATAAAAAATTCCAGATTTTTTTTTTTTTTTAAATATCTGGGTCTCAACTTGGACAAAACCCCTCTCTCTTTCCCCCAAAGAAAATGATAGAGATGTTTCAGCCAGCTCTGTTGACAATTCAAATGTTGTTTGCACAAGCCCTGCCATATTTTCTGGGGTTGGGGAAGCTGATCCTCTAGTCCACCTTATGACTAAAAGGTGCACCTTGTGACACGGCAGCATTTCTCTCTCTAGAAACTTGGAAGTCACTCACCACTGCCTCTGACAGAATGAAAATAGCCCCAGCTTTTTAACTGGCTCAGCCAAGACTGGCACTGATGCCAGATGAGCTTACACTGGCCTTTGCCGGCAGCAGTGTGAGAGGCAATCTGCACTGGCTAGAGCATAAAAACATTTCTTTTCAGTTACACTGAATGGGACCAGTGGGTGGCCAAGTAAGTGAGAGGAAAATTGGTGAGAGATCAAAGCAATACAGTGATGTGAAATCCACTGTGGAAAAAAAAATCCACCACCCAAAGGAAGTTATTTAGGAAGAAATCCAAAGTGGACCCAAGGGAAGGTGCATGTGAAAAAAAGAAAGGAAAGGATCAGCTAAGAAAAAGGGAAGAGAAAAAGAATTGTATAAATATTGACTGAGAAAGGATTATCGTATTATAAATACACAGCAACATTTGAAATGCACTTGAGTGATTCAGAAGTCTAAATCCTATTGACTTTTGAAAATTTTATCCACAATCAAAAATAAAAAATAAAACCTTAGTAAAATTCACAAAGCAATTTTAGGGCTGTGGCTTAAGGAGATAAGCTGAAACAAACACCGCATCTGGAGATACAGCAAGCATGGCACAATGGTAGAATAAAAGATTGGGAAAGCTGGGGGTGGGAAGTATCAAATGACTGTGTTTACTAAATAGACAAAACATGCAATGCTTATATCCATATACACCAGTGGTAGGCAACCCCCGGCACATGTGCCAACAGTGGCATGAGAGCCCATTCGAAGTGGCAAGCGGCACCCTCAGCAATGCCACAGAAATTGTGGCTCCTGCCACTGCAAGCCACTCCGGGCAGATTCTTTCAGGGGCAGCTGGGACGAGGAGGGTCCCCATCATGCCCAAGTTCCAGACATGCGGAAAGAAGATACCTGGAACAGCTTCTCTACATGCGGTGCTGTCGCCAAGGAGCCACTCTGGGTAGTTTCGTTCCTCAGCATGCCTGGGGACACCCTAAGAGAAGCTGCTCCAGGAAGCTTCTTCCCATGGCATCCCTGCCCCTAGGAAGCACTCCATCCAGCTTCTTTCCACAAGTGGCTCTTTTCAGCAACATGCCAGGGAAACAGCCTCCCCCATCCGCCAACCTCCGGACATGGCTACCACCAAATTTTCCGGCAGCCACCACTTTTATTTTTGTGGAGGGAGCTACTGGCAGTGGCTGACAGTCGAACAAGAGGGGCTGGCACAGTGATCAGCAAAGATTGCTGATGCCTGATATACACCCTACTACCATGGCGTGTTCCTAAACCTTAGAACACACCACTAGAGGAGCCCAACAATTTAGAGGGAAAGGATCCGATTTCTACACAGCATAGTCATAGCATAGGATTTCTTTATGCTTCCACTGATTCATTACTTCAGTGCATCTTGGGGCTCTCCTCTTCATCCTGCATTTCTGAGATCCCACCACTCAACCAAAAAACCCTTTATCTGAGCAAAGATTGAAAAGGTTGTCTGTCTCAGGTAAATCACCCCAATGAAGGGGGGAGATGATAAAAGTACACAATATAAAAGTTATACAAAGCAGGCAGATGGTGAATAGAAGTTCCACTTTCTCATAGCACATAAACAAAGATACATCCAGTCATAATGAAATGCAACAAGCTGAAAAACTCAAAGGAAAGCTTTCCCCACCCTCTACATAATCTGCAAGCAGCCTATGGAACTCGTAGCCCCAAGACATCACTGAGAAAGTGTAGCAGGATTCAGAAGAGGGGTTGTTGGAACAACATAGCAATAGAGAGTATCTGGAGGTACAACACTAAACAGAAAAAATTAAAACAAAAGCTCTTGGCATGACATAACCTGTCCTCTTTGGAAGGGTAAGACATTCAGAATGGGTCAAGTGCTGGTAACTAGAAGGACCTTCAAGGCCTGATGGAAGATTAGGCCATCTGATATTTTGCCTTTTATACGTAAAGAAAGGTTGATCCCAAGCCAGTGCACCTTTTCCAGGACGTCACTGTTCCCCAGTCCTCATAAGTATTTTCTGTAGGAGCTACTCCTCTTCTTCCTCACTCATGTAAGAGATTCATCGATCAATTTTCTAGAGAAGGAAACACTCAGGTCAATCTGTAAGCAGCTCCAAGAAGTTTCTGCTCCTCCACTGGTCCAAGTTGCTCCACCTAATTCTGGCATCTAATTCTCTGTTCGGCACCAGGCACCCCTCTGGCACTGCATACACATTCTTTCCTTCATCTTTAACACCCGCCATGGTCACACATAGGCACTAAGGCAGCTATTCAGGGATCCAGCAGCCTGTACATCAGGTGATTAACCAATTAACAAGGCCATTCAGATCATCAGCTGAGGACATGTAAAAATAAACACTAGGAAGAGAAGGCCAGACCAGAGAAGTCCAGGATCTCAGAGAGAGGTTTCCCCCCGCCTAGGGAGAAGGGAAAACTTTCCATTGTGGGGAAAAGAGCACTTGTATAAACACACTGTAAATGAAGCCCACCGCCATTAAATCTGTGTAAGCCTGTGAGAGGACTGTCTACCCCCAGGAGGGAGCATGGGCCCCCACACCAAGAAACAGAAGTGAGAAAGATGGGAAGCCCAATATCCCACCCTATCCACACACCTGGAATGTGATGCTCCTGGCAGGTGTAATGAACTTGCGACCGCTCACCCTTAAAGTTGAAGCCTCTTCTACAGCAGCTAAAGGACCCAGCTCTTGCTGCCAAAGGCTGGAACAGAGATATAAATCTGTGTGGTCCATCCACTGGAGGGGGACAGAATGCTACACTATGGAAACGTGGCTGTAACACCCCACTCCCATTCTTCAACACCAAAATTGCATGCATTATACACTTAATAGGTTAACCCACTGAAGGTATTTGGGGATGTAAACTACCAACTAGCAGGCACCAGGCAGAACATACCCTGACAGAAGCACCCTTTCTTTCCACAAGGACAGAATCCAGCTCTCCTGTCTCCACTGATTGATTTACTACACTGACACAGCTTCTATGTGAAGTTAAAATGGACTACTGTACGGAGATAACTATAGTTGAGAGCAGCAGGGATTTCTAGTGCTGGTAGGTAGAGCAGGAAACATGCTTTTGAGCTTGCAAAGTTGAAACTGCAGAGCTTTTGGAAGTGCAAGATACACATACAACAGATCTAGCTCCTGTCTATGAAAGTTAAAGTACCACATCCATTTGATTGATTTCTGTTCTCTTTTGCCTACTATAGCTATCAGGCCTTCAAGAAAGAGTCTTGTCTCTCCTTCACAGCACCTTACCATCAAGTAACTAGAAGAGAGCATGAAATAGTCGTGAACTGATCTTCAAGCAATTAGCTGTGAAACACAGAGTTGCTAACTCTTAAGATTGTAGCAGATATATCACAATATTTAAGGTTCTGTCAAAGCCCCAGCTCCTGGAGGCATACGATAGAGACAGTCTCTGGGTACATCAGAAAAAAAAAAAATGTCTAGCCCTCAGGGCAGCAAAATAAAGACTGAAAACCATGACGCTTAGAAGGCTCACACTTGATGGAAAATAAAAACCCGGCTTGTAAAAAGATCAGAAGCTGGTTGGTTTATTTCTTTTTAACAAACTTGAGGTTTCTGCACACCCTACTTGTGATTTTTTTTTGAAGGCTCAGCATTGGCGATATTAAATATGTTTTGCCCATTTTAGGGTTGTGTGTGAAAATCTGTTAGTGACTTAGAGGTGTCTTAAATCATTTTAGGCTGAAAGAGAGAAGGGTGGAGTGTGATTTATTGCTTTGCAATAAAACTTTTTTTTGGGGGGGGGGCAACACAATTATTTAAACAAGAGAGCAGCAGGAAGCTCTGGAACAAAGCACACCCTGCCCAACTTTTCAGAGAGGAACCCAGTAAGTCAAAAGGAGGATGAGGGTAGGTAACCTTATTTGTTTCCAAAATTTAGCAACACTGGAGATTTTTGTGGGAGTTGGGGAAAACTGCTTCAGCCTTGCCAAATTTTGAGGTCCCTCTTCAGTGCTGCAAGCCTTCAACCACAGACAGATTTTGGGGGACTAGAGGGAAAAATCAGCTCCCTCTTGTGTGCTGGTATCATCACTTGGCATGTTTAGAATCTACTTTTAATATGGATGCTGCACTCTTTCCTTTCTTTCTCTCATTTAAATAGCTTATGGAGAGCAGCATATTTGACAGCCTTTAAATTCTTTTCTTTGGGAGATAATCTAAATGCCAACTCTTTGGTACTGGGAAAAAGAGGCCTATATCTAAAGCTTACATATTCACTGAGTAATTTATAAAACCAGACAAGCAATCCTGGCGATCTCCCTGCCACAGAATCATAATATCCTCTCTGACACCTTCTCTACTGAATAGACTCCTCACCCTACAGCAGCCACTCACATATGAGCAGCGCTTTTTAACCTAAACCTCTGTGTAAATATTAGCCATTTAAAAGAGCGGACTGCTAGACACTGGGTATGCTCTGCTAAGAAGGCGCGAGCTCAACCACCCATGAGACCCTGCCGATTTTGTCTTGAACATTACAGATGGATGAGCTAACTCACTACTGCCCACTGTAGAAGTTTCTCTCTCTTTCATCTATTTATGCAGAGCTGAGACCTGAGACACGTCCTTTGGCACTGGGATCAAAAGAACAACTACACTGGGTCCATCTAAGTCAGCACGCTGACCTCTTACATTGGCTGGTGCAAGGTGCTTCAGAGAGAATTAACAGAACAGGACACTATCAAGGGACTCACCCCTGTCATTCAGTCCCAGTTTCTGGCAGTCAGAGATTTAGGGATGCCCTGAGCTTACATTCTTGACCTTTCTGGCCGATCACCACTGATTGACTTATCCTCCATGAAATTCTCCGATTTTTTTCAAACCATTCTTACTTGCAGACCAGCTCCCTGAATCCACCTGCCTCTGGCAATGTAAGCACCATCTTTCAGGCCACTGCAGGCCTGGCTCTCACTGTATAGATTAGTGCCAGGCTCTCACCAACCCATGTCTACTAGCCAGCACTCTGGGGTGCTCAGCCCATCCCACTAAACATTCACAGAGGTCTTAGAGTCGCTACACTCCAGCTAGTAAAAATCAGCTCGGGGTCCCCACTGTCAGAGACGTTAAGGCCAGAAGGGACCACACCAATCTGAAATAGACCCTATGGTTGAGTTATTCATGAAGCCTTAGAGACTTAAAGCTAGAAAAGAGTTCACTTTTACATTAGCAACCTATGCCCTGTGCTAAAGGGCAAGGGGAAAAAATTCACACAACATCCAGAGTCTCTGCTCATTTGAGATGTAGGATATGGGAAGAATTTTCTCCAGCATGACAGCGAGTTGGACCCTAAGCATTTTGGCTATGCAACAGCCAGACACCTGGGAAAGACTTCTCTAAAACTTGGAGCCTTCCCCATCTAGTGCTCCATCACTGGCCACTGGGAGTATTGGCTGCTAACAGTTGCAGATGGTGACACGCCATTGTAGGTGGTCTCATCAGATCATGCCCTCCATAGAAATTTATCAGACTCAGTCTTGAAGTCAGTTAGCTCCTAAGCACGGATATAACTATAGTGAGAAAAGAATGTTTATTATGAAAGAGCAAAGTTACAAGGGATAGAAAGCCAGACTAATGAGAAACAAAACGGTTACATATAAACCAAATCAAGCACTTTCTAGAGTCTAAACTTAACTAACAAGGCATCTCCCTATCTCCTAGAAGCTAGCTTTCCCCAAAACCTTTTCCCATCATTTGCAACCCAGTTGGCAGCAGAGGTTACCCCCCCTTTTCATAAGATCAAGGCCACTGACAGCATCTCCTCACAAGACTGAAGGACTCAGTGGGCTGGTTTATCTGCATCCCAAACACATGGTTCCCAATGCGGAGTAATCCCTGCCTGTTTTCCCAGAGCTCCCTCCCACATCTATTGATTAGCATTTTGCTTAGACTGCAAGTGGGTGTTTACCACAACCCATGCATTACTCAGTTTTCACATCACCAATCAGAGAAAAATAAGAATCATCTTCGGGCGACCTGTCTTAAGGCTCAGACTGGAGCCTTCACATGACATTCTTTGGCAGATTAGTACGTAGATATCAGATCAAGGAATCACTGTAACCTTCATGAACCTCAGTGCCCTGTGTCAGTTGGTATCCAAAAGTCCTTAGGCCTCCATAGCCCTTCTCGGCCCATCAAAGTTTAAAAGCCAGATTCCACCACCTTTATTTATGTTGAGCAGGGACTACACTTGACCAGCTGTCTGATTTAAGTGGCACAATCTCACAGCCAGTCAGCTTGAGTAATTGTAGCAGAAACCAGCTCCGGTTCCTGACAGTGCATAGAACCTCACTGATTATTTTAATCAAGGTGTTCAGTGCTATAGATGTCTCTAATCCACTTTGCCCACCAAAGGGAATCCCCTGTTCTTACAAGTTACCAGCTTTAGCTAATAAAAACCTGCGGTCAAATATTTTGATGTTTGTCTCCATCTTTTAAAAAAGGACCACTTTATCATAAACTGTTCTACAATAGACTGATGGGTACAAGTGCTGGGTCCACCGCTGAACAATTATGGGATGAAAGCCTGGCTCTACTGAACTTCCATCAGCTTCACTGAGCACAGGATTTTAACTCTGATGTCTACCTAGCAGAATGCACTGTCCAGTGAGAACTATGCACAATATCTACAGACTGATGTCAGCCTCTTCTCTGTAGAAGAATATGTAACATACCACACTGATCCACCAAAAAGGAGCCCTTTGAATGAGATGAACTAGGAATCCCTACACACTTTTCCAAGGATACCAAGTCTCAAAGCTGCAGGAAAATGCAGTACATTAAAAGGAAGGAGTGTAAATTACTGCTGCCTTGGGGCAGCCATTACTTGCCTTTCTGCCAGTGAGCTACATAGGTTTTATGTGTTAGTTTACCCTCGTGATTAATAAAACACTTTATATTTAACCTAACGTGGCAACCTCTGGATACAAGCAAGCACAAGAGGTCTGAAAAATGGTGGCAATATGGTTAATTATTTGGATTGCTCTGGTGCCCAGAAAGCTCACTCAGTTTTGAGGCTCTTTTGGACTGGGTGCAGTGTGAAGAATACTCTGCCTCGTCCCCCACAATTTCTGCCTCAGAGATTACAGTCTAATTTAAAACAAGATGCCCAAGATATACCCTCTGTCCCCCTTTGTGATGGATCTTCACAGATTCACAGCCTTGAACACACATGGGCTTTTAATTTCCAAAGAGGTAGCCATGTTAGTCTAGTTCAGCAAAACAAGCAAGGAGTCCTGTAGCACTTTTAAAAACCAACCAATTTATAAGTTCCCCCCATCTTCAAAGCATCTGACAAAGTGGGATTTTTTCCCATGAAAGCTCACACAATAAATAAATTTGTTAGTCTTTAAGGGTGTGTCTACACTTGCAAGATAGTTCAAATTAAGCCTTCTTAATTTGAACTAATTTAGTCCCTGTCTACACTAGGCTTTCATTTGTTTGAATTAAAGAGTTCCTTAATTTGAACTAATGCAGGGGTCGGCAACCTTTGCTGGCCCCTGTGACAGCCTGCACACTGCACCCTCGGGGGGTGCCAGTGGCAGAGCCAGCCCACTGGTTTAAGGAGTCGGAGCCGGAAGCAGGTGAGCTACCTGCCCCTCTCCTCTCCAGCCCTGCCCGCCAGGAGGTGGGGTCAGCAGGGGCCAGGAGAGCCACTTTGTCCCTGCTGGCCCCAGCAGGGAAGCACTGCTGCAGCACACAGCTTTTTCCACCTTGCTACGCAGGGGTAAGAGGAGTGGGGCCAGTGGGGGAGCCTGAGCAGCGCCACGTCACTCAGGCTTGGCCCCCATGCCATTTTTGGCACAGGTGCTGGCGGTCAGCAGCCCTGAACTAATGAAAGCTTAGTTCAAATTAGTAAGAACTGCTGGTTAGTTCAAACTAAGCCCCTATTTCGATCCTTAGTTCAAACTAAGGACAGTGTAGATGAGGACAGTGGTTGCCAACCTGTGGTCCGTGACTGTACTATAGGTGGCCTGCAGGTGTGGAGAGGAGATGATTATTGCAGGTAAATGTACTGTGATGAATGCAATATGTTTGTGAGTGAGCATAATAAATTATTAGAAATAACTGCATTTTAATACCCTTTGATATACAAGTTTGACTCCTATCAGCCATAGATTATGTTAAAAATGTTTAGAATGGTTTGTTTACCTGGTGGTCCACAAAAGCTTTTGAAGAGAATGCAATTGTCCACATAAAGAGAAGGGTTGGGAACTGCTGAACTAGGAATAACCCTTAGCTCGAACATAGTTAATTTGAATTAAGGGCAGTTAGTTTGAATTAACAAAGTGGACTAATTTGACTTAAAGTTTAGGTCGAATTAGTCCACTTTGTTAATTCAAACTAACATGTTTGAGTTTAGTTCGAACTAAACTCAGACTTATTACTTTGAATTAACAAATTTGAACCAGTTTTTCCTAGTGTAGACATAGCCTAAAAGTGCCACAGGATTCCTTATGGGTTTTTAATTGAAGTAATGGGGCTTGCTCATCCAGTCTCTTTACATTTTGCTGTTCCCAGTTTATAGCAGTATAATTACTCTACTATACAGCTGGTATCACTCCCAGACTCTTGGTACACAGTCTGTCTCATAACTTTACTTTTGTTTCAGTAAAATGCAAACTAAGTCCCCTACCAGAGTCCCTTGTTGCCAGAGGGAATCCTCTCACAGCCTTCATGTGGCTTTAGATCAGGACCTAAAAACCCAGAAGGTGCTAGCACCTGACTGATTTTAATCAGTCAGTCACCATTTCTTTTTTTTTTTTTTCTTCCCAATCCAACTATGGGGCAGCAATGAAAACCAGGTAACAAACTTCCTCGGACAAATGTCTGGTTGTAGTTCAACTGGTCTGTTCAAGGTACGATACAAAAATGTCTGCATGTGCCCACGTTTTCCAGCTAGGCATTTCTAGTGTATTGTTCTCTGATATTCTTCATTGGAACTCCTACCATGTGAGCATTTGTCAACTCCTGGCTTACCTGTACCCTGAGCTAGGCCAGATTTCATAATTTGAACAGTATCTGAGCACTTGCGGTCTCTCAGAAGTTCCAGGTCCTCAAGTATTATTCTCTCCTTCCCCAGGTAAACTATTTGCATTTAGCATTTTCCACTCCAAAATTGTCTCAAAAGGAAGTGTTCAGAGCCCACAAAAGCCATAAGGTAGACCATACAGAAGACTGAACTGTTAAATCCAGCATAGAGGAGGCATGCTGTTAGGTACTATTGCGAGAGTTACTGCATAAACCTTAAGTAGATAGCATGGGTGGAAGTGGGGTATACTTTCCCCTTATCGTCCAAGTCTGGACAGAGAGAGAGGTTTGCTCTCCATGCTGAGTCTGCCAAGATGGGTGGAGCAGCTAAAGAAGGGAATCGCTGCACGTTTTGACTTCAGCCAGGTCTGCACGCAAAAGTTCTTGCACCGTTGTCACTCAGGGGTGTGAAAAATGCTCACCCCTGAGCAACTAGTTAAACTGACCTAACTCTTGGTGAAGACAATAATGAGTCAATGGAAGAGTTCTGCTGATCTAACAAAGGCGTCGTCTACATTAGCATTTATGCCAGCAAAAAACTTCTGATGTTTGGGGGATGGCTTGGTTTTGTTTTGTCTTTTCACACCACTGAGTGACAAAAAAAAGTTTTGCCAGCCTAAGTGTAGATGAGGCTTCTGCTCCAGTGATGGGAAAACCCCTCCTACTGCCACAGGGAGTGTCTATACTGAAATGCTGCAGTAGAAGAGTGGCACCTGTTCCTCCAGTATAGACAAGCCCTTATCTGGTCTGAATTTTAGACTTTAAGGAGAAATAAGAGCCAGGCATTCTAAACGGTGCAAAGAATAGCAGTTTCAGGGGTGATGTGTAACATGTTATGCCCCATATGTCAGCTAGCGGATGTAGCAGAAATTTAATGTGATTCAGGCCCTGGGGGATGTGGAAATAAGAGATTAAAGTAGCCCTTTCACATTCAGCCCAGCTTACATATTAACTTGCCACTCACTTACCTTGAAAGTTAGTATCACCACCAACTTCAGCTCACACTTACCGACATAACTTCCCCAGCCTCACATGTCACTTCTGAGTTAATGCCAGCCATGGCTAGAAATTGAAAAGAAAACGTAGTGAAGAGACTTGACAAGACTCTCTGGCTTTTGAATCATAGTTAAGCAGGGCAATTAAGGGATCACTTGGCAATTTTGAAAGGAGTTTAGAAAAATATTTTTGAGGTCAGACCAAGAGCAATTTTTGGAGTTTTCAATGAATCGACAAGTTTTTTTTAAAAAAAATGTTTTGACTGGCAAATTTTTTTTTAAAAATTTGAATGTTTTACCTACATGAAAGAAAATTTTAAAACTAGAATTAACACAAAACATTTTAAAGGTGTCCAAACAAAAATGTTCCAATTTCCCACCCCTAGACTTTTTCCCTGAAGTGAATAATTTGACAAACTTAACATGAATTTGAGAAACATTTCAGTGTTGCCAAAGTTTCCATTTTTTATTGTAAAAAAAGTTCTCTCTACAAATTTCACTCTTCTCTAGTCAGAACTTTTCTGCTTTGAATGCAAGAAATATAAATTCAGGGCACTATCCTGCAAGGCACTCATCACTTGAAGGATCAGTTCCAGAGAACATACGTTAAAGCCACTTTTCCCCAAAAAGTGAATCCTGACCCACCAGTTGGTCATGGGAAGGTTCTAGATGCGCAGCAGGCCTAGCGTGCTATACATACAATATTCTGTAGTCAGAGGTTAAAGTAAGCCACAACACCCTAGGATGGCATTCCAGGGCCCCCTATTTTTAGGAGGCAGCGTTCCAGGTCCCCCTGGAAATAGAAGAATGCACCAGAACGCAGCGTTCCAGGGCCCCCTAAAAATACAAGAACGCACCAGAACGCAGCGTTCCTGTGCGTTTCCCCAGGGCCAGCTCAAGGGGCTGCAGGCTAGAGTGAGCCCTGCCGCCCCTCCCCACTTTCCCTGGAGTCTGTGGTGGCCCTTCCCGCTGGGCCCAGGCGGTGCACACGGCCCAGACCCAGTCTCGGACCCGTGTCCACTCTTGCTGGCTGACTGGTCGGTGCTGCAGCCTCCCTCTCCCCAGCCTGGCCTGGCCCCTCAGCCATCCCTGGGGGGGCAGGGTTCAGGACAGTCGGGCAGCTGGTGGCTCTATGGGAAGGGGTTGGGAAGAAGGGGTTGAAGCGAAGACAGTGAGCTGGGGGGCTAGGAGGGCTGGAGTGGGGACATGGGGGCAGGGAGCTTAGGGAATGGGGATGGGGGCTGAGGAAGACATGGGGAAAGAGGAGTCTGATGTGGGGGTAGGTGTTTTGAGAGCAGTAGCTGGGGTGGGGGGGGGCAGGCATTTGTGGGGCAGTAGCTGGGGTAGGTAAAGAGGGCCTGGAAATTTAGGAGGGTTCTGGGGCCTGCCAAAGTTATACTTTAACCCCTGACTGCAATCTACAATTACATAAGGAAAGATCTAAAACAAGAGTTAATACAGTTGGCTGGTTACCTTAGTAAAGTCTGGCAAACAACTGCATAAAAGGCCATTGCTGTGGAGTTTAATTCCAACTGGACAAGTAACAGCAAAATCAGAACCTCCATGGGCCCCAGGGCAGTACCCCTTAACTTTGAGACCAGAACAACATTTTTTTTTACACAGTTTCACCTGAGTGGATCGGGAACAGTGTCTAATAGAAATGGATCAATAATTAAGGTAATTTAGAGGAGCTTCTTTCAGGTAATTGATTCTACGAACATTAAGTCAAGGATTAATGGACATTTCTTTGCATCTCTCATAGGTTTAAATGAAAGTTAAGAGTGACTAATATTCATCGACTCCGGTGTTACAGTCAGGGCTTCCATGAAGTGCTTGGGAAGAGCATTTAAAGCCAAAAGCTCAGATGGTGTATTTTCATTGGTTATGAAGTGAAAAGTGCTCCAGTCAGTTTTCATTCAAAAATAGGCTTTTGAGACATATCACAAGTGTTCTTTGCTTCATAATTGTTATGTAGATTTTTTATGGAAGAGATTTGCCCCCATATGATTATCATCTTAAAATTTTAATAAAATCAAGTTAGCATTCCAAGGATAGGTAAATCATTCTGGGAAGTATTATAAAATATCTTTTTGAAAGACATTTGCACTGAGTCTCAAAAAAAGCCTCATTATTTGTGTTTCCACAATACAGCTCTTCTTGACAAGAGACAGAATCTTACTTCTGTGTCATACCATATCTTATTTCAGAGTAATTTTAAATGTTGATTACTTCTACCCTAGTTGCACATCTTAGATAAAACTCTTCTTGACCTTCTCAACTGAGTGTTCTTTCCTTGGTGTCTCTTCATCTACACTCTTTTTAAAACAGACAGACAAGGAGTCCTGTGGCGCTTAAAGACCAACAAAATTATTTTTTGCATGAGCTTTTGCGGGAGAAAATCAGTAGTCTTTACGTGCCACAGGACTCCTTGGTTGTTTGTTTTACTGAACTAGACTAACATGGCTACCCTTTTTAAAGCTCCTACTTTCCATTATATCCCACCTGATCCATACCTAACCTATCACTTAACACTGATCCACCTCCATCCTGCATTCCCTGCATCTCACCTCTCTTTATTCAAGATGTCTCTGCTAAACTACCCTTCTCCAGGACTACTGCCCTGTCCCACCCCTTCTGAACTCATCTGGTGGCTTTTTTCCCCCCTCTCTGTACGCTGAGAGATGGAGCTGCCTTCCAAAAAGTCTGCTTTTTCAGAGGTGGGGACCGATTATTCCTCAAACATTTCTCCACTGCTTATCTCTGAGCAATTGTCCAGTGAAACGTACTTGTCTGACAGAGATTAGCAGGGCCTTTGGCACAAGGATGTCACAAAAACAAAAAACAAAAATAAAACCCACAGTTGCCAAGCATTTCTGAGTTCAGCAAAGCAAGGACAATCAATAAACCCCAACAAGAAAGAAACCAGCAAGTGCGCATGTAGGGGTTGTTTTAGAGCTTCAATGTTGGCTCAGGCCAAACCATCTGCATCTCATTAGGCAGCGGGAGCAGCGGGGAGAGAGGGGTATCACTGCAACATCGTTGGCTGCCTCCTGCGTGCTCTCTCACGGCCAAGGGCGGCTCTGAAGCACCCTGCCTTAAAAATCACATCCTCCCCCCCCCCCAGATCCTCAAACTGGACACACAAGATGCTTTGTCTAGCAGCCGCTTCTTGGGTGTGTTTTTAATCAACAAAAACAAGAGTCTTCCTCCTCAGCCTGAAACTGGGCACAGCTCTTCCCATCTGAGATGCTCCCTCCTTGCTCTCTGTGCAGCTGGAGAAGATGCAAGGCCTGCCCTTCTTTCTGCCTGCCCCAAGAAGACTTTCAACCAGGATCACAGGTAGACTTTCGAAAGGAGACAAGTGATAAGCCAGTATGCATGGAGGTGGCTCTATTGTGGCAAGAGCGCTTAGCTTTGAGGTCTTCAGAGGATGCAAGGAGACGAGGGCCTTTGCACAGCCAGTGTGCTGTGTGGAAGGACGCGCCACATCAGCTGAGGCTAAGGGGACTGGTTCGCAGGAAGGGCTAATTGAAGTCACGCGCTTTTGTAGATCCAGTGCCCTACCTGCCTGGACAAAGATTGTGCAAGATCAAAGTATGATTGACTTGCCCAAAGTCACAAAGGTAGAGCTAGAAACTAAACCCACCCTTCCTGAGTCCCAATCCAGAGCTGCAACTAAGGCCGGCCTTCTCTTGACCAAGTTGCTAGTTATTCATGTTGTATGGAATGTGTTTGACAAGCTACACATTTCTTTTTTAAAGGTGTGCATTAAAATGTTCCTGTCATAAAACATACAGGATATGCAACACAGTGGAAATAACAGGGCTGCTGGAATCTTAACAAAATAAAAGGCACCCAGAAAGTTATTTTAACTGCAAAGTCTTAATGCTACATTAACAGAGTCGGGTGTTTTTGCAATTGATACAATTAAGCTTCTCCACAGTTGTTCAGGATAAAGGTGCATTAAAGATCAAAGTCTGGCAGCTAAGTTTTTCTTTGTCAGCTGGAGGAACACAAACAGAAAACCTTCCGAGTGTAGATTAATTTACAGAAACCTCATTTAACATGAAAAGTCCTTTTAGCTTCAATAACTAGATTCTTAACAGATGTTGCAATCAAATACTGGTGTACCCTTTTCCAACTAAAAGCCAGTGTGACACAGCGCACTGTAGAGTAGCTGTATTTAATCACCAGACTTTTCTGTCATAACACACAGGTCTCTAGAACGTTTGAGTCCTAGGGAAAGAAAGAAATACAGAAATGATTTCATTTATAATACATTTAAAGGCAACTTTGAACCAGAAGCTGTTAAGAGAAGGTTTACCATCACAAGTACCTAAGTGTCGCTCTTTCAAATACTTCTCCGCCTTCCCATGGGCTCAGCTCTGGAAGCTGGAGGCAGAGAGCTTGGGCTCACAGGGAACATCATCCTCCATTAAATATGTTGCCAGAGGGCTGATTGGAGGAGTTGTCCATAGAGAAGCAGTAATAAGGACAAGTTTCGGTAGTGGTGACATGTTTATTCCAAAGATCTCTTGTAAATAAGCACAAGTCTCTAGACTTGCCAGTCCACGAGGAGAAAAAAGTTGACATATTAAAAGTAGTGGGCAGTGGAGTATGATTTTTGCCCATAGTTAGAAATGAATAAATTGGTCTAAAGAAGTCATTAAAGATTATCGGAGGCTGGTTTAACCTCAGCCGCCACATACTATGAGTGATGAATTTCCAGTCATCTTGTCAGCTACTGATCATTAACTATTGCAGAATTCTGATTCTCTACCATGATGCTGCTTCCAAGTTCATTCAGCTCAAGACAGAGCCCTTCAAAAATCAGAGGCATTCAGCTATGTGGCATAAAGAGAACTCAGAGCAACTGAAACACAAAGATAACCAAACCCACAGCTGTACAGTTCAGTTCCCTCAAATCATGGTCTGTGAACTCAGACTCTTACAAGTGATCATTTCTCAAGATAGCCATGATGTACAGAGTGTGAGAATTTTGCTTTTCCTTCCTGTAGGTAGATGCTGGGAGCAGATTATAGTTGTCTAGTCTGACAGGCCACAGCTGAGCTGACTACACCTGGGAAGATGGTAACGTGTTTTTAAGCCTATCAGTGCCAACTCTGCTGTGAAGAGATTTTCTCTAGCAATCTGTTGGCAAGATGCGGTGCCTGATGTACTGCTCTTTTCTAATTCAGAGGCAGCTGTGGAGTCATGCACTCAGAAAACAAGCAACTTGAGTTACACTTCCATTCAAACAGATCCCTTCCCTTGGGTGAGCTGGTTCTGTCTCTTCTTGACACCTAGAAATGTGAATAGTACATTTCAGCCCTTTGTTGTCCCGATTGTGAGAAAAGACAAGCATGTGTCACTCCTAATGACATCCAACTAGGTTGTGTGTTGAGAGAGGTCTAGCTCAGCTTTGAAGAAACCACATACATGCTGTGCTTGAATTGTGACACCACTGCCGTAACCCTGAGAGTCAGATTCTCTTTAGGTTGTTAGTCATGAAATGAAATAATCACAATCTGCTGATAAGTTGTCCCAGTTCTCATAAATCCTGGTGTCAGATAATTTCATACAACAAGGAGTTGTGTGGCACTTTGAGACTAACATTTATTTTTCGCATGAGCTTTCATGGGAGAAAATCCCACTTCCTCAGATGCTTCAAAGACCCGTTGGAAATTGAGATAATTTCACAGTCTAAGAAACGCTAAGTGATTGCTAAGGCTTGATTTTACATGAGAATAGCATGGTCACTTGGGGGTGTGACAAATCCACACCCAATTGAAGTAGCTATAGTGACATAACCCCAGTGTAGACAGTACTAGGTCAAAGGAAGCATTCTTCCATCAACCTAATTACCACTTCTTGGTGAGTGGTAGAATGGGAGAATCCCTTTTGCTGTTGTAGAGTGTCTAGCTTTTTCTAAGTGCACACAAGCCCTAAGTCCTCCCATAATAGTTGTAGAAAGCAAGACAGTCCTTCATAAAGCCAGCCTCAGTAGGGGTTCTAGCCTTGCCAAATATTGCATATTGCCAAGTTAGAGTAACTTGCCTGGCTGCAGAACAGAGGAGAGAAATGGCTATGTTGTTAAATGGAGAATATGCCTCTAGAAAGACACCTGAGGCCTAGCGAAGGTGACAAAAGTCCATTTCTCTAGTTCTGTATTTCTTCCAATTTGCAGTGACTGATGTACAAGAATGAAAAATATAAGATGGGTAATATCCAAAAAGGGTTACAACAAGAGAGCACTTCAATGCTTGGCAGTAAAGGAACCTTCTGAGAGGAGATGGAACATGGGCCTTCTCAGTTTGGGGACCAGATTCATGTCCAGACTGATGATAGCAACACACTCTGCCTCCTGCTACCTCCTAGCCATGCCCCCAGCAGTGCTGGCACACAGACAAAAAACTCTGCCTTCCATAGCTGCAAGCTGCCCACTTTGTCAGACACAAGCCATCTAAATCCTTAAATGTCCTACCACCACTAGAGCACAGAGGGCCCCACCAACATTACTACAGTACATTAGTCATCAGACCCCCATGCAAGATCAGGATGTGCTATTAATCCCATTTTCCAGTTGGAAACAGAGGCACAGATAGATTAAGTCACTTACCCACAGCAACACAAAAACCCATGGGTGAATCAAGAACTGAATCCAGATTTTGGAGGTTTCAGTTGGGTTTTCCCTTTCCTCTTCACCACACCTCCAGGTTTTTCCTCAGGGATTCAAAAGTTAAGGCCAGAAGGGATCCTTATGATCATCTAGCCTGACTTTCACATAACAGGCCACAGTGTTTCAGTAAGTTTCCTGCATCAAGCCCCTAACTTCTGGTTGAGTTACTGCATAGCTTTGAGAAAGATGCTCAGTTTTGATACAAAGACTTCAATTGATGGGGAATCCACCACATTCCTAAGTAGACCACCCATTGAATAGCCTACATGTTACCAATGGGCCCTTTATTTCTAGTCTGATTTAAGCTTCCAGCCATTACTCCTCCGCTCATCCCTTTGCTAGATTATGGAGCCTTCAGCGATCAGGTATCTTCTTCCCTGTAAGTACATATGCACCATGATCAAGCCACATCATGACCCTTTTTTGGATAAATTAAGCAGATTGATTGCCTATAGTCTCTCACTGGGAGCCAGGTTTTCCAGTCTTCAGTTTGCTCGGTCAGCTCTTTTTGAACTCTTTAAAAGGAAGCTAGCAAACTGGAAAAACTGTGGGCTTCGGAATCAAACCTGATATTCCAGGAACAATTTCGTTAATCCAGTAACAACATGTTAGCAACTGCTGAAGAGCTCTAGTTCAGGTTGGTGATGGTCATTCACTTTGGTGAGCAGAAATGTAACAGAACGTGGCACAAAGAAAATGATCCAGCGTGGCCCTGACTTGCCACACATCATACTGCTGAAAATGAACTGAGGTTTAATAGCACCTGGAGACAGAGCCGACACAGCACAGTAAGCGTTGCGGGGGGGGGGGGGGGGGGGGACCCGGTTTAGGGGGGCCAAAATGTGCTGCACTGCTGACGTCACTCATCTGCCCGGCTGTAATCAATCTGCTGCGCTGCAGGGGTGCACCAGAAACCCTAGCGCCGGCGCTGCCTGGAGACCCCGACCTCTGTGTACTAGGCTCTGTACAAGCACAGAGCCAGGAACAGCCTCTGTCCCCAAGAGCTTACAATACAAATAGATGTGACCGTGTCTCAACCAGGGGCATTGCTGGTGCTGGGCACAAGACGGGAGGGAGTTGGGAGGAAAGGGTATAACACAAGCAGAACAACATGACAAGCTCTGTGCCATGTTCTGCTATTCTTCTGTTCACCTAACTAAGCCAAAAACTGAGCAAGCAGCTGCTAGCACACTTTCATATTCAGTGATGGCAACAAGAGTATAGATGTGCAAATATTAAAACAGGATACTTTAAGACACAGGGCAACAGTATGTTGAGAGAAATTTGTCTCAACTATCTTTGCACACTTGCTTTCTGCCAACTGCTTCCTCCAGTTTTGAAGGAGGCCTTCACACCAACATCACAGTTCTCTTCAGGCTGAGTTATGTCACCATGGAGGGAGGCTAAATGGCAGAATTGTCTTTTCCTTCTCCTCTATTGTCACATGTCTTTCAAGATCTCTCATTACACCTTCTCCAGCAGCAAATATGCCTTGGCCAAGAGATGTGGGAGTAGATGTCTGTCATACGGTGCACATCTGTGCACCCCTGCACTATGATCCATGTGAGTTTTCTGTTCACTTTTGCATTGTGAGCTTATGATTTGATGCTCATTAGGCCATGCAAGGTTCCCTTTTGAATGTTCCATCTTCCGGCTAAGGTATCGTGCTTTTCCTGTAGCATCATGCATGTGTGCCCAGGTGAGGCATGTTAGATAGCTTAGACCGTCTCCAGCACAGAGGTTGGAGAGCTAGATGACAAAGGCAATGTAAATTGTCCTCATTGACTGAAGTAGGAGGGAGGGAGGGTCTGGCCTGGGCGGGAAACAAAGAAAAGCACTGGAGTGCCTTTGGGCTTTTGCCTGGGAAAGCTCCATTTTGAAACATCTACAAGAAGGATCGGGCCCTGCTGTGAAAAAGGCAGAGATGGCTGTGAACCAGCAGAACCACACTTAGGGATAAGATGTGGATGAACTAAAGTGTGATCCTAACTAACATAGTGTAGTATGCATGCTTTATATTTCCCCCCCCCCCCTTCGTGGTAACTCCTGACTACTTTATAAATTGATTGCACAGTTATTTGGTATAGTCTTGCTTGAAATTGTACTTGGATCAATAAACTAGTATTTATTTTATCTAAAGCTGTGTGAACTTTAGAGGCTGTGGGTGAAGGGGACTGGGCATGATCCATTTCAGTGTTAAACAGATGAACTTGAGACCATGGTGACTGGAAGCGAGTCCCAATCCCTGCAAGACAGAAACTCCCATAGTGGTATCCAGGGCAAGGGGTGCTCACTGGAAGACTCATCTCTCCTGGATGTGGGTTGTAAGCAGACGCTCATGGCCTGGGACAATTACAGGCAGAAGCCTAGAGCGCACTAACTCAGGAGTGAGTGGGCACCTGGCTGAGCAGAGTGAATTGGGGGTCAGGAGTGGCGTTTGGGGGGGGTTATAGTAGCACACCACATTGGAGCTGGGGAGCAGCCTGCCACAATATCAAATTAGACGCATGGTTTTTAGACTTATTGGGACCACACGTGTATTAGAATGAGTGTCCCCCCCCCCAAGTATTTTCTTGTATTTTATCTGAGGATGATCTGAGGTACAATTTCTTCCAAAGTTTCCACCACTTTCTCCTTTGGAAAGGCTCTCCATTGTTCATACTCTGTTTAAGATAAGCAGCATTCTGCAACAACAAACTGCACGGGAGAGAGCCAGACCAAGGGCACAGGAATATCTTGAATGAGTGGCAATCTGGCAGCTCATTTTATGTTCTTCACATCCATCGACCCTAACTCAGCACCACAATAATACACAAGCATTCAGACTACATCTTTAAATCACTCCCCCTCCCCTTACCACCTGTGGGGGTGACCACTGGTTACCTCTGCACAGATTGAGTGAGGACCACTTCTGCTCTGAATTGAGCTAGTGCTAAATTGGCTTAAAACCACTCCTGCTGCAGAGTAGGCTGGAAACCAGCTAACCTTGAAAGTGTTGTTTATAAGACAGTAGGTTGTTTTCCGCCAGAGCCACCCTGGGAGCACATTTGGCCCTAGAAGGAGAGGGGGGTGTGTGTTAGGTACATGAGAATTGGGAGCACCCACCCAGGCAGCACCCTCACCTGGGGCCCTGATCCCACCTGGAGTGCCCAGGGCTTTCCCCATGCCGGAGCAACGCACGCTACAGGCCCTCAGGTACAGGGAATAGAGGGTCGGGGCTGTCCTGTAGCAGAAAAGGCATGAACATTTGATCCTTGTCTGCAGGCTTGTGGGTAACGTATACTTTGTAATGCTAAAGTGCTGAACAGCTTATTATATCAATGCAATAAAGCAACATACCCATGCATCAGGTCTGGCTTCACTGAGCATACCTGCAACCCTGTTGAGGGAAGGGCCTTCGTATGCCACCACCCAGGGCTCGGCTCACCATGCTAGGGAGGCTTATAGAGTGATTGGGCCAAATTTGTTTCTCATTTGCACTTAGATGCCTTCATTGATGTTAGCCCGGTGTAAGAGAAAAATCTGGTCCAATAATGATAAAGCCAGGAAATATCAACTGGGGAGAAGAAGGTAGCCATGCCATCAAATCATAAAAACTGGAAGGGATCGTGAGAGCTCATTGAGTCCATTCCCCTGCACTCATGGCAGGACCAAATACCCACATTAAACTATCCCTGACAGGTCCTTGTCCAACCTGGTCTTAAAAAATTGCAATGATGGAGATTCCACAACCTGGCTATGAAACTTATTCTAGTGGTTGATCACCCTGACAGTTAGGAATTTTTTCCTATTTTCCAGCCTAAACCTCCCTTGCCATAATTTAAGCCCATTGCTTCTTGTCCTATCATCAGCAGTTAAGGGGAACAATTTTTCTCCATCCTTCTCGTAACAACCTTTTAGGTTCTTGAAAACTTATGTCCCTGTCAGTCTCCTCTTTTCCAGACTAAACAAACTCAGCTCTTTCAATCTTCCCTTATAAGTCAAGTGTTCATGACCTCTAATCACTACTGTTGCTCTTCTCTGGACTTTAGCCAATTTGTACTATCATAGGATGGTAGCTAGCAAGTTTATGCTCGGAGATAATACCAAAGTCTCCTTTGAGCTACATATATGATGGGAATAGGCTTGAGAATTTTGTAACCCATTTCTTCCCCAACCTTCTTTATAAAGCACTAACATTAAATATATTCAGTAGCCTCGTTTTAAAAAATTTGTTTATGCTTTAAAGAACTTTTCAAGAAATGTTCCTCCTCCTGAGTCCTTTTTCCATGTTCTCTATGCATCCAGCTACCATTAATGGGCTTTGGCTGGCTTGCAAGAGTTTTGACAGGGCTGTTGAACTACTGCCAAGAAGAGATGAATGTCTGGCTCAGTGCAGCACGATACACGGTTTGTCTCATTGTTACACTGGAAGTGTTAGCAGACTAACGTGATGGGATGGAGAAACATATAACTGAAAAATGACTGAAAATACAATTCCATTTCAGCAGTGGCTATTGAAAGACTATTTGTCTCTATTGTCTTTGAGGGAACCTTGCTTCATGAACCCAAACTAAAAAAAAAAAACAAAAAAAACACACTTGCATGTGTTCAGGGAAGCAACCAATTAGTTTTAAACCTAGTTCTGAGGAATTGCACTGTGCTTTGCTTCTCAAGCTTTACCTTTAATTCTACTGGAAACGATATGGCAACCTTTAGCAAGAACATGTACTGAACTATTACGCAAAACCATACAAGAACCAGAACTCAGTTCTGCTCTCAAGTGTATCCCCATAATCCTATAATGTTGCTTTATGCCCAAGAGCCCCTTATGTTAAAGAAAGGCTATTAGTTCTGAACTGACTGAAATAAATATATTCAGCCTACATGGAGTCGCATGGGAATTCATGGATGGTTTTCCCATTGGAAGGAGAAACTGGGAATTTTTGCAAGGATTACCTGATGTTTTCTCCTGAGCTGGTTCTAAGCAGACCTAGTAGTAGCTGGGTTTAGCACTCTAAAAAGGATGGATGTCCTGAGAACCAGTGAAAAATATGGAAAGCCTTTGGACAACTGTTGCCATTTTGTGCCTCTACATTGATGCCTGGACTCCTCCCTCTGCCACTATAGCTCTGTCAGGGAACATGGTAAATTTTGGAGCATCTGTGGAGACACACTACCACCTGGACACCCCCACTTGACAGAATGACTCTCTTGGGAGCCACGCTGCGGCGCAGCAGCGTCAACTGCCTCCCATGACTTTAGCGATGGAGTTGCCAGAAACACCAACCAGGCTTTGAAGATCTGTGCACAAGTTGCCACGCTGCTGGATGCTCATCTACTAGGAAGGGAGGATGATCCTGTGGTTAAGACACTAGCCTGAGGCTGAAGCAATCCAGGCTCAATTACCAACTCTACTGTAGAGCTCTTAGAAAAGTCACTGAAGTCCACATCTTACCAAAACATATGCTTCTTTTTAAACCCATGACTTCAGTTAGCTGCTCACATACTTGAAGTCAAGCATACACTGAAGTCTTTGTAGGATAAAGGGCCTTGATCACCACTCTTCAGTTCCTCATATGCAAAATAGGGACAATGCTTCCTTGCTTTCACCCTTTCATCTGTGTTCTTCACTAATTAGCTCTTTGAGGCTGGGATAGACAGCCTATTACTCTATGTATAGCACCAAATATTGCCTGCCCTTCCATATCAGCTTGGCATTCTTGCCCCCTACTGTAACATGTTATCTAAATGGAACCCAGCTTCCAAGTATTTTGAGTCTCCTTCATTGCCAGTATAACAATGCTTTAATGTGGAATTGCTCACTAGATAAAGTTAGGGGACTACTGAGATATTTGAGACCCTAAAGATGCACATGGGTGTCTAGTGTGATTCAGAAGAGAGCTTAAGTAAGGCTGAACTCTCCGTGAATATCATAGCATTTAATTGCTTAATCTGTTCAGGTACTTTTGTAAGTATCACCAGGTGCTTATCTGCAACTTTAGGCATCCAAAATACCTTTGTAAATCTGATCTGTGGTTGCAAAGTGCATTTTTTTAAACTGTACCATATAACTGGGTTTACCTACCCTCCAAAAGCAAGCAGATTGCATCTGAACCAGAAGTACATAAAAGAATATTCAACTTCTTTATAGTTTGTTCCATTTTTATAGAAAATGCTGCACTCATAAATGTGTCTGTTTAGCTAAAGTCAAAGTACCGTAGGTTGGTAAGACAAACCATGAACATTTTAGATTTCTGGCACATTAGGATCAAGCTTGAAGTTCATTATATAATCATGTAAAATAGCTAGACCTACTCTGCAGAGGACTACGTATAACCATTTAACTATATCTATGCTGTCCTCTGCTTGTATATCAGGAAGATACGAGCTGGTGCTAAACATGCCCAGTTTGGTGCAGTGTCATTCAACTGTTCAAATCATGCAAGGTTTTAAAATGCAAGATAAAAATTGAATCCTTTGATCTTGTTACAGTCTATTTTTCATTCATGAGATGGCACACAGACTGCAGCACAGAGCACAAATGTTTTCCACCTAGTGAAGTTACTAAATTTTCAGTCTCAAGGGCCTAAAGATACAGTATTTGAAGCATTAGCAAATTGTATTTGTAGAGACTTGAACATAGAGGCAATATCCCTTGTGAACTCTTTGGGGCAAGGACCATCATTTATTATGTTTGTATCATTACTAGAATGATGGACTCTGGCCTGGTTAAATGGTCTAGGCTGGAAGGGATTATAAAAAAAGCAGGGGGAGAAAAACATTTACAGTAAAAAAAAAAAGTGTGTTTCCAGTTTGCAGGGCTTGACAATAGATGCACTGTTAATTTTTTGGTGATGTGCCTCATGATATATATTAATGAAACTTTATCAAGAAAGTTTGTTTACCAAGTTATACTGCCCTACTAAAAGTCAGGTATTTTTGGTAGGCGTAGGTGTGCATGCACATGCATATGCATGCTTTGGTTAGAACAATATTGGTGAGAAACAAGGAAATAAAATCATGTTTCTTTTTTGGAAAGAAACAAACAGCATTTCCCACCTCCGCACATCCCATAAGAACACATTTTGTGTAAATGAGTTTTCGCTTCTCTTCAATATACTTGTTCTGACATCCAGAAGAAGGCAAGACTCCACACTTTAGGAAAATTGCAAATAAATTGGAAAGAGCCCAGAGGAGAGCAACAAAAATGTTAAAGACATTTAGAAAACCTGACCTATGAGAAAAGGTTAGAAACCTGGGTCAATTTAGCCTTGAGACAAGATGACTAAGAAAGGACCCGATAGACAAACATGTTACAGAGAGGAAAGAGGTCAATTGTTCGCCATGTCCAGTTATGGTCAGATAAGAAGTCACAGCTTTCACACTCAGCAACAAAAGTTTAGGTTAGATATTACAGATATTTTTTTTCCCCCAGCTACAAGGGTAGTTAAGGTCTGGAATAGGCTTTCAAATGAGATTGTGGCACCCCCATGACTAGACAAACACCTGCCAGGGATGGACTTGACTCTACATCCCATCCAGCCCTACGTTTCTATGAATCCAAGTATTGCTGTAATGCACAAGAAGCTGGTATTCAGGTGAGCATGTAGTAAGTTTGTTCTTCATCATTCTGAGGCTCCCCATAGAATTCAACTTCCAAAAGGGGCAGCCGTGATAGTCTAGTCTAGCAAAAACAACAAGGAGCCAGGGGCACTTTTAAAGCCTATCAAATCTATCTACTGCATGAGCTTTCGTGGAGAAAATCCCACTTTGTCAGATGCTTTGAAGGTCGGGGAACTTACAGAATGGGAGGAAATAAGTTTTATTTATTCAAAGCGTCTGACAAAGTGGGATTTTCTTTCATGGAAACTCGTGATAAATTTGTTAGTCTTTAAGTGTCACTGGACTCCTTGTTTTTTTTTTTTTTTTTTTTCCCCCATAGAGTTCTGTGATCTATCCCAAAAGAAAGCAGAAGAAACGTGATGCATACAATCTAAACTTCCTGATGCCCCTGGCTGCTCAGGGTTTGATCTACCTTCAAGGCCCCAAATGCCAGTGGCATAACATGAGTCCCCAGTGCCCAGCCTTTATTTGCACATCTCCCACCCCTGTGCAGGGCTGGAGGAGTCACTGTGTCCCACCAGATGGTGCCACCCCCCAGCTGGCCTGGGAAGGAAGAAGGGTCTGACACTGACACTTATCTCCTTCTTGCAAGGAGGGGCAACTTTTTGCAACTCATTGTGGCAGTGCACCTCTGCACTTCTGTGCTGCACAGCAATTGCCTCTCTAGACCTAGCATCACAGTTTGGTGCTGGCTCAGGCCGGACAGCTTCATTTCTGGCTGGGGGCAGGGAGAAAAGAGGGAGAGGAAGTGCTGGGTCAGCCCTTCATGATGCTTAGGGAGAGCAGAAGACTCTGAGGACCAGCTGCCACTCAGAGCATCCTCTTCACACTATGTGCTGTGAAGAGCTTGCCTGGCACTCCTCACAGGTGGGTATCCAGGGTCTTGTCCCCCCTCAATACACCACTGACAAATTCTAATTTACTAGAGCTGGTAGGCACCAAAAAGTTGCTACTTTCTAGTGATCTTTTGCATGGTCTGCAGGAGACAAATTCCCAGTTTTGATCTACTTCCCAACAGACAGATAACTCTCTCTCAACCATCACCCCCAGCAATTTTTAGAATAGCAAAGACCAGTGAAAGATATGAAATAAAAGCTAAAACTCAGGCCAGTGTTTTAGACAACATGTCAATGCCAGCAGTCAACATGCCAATAGAGCAGAACAGCAAGAACGCTGTTTTCACAGGAAGCATTTCACTAGGTGCATCCCATTTTTCTCATACAAGCCCACCAGCAACAAGGAGATTCATCTGGTCTGTGGGTCTTCAGAGGGCCTCGAGGTGAAGGGTGTTTAAGCCAGCTATGCTGATGCTCAAGGATCAACAGAAATGGGTGACTCTGGTGGCCTGACACTCCTACAACCAGAAATTTTCCAGCTACCCACAGAGTTACAAATCCCAGATGCTGGGGGTGAGTAACCACTTTGCAAAGCACCGTCAATGAAATGCAGGCATGCAGCTCACATAGCAGACTAGGGGATGATTAGTCCAGTGTATAAAGAGCTCTCTCCAAATTCCAGTAAGTTATGCTGGAGCTAGACTGATGCCATCGACTCAGGGAACACAAAGATCTCCCCTTCCAAGAGATGTCAGTGATGGGATGGTGGCGGTCTGTAACTGCAGCACACTGTGTGTAGTCCCTTGGTGGAGCTGAGCACAAGATTTGGATTCAGAAGTTCCAACTCCAGCTCCTTACGTGGGTTTCAACAAGTCACTGTCTTACATCTCCATCTGTCAAGTGGGGATAACACTTGATTGCCTGACACAAAAGGTTGTCGAGAACTAGTGAGTTCATGTCTTTCCAGCATGTTGAACGCCAGCAGTTACCACCCAGATCACAGCGAAGCATTATAAAGGGACCATTTAAATGCAAAGCAGTTACATCCAGACACACACGTCTCTATTGAGGGTAACCAGCCTGAAATCTGGCCCTTTGGCACATATTTCAGAGGAGGTCACTCGCACACTGCACCTTTGGGAAGCTGTGTGCCAGCGTTTCAGATTCAGTGAAAAAAGGAATAGCAACGAGTCAGATCTGTAGCCACTGTCATACAATATAAATGAGAAGATGCTGCTGCACAGAGTGCACATGTGATTCAGATGCTCAGAACCAGTTCTAACAGGCAGTGAGACATCCAGGCTGGCTCTCGGAGGGAGGCTGCTCTCTTGCAGAACGTGTTCCCTCTTGTACCACATTGGGAGCAAACATCTGTCCCATCCCTGAGAGATCCTACTATTAAGGCAGCTCTCGGATAAAGCGACAGATACTCTCGTGGGTCACCACACCTTGGTCGACATTACCTCTCCCTGATGCAGCCAGAATGGTTTTAAAGAAGAGACAATTGGGAAAGTTCATCCCTGCAAAAAGAAAGATCTCAGGGGGAATAAGCCTGTCATCCACCCAGGACTGCTTTTTCTCATGAGGAATTAGCCAGAGGACTGATTAGCCCATCTGGCGCACAAACCACATCTGATAAAAGAGGTGCAAGTCTACTCATTTCAGGAAATGAGTCCACTAAAGACAGATGTTGCCTTGTGACCCAGGGGAGCATGGCAGGTTTATTGCAATCACAGGCATTGCTCTTTTTTAGGGCAACGAGGGCACTCTAGATTGTGTGTCATTGATACTCCAAAAAACAACCCAGGTCAAGGCATGAGCCCCTTCAAGGTTTCAGAGATGACAGGTATGCATGGATGTAAGAGAAATAATACTGTTTGTGCAGCCCGGCTGGATAGGACACTCCGTAGTGTCCATGCAACACTGTTGGTAGCACCTCAGAGCTGGGATACCACCAAAGCCCCTGTCTGATCAACGTGGGCTCCCTTGTACCCCTGGGAGGCAGAGGCGGCTTTTGGAGTAAGCAAAGCCGGTGGCCGCGTGAGGCCCCAAGCAGTAAGGGGGACCCACCGCAGTTGCCTGCTTCACTTGCCCTTGTGCTCATGGGGTGGTGGGAGAGTGGGGGGCCGTGGACTGCCAGGGCCAGAAGCTGTGCCACCCACCCGGCATCTCTGCAGCTACCCACAATGAAATCAATAGGGAAATGTCAGCTGGCTCCTCAGCCAAGGACCACACCATCTACCATGGTCAAAAAGCCCAATCAGGGGAGATGGCCATGCAGTTCACCCCTCCCTCACAATAGAGGGGACCTGCAACAGCTGTTGTTGCTGACAGACAGCTACACTCAAAAAACACACACACACTCCTCTGCTTGGAAGGGGAGATCTCTGTGCACTGGACACATTGGTTAGCATTAAATGAGTTTATAACTGCAGAGAAATGGGATTCGAGGGTGTTTTCCAACACACGGAGTTGTGCACATTCACATCAGCTGCGTATTTCTCCTTGTCACCCGTGATATACCTCAGGTATTGCCACTGAGGCTCAGAGCCACTATTATTCAGTACTTTCATCCAGTCATCTCCTGCACTTCCCCTGTTCCTGCTTCACTGATGCCCCTAGCTCTGTGCTGTGCGCAACAGAAACTTTCCCAGACGATCTGGTTAATATAGTTAAAAGGAGCTATATTATACTATGATATAGTTATTACAGTAAAAAAAAAAGAGCTGAGACACTGGGATAATTTGTTCCTAGATGAGTGAACCAGGGACATTTGAGGGTAGGTGTGCCTTTTATATTGCCAATAGTGTATAACATGTTCTTTGTCATAGTCCCCAGGAACCACAAATGAAGGTGCTTTTGCAGCATTTGGTAAAGGTTGTCTCATCACATGCAATGGTTTTCAGCTCAGATAAGCAGGAAACCATATGCTAGGCAACTACACAGATTTTGGTTTCCTATTCAGCCTAGAACACAGCTGTAAACCAGCAGGCTCGGAGGCTCTCCGAAGGAGCATTACAGGGACAACCACTATTGCATCTGTTCATCAGCTCTGCTTTCTTTGACATCAAGTGACACAAAGTTTACTTCCACATGCTGTCAATTCTCAATTAATTCTCTTGATTCTGCAGGGAAACCCATGGCAAGAGGTCATCAGGTCACCACAGTACTGTAGCTGTACCATTAAGAGTGAATCAAACAGTATACAAGGAGTCCTGCGGCACTTAAAGACTAAAATTTATTTATTGCATGAGCTATTGTGGGAGAAAATGCAAAGTGGGATTTTCTCCCACAATAGCTCATGCAATAAATAAAATGTTAGTCTTGCAGTGCCACAGGACTGTATGTTTTACTGAACTAGACTAACAGCTGCCCCGGGGAACTTTCAAACAACATACATGATCACCTCTCCTTTGTCACTGAAAGGGAATGGGACACGGTCAACATTCAGAAGTGGGGAAGCAGCTGTCTGACAGGGGAAGAAAGAGTGAAGAAGCCTAGTATTCAGGCAGTGAGGGATGCCTTAGAAATGTTTGCATAGCACAGCTAATGCAGGATATACAGTGTCCTCCCTGCCAAGAGGTTTGGTCCCTCTGATAAGGGGCTATGCAGAAGCCTTCCTCACCATAGGCCATAAACTTGAGTACAGAATCCAAATGCCTTTGTACTTGAGGAAAGAGAAGGGGTATGACATTAGAAATTACATGCCAGCCCCTGTATCCACATTCACCCTTATTTTCTTGGGACAGAAGTCTGAAATAGGAAAGAGTCAGTTTTTTGAAGAGCCACAGAGATTTCACAAGCCAAAACTTCAGCTCCAGCTGGCAGACATCTGTTACGAGCCACTAAAGCTTGTGAGAATTTCATTATTTGGGGCTGAAATCTCATGAAAAGAACAACCAACCTGAGAAGTCACATCCAACCGACTCTCCTTAACTCACACGTAGCAATAAGCACAAGTTATTACACTGACATGAGGGGGCCTATACATTTGCTTAAGCACATCCCTGGATTAGGTCCTAGTATTTACCACACCTGAGCAGAAGAGGCATTTGTCTGCCTTTTCTCAGTACATGAATGAGCCTATCAGGGGTTGGCAATGCAAAGGATAAGAGCAGCCATTTTTAAAAAGTCCTTCAATAACCAAGTGTTTTGAGAGCAGCAAGGGGTGTAGCCTCCTGATAGGGGTTTTGGGGAGCCAGGCCAGGACACCTGCTGCAGAGGCCCATGGCCAGGGGTGGGGGGACCCTAAAACCAGGCACAGGACCCTGCAGGGTCAGCCAGTGGTGGTGGGGAGCCTGGAGCCAGGCATGGGGCACCTGCAAGGTCCCTGGTGGCAGAGTGGGGCCTGGAGCCCAGAGCTACAAGGGAACTGCTGAAGAGCCTCATGCAGCTCTGAAGTCACAAGTTGCAGACCCCTGGCCTAGGTCTCAGAGGTTTTTAGACATCTAATGCACATGGAGATCAATGGGAGTTAGGCACAAAATACCTGCAAAAATCTTAGCTTTAGCACTATGGCTAAAGGGTACCAGAGGTAAAGCAACCTAAGACATAGTCACTTCTCCTCCACAGTTACCTATACCAGAAAATTTTTGGCAGTGAAAAACCCCTGGGGCAAAAAACAAACCAAAAACAAACCCAAAAAAATAACTTTAGATGTTAACTACATTGCCATTAATAAATGCTAGGAAAAAGATACATAAAAATGTGCTTTACCATAGCACCTTCTGAACTCATTCCACAGCAAAAGCCCTCTACATAGAAGTCTAGCATTTAAAATAAATCCAAATAAAAGCAAAGACCAAAAGTCCCCACATACCCTCAAACATTTCTGCCATTGTCCCTAGTTCACTCTTCTAGGAGCAACTGATCCCAGAGCTTCTCAACTCCTTTTTACAGAAGCTAAACTTAAAACTTCTCCTTCTGTGTCTCCATCTAGCTGGGTTTTTGCTAGGCTTTTACACACCTGCCATCTCACACCCACTCTTAGCCAATTAGCATTGAATCATCCAATTACCTTAGAAGCACAAACTTTCCCACAGTTCAAGACAGCCAATTACTTAAGAGTTAACCCTTTCTTCCCAGCTTGTGTCCATGAGCTCCTTGTGGCATGTTAGTAGCCAGTTCAGTGGCTGGGGCTCAGATGTGGGACTACGTAAACTGGGGTTCTAGTCTTACAACTGTGCTACAAGAGCTGGGGCTTCACTTCTGCCTCAGTTTCCCCACCTCTAACATGGAGATAATGGTACTCTCATTTGCAGAGTGTTTTGAGTAGTAAGCTTGTCCCAGAGGTAGACTGGTATGCCAACAACCTGGGGTCAATTTCCAGATCACCCATGGTCAGCCTGCCTGGACTTGGATCAATCACTGAATTAACTCTGTGGCTTGTTTTCCCAAGAGAAGAAAGATTTTTCACCTTCCTCTGTAGGATGGGGCATGACTCAATTCCTGAGGGAGTCTCTGTACCTTAAAGTCTTTAAAACATAATTTCAGAAGTTTAATAATAACTCAGTCACAGGTTAGAGGTTTTTTGCAGGTGGGGGTGGGTGAGGTTCTGTCACCTCCTTAGTGCAGGAGGTCAGACTAGATGAATATTGGTCCCTTCTGACCTTAAAGTCTCTGAGTCTATTCAGTTGTATTACTATAGATCCTAGGAGTCCTAGACATGAGACAGTATCCTGTTGTGCTAGGTGCTGTACAAAGACAACACAAAATAACACCACCTGCCCCAAAGAGGTTACCATCTAAGTAATAATATTTCCCAATCTGATGAGGGTGTTGGAAGGACAAAGTCCATTAATGATCTTGAAGCATTCTAATTGTACAGTAATGGGAGCCAAATAAGTATTTAGTTTTAAGAGCTAAGAATTTTCTAATCATCTGCTTTTAACCACATATACTTCCATTTTAAACACTATCCTGCTATCCCTCAAACTCTGGTGAGACAGTGCTCATTATTCATTACTATATTTTATCATTAATTATATGCATTTTTAAAGTTCCTGTAGCCACACTCAGCTGCCATGACATTTCTTTCGCACTTACTGAAATGTAGCTGTTTGAAATGACTGTTAACTGGTGAAGCTGGTTGGGAAACATTGACAAAAATTTTAATTTCAAAATGTAATAAGAAACTAGCAAACAGAAATGAAAACTTTTGAAAATGTTCTTCATTTTCCCATGAGCTCTACTAACTGATCACCTTTGTGCATTGTTTACTGGCTGTTTTCAGTATATATATCTAGATGAAATAATCTTCTACTCACAGACATATGCTCAACACACGGAGGGATGAAGGGGAACACTCATATTCTAAGCTTTTCTCCAGCTGTGCTGCTCCTTTTCTATACTTCCCATTCCCAAAAGGTTGGTTTTGTACATGGCATTTTCACTGCAAAATCTATTGATTGGTCACATGGTTACATTTGAGAGCTGGGTCTTTCTGGTCTGATGCTCACCTGCTTATACTTTTCTAGTACTACCTCCAAAAGTATCTGCAGGTGAAAAAGAAAAGCAAAAGAAAGATGCAGGAGCTGAGTGCAGGACAAGAAAGTGGAAATTTCAGGCTCTCACAGTATGACCTTGTGTGCTTCCCATTCTGTAATGTGACAGTAATATTTATTCACCTACCTCACAGGGATGTTATAAGGACAGTTGGTTGCCATCTTCAGTAAGGCTGATTGTGCTGCCTCATTACTCTTGGGAGGATTTAATTTCTTGGCTCATATCCCATCAACTTTCGAGAGAGCCATGTGAGACTTCTGTTATCTGCCAACTGTCAATCAATAAAAAGCTATTTGGAGACTTTCCTCTATTGTCTTTCCATTTCAGAACTATATCTGCCCATCACTTGTCGCAGGGAAGTCCGACATGTCCTACAATAAGGGAACAGAATGTTCAAGGCATGAGGTTCGTGTGATCACAGACGCACGTCATCTGACTTCACTGAATGAAAATGTTTGGGGGGCTCTTGTAGGCACTATCATTTACTTACTATTTATTTAATGTGGGTTTTCAAAAGGAACTTGAGAATGTTGCATTCAAAAAAAAATCATGAACTGACCCCCCCCCCCAGTTACAAACTCCATCTGTGCACAGAGGAAGTTCAGTGGGGGCCATATTAAATTGACCCAGTAAGGAGGACTTAGAGGTTCTGAAAACAGCCATAAAGGGGAAAAGAGGGAGTGCCGCATTTGAGGAGGTTCTCCTTTAGTGTGCCTTGGGATGGCGAACAAGAATAACCTGTTTGATTTGCAGAGTCCTGATGGGACATTTGCACACTATGGTCCTTACTCACATGATTTGATCTTCGTAAAGTTCTTTTTCAGTGGGAAGTTGGGCCACCCAACTGAATTAGCTGGGTTTGACATATTGGGAGTATACACTGTAAGTTTTCCATCACTTCCTGATTTACAGAGATGTCATTGTGTAACCAAGGAGATGTGAATGGCACAAGCCAAAAGGGTAGCTGGGGTGGGGTACACTTGGAACAAGCTTCTAAAAAATACAGATATTCTCAGAAACTTTTCAGTCTCTCCCTATATGGTTTTCCCTAATAGTGGGCAGATCTTGACTCCATCTCTCCCTGGGACAACTGGGCCCTGGCTACTACCTTTAATTATACTAAGGGGAAGCCACAAGTCTATTCTTTCACCTCTTAAGACATTGCCATTTCATTGACGGGAGGTTCAAGGGCTTCTTCCTCGTCTTTTCCTACACAAGAACCTTCTATTCCTAGACAGTTAGCCCTGGACCTTTTCTCTCCTCTCAACATCTGTGCTTTGTGGTAGATGAGGGGCAGGCCTGAATTACCCAACTTTTGATCTACACATCATCTTCTAGGTGTGGTGTCCCAGTTGAAAAGACGAGCCAAGGACTGAGACTTGGTCTACATACAGCACTGTCGGGGAAATTTAGCAGCAGTTGATGGGAGATATGCAAGCTATGTAGCTTATGTATCTCCCATTGACTTCCTAACTTCTACCTACTATGGCATTCTCACTACGCTGCGCCAATGGGAATGCAATCTTGTTGATGCAGCATTACTCTTTTTGAATGAGTGGATTAATGGCATTGACTTCTGGATCTATTGAGCAGGTCTTAACTGACACTCAATCAATCCCGCAGAATCGATCTGATGGTGTTGACAGCGCTGCTGTCAACACAGACATACCCAGAGTCAGCTTCTGCATTCACTGCATTGCTCTTCCTACCCCGTTTTAATATCCTAATTGTTTTAGTAAAGCTTTTGACAGGTGTCCCACAGGATAGTCTCATAAGTAAAAAAGAAAAATGTAGCCTTGATGAAATTACTCTAAGGCAGTGCACAACTGGTTGAAAGGCAGTACTCAAACAGTATTTATCAATGGTTTGCTGTCAGACTGGGAGGGCTTATCTAGTGGAGTCAGGTACTAATCAATATTTTCATTAAGATCTTGCATAATAGAGTGTAGAGCGTATTTATAAAAAGGTTCAGATAATACTAAATGGGGAGCAGTCACAGACATTTTGGAGGACTGAATTAAAATTCAAAATGACCTTGACAAAATGAAGAACAGGTCTGAATTCAATGAGATGAAATTCAATAAAGGTAAGTGCAAAATACTTCATTTTAGGAAGGAAAAGTCAAATACATAAATGCAAAATGGGGAATAACTAGCTCAGCAGTAGTACTGACATAAAAGATCTGGGGGATTCTAACAGACCACAAATGTGAATCAACAATGAGCCTAGAAGGCTAACGTCATTCAGGGGTGCATTAACACAATGTCACATGTTAGACATGGGCAGTAATTGTCCTGTTCTACCCCGCACTGATGAGGCCTCAGCCTGAGTAAAGTGTCCAGTCCTGGGTGCCACACTTTAGGAAAGATGCGGACAAAATGTATAGCATCCAGAGATGAGCAACAAAAATTATAGCTTGACCTGTGAAGAAAGGTTGAAGAACTTACACCTGTTTCGTCCTCCTGAGAAAGGACCAGACAATTGTCTTCAAACATATTTTGGGCTGTTATAAAGAGGATGGTACTCAGTAATTCTCCATGTCCACTGATTGTAGGACAAGAAGAGATGTGATTAATTTGTAGCAAGAGAGATTTAAGTTAGATATTAGGAAAAGCTAACTAACTACAAGGACTGTGAAGTTGGACTAGGCTTCCAAAGTAGAACAGGCTTCCAAGGGAGGTTGTAGCATCCTCACCATTTGAGATTTTTAAGAGCAGGTTGGATAGGGATGGTCTAGGTTTATTTGGTCCTGCCTCACAGCCAAAGGCTGGTTTCACTGACCCCTTGAAGTTTCTTCCAGCCCTATGTTCCTACAATTCGATCAATATTATTTACATTATAGCAGTGCTTGGAGGCCCCAGTAAAATTCGGGTCCCATTCTGCTAGGCAGAGTAAAAGACAACAGCCTGTTCCTCAAAGAACTTACTGGCTGAATAGTTCACACAGACAAAGCCTGGAAGGGAAAACAGAGGCCCAGGCAGGACACACACTGGCCAAGCGGCAGAGCTGGGACTCCAGCTCCAGTGTCATAGCCACGGGCCATGCTGCCGTAAATCAACCCCATCCACATTTTCATGGTGTTCCCTTGTGTGCTGCTACTGTTGCAGGTTGGTGCAATCAGGCAGATTCTCAGGGTCAAAGCTAGCCTCGGACCTTTGCTTCAACACGTGTTTTTGTCACCTGCCTTCTGTGCGCTCTTTTACAGTCTCGTTTGCAGTGCTGCTGTACAAATTCTCTGAGCGTCTCCATTCTAATTTCCTGGTGGTTGGTCTTTTTTAATGAGTTGTAAACAGAGCCGTGAAAAACAGCCTGTTCCAGTTCACACTGGCTTCTACAAGCTGATTTTGGTCTGTTTCTGTTCATGTGGTTTTCAGATCCCTTGAGTTTACCTTCACAGCCAAATTCAAAGGACAAAACTAGAGGAAAAAAAAGTGTTTCTCTCTTTCCTGCGTCTTTGGATGCAGAACATCAGTTATCCCCCAGGGCACTTCTGTAGGCGACTCTGCTCACACGGGCAATCTTTATCAGTGGCACCCAGGGAGTATTTGGGGCTAAGAATGGCATAAAATGGTGCTTGTGGAATTCTCAACCAGTGGTCCCCAAACTTTTTGGGGGGTGCACCCTCCCCCCTTGCTCTGCTCCCCTTTTAGGAGTGGGTCAGAGTCATGTTTGGGGGTCACAACTGGGGCTGGGAGCTGGGGCCAGGGTTGTGGCCATGCTGGGGGCAAAAGATGCAGCCCCAGGGCCACAGATGAGCCTGGGCATCCAGGCCATCAATGCGGAATAAGGAACACCCCGAATATCAGAACTGTCCCTATAAAATCGGAACATCCGATCACCCTAGTTGGGCTGGGTGATGCTTCCTCCTTGCACCCCCCACAGTTTGGGGACCTCTGTTCTTGATACGTAGGTGGTATAAAAAGCCCTTTCTTTAGGAAAACTGTATGGGATTGTACACCTGCTGTTTTCAACTGACAGTGGTGTGCCAACATCTCAAAGTCTTGGACTGCTGGGCTGTGAGTCAGCCAGCTAATTAGGCCTGTGCCTAACTAAATATGCAAATATATTCATGGAAGCCATTGGGAGTAGTCACAGGATTAAAATTAGGCCTGTACATAACTACCTTGATGGACTGGGGCCTGCGAGAGAGCAAGACAAAAAGCTTCTGGTATTGCACATGGGCTTGCTAACTAGAGGACTTCCAGCCGGTGCCAGAGCAGTGAATGTAGGATTATGTTCAATATGCCCCAGGCACTCTGCGTGAAGAAAATGCCATTGCCGATAATGTCTCCAAGGGACAAGGCTGAGCACATTGTAGGCCAAGCCCAGGAAGACTGAGTTGTCTGAGCCAGGAATGCTGGACCTGGAAAGAGGATTGGAAGCCTTTGGAAATATGGCCTCCAAAGCCAGGCAGCACCATTAAGGGAAAGATGCTGTTCTTTTATCCTGTGGCTGGTGTATTAAATAGGAAACAAAAAAAGATTGAGGAAGAAAGAGGAACTAAGGGGTCCTCAAGTAATGAGAGTGGAGATAAACCCATAGGCAACATTTCAGAAACCATCTTCAAAGCCCAAAGCTTAGTCCCCTAGTGGCTAACTCCCACAGTGGCCTGTAAGGCACTGAAGGCAGGCAGTCATGTAAAGCAGAAGTTAACACAGGGCACAAGGATGTAGGCAGGTGACAAGTTTTCAGGCCCATGCTCACATTTGCAATCTCCAATATTCATTACAATTGTTCTGGAATGAAAAGCATTAGGGCCAGATTCTCAGCCGAGCTCAGTGGACGTCCTAATAGCACGTCTCCAGAGATATGAAGTCACATCTCGGCTCTGCTTGTCTTGGCTACTGTAGCTGTCTACTCTACAGTCTCCCCAGCTCTTATCACAGCAGCTAGCTCTTGCCTGCCTTCCTAGGCACAAAAGGAAGCATGATTGAATACCTCTGATCTCTGTTGTGTTTCCAGTCATAGAGTGCAAGGCGCAGTCTGGTAAAGGAAGGGAAACAACTGAGCAGAATCAAAGGCTGGCCCCCAGGAGAGAGCAGAGTGTGTGTGAGCCTCCTTGAACATGCTGCATCAGCTGTGAGAGCAGCATGGCCACCTGCTGGCCCTGCATACAGAGAGTCAGGAGTCTCAGAAAGTTCATGGAGCAGCGCACAGAAAAAAAGAGCCACACTTGCACAGGAGCATAAGCCCCAAACAGCTCCATCAGATCCTCCTTTGTTTCAGGCTACTAGAGTCACAAATGCACTGCTGGTCCCAGTTCAGAACAGCAGGGGTGGATGCGCTTACCCAAACAGAAACAAGACAAGGCCTCTGACCAAAGTCCAGAAAAGTTGGCTCTGAATCCAGGCCACGGTGGCTAGTCCCTGCATCTAATTCTCCTCTCCCCCGGTTTTGCATCGGGGAAGCTCCATTGTCTTTGAAGTCCCTCCCAATAGCTGTAAATGAGAGCAAAGTCCACACCTCAGCATGTGATTCTCTCCCATCCTGCACCCTGGCCTGCACAGGTGAAGATTATAAGAGGCACAAAGAGGCACTGCCTCCCCTGCCTGGGCACTTTCTGCCTCTCCACTGAGGCTGGAGTTGGCCCAAGTTGGGACTCAGGGCTGCTGCCAGCCAGGGACCCGTGGCCACCACTGGCGATGGGATCCGGTCCTGGCCAGGTACCTGGGGTTGCAGCTGACAGCAGGAGCTGGCTCCCTCCGTGGATCAGGAGCCAGACCCAGCCAGGACCAGAGGCTGCACCAGTGTCAGGATCTGACCATGGCTAGGAACCTGGGGCTGCTGGCAGCGGCAAGGTACAGCCCCAGCTCCAGCAGCAGGAGCTAGGGATCAGCTGTGGAGCTGCCTTCCCCAGGGCAGGCTCCCAAATCCACTTCCTCTGGTGCCAAATGGGGGTGTGACACTACTATAGAGCTAGTAGAATTGTGCACTCACTTTACATTGGTATAAATGCAAGACAAGGGTCACGGAAAGGGTGAAGAATTAGGCCTCCTTTCTCTACCATGGGGCAAACCGAGAGGAAGCCCGCTGAGCCCCAATCATCTAAATCCACTGCCTTTCATGCAGCTCTGCTAAACAAAGGCTGAAATTCTTTGCTGAGGTAGTCAAATCAAATCAAATCATAGGGCTGGAAGGGACCTCATGAGATCATTGAGTCCAACCCCCTGGGAATTGAACCCAGGACCTTCTGCACGTTAAGCAGAGGTGTTAGCCACTACGCTATTTGCAGGACATGGAGGCTTTATGACAATGGCCCCAAACATTTTAGGTCATGGCCCCTCTCCCCCTCTTATGGCTATCCACACTCCTCCCTGCCAGCTGGGCCTTGGCATGGGGCACAGTCAGGGCTGGGGCTAAGCGAAGAACAGCGGCAGGGTCTGTGGCTGGGAGCGGGGCCATGGCAGCCAGGGGCAAAGTGGCTGGGGGTCGAGACTAAGGACGTAGCCAGAAGTGAGGCTGCAGCAGGCAGCAAACAAGGCTGCTACCATCCAATAGCCACCATGCTGCACCCAGGGAGCTCTGCTTCACCAGGACTTAGATCAGGGGTCTGAAACGCAAATCGCCACGAGAGCCATGTGAGGACTAGTACATGAGGACTAACACGTTAGTCTAAGGGCTGCACCACTGAAACCTTTTTATACAATGATATTGCAAATATTGATAATGATAGCATCATTGCGGGCTGCAGGAAATAGCTTTAGGGGCTGCATGCAGCCTGCAGGCCGCTTGTTTGAGACCCCTGGCTTAGATGGAGAGCCACATAGGTCAGCTGATTTTCTAGTGTGGTATCTTTACTATAGGAATTCAGCTTGCAGGTTGTTTGCAACTCCAATACACCCACAGACCACCTTATAGGGGACTCAGACCCTCCCTGAAGATCCTGCTAGATCTGCACGTCTACTGTGTGGTACAAATAGGAGATTTTCACACAGTGATGGGTGGGTCCAGTTGTAAAATGCAAACATTATTAGAACAACACTTCTCTGTTTGTAGAGTGGAAGGCAAAAGTAAACAAGGAAACATCCAGGCGCCTAATACCATTGGTTCTTGTATTATTTTTGTTGATTGCTGAGACGTGGTCATTTGTTTTCATAATAGCTTGGCTTCTGCAATGAGAATCCCTAAACAAACACTGCCAGTTCATTAGTTTTCTGTGGGTTTTTAAAACCCTCATCCCTGCATTTATGTTTGAGGAGCTAAAAATAGGCAGCAGAGTCACATGGAAACCTCCGGATGTGAGAATTCACATAAAAGATATGAGCGAGTCCTTGTTTCCTTGGAAATAATACTAGTAGTAATTCTTGAATGTGAGGGTGTAATGGTGAGATCTAAAAATGGCCTATTGTTCTCTGAAATGCTCCAGGAATATCAGGGATGCATAAAACCTGACTGCAAAGAGAACAAACTGCTTTAGGTTCTTCATGTGCTGAGTGGATTGTAGCAATGCCATATACATTATTCAAAGCTAGAGGGACAGATCAGTGCATTCCTGTTACACAGGGAGTAAACGCTCTCCTGCAGACAGGAGCCCAATTCTGTGAAGCAATTCCTAAATTGCATGACTGGGTCCAAAGGCAGGCAATTATGACATAGATCAGGAGAATTTATTTCAGAGCTCTAGCACTGGCTGGTTTACATTTGGGTTGAAGGTTTGGGTTAGGAATTAGGATTGGACAAGAGATGAGCCTAAATCCAAACCTTGGATCCTCACACTCACAGACTTCGGATCAGCAACGTACTGTGGGTCTCCAGCACCCAGGGGCTAATGCTGACATTTGCATCCTCTCCCTCTCCACAGCCTCTGTGCTTGTGGGGAACACTTCACTGTCCTCCTCTTGTACCCTGGGGACTTTCTGGCTCTCTTGGACGCAGCTCCTCTGATACTGGCTGGGCTCCTCCATCGCCCCAACAAACACTTAGCCATGGTGTGATGCTTGCCTCTGTCGCTTCAGTCTTGCACCCAATTAGGTCCAGCCCCGGTTCCCTCTACTGGGTGGGGCAGTCATACCCTCCAGCCAGGCAGTAACCTGAGGGGGGAGGACATGACAAGGAGATCCTCCTTTCAGTCTCCCACAGCTCCATCATCCCCTGTAAGCTGTGAAAGGCCTGACTGGTGCTGGAGGCCTGACCCACTCTCACCGCCTGCCCCCCATCAGCCTACCGCTACTTTGGATCTGGAGACGGCGTTGGAACTGAACTTTGCAGCTGGTGATGAATGGGACAGTTGAACCAAAAATCCAGGCCAGGACAATTTGAGGAAAGTTCATGACCTGAACTCTGTTACTCTGGTACACCTGTGGTTGGAATCTAGGGTGACCAGACATCCCAGTTTTATGGGACATTCCTAATACTCAGGGCTTTTTCTTAGATGGGTGCCTATTACCCACTTGCTCTCTGGTCAACCTACTGGAATCTGGGTTTGTCTACATTGGGGGTGGGATTATAATTCAATTTTAGGGTTGAATTAAAAAAGAGAAGGTGAGTGATTACAGCAAATTGCTTGTTGGTGGCTCACATCCCTGCTGCTCACAATACTTCCTGAAATGTATTAAACTGTGGGCAGTAGGCACAGGGATTTGTGGGGAGGCAGTCATCCTCCACTCAGACCTTCTCCCCTCTTCTCTTAAAAAAAGGCAGAAAAAGCTGTTTCTCTGCTGCAGGTACAGCAGAGAGGCTCAGTGCTGCATGCAGAGAGAAGAATTAATTGAATACTTTCTGGGGCTGCAGGCAGGGGATGAGCTATGTTGCTATGGTATAGCAGACTGGAGAAACAGGAAATTCAGATTAGCACTACTCTTTGGCTACAGGAACCTAAATTCGAATTGTAGATTTTGACCTTAGGACTACTCCACTTGCAGGGGTAGTGTTAGCAGGTTACAGCTCCATTTTTTTTCTTAAATTTACTGCTCTGACAGCAGAGACACAGGCTGCAGAAAGTCAAGCTGAGGTCGGCAGCATTCTGTTGAACTTTGCTGTCGGTGTAGACCTGGGGTCTGTTAGCCAACTGATAACACATCTGTGACAGCAGCAGCTTTCACTCCTGTATTTAGAAATTCCTTTGTATTTTAATTGTAAGGACCTGAATCAATCTATGAAATTCTGAGCACCTCCTACTAGACTCTTTATATCCTCGACTTCCCTTCAGTGTCTGTGTGGTCCTTTCCTCTTATTAAGAAGGTCATGGCAATTTGCAGGATAAGAAACTGCAGGGGGTGTAATTTCCAAAGCTGTCTAAGGGATTCAGATCACACCTCCTTCACAAGTCAATGGAAATCAGGAGTCTAAGGTTATGTCTACACTAGAGACCTTATAGTGGCACAGGCTTACTGACACAGCTGTGCCACTGTAAGAGCTCTCATGTAGCCAGCCGTTCTGTGCTGATGGAGAGATCTCGCCCATCCACAGAATTAAACCACCTTCAGTGAGTGGCAACAGCTATTTCAACCCCCTGCTCAAAGCAGGACTGACCATGACTAAATCATCCCAGCCAGGTCTTTGGGAAACTGTGCCTTACAAATCGCTAAAGAAGGAGATTCTACCACCTTCCTAGGTAACCCGTTCCAGGGCTTCACCACTCTCCTAATGAAAAAATTTTGCCTAGTCTCCCACTTAGATCTCGTATTCATTCCTTCTGATGTGGAATTTATTTCCTTTACATTCATAAGTTTTCAGTTTCTGGCTCGTCAGGATGCATTATGTGCTAGCTCTTACAAATCCATTCTAAGGGAAGGTCAGTGTTTACTTTCTCTCCAGAAAATTTATTGCTCTCTCTATAGATTTATTACTTTAAAAACACATACATGAAAAGAACATTAAGGTTACAAAGTCAAGCACTCAGATGTTCGGGAATGCCAAAATTAAGGTTGCCTGTACACATTAGAGCAATGAGAAGACAGAGCGTGCTTAGTGTAGACAAAATCTTAAGAGAGTTTAGTAACCAATCTCTAACAAGCCTCTACCGAGCACATACGTAATGAGGCTTTTTTTTTTTGACAGATTTGGATAGATTTTCACAGGGAGGGCAAAAGTCACCTCTGTGATCCTGGGGCAACTCCCCAGCCAAATTTAAAGTCCTTAAGCCAAAGCACAGAAGTACAAAAGCGCCTCAAAGAAATGGTTGGAAGAATTTTTTTAATGTGGGAAAAACAAGGTATTTTGCCCTATTCTAGCTTTCAGAAAGTGGCTGAACCATTTTAGCTGAAACTTTCCCCAAAACTTTACCCAGAGGCAGATACCTCACAAGGGACATTTTAGCCTGAATAGTTAAGTTTTGCAAAATTATTAGCAACTGGAAATAAGGTGTTATAGCGGAAAGTAATACGGCAATGCAAAGTCAGGCAACCCTAACTATATAGGCAGTTATAATACCCACCTCTAATAATGAAAAGTTATGATCATCTCTTTTACAGGACTTTACCTCACTAGATCCCAAAGCGCTTTACAAAGGAAGGCAGTACTGTTATTGCCATTTTACAGACAAGGAAACTGAAGCCTAGTAAGCCACCTGAGGTCACCCTCAGACTAGTGATGGAAGCAGAGCCCTGGTTTCCTGAATACCAGTCCAGTGCACTATTCACTAGGACACATTGCCTCCATATTCATGCCTAGCTCATCCTCCCTTAGCAAAAGGCGGCAGAAGAGGAGACAGAGATGTTTTGATGGCCACTAGGGATTTGACTGTGCTGTTCTTGCAGACATAGAAATCACTTGGCTACTCCAGTGATGAACATAGAAAACCCTAAGACAGATATATTATCAAAATATCACTGGTGTCCAGTCAATAGCTAGAAAACTGCTGCTTTTCTCCAGCCATTGCCAATTTGGAGTCACGGCAGGTGTTCCCTTTCCCCCTTCCCTCACTTAGTACCTAATCCTACCCCAATGCCTTTTCAAGTTGAGCTACAGACAATAACACAGGGTGAGCATTTACGAGCTGTCAGTCAAACCCTGCTGCCTGAGTTTGATTTATGTTCCTTGTATTTTTCTGTGTGTGTGTATTTCTTTCGTCTCAAGGTACTATTTTTCCCCCTATGACGACGGGTTTTATTGTAAAGGCTGCACAGCAATAACACCAAACATATAAAAATCCCTTTGCTATTGAGTGTGTAAAAAAGTCTGCTAGAGAGAAGTGAAATTTTTCAAATTTGAGGGAATTTTTATGAAGTTCCAAGCAAATTTTTATATTAAAAAGCAAGAGACACAGAGAGAGAAAAGAAAAACAATGATCTTTTTCAGGAATGTTGCACCCATTTTTTAACCAGTTGTACAGTGGGTGACATTTCGCAGCTTCCGAAGTTTTTAAAATTGCAAATTTCAAAATTACAAATGTATGGAATGTTCCCCCCTTTTTACTAGCAGCTCTGGATATCCTGGGGATAAAGGAAGCTGTTGATGTAATTGCTGTGCTGAGTTATAAATTAAATAAGCTCCTATACTCGGCATACAAGTCACCCATGTAGAACGCCTTTAGGAGTGTCTGTACTTCAAGCTGGGCTGGGATTTCCAGCACGAGGAGTCAGATGTGCTAGCTCTGATCAAGCCAGCATGCTAAAAACAGAGGGTAGCTATGGTGGCACGAGTGGCATATCTGCTTCAGATACATGCCTTGTATCTCAGATGGGTAGGTACTCGGGGCGGCTGAACCCTCCACTGCTGCTGTAGGCTCTCTCTATTTTTAGTGCGCTAACTCAGCCAGAGCTAGGGCGAGTATGTGTCCTCAAGCTGGGAACTGCACCTCTAGCTCACAGAAATACGCTAAGGCCACCTTACGATCACTGACAGAGCAGTGACTTGCCCCCACCTCTTGTGACCCCTACACCTCTAACGTTCCTGGAAGGGACCGGTTTTGTGACAATCCTTCTGTTTCTTTGTTTCATAATTCAGTTCCTTTCTGCATGTAATTTCCAGAGGGGTAGCCGTGTTAGTCTGTGTATAACAAAAACAGCGAGAGTCCTGTGGCACCTTATACTAACAGATTTCTTCGGACATAAGCTTTCATGGGCTCCAACCCACTTTGACAGATGCATCTGATGAAGTGGGTTGGAGTCCACGAAAGCTTAGGCCCGAAGAAATCTGTTAGTCTATAAGGTGCCACAGGACTATCACTGTTTTTTCTGTAAGTAACCTTTGCTTATATGTAGTTTAAGGCAAAAGGAGAAATCCAGTGCTGAGCCTCTACGAGAAACAGTGCAGAGCAGTCAGCTATGACTGGCACAGGCCCAAGGTGACTCCCTCTTGTATCCTGGGGACTTTCTGGCACTCATGGACGCAGTTCCTCTGACAGTGGCTGGGCTCCTCCTCCGTCACCCCACAGAAACACCTAGCCATCGTGTGGTGCTCGTCTCTCTTGCTCCCGTCCCGCACCCCAATTAGATCCAGCAGGGGCTCCCTCTACTGAGCTCCCCACGTCTCCCACTTTCTACAACAATCAGTTTGTCCAAGCTGTGTCACGTATTTAATCCCCCCCCAGTGCTAGTGACTTTTACTACAAATCCTCAAAGGCTAGATAAAAATTACATACAAATCTCACCTTGTCATTATACCTGTAAGTGTTCCGACTGCGGCCAGCCATATTTTGTGCTCCTCCTACTGCTACCAGCAATAATTTTGTTGAAAAAACAACTTTCTTCCTTACCTACATTTTCTGCAGGATACTGAAGCAATCAATCCGATCTGATGGGCAGCATGACAGAGAATGCAAAACGCCACTACTGATTTCACTGTAAGAAGGCGAAGGGGAGTGATGGAGAAACCCACGGGGGCAAACAGAAAGGTCTGTAAAAGAGCAAAAATTTAAAGGAAAAAAAAATCAGAAAAGTAAAAAGGGCCTTAGCATCAAGGGGCTTTTGGTTATGTATAATATGTACTGCAATAGCACATATAGACCACAGCTCCATCATGCTAGACACTTACCAACAAAGAACAAAGATCCAGTCCCTGCTCTATGCCAATAATCCAGGACTATCGCACTCCTGCACAGGGGGTGTGAAGTGAACAGCAGCGTGCACCGAGGTGCTACACTATTAGGGTATGTCCACACAGGGTTCTTATTTCGAAACAACAGAGGTTGGTTCGAAATAAAAATCCTCACGTCCGCACGACGTACCGTTGTTTCAAAACAACAGGACCCGTTGTTTCGAAACAACAGTCGTTGTTTTGAAACTGTTAAACCTGCTTCGATATTGAAATAGCCGTTGGTTCAAAATGGCTGTTTCGAAACAACGGCATTCGGACAAGCTGTTTCAAAACAACGGGCGTTGTTTCAAAACAACTGTTTCGAAACAACGTGTCCGAACGGCCTTATTTCAAAATAACCATTTCGAAATAACAGCTGTTTTGAAAGCAGGCTTTCCCTTAATTCGAATTAACATTTCGAAATAAGAATTTTGTTTCAAAATAACTCATTTCAAAATGGGTTATTTTGAAATAATGGTGTATGTATGGACATAGCCTTAGTGTCTTTTGTGGATGCTGTGGGTATTAACTAAAAGGGTCTTAGTTTGCAGTAAGTAATTGGGTTCGAAGATGATTCCAGTGAGAACCTTTTAGCGCATGCCAGCAGCACCCACATGGGCAAGACGCAGCACCATACTTGGATGCACTCTGCTGTTCATGTTCCTATAGTTTGAACTGCGGGACAATGTGGCGAAGCTGGAAGTCTCTGAACAAGTAAATACAGAACAGTGATTACGTCCCTCTGATCTGAGTTACACCCAATCAAAATTGTAAGGAGCAAAGGAGGCTATCTTAGTATAAAAGAGTGCTCAAGTGAGATCAGAATGAGATCCATGCTGTGCAATAGGTTCGCCATAAAACAGCATCAAAGGATTTCTGGTTTGGGGGGATTTTGTTGCTGTTCAATACCCACTTGCTCAGAAGGGTCACAAACTTTTCAAATTAAACCCTGGTCTTGCGGTTGCGCATTGAAATCCTGTGGTGTTTGTGGGTTCTGTGCCAAACCAGTCACTCTGCTGACTGCTTTCAAACCCAAAGGCCAATGGAAGCCAGCAATGGAAAGGGCATAATTATAAACCCAGAGGAAATATTCATGTGGACCCCCACAGGGCACAATGGTTGAGTGCTGTACAGCTCTGCTTGGTAGTATGCTTACATCATGGTACATTTTAAACCTGTCACCTATCAGATCACCCTCCTTTAATGGTGTTTTCATATTTGGAGACATTTCAGTTCACAGATGGCTGCTTTGCTTTGATCAGGGTAGAATGTCCCATAGTTCAAAACATCCCTGGGCTTGGAATGTCACTTCAGAAGTTCACCCATTTTTGGCTTTCAGCAGACAGATAGGCGAGGCTCAACATGGGACACTGGGGATGGGGGACATGAGATGAGCTCCTGAGGTCCTTTCCACCCTACATTTCTACGACTCTATATCAGGAGTGGCCAAACTTATGGAACTCAAGAGCCACACAAGTTAATTATTAAACCTTTGAGAGCTGCACTGAGGCATATAAACACATACTTTTACCTCCTCCAAAATTACTAAGCTTAAAATTCATTGCGCACTTTAATTTTATCATTAAAAAAGAGGACAAATAGTGATCCTGCTAATGTCAGATACTAATAATTACTTAAGGGTACCATGAAAACTAGGCCTATACAGTAAAAACTTAGCTGTTGCTTGCTGTAGAAGACCTCAGGCTAATGGCGAGTTTTTTTAAGATCTGGGCGGTACCTTGTCAACACAGCGCATAAAAGCTCTTTCAGGTGCTGATTGACAAGTACTGTACACTGTTTCAATTTCATTGTGGAATACAATGCTTCACAACAGTAATTTGTGCCAAAAATTGAAAGTAATCCCAACCATGCCACACTTCCTCCCACCGTCCCTGACGCTGTCTCCCCTGGGCCAAGCCCAGCCCTCCCCAGGGCCCCCTTACCTGGCCGGTCTGGTGGTGAGGCACAGGCTGGGGCTCCCCTCCTGAGCATGCTATGAGCATGCTCAGGGTGAGAAATTTAAAACACTTAGGCTGGGGCTGCTTTCCTAAATTGATTTGCTGATGTTCTTTCGCGAGCCGCACTTTTTCATTCAAGAGTCCCGAGCCGGAGTTTGGCCACGCCTGCTCTATATAACTATAATTGAGGCTTGGACTATGTACTGGAGCAGGCAGAAAGAATCTCAGGTATGAAATCTATCTTGACCTTGGGGCTGGACACCTGTAAGGGGCTATTGCATGACCCCTTACTCCTTTGACCAAGCTGAGTTGGGCTTTTTGGCATGTGACACAGATCTCCTTGCCTCATGCCCTGCTACCGTCATGCAGACCTCATCTGGGCTGTGCAGCTTGGCAGCTGCGGCATATTTGTGACGGGCTTTGGCTCACAAGCAATTCCCTACAATAAACACTTCCCATGTAAATAGGCGATCTGACAAGCGAGGACTATCGAACCATGTGGTTTGCTGCCCTCCTACCTTCATTGCCCCATTTAAATTCCATAGACCTTAGATAATGTAGACGTGCTACCTGCAGTGGCCAAGGAAGAATTTTCTTTCTCACCCCTCCTGCCTTCTCCCCATTTCCTATTATCCCTTTCTCTTCAACCACTCCATTTTCACCACAGAATTGTAAGGGATCAGCAGGGGCACAGGATGGCAAGCTGGTAGGGCAAGGAGGAAGGACTGCAGAGTGTCTTGGGCACGGGCCATCTTTTTATTCTGTGTTTGTGCAGCACCTAGCACAGGCCTTGTCCACCTGTGGCACCTGAGCTGATTACAAGCAGCACATCTTGCTGCTCCTGGCCCCAAACAGGGCCACATGGCAGCTGTTCCCCCGTCGAACCTTGCTCCCTCTGACATGTGCCCAGCGATGCCTGCCCCTGGCAGACACAAGCACAAGCAAGCAGGCGGGGAAGGCTGGAGTCGCCATGGCAGAGGAGGGGCAGGAGGCTGAGGGGATGGGTCAGCACGTTGCTGCTGCCACCTACCACCATTGCTGCCAAATGTGGCCTGTGGGGGAGAGCGGGGAGGGGAGACTCAGCTTCTGCAGTCCAAAAGTTTACCAGCCCCTAACCTAGCACAATGGGGTGAGATCCTTAATTGGGGTCGTAGGTGCTACAGTAACACAAATAAATAATCCGAGTAAGAGAGACACGCCATGGCGTGGGAACAGATCACGGGCTGTGTTTTGGGTGGCACTTACCTGAGCATAAGCATCATGTGAAGGGGTAGGGGGGCATTTGGAAGCATGAAGCTGGCACCTGACTTCTTGATGTTATTTTATTCCTGTGAGTCTGCCACTGTGTGTCAAGACCGGTCCTAACCAACCTACATATGGCGGCAGAATGACAGACTGCCACACGCCTAACTGGTCTGAATTTTATGAGCAGCCTCTTCATCATCATCTGGAATGCTGTCTGTCTGCGAGCACAGAAATTATCATCGCTGGCTAGCGCTCCAGACCTTTTCTATGGGCTGAAGCTTGCCTCGCGCTTGTCTCGCCAGATGCCTTGATGAGGTTTTGTTGTGGATGACCAGACACTGAATTAGGTTGCATCCAGAGAGACAGAGCTATGTTGCTGGGCAATTGTGCCTGGCTGAAAGCAACTGACAGGCAGGCAGAGTCCCTGATTTGCACTGGGTGCAGTCATAAGTTTACCTAATTCTGGATGTGACCTGTAGATAGTTGTATGGCTTTTAACTGGGTGAGCTGAACCTTCAAGGACAAGGCTGGTTAGGCTAAGCTAAGGCTGCTAATTAAGGCTAATTAAAGCCCAGGCTGCTTAAGTATGAGATGCACTGAAAACAGTGCAGAAAGCAGGCCAAATCAGAGGGCACCGTGTCTGGGTCACAAGCTTCAGGGTGTAGAGCAGGGTCCTTAGCACAAGCACAGCCACTATGGAGATATAAGCCAAGAAGCAAAAAGAGAGTGGGTGGTGATTTCAGCAAGGTTATGACAACTCCAATCCTACTCCACTGTTTAAAAACAAGTTTCTGTCTTAAGTGTGACATGACCTGCTTTTCCTTCAGAGAAAACGTCCTCTCCCACCCACTAAGGTGTTAGCATTTGAACAGACGCTTCATTTCTCTCTAACGTAGGCTGTGACTTAGTGTGACTGTCTGAGGTACCTGTTTGCAGAAGGGCAGGCGGGTCTCAGTTTTGGAGCATCACTCACGTCTTGAAACAAGGGAGCAGAATTTTCTCCACGCCTCACCCTGTTAGCTGGTGTGGGAACCTTAGTGCTGGCTGCTGCCCCAGCTTATTTCCTGCTGACGCCCTGGGGCAGGTATGGCTCATTAAACTCCACCCTGAATGCAGGGGTTGCTGACGGAAGGAGTCCTAGGGGCAGCCAAAACTAGGCTGGGTTCATGGAGTGTTATTTTGGATTTACCTTTTGGCTAAAAAAAAAAAAAAGAAAAAAAACCACCCTAAGTCCAAGGAAAATGGCCTTTTGGACTCTGATGCCTCTACAACAGTGCTCATCAGGGATTTGCTGACACATTTTTTTTCTCTCTGAAAATACTGATTTGTCATAACTGAAGCTGTTCACAGGAATGGATTGGCATCAATTGATTGCGTGCTTTGGAAAGGTTGAGGGAAAATAGTTTCAGTCATAGCAAAACACCCTGTCTTCACAGTTTTGAAGCACACAGTTTTGCTTCTCAGTTGGAAATGCTGCTACATGGCAAAATTGTAGCTTATTTATATTTTTAAAAAGTGTAAAAATTGTTTTAAAAGGCCTGATGTAAACAGAGTATTGCAAAATTACTCAAATGGAATATTTCAATGGCATCAATCCAAAAGTTTTGGGGATTGTCAGTTCAGGAGAGGCTTGTGACTTTTCATCCTAATTCAGGATAAGGGGGGAAAAATTGGAAGCACAAAAATGTTTGCAGAACAGGAAAAGTATTTCCCAGTCAGCTCTGAGGTACCACTTTTATTTGGAGCGAGAAGGGATGACAGTAGCTTCTGCTCCGGATTCCCTCTGCGAGAGCAGCAGTTCTCAACCCCTGCGTCAGGACACAAAGGTGTATTGTGAAGAACCGGAGGGTGTGTTGTGGAAAACTGGCAGCTAGGCTTGGAGCCTGCTTGCGGATCCCACTGCTTGCTGCCCTCAGCGGCGACACAGGTGGCATCCGGAGCCAGATGAGTAAAGGGGCTTAGGGGCTGCAGCCCAGAGCTCTGGGCTGAGAGAGGTGAGCCACTGCCTGCCTGTCTACCCCACAAAAATAAACCCAGCCCCACTGAGCCAAAGCACCTGGGCACCAGTTTGTGCCAGTTAGACTCTGCCTCCGTCCATGTCCCAGAGCACCCTAGCCTCCTCCGTCTCCAAAGCGCTCGGTCCCGGTGCCGCCACCACCACTGACTCACCTCATCCTGCTGCCGAGATGGCGAGTCTCTGGAGTGCCACAGCCTCCAGCGTGCTCCCAGACCAAGTGACTCGGTCATTGGCTCAGCTCACCCTGATCCCGGGTCGGCTGGTCACCAGCCAGTCTGGGACTAGGGCAAGATGGGCCGGCGGTGGAGGCAGCGGAGTGCGCCAGAGGCTGGAGCACTCTGGAGTCCGGCCAGCCGTAGCCTTCGAAGCACTTTCAGTCTTAGTGCCACCACCGCTGGATTGTAGCGTGTCACCCAGAGGGACATCATCCGCCAGGTGTGTTGCAATGGAAGGAAGGCTGAGAAGCACTGTGCTAGAGGGGCCAAGAAATAAGGGAAAGAAGAGATTTCCTTCAGGTGTGTCAACAGGTGTCCACAGGAGCCTGCAACATGTTACATCCTCTGCAAGGAGCCAGTGGCTGTGTTCACACATCACTCTTATTTCGAAACAACAGAGGTTGTTTCGAAATAAGAAATACCCTGTTCACACGACACATGGTTGTTTCGAAACAACAGCACCCGTTGTTTCGAAACAACTTAAACCCCATGTGGGGACAAAACAATGTTGTTTCAGTGCCATCCGAACATGTTGTTTCGAAACAACAGTGACTTGTTTCGAAATAACTGTTGCCTGAAACTGCTATTTCGCTTTGAGCTTTTTTCCTTAATTCGAATTAACAAACTGTTAACTTGAATTAAGTTATTTCGAAATAAGGCATTATTTCGATACAAGTTGTTTCGACATAACTTGTATTGAAATAATGCCTGTGTGTGAACACAGCCAGTGAGCCGAAAGGAAGACACCTGACTAACTCAGAAAATACATGGTGCAGCAGACCCTTCCTTTAGGCGTGTGCAGCTAGTTGTCTATTGGCTTCAATGAACATCCCAGATCATTGCTTTGCAGTATGCAAATAAAAGCCTTAACTGAACAAACAAGGAATCTTGTGGCACTTTTAAAGACTAATGAATTTATTTATCACATGAGCCTTTGTGAGAGAAAATCCTACTTCAGCAGCCGCGCGAAGATGGGGAATTTTCTAGCAGCTGATGAAGTGGGATATTCTTCCACGAGCACTCATGCAAAAAATAATTTTTTTAGTCTTTAAAGGTGCCATGGGACTCCTCGTTTGTTTTGCTGAACTAGACTAGCACAGCTACCCCTTTGGAGTGGCATCAGCAAGTTACTTACACATACATGCCTAAGGTGGGCCAGGAAGTCACCTTTCTCCATGCTCCTGGATTTGCTCACACACAGCTGGGCTCGAGCCCGGAGTCTGGGCTATAGAAGTGCCCTTTGGAGGGACTATGATTACAGAAAACGCTAATAAGCGTTCCAAGTCACTTTATTACAGCACCTTGCACAAATTACAGCCCTGTGAGCCAGACCCTCCTCAAAGGTGTTTGGAGGGGCGGGGAGGCCCAGGGGAACATGCCTTGGTTTGGAAACGTAAACCACATCAGCTGAAGCTTTCTGGTGGGAGGTCTGAACACTGACGGGCCACAGCCGTCGCATAACAGCTGCTTTAATTCCCTCTCAGACACGAAAAGGCCTCCCTTTAACAAGATCGTGCCCAAGCCAGCAGGCAGGCTGTAGGTGAGCAAGGAGGGGGCCTGGCTCATTCAGCGGTGACAGTATTTCAGCACTGTGCCACATGCTGCTTTTCGCTGCAAACCTCAGTCCCTGAGCAGAGCAGGCCTCTGAACAAGGATGTATTGTTTGCTGCCTAGCAGGCTTTTTGGCTCACAACAGCAGTCGGCGCAGAGCTGTCCTTATCAGCTAGCGCATTAATCTTAATTAACGGATCGACAGCGGCCGTGCCTCCCTCCAGCTCCCCAGAGTATTCACCAGCTTTGCCTACGTGTAAGGCTGGGCTGCGGCGTCAGACGTTACTGCCACAGAGAGAGCCACATTCTGCTCTCCTCAATGCACAGGTGGAGTCGCTTCACTGACTCCAGCATGGAGAGATGGGAGTCTTACAGAAACCCAGCTGACGCCAGAAGCTCTTAGCATGGGATCTAGGACCAGCTCATGATCAAAACCCATGGGAGTGGACCAAGGGAAAAAAAAAATCCCCAGGACATGCCACTGTAACATTGCTGCCAAATTTCCTGTTCAGGAACGAGTTTGCCCCTTTCTCCCACACAGGCAAGAAGCAGTTGTTCTGGCCCCTAAACTTCAGGGGTAAACCTAGCTCTGCCGGCAGCCAAGGCATATTGAGCCCTTGGAGCTTTGCTTTAGCTCTGAGGGTCTTCCCACCCCTCCCTGCTGAGCATGGCTTCAATCCAGGGCTTCCTCTACCAGTTCCAGCCTTGCTGCTCCCCAAAGACGGGTGGAGGAGGTCCCCTGCATGTTCTGGCAGTGAGACTGGACAATACAGCCTGGCGCCCTCGTAGCTTTTGTGGAATTACCACTGGAGACTGACGCACCTGGACCTATTTGCAGTCCACATCTCCTGGTTCCAAATGGGGAGCTCCACAGGGTCAAAAAGACAGAGGTCCAAGCCATCGAGGCAGCTGCTCCATGAGGCTTGAACTCTGCAAGTGGAGGAGGAAATCTCATACTTTTATATGCCCGGACTCTGATAATGACCCCCCTGTACCGAACCAGCCTTTTGTCTGTGCTGCTGCTGGTGATGGTGATGGTGCTACCTTCAGAGCAGGACACATGGCCAGCAGCCACCACTCCCTCAAACCCTCTCCACCCCGGTAGCCTCGTGAGCCCCCATTGGGTCAGGACCCCCTTCGATAAATGCTGCTGTAAGCAAAACCACTCAGCCTGATCCATGCCATACAAGGGTAACTCAGCTTACACCTGCTTGGTCAGTTGCTTTCATGATCAGGGTGGTTTCCTGTTGGATGTTTTAAATAATGGACCATCTCTGCCCTTTCCCCACTGTACTTATGGTCCTGCTCTCAGACAATGCTGATGGCCAGCTGTGCCTTGCAAAACCCAGTCTTTGTTTCCCTAGTTTTGACATCACCTTGGGCTTGGCCAATATAGTATGAATTCTCCCAACTGTTTACAGCCGCCCTACCCATAGCACATTGTCCTCAGCCCATTGCTTTAAACACCCTCTTATTACAGCATTTCCCTTTTGGCAGCTGAATTCAAGGCTGAGGAACTAGGAGACAGCAGACCATCGAAAGAGTCCAATGCATGTCACTCTCACTGTTTGCATTTCCTTACCCTGCATGCTCTATTTTCAATATTGTTCCAAAACACTAAATAGTTAATTGGAGTCTGCTGCACGTCATGCTACATGGAAAAGTGTGTTTCAGCAGGATGGGTGGCTAGGTCAAACAGTCCCCTGGCTGGATTGCGGTATTTAAAGACTGCGGCTCAAGTCACACAGGCTGCAGAGCGCCTGGTTTGCAGTCCCCCACCCCAGCCTCATGGCAACAAGGGACCATCTTCAGAGCCAGCCAGCCCCCTTTTAGCAGTGAAAAGTGAATTTATTAGAAACCCACAGCCCCAAACCGTGCCCCAACGACTGCTCTTGGGGACTTGGACATGCCAAATTTTCTCTTGTCTTGGGGTAGATTGTGCCCTGCTCTGGTGAGAACTGAATGCGCAAAATTATTTGTGTTGTTATCCTTAGCTGCAGGTGGTTGGCCTAGGGCAGGATAAAGCAATGCTGGCCGTAACAGATGGTCTTGTCTAGCCGTGTGCCCAGTGTCTCCCTAAGGCAGCAGTTCTCAGCTACTGCGTCAGGACACATTAGTGTGTTGCCACACAGTGTGAGCGTGTAATGGATTGCTAGGGAGACGGCTGGATTTGGCCTCGGGGAGGGTGTTATCTGGTGCGTCCTGTAGGGTCACGAAATACCGCACAACCTCCCAAAAGGTTGAGAGCCTCTGCCCGTTGGCCGAGTGTAACATTCGAGAGCTGGGTGCCTATGGGAGGGAGACACAGCGTGGCAAATTAACTCTACAGAAGTTTCTCTCCAAGCAATGGGGTGGGCTGAAAAGAGGAGACTGAAGCTGTTGCAAGTGGTAGGGGTTGAAGGGCTCTTTCAGATGGTTTCTCATTGCCAGTCTGAGCAGCTCCCAGTGCGAGGGATTCCCAGCTAAACCTCCCAAAAATGCCTTCCAGCTGAGATGCAGCCATGCGTCAACCACAAGGCTCATGGGGAGCGCCCCACCTTCCACCTCTGGTTTGTAAATCCTTTCTTATCAAGGTCCTGTCCCCCCGCCATTGCATCATCTTCATTTGCACTCGGCCCCACCAAGGAGCAACCCTCCACAGCACTGCCCCACTTTCATAGCTCCATCAGCACAGCATTATTTAATTACGCTGTTTTTCCTTTGCACGCCCTCTTCCCCAGCATTAGCCCCACGCTTTGCCCCTCGCTGTGCAGACACAAACAGCATGAGATTCGCCAAATGCACAGAGACCAAATCAAATGGTTTCTTAGGCAACAATAGTAAAACCTGCCTGAAATTCTGCTGCTTGCACTCACGTGACTGTAACAGCCCAGGTAATGGGGAGAGTAGAAGCAAAGAAACTAAGCATCTGGTTTAAATTACCGCCGCTGATAGGAATCAGACACACACGCCAGCAAGCCTGCTGCATATTTATTTGTTTTGCAACTGATTGATTGATGGCGTCCCTGTCGCCCAGGCAGCAGCCTGGCACAGTAATTCACTCGCTTTCGTGCTGTAACAAACCAGGGCACTTCTTCCCTGCACACGATGCAAGCCTGCACAAGTCCACACTATACGTGCCAATGTCCTGCCGCAACGCTCAAAAGCAAAATGGGATAATGTCTGCCAGGGCAGGCAAAGACAGTATTAGGCCGCTGACCCATTGGCAGAGATTCCTGCACCTGTGCTGAAAGTCACTGGCAGCTGGGTTTGCCTGGGCTGATCCAATGCGCAAGGACCTTAGTTTTCTTCCATGCCCTCTAGCTTTGTATTGAAAAAGCAAGAGCCCCCGTGCCTGAAAAGGAGGGATCCAGTGAAGAGACTCACCAGCCCGCCAACACCAACCGTTTTCCACATTAAAAAAAAGAAGAGTGTGTTGTACGCATAACCCCTGCCTGCTCAGGGTGGCATTTTGCAGCAGCTAGGCCCCCTGGGAATAATGACCCTGCTAGTGTTGGCTAACAGCAGGGTGTCTTTTAGCTCCCAAGGTCCAAGCCCTGCTGCCACACTTGTGCATCAGTCAGTGTTACACACACAGGGGCCACGTGACAGGAACAACCCAACTACCGTTGCCTGAGGCAGAGCCTTCTTCCTTGCCCACAGTGGATGGGCTTCTCCCATGGGAGCAGAAAGGCTGCTCAGGGATTGCTGAGTTTTTCCCCAGTGGAAGAAGAGCAAGAAGGGGAACCCCGGGGGCAAGCGAGCCCATCTATCTGCTGAATGGACAGGACTGAGCCCTACGAAGGGCCGGCCCGAAGGAGGCACCTGGTTACCTGCAGCCCCCTGGCTCACACAAGGCAGCATGAGGCACAAGTCCCACGGATGCAGCATCCATCACAGATCATTTCAAGGCCCAGCTTGGCTTTGCTCCCTTTTCAAGTTTGCCATGGGGGTGTGTGTGTAATTCCTGAGTGTCCCTAAGGAAGGTGAATGTCTCCACCACTTTTGGAGGTTTCTCGGATCTGATGCTTGCTTGGTGCTCGGCAGCCATTTGTTACACTCAGCCCCACCATTGTGCTGTTATCTTGTGCTCCAACCTCCGCCTGGTGTATGCACCAGTAGTCTGATCCCTCAAACCTAGGAGGTGGTTGGGAGGGAAGATGCAGCATCTAACCACCAGGGCAATGAGTCAGGTCTCTAGTCCCTGCTGTAATTCAAACAACATTGGGGCTACGTCTCCATTTATGGCATCATCATCATCATCATCATCACTTTACTTACTTTGGGTAAGGAAACCCAGCGGCCTATTGGCATTGGGCCCTGACTTTGTAAAATGTGCGATTGCTATTCTGGCAACTGTGGGAGGGTCCCTAACCTCAACCCTGGCTGCGGCCGTCAGCCTCACAACTGACACCGGACTGCAACACCTGGGTTTGGCTGCTTTGCTGAGGATGACAAAGCTGGGAGATGTCTGCTCATTAACAGCTGGGCTGGGACTCAGCAGCATCCATCAGTACGACATTAGAACAAGTTGCAGCAGGAAGCCAGGGTCAACACAGCAATAATTAGACTCTCCCCTGCTGTTTGCTTAGCTGCTTGTGGGTTTAAACCAGACTATTAATGCTCCTTAATCACAGTATTATTTCGGGGGGCTTCTTAAATCGCAGCAATGCAAAAAGGATACAGGGATGTTGGCAACTCTTCTGTAGGCTCTTCAGCACTGCAATTTAAGAGGGGGCAAGGAGGAAATGTTTAGGGGCATCACACAGCTAGTTCCTTTCTCCAGCATTTGTTTGTTTTGTTCAGGGACCTTGAGTTTTTATGCATCTGTTTCTTAGCAACACTATGAGGAAGTAGAAAGAGGATGGTCCAGCGGTTAAAGGCTAACCTGGGACTCGGCTGCTCTGGATTTAGTTGCATACTGTGCCAGAGACTTCATGTGTGATGGCTGGCAATTAATAAAGTCAAATTCTGGCCCCTTTGGCTTCAAGCCAGGCTTTTACCCAATTAGCCTGTCTGTGTCTCAGTTCCCCATCTGTAAAATGGGATGAAATGTACTTTCTGGCCTTATGGGAGTGTTGCGAGGATAAATACCTTGAAGGTCAAGTGCTGCTCAGTTGCGATGTGTGCAGATGACATGCAAGTATCTAAAAGTAGATATAGCATTGGCCTGTTTGCTAGGGCTTGAGTTTCATACATTTTTCTCCCTTCATCTTTTAGTACGAATTGCATTAAACAATGTTAAGCTCCACTATTCCCTGTACTGCTTCCCACATGGAAATATCCTACAGAGTTTAAGAGGGGGAAAAACAATGGCCTTCTGTTGAATGCTGCTTCTCTCAGGGAAATATCGTATAGAGCAGTGGTTCCCAACATTTTTTCTGCCATGGCACACCTTGCTATTTTTAATTCATTTGAGGCACACCACCTTATGGTTTCCAAATGAACTCATGAATATTCATGAGTCAATGAACCAATCCAGAGCTCTGTCTTTTTCAAAACATTTTGTGGCACACCTATCTTCTCAAGCCTGACGGCACACCTGTATGCCATGGCAAACTGATTGGGAAACACTGGTATAGAGATTAGTAGGCATAAACACAATAGCCTCCTTTGGAAATGTAAGAGAGTTCTTTTAAGTTCCTCTAATCACGTAGTGCCAGAGTCTGACACCTTTACTCACATGTAAGGCTCTGAGTTGCCCCATTGATCGCCAAGGAATTGCTTATAAAGGTACTACTTAATAAAAATAATAATAAAGATATCAGAATGGGGCCTTCTAGAATTTCAGAGGATTAAGTCCTTTCGGTTGGCTTTAGACGTGGCTAGCCATCACGTATAAATTGATTTCTAGTTCATATGCTAAGTCTCACTTGTATAGGATGGCTGAGGAGAATGGTTATTTTCTATTCAAGTCTAGAGGACTTTTCCATAAAGAGTCTTACTTGAATTGGAACAAAAGGTTTATTAAGAGACTTTACAGCTTTTGCTGGACTAAATCATAGGGCTTGGGCTAAAAGAACCCTGCTTATTTTTAAAAAAATCTGCTTAATAGCACAGGACCCCTTGTTACACGTATATGTAGCTGCCAAACTTTATTCAGTTCCAAAGGGTTAACCGTGTTATTCTAGTTCAGCAAAACAAACAAGGAGTCCTGTGGCCCTTTTAAAGACTAACAAATTTATTTATTGCCTGAGCTTTCATGGAAGAAAATCCTACTTCATCAGCTGCTTGAAGAACTTAGTTCAGCGTCTCCTTTCCCCAGGTGCACCGCTGTATGTTGGGCTGTTTTGGAATGATTAAGAGCTGTTACTCATCACTGACCACAACTTTGTGTACCATCAGTGGTTTGGGGAGCATCCAGCTGGTTTTTGTGGTGTACAGCTATTCGACTTTCATGCTTCCCTAATTCAAAAGCAGTCTGCTCTTTTGATCAGTGCACTAGTGTCATGCATTGCCTACTGCAGCTCTTGTGCAGGCGCACGAGGGGACCCGTGCATGATGTGACAGCACCATAGTGAGAGTTTCTCTGAAGCCGCTAGCTGTGAGTTCAACTGGAATGAGGTCCAGCTAGGTGCACCAGCTTCCATCTACTGACATAAATGCCGTGGCAGTGGTGTAGAAGGGATACAAGTCTAAGTACCTACAGGAGATAAGTCATTCACACTGAGTCACATCTACTGGGGAGAAAGTACCTGAGACTGCCATGCCTGCAGCAGCCCGGGCTGCTGATCAATTCGTGCAAAGGTCCATTTGGCCAAGCAAGATCTTCTGCCCCCGCCAGGATCCTGCTCTCATTATTTTAAAAGCTCACAGCCGGTTTGGGGACTCCTTACACCCATGACCTTTCTAGTTTGTCTTTTTCAGCACAGAAATTAAAGAGAAGGGGTCCCTTCTTCCCTCCGAGCTTCTGGTGGCCTCCAGCGAATAGCATTCTAATGGTGTGGGATAAACCCAGTGATCCTATCTCCCTTGCTATTCCTCTTTAAAAGCAGGTTGTGCCGAAACCACGTGAGAGCTGATATGGGAATAACAACTGCGACCTTTGTCTCTCTGTTCACTGTGCCCCTTGGATCTAACTCACTCGTTGTAAAGCATTTATAGCCATGAAAACTGGGCCAGAGGAAACAGCACTCTCTTCCACTGGGATCTTCTCCCCATCGCCTGTGACGACCCTTCTCTCATCAATCCTAACTCACCACTCTTCAACTCAGTGATGGTTCTGATTTACACGGTCTGTGGAGCAAATGCCTGTGAGGTTTTATGACTTCAGACAAGTTGAAAGTTGTGGTTGCTTTATAGTCTTTTAGGAGCACTTGGGAGCCAGGTTTTGGGGGCTATTCCTAGAAGACAAGATCACAAGAAGAACCGCGGCTGCTGACATCATCAGTGGGTAGTAAAGGCTCTGTTTATCTCTCAGGACTTGGCTCCTAGTTACAAGCAGGAGGAAAAAAACCCTGATTGTCCTATTAACCCTTGTGTCATCCTGTAGTTTCAGTAGAACATGTGGCATTTGCTTCTTTTGCTACAGGCAGCAATGCAGCAGGATTAACTTCTGTTGCTCTGCTCAAATGGCTTCAGTGAGCCACAGCTCTGTATTGACCACACATAACTAGGGGGTAGCTGATGTCAGGGCAGGAGCTGGATGTTTTGGGAGCAGGTCTGGATTTGGAAGCTCTGGAGAGCTGGGATTTTAGTGTGGGAAGTGGCCTGCACTTGTAGAGTAGGCACTGTTAGGCTGGAAGGTGTTAATGGCTGTTGCCTGTCACAGAGCTATCTAATAGAGGTGCTAATCACCTTTCCTTTGGGCTAAGAGAAAGGAGCAATTAAGCTCCTTTCACCTGGTGATAGATGAGAACTGCAAAAGTCACCACTCAAGGCAGTGGGCTGTGTGGCAAGGCCTGCATAAGAACTAGCTCAGGCAGAATCAGAATGGTTTTTTTAGGGATTGATCTGAAACAAAGGAGCTAAGGGACAGTTTGGCAGGAGGTAGAAAAGGCAGCAAAATCTAGCAGACAGCAAGAGTTGTAATCTTGAGTATGGCGCTTGTAGGAATCTGGAGGACAATGTTTCTTAAGCCCAGGACTGACAGGAAAAGCAGGCTTGGATACTTGAGCATGGAAATTGCCTGGTTCTGGTTGTTCCAATTTTGTCCAGCAAAAACAGCACTTGGTGTATATTCTTTGTGAATAATAGATACATCTGACTTGTCTTATCAAGTCCTCCTCCTATCAAACCACTGAGCAAGGCCCTGCTCAACAGCTAACAACTCAGGCCCAAAGGGGCAAAAGTACATCAGTTGAATGTCTCTGCTGAAGCTGTCAGCTGTGAATTAGCAGCAGTGGTGGCATTTATCTCATCTGCAGGTTTCCTTGTTGAGCTTTAAAGAGAAAGAATGGCCGAGCGGCTGGGGCACTAAGCCTTGGATTGGGAGACATGAGCTCAATTCCCTGCTCTGCCAGAGACTTTCCATGTAACCCTGGGCATGTCTTGTCTTCACTGCAGTGTGAGCACAAGGGATAACTCGAGTGTTGTTGTAATGGCCAGGAGGCAGGCAGCTGGGCCAGGTCCCAAGGGAGGATTGAGACTAGCTATCAAGCCAGAAGACAGGCATCAGGATCAGGAGCAAGATGGAGCGAAACATGAGAGCTGTGACAGTAGCCAGCCATAGTCTGAGGTGCTGCTCAAACAAGGTTGAAATAGTTGATGTGGACCAATCGGTGGCTGAAGGGTTCTGCTGCTCTGGCTTCAGGTTGTTTCCTTCAGGGAGGAACCCTCCACTAGTTCCTTGATGCTCCATCACTTAGCTCCCAATAGCAATGTGGAGGTATTGGTCATCTAAAACCCACCATCTGCAGACCCTTATAGCTGCTCCTAATCAGACTTCTGCCCAAACACAAACATCTATAGCTTGCGTTAAATGCCAGAGACTTGCCCCCTTGACCGAGATGAAGGCTAATCCTGTCACTCGGTGATTTGCCATGTCGTCAAGTGGAGTTACTCCAGTTAACTTCTGCACAAGTCCTCGGTGCCTTGGTTCCTCAGGCATACAATGAGATGAGTAGATACCGCTTCCCCACATCATAGGGTGCCATTCATTTTCCAGGTTCTTAGGGCAACTGAGCCACTAGAAACAAAGCCTTATTAAAAGAACGGCCTATTTCCTGTGGCTGGGAACACAGTCCTCCCAGGAACATATTCCTCAGGGTCTGATTACAACGGGTCGGAAAACTCTTGCCACTTGAAAGGTTCAAAAAAAGTCAGCACTTCTGTTTTTGTCTGGTTCAGATTATTTTCATGTTGCTGTTCCCTAATTTTCCTTGGCATGGTGAACACAGCAAGGGGGCAGGTCTGCTCAAGTTGCCCTTGTTAGCCAAGCAGCGTACAGACACACCCACACACAGTCCCATGAAACACTGAAAATCAACAAGAGCCGTGCGTGAGATTAGCGTAGACCTGCTGGTATAATAGTGGGAGCAAGTGGGAATGGGAAAAAAGAATAGTCCCACACGGGGCGCTAAAGCAAACCCTGTTGTGGGCCACAAGACAATCAGGCTGAACTGCTGTCTCCATGCCCGCCTGTGATATCGCTAGCAAAGAGGCTTGGGATTGCCATGTGGATTCATGGAGCTCTGACAGCTTTCACCTGGCAAACTCGAAGCAGGGAACTTCGCTGCTTCCTGAAAACCGAGCGAAGATGTCTGCAGGCAAGTTTGTTCAGTTCTGAGTCAGATCTGCCAGTCCTCACACGACAACCCACATGGCTCCTTCCGAAGCTTCCCAGATCACCCCCTCTTGCACCCACTGCCCCTGACGTCTCAGACTTTTCCAACCCTCCCAAAACGTCATCACATTTCATGATCATTTTCAGTCATGCGGGTTTCCCGTCAATCATTTTGCTCCTTGCTGTTGTTTTACAGCAACTCCCAGTTCACTCATTGTCACAATCTGTCACGCGCCCGTCAAGCCCAGTGCTGCAGGAACAATTAAACTCCTCTGGGTTTGCCAGCACCACGCAGCACTTATTCCTACACCCAGGCCATGTTTTATGTAGAGCATTTTAACGCCAGTCCCCGTTTCACTTCACTAAATTCACACCAATATTTCTATTGAATAACTGGGAGCAATCGGAACAGCTAATTACATTACCAGCCCGACAGTCTCCTGACACAGAGAACAGCTCTGCAGCAAACGCATCAGTGCGCGTTGCTATCATGATATCATGTGGCTGACTGTGGGTTTCCCCCCCATCTCCTATATTCTGCCCATCAGAGCCTTGGCTCCTACAATCCCCTTCCTCCCCAAGCCCTTCGCCAGAAAGTCCAGACTCACGATTGGAAGATTTTAACAGCTTCTTATCTTCTTCTTGGTGGAAATCAAGGGCAGGAGTGTCTGGATAAAGCACATGAACTAACTGTTCATTGCAGCCATGGTGGACCCAGGATGAGAGAGAGACGAGGTGGCTGAGTTAATATGTTACTGGACCAATTTCTGTTGCAAGCTGTTGAGCTACACAGAGCTTTTCTCTCGGGCCTGGACACGTTGTGGTAGCCCCTTCTGCCTCCCCTGACACCAGTTTGATGAAAGAAGATTGCAACAAACAGCACATTTGGCAGCTTCAGAAGTTCCCCTTCCCCCCGCCTCCCCAACCACTCTCAGCTTCCTGACACACTGCTGCGTCTTCCACAAGGGTTTGCAATCAGGGAGGTTGGCCTGGTGCAACACGGCTCCTAGGCAGATGGCAGGCTCTGATCTGCTTTCCTGGGGCTGGAGGGCTTCTTTTCCCAGACGGTCTGTGATCCTCTTCCAACTGGCAACCAGCCCAGAAGCACATTGTTGGTGCTTAACATATAATAGATGGGATTTAAGGGAGGTAGGCACCCCACTCCCAGTAAACAGTAATGGCAAAAGTGGGTGCCTAACTCCCTCCAGCACTTCTGAAAATCTCACCTTATGCAACTGGCTTAGGACATACCAACCAGCTGGCTAATGAGCTGCTGTCTCCTCCAGCACGCCTCCGACAAAGTGAGCTAACAAGAGATCAGACTGAGAGCTGGGGGTTAATAGTCCGCACTGCTAGAGCTCTCACAGACACGCTGTGGGCCATTTTTGCTGTGGTTGTCCAGAGCATATGTTGATTTTCTTCAGAGCCTCTGATCATAGTGGAGCAGGGCCCCCCAACAGTTCATAATGAGCATCCGGGCTGTCTGTACCATCATCTCACAGGAGCTTAGAGCTGCAGGGTAAGGCTGATGTGCTAGGTTACATAAAGCTGTTTGTTTTGAGGAATGAAACTGCAGCGGTGGACACATTTATTTACAGTAAAGAAGGTGGTAATGGGGTGTTAGGATGACAGCTGTAGAGGTAAGGTGTACAGAAAAGCAGTGCAACACCATTCACGTTACATTATTCAACTTGTCTGGAATAAAGCAGAGTAAAATGATAAACTGGGGTTTGGGGACGAGATTGTTTTTGCTTTCAAACTGCTGAGCTGCACATTACACCAGCTAGAAAGCTGGTGGCAGATGGCAGGACTCGTATTTGGTGTGGCTGTGAATTAGGCATCGATGTAGTCAGTGGAAATGTATCGTTTCTTCAAAACTGAAAACTGTCCTGCGAGCTCTACAGCGACCTTCCCAAAGAAGTTGTGTCATTGACCCTGAATTCTCACTACTGCTGCAATGAAGGCAAATCTTTGTCCTTCCTGGGCTTAGAAAGGTTACATTTAGCTAGCAGAGTCCGTATCTGCTCCGTATGAGAGTTCAGATTGGCAAGATCCCGCCTGGGAGAAAAATCTACTCTCTTTGCTTCAAGGTGCCCAGTATTCTAGATCAATCAGTCTGATTGAATAGGTAACTAAAGTTCTTATTATTTTATATAAATGTTGTAATAACCCTTGGGGAGGACGGGGTTAACACTGTGGTCAGTGAGTCCCAGGACAGCCAATAGGAACAAAGCGCAGGTTTTTGAATTAGAACAGCAGCTTTGCCTGTGCCTGTTGGGATGCAGCAGAGCTCCTGGAAGGATCAGGAGGAGGCCAGAGGGGCCTGGGGAAGAATCCAGCAACATCCTTACCAAAGATAAGTTAAATTTGTTACTGACCAGGTGTGGGTAGAACAGGGAATGTTTACTTAGCCGCGGTCAGAGTATTTTCTTTGTTTTTGGCCTGTTTTTTTTCATTTCTCTGTGCTGAGCACATGTAACCCCCCCCCCCACCCTGTAACTACTTAAGTTAATTCCCAGAGAAGCAACTCTCTGTGTTTTTACCCGTTCTTTTTTAATTAAAGATTTTACCTTTTATGTAAACTCTGGTTCTGTGTCCTGGAAGGGCAAGAGGTTTGTGTGCACGTGCCTCAGACTGCACAGGCAGCTACTAAACGGGACTCTGTTCCAGTTCCAGCTGATATCCCAGCTGGGGTTCAGCCCCTGTCCTGAGAGGGGAATAAAAGTGATTGTGGACACCTCACAGGAAGGAATTCCCAAGTGCGCCTTCCTGGGTTTCAAGAGGTTTTTTGCATTTGGGTGGTGGGAGCAATACCACTCCAAGGCCAGGAACTGGAGGCCTTAGAGAGTTTTAAGAGCAGGCTTTAAGGCCAGTGGCTTTTCAGGCCTGTTGCGGGCCCCCACCTTCTGCACTCAGAGTGCCAGAGTGGGGAACAGCCTTGACAAATGTAAGGTAGGCTTAGAAGCTGTGCCTAACATCTTCTTGGGGGGGGGGGGCACATAATCTGCATGGGTCCTGCATTAGCATGAACACACAGAGCACAATTAGGTATTAGTAAACTGGGTGCAAGGCATAGTGGGTAATGGTATTTGGGATTAATCTGATCACAAATCTGTCAATATCTGTAAATTCTATTGAGGGAAAATATAAAATACTATCTTTTTGTGAATTGCTACTCTCTGTTTGTTTCAAATCTATCTGGGTTAGTTAAAGGGTAAAAACAACCCTTAGTCAAGAAGAGGTTTGTAGGAAAGGCAACTGCATGTTTCAGCCTGAAAGAAATTGTGGGTTTGAGGCTATTTCTGCCTCTCTTCTTATTGCTTTCCCTGTCTAATAATAGCTATGGCTAGGCTTCTTGTGAGGCCTTTGTCATTTAGATAGAGATAGCTGTTTGCAGCTACTTATAGTTAAGAGCTGGAATCACTAGGGAGAGAAAAAAACTCTCTCTGAGCTAAAATCACTAGAGAGAAAATCGTCTCTCTGAACTGAGATCACTCAAGGGAAGCCAGTGGACGGTGAGAGCAGCCAGCAGCGAGCTGGGGGGCGAGTGACTGGTGAGCAGAGCTGGCAGACAGCGGGCAGAGCCAAGGCACGGTGCTAGTGGATGGAGTGAGTGGCCAGTAGATGGCACCGGTGGACAGCTAGCGTGAAAGACACTCCCTTCGTACCCTAGGGTTGGTTGGGAGCCTAGTTAGCATTGATCCTCCAGATCAGTGCTGGTTTTGCCATTAAGTCTTGTATCTTCTGTTATGTGGTGTGGGTTGTTGGGAACTTTGCTCTGTACTGATTTGCTAGATCCGTGCTGATTTCTGTTATTTGGCCTTTTACGCTCTGTTTTACTACTGTTAAAAGTTCTGTTTAGTACACTCAGACTCATGCTTGCGAGTGGGGGAAACCTTACCCCTTTGGGGTGCCCAGGAAACAGTGCAGGATTTTCCAGAAATCTGTGTGGGGATTTGAGTGGTTGGGGGTGTTACACTGTTGAAAAACCCTTAAGTATAGAACCTGGCCCTTGTTCTGCCAGCCTGCCCTTGCAGAAGGGTTATATAAACTACACTGGGAGCCTCTCTGAGCACTGACTTAAGAACCAAATGGGCTAAACCTTCCTGTTCCAATTTAGTTATAACAGGCGAGGCTTTAAGTAGAATAGGTAGGATTCATGTCCATAGTGATATATTGCCAATTCTTACCAGTCCTATGAGGAGCCAGCAGAGGTGGGCAAGCCAATGGTAGACAGAAGAATTTGGAAGTCGCATCTTTCCGCAGTATTCTGCATTTACTGGCACTGACGACATCTCTGCAGCCCTGAGGTGTTTTCCTTGTTAATTCAGATTTCTAACTTTCAGGGGAAAGGTGTAATTAGAATAATTCAGTGGCTCTATTGATTCTGTACTGCTACGGGCTTTCTAGAAAAGAAGTAGAAAGTGGTACACTACACGCAGGGTAATACATACCACATGTCTGAGCGCTGCATTCTTGAAGCAGACAATATGAAGCAAATGAAATAGCAGAAACCCCCATAAACAGCAGATGAAAGGCACAGTGTGACACCAGGCAACAACTGTTTTGATGCATTATTGGTCCCTCCTCTTCTGCTGCGTGCAACATGCTGTTTCCTCTGCAGCATGGTGGGATTCTGTGTGGTTTCATACATGCTCCATCCCCACAGGCCATTTGAAAAATTCACTCATTTTTTCCCTGCTAGCTCTGGCAGACAGTCACGTACAGCCTCCAGCAGTCTTTCAGCCCCTCTCCAGCTCTGGCCAAGTCTAGTAGCTAGCTATAGCCAATTAATACTTCCTAAAAGCTTTTGATGTGCAATTATCGGATGTGTATTACATAGGAAATTTCATAGCATCTGAGTCAACCATCAGGTCAGATGCTTGGAACATTTCTGACTCACCTGCTGGCTGGAGAAAATGGAGACCAGCAGCTCCAGGGAACGGAGGACAATGTGCGCTTTCACAGGATAATCCAGCCTGGCGCTTCAAGTATACTTTTGCATTTTGAAAATGAAAACTTGTGTGAACAAACAGGCAACAAGCACACTGGAACACCCTTTCAGACACATCAGGTACAGCATTGCCAACTTCATGTTAAGAAAAATAATGAATCATGCCCCTAAAAATCAGATTTTGTGAAAAACCAACCACCAATGAATTTGGGAGATTTTATTTGACTTCTTGGTTTCTGACCCTTTAGGGAGTGCATAGGTCAGTCTGCAACCAGGCAAGCTAGAAACTTTTTTTTTTAAAATGAAACTCGAGAAACTTAACTCCAGGAGGAGCTGGGTACGTAAGAAAAAGCAATTATAAGATATGATAAAAATTGTAAGCTGGCAAGAGTGCAGCTACCAGATCTTCCAGTTAAAACCACGACTGAAGTCAAAGAGCAAAACAAAGAAATAAAACTTCCTAGAGGCTGCTCTTTACGTCACTTCATTTTCTTGCCATCATGTGCGTGGGTTTTATTAATGGTATAACTATGTTGTTGGGACTTAAACTCTCTCTCTCTCACAGACATACACACACACCCCTTCGGGCAAGTGTTGGTCTCTCTGATCTCTCTCTATAATATTAGATAATGGTAAAAGGGCAGTAGGTTTCAAAAGATGGATCAATGTTAGATTCAATCCATCCCTTGAGAATGATTTCTCACAAATATAAAGCAACCATCACAAGGTTAGAGAGATTAATAGAGCTGTATTACTTGGTTGAACAATTATAGACGTAAAAATAGGATTAGCAATTATCTAACTATTATAGAAGGAAACCACCAACACAGAAGAACAAGGGACACATTGTAATGAATATTTCCTAGGCCATATTACAACTATGCACAACAGCACAAATAGATTTGAAGTCTCCATGGATCACAGTATCTGTGTCCTTCTGATCTTTCTTTTCCGCAAGTAGTTGCCAGGGATTAATTTACAACCTGAACAGCAAACCCTCATTTCCTAACTGCTGAAATGGAAACCCAGACTCAATACAGTCCCTTCCACCAGCCCCAAGAGTCAGATGACTCCATATCCTAAAAGAAACCTCACCAGTTCTACCCGCTAGGGACCACTCTTCCAGACTAGAACTCCAGAGCTCCTGAGTGAGACAGCGATGCCACCATTAGGTTCTTGAGCACGCAAAACCGCACTCAAAGACTAAGTACTCAAGCATCTGACTACTTTATTTAGAATAAACCGTTCATTAGTAAGAAGACGACTCAGCATTTCAGGAAATTGCCGAGGAAGTGACTACTTCGAAAGTGTGTTAACTTGCAACTCCTGGAAAGGGCACCCAATTTTCAAGAAAGTGCAGAGCATCCATCCTCCCTAAAAGCCAAGTCCCTTCAAGGTGTTTTCAAATTGGGCATGCAGAAACAGAGGACATTGTACTAAAGGAGGGTAAGAATGATGGCCAGAGTTAGATGAATGAAGTTACACAAGGTTCACCCCAGACCAACATTTAACTCATAGCAAGTTTCATCAGTCACTGACAGCCACGTTTGCATAATTAGATTGAGAGTGGACAGGGCTGAGCTAATCGGCATGGAAACATGCCCAAAGCAGTTTTTAAACCATCAAGAGTAGAACTGTACATTTGAAGCGGAATTAAAAGGGGGCACATCTCTCCGTTGCAAGCTATCCTTTCATTATGTGGCACAGAAGTATTTTCTATTTAGAATGCACCTCACTGTTTGAGTTCACATACCTCAACCAAAGATATCTTCATGGTGTTTCCAAAGACGCTGCTGTCTCTGCTTCCTTTGCACACAGCTATTAAAGGAACAGGAGTTATTTTGTTGGCCTTCTAAGGAGGTATGGGAAATGGCACAATTCCCAAGACAAAAGCAACAGCAATTTCTTCTCTGATGTAAGTGTCTCCATGGGATTCGGAAGGGTTCACCTATTCTCTGGATCGAACACAAATCTTGTCTTCTGGTTTTCTTCTGATTTGACATGGTCCTCAATGGTCTACAATTTTATGTAATCCAACACCTTGTTTCAGCTGGGGCAGAAACCACCATCTGTCACATCTGTCATCTCTTTTGGAGACCATTTTCTGCTTGAGCCCTGGAAATTCCAACTGCGACTTCCCTGCAAGAAAAGCAATGCTGGACACGTTAGAAAAGTGTCCATCTGAATAAAGAATAATCTGGCTGTGAGTTACCAATACTCTTACCTCATCTTCAGATTATCTTTCAGCTTTAATTATCCTGGTCACTTCCTAATGAATTTTGTGTTCATATTTAATTAGTAAGGAAGGGGTAGGCAACTTTTGGCACATGAGCCCATTTGGAGCAACACACAGCACCCTCTGCAGTACCACAGAAATTGTCATCCCTGCCACTGGAAGTCACACCAGGCAGCTTCTTTCGGGGAGGGTGGGACATGGGGGGTCCCCATCATGCCCATGTCCCAGACATACTGCAAAAAGAAGCTGCCCAGAGTGGCTCCTCTCTGCAGTGTGCTGTCACCAAAAGGAGCCATGCCAGGGAGCTGCTTTCGGTGGCATCCCTCTGGACCCCTGTCCCCGGGCACACTGCGAAGAGCAGCCTTTCCAGGTGGCTTCTTTTGTTAAGCTGCTCCTTTCACTGGTGTGCCTGTAAAACAACTCCCCCACTCCAGGTGGCTGAATTTTAACTGCAGAGAGAGTTGTCGGCACCAGCTGAGAGTCAGGGAGGAGCTGGCCTGGGATTGCTGCTCCCTGCAATAAGGCAAATGTCACCCTCAGCCTTAGGCTTTATCCCCTTGTGCTGAAATTCACATGGCTTTGCATCTTCAAAGAATTGACGGCATGGATCTTTCAGACAGGCTGCAATCCAGCCCTTCATAACAAAGTTTTTCTTGTATCCTAATATGCAGGAATGGAATATTAGGGCACAGGCAACAGATTCAAAATATGGCTCTTGGTCATTCAGCCTGTGTGCCCAAACTAATCCAGTCAGTTCACCATTCTGAAATGGATGTTGAAAATGACGCCATGAACTAGAAGACTTCTAGTGATTCTTAATACACTTCACACCTCTTCGGTGCTTCTGTCCTTATTGTCCTCTGCAGTCAGTAAAGAAAAGCTTTAAAATTAGCTGACATACAAGCTTATGACTTTTATCACCTTTATTTTGTGCAATGAAATAGCAAGATGTTGTTCTATAATCATGACCAACATACTTGGAAGTTTTGAAGTTTATAACTTCTTCAAAGCGTCTGACGAAGTGGGAGTTTCTCCCACGAAAGCTTGTATGATAACTAAATTCATTAGCCTTTAAGTGCCACCAGGGACTCCTTGTTTCTTTTGCTGAACTAGACTACCACGGCTATCCCTTTGACACTTGTGACATTTTAGGACCGAAGCTGAACAGCAGTAGTGAACTAGATTCCCTCATGCAAACATCTGGCTTTTGCCTTGTTGCCTACAAATGGTGGGTTAAAGACACGAATTTATTGGAACTTTCAAGCTGTGCATGTTTCTTAGTAAGTGCCATCCTGTTGATAAATCCTCACCTTCTTCTTCATAGCGCAGCTGTCAGAGCTGACTTGGTGCCCCAGTCCTGCAGATGATTACACCGATTCCAAGTTCTGCCTGCCCAGTTGCTTGATGGGTCACGGCCTTAAACTTGAGTTCTTTGAGGCACAGACTGCTTTACTTTTTTCAGTGACACACCAAACAATGCTTCTGAGCTCTCTAAAACTACCTTCCTGTTGCTGCTTGGTCTCATCACAAAGTATTTTGAACCATTTCCAAGTAAGATAAACATTTAAATAATCTGAATCTACAGCAAGGGTTTATTTATTTCTTTTTAAAGCAACTCCTAGTTACATTAGTTATACAAAAGAATCCTAACTTGTTTGAGTTTGATAGTTTCCAGTGTGTTTCGGTGCAGAAATTCTGAGGTTAGTAGATTGGAAACTATATTTTCCCCTATATTTGGGTCCTAAGCTTCCCAGTTTAGCATTTAACTTGTACAGTGTACTGCATTACTCAAATCACTTAAAAAAATAAAAACAAACCAAAAAACCTAGAGTGGTAAGGAGTTCAATGTTCATACTATCTCATTTCCTAGAGAGTGCAAGTAAATACTGCTTGTAAAACAGGAGTATTTTACAATGCAAAAGGACATCTAGACTTCCAATTAAAGTCTTATAAAATTTTACTGTTGGCAGTTCGGCGGCGCAAGATAACTGAAGAGCTCTCACTAAAATTCTTTGTATTAAGCTGCACCGTAGCTGCCGAAGGGGTGGGGGCCACGGGAACGATCGACTTGTTATTTAAAAATAATACAACCCAGATGCCGCAAACACATCTGTAACTTTAATCATTCAATGAGCCCCAGTGAATAATATGGGATTACTCACACGCATGAAATTAACCACGTGCGTAAGTGTTCGCAGGATTGGACACCGCAGCTGTTTCCCAGCTAGAATTATTCTCTATGCTCTGCAGAAAAGCAGCTACCATAACACGGGCTCTTCACCCTGTCTGAACACTAGCTTCTCCCAAAAAAGAGAGCTTTCAAATGGAATTAAATTTGACTATTTTATTTGTGAAAAAAACTACAAGCAGAATTCATAAATAGACATTTCTATTTAAAGCAGGAAAATGATAAAGTGGCTTCTAACAACAGTCGTGCACATGCCAGTAACAGGAATATATTAACATCTTTTATTTGCTAGACAAAGAGCAGTGTCCAATATAAATTTCCCGAAAACATTTAAGACCTGTGAATTTCCGACCAGTTCACAAAACCACCATTGACACTTTAGCATGAAGATCAAAACAAACCTAACAGGACTGTCAGCTCTAAAGACTTTACAGAGCGGAGAAACTTTCAGAAGCGTTATACAAGCTGTCTTTCTGGGCAAATGAAAAATATAGCTCGTATAATACATTAACATAAAAATCCACAAGATAAGATTATGTTTTGACATACTTAAACAAGCATTCTATATTTGTCTCCAACAAACAAAGCTAAGGAAATAATGTAACCATCTTTACACAGTAAATTAAGGTTACAAGTCATACACAAGAACAGAACTGCTTGCGCATTAAAAACTGTTCAGCTCTATTGTCATACTCTAAATGTTGGCTCTGAAAACCATGTTTCGGTTACATACAAGCAAAGGTTATTATATAGTCAGCAATTAATAAATTTTCAATAATTTAAGTTTATTGTAGCTTAAAAAAGTAGACTGAGAATGATCTTAATAAGGCAGGTGAAAATATCTCAGTGGAAATAAACTCACAGAAGCTACTGCCAAATTTTAAATCTGTCCAATCTGAAATGACCGAAGTGTTTTAATTCAAATAAATAGCCTGTTTGTGTCAAGATTATTTTACGTTTTCTTTTGCATGACTACGTCAAACTGAGCAAGTCAGGCAAGCTGTGTTTGTGTGTAAAAGTTGAAACTTGCAAACATAACACTGTGCTTTTCTTACCTGCTTTCTGTGAATACCAAGCGTTTCTGGTCTTTCCTCTACACTAGTGTCTTATTTCTTTTTTTAAAAACATTCACCCTAATGATAGCAAGGTAAACTGAAAATGCAGAAAGAGAAAGGAATTCCATTTCCAGATACATGCCGTAGGGGTGTCATCAATTTCAGAAATTAAGTGTAAAAGCAAACACTATCCTTCAAATCCACAACACAACAGCTAAAAATGTGGCCCGGTTAGGTTCAGATGCTTAGCTAGCAATTTCTACTAAATGCAGAGTTTCAGTTCACTTGTACCAAGGCAATTTTCCACTCCATCTTTAAAATAAGCTAATTTATCAAGGAGGCACACTCCAAAAAACCAAACCAAAACAAAGATTTCACTGACTTAATCAGGAGCCTCTGAGTAGCTGGTTACTGTGTGTTAAAGCTTTTTCAACTAATCTGTGGGGTCCATTCACTTAACATGAAGTAATTTTCTGGTACATACAAAACTTTTTTGCACAAAGTCCCACAGCCAACAAAGCGCATAAGCATGGACGTAACTTTAAGCACCAGCGTGGCCCCACTGATTGAAGTCAGTGGGACTAGACTCCTGTTTACACGCTTGGCTGGCTCAGGCCAAATGCATTCAGGCTGACTGATTATGATTCACTTGTAAAGCAGTGCAAAATATACAACTTCAGGGGCATCTTCAGAAAAATCTCTCCTTAAAAAATTATTCCAATACATCTCAGTAAAATAAATAAATATGGCTGACCAGTTTACCCTCCCTGAGACCCTTAAAGGAACAGGAAAACTTGACATGGAATGTCTTTGCAATGATCCACTAATGTTAAAATGTGGACTGAGAAATTCATAGTATTAAAACTACGTATAATATATTGTCTCGATGCTCATAGTTAGCATCCAATTTCCTTTGGTTCGTCAATAAATAGTTTAAAAATGCTGTTCTAAAAAGGTAAATATAGCTTATATCCCAGATACAAAACAGAATTAAAAGGGGGATCCCATGTTAACATGTTCCAAATAAAACTGCTGTGTGCCCTAGACATGCAAGTAGAGCTGGTTACAGATTAGTTAAGCACAGAATAATTTTATTATCAGTTTGAAAGGAACCTCCTACATGTCTGCTACTCAAAACCAAGATGATTTCAAAATAGAATTTTATTCAGTTGCCTCCACCAACAGAAATTATTATTTTGACCAAGCATCTAATTCACAACGTAAGAAGTTGGCACCAACTTGCTGAGATGCAGCTCTCTTTCCAAGTGTAATATCCCAATGATATTCCACTGATGTTGCAAAAAGCTACAGACTCTGTGCCTGAAATTACTGCAAAGCACTCTGGGCCACACAATTATGGATAAAAAGACAAATAGAGCTTGAAGTTTAAAAGAACAATGTTTGTTTCACCTCTCCGGATTAGTTTAGCAGTATAATGCGCAGAAGGTAAACCATAAAGCAATGCTAATGAACCAGGAAAGACGTTTCTAGTCTGAAAAGATACAGAACAAGAATGAAAGAGACACTGACCATTAACGTGAGCTATACTTGCTGCTCACTCGCCAGCATGAACGTTTTTCTCAATGGTAGCTCCTATAGCAGAGTATCTAGAAGTGTCCAAACATTAACAAGCCTATATATGTCACCATTGGATGATATGCTGTTCAGAAACTGCTCTTGGAATTCAAACTGAACTTGATTAAACGCACAAGTAATCTCCACAACAGCATGGAAAGAGACAGACATGAAAAGGTCTGACCAAGAAAGAACCAAGTCACACTAGATGCGAACAAGTAATGGCTTGGTTTACCAGCTCAAGAAAGCTTCTAGCTTTTGGATTCTCTCTCATCTTGAACCCTAAAGCTAACAGCTGCTCCACAGAGCTTTAATGTCACCTCAGTCATTGATGCAGGTCTGGAAAATAGATGGAATTCATCAAAATTACAGAATACCACATTTCTCTACGACTGGATATGAAAGAAACAGCCATGTCAACAGGTAACCATAATACACATTAATGCATGGCATTCTGAAACCAGCTTAGTTACTTTTGAATAAGCACACTTCAATTGGACATGGCCTTGTGATTTGTCATTCCAAGTTATTCTCTTGGGAATGCAGGCTATCTGGAGCAGTCTTCCCATTATATATCACAATGTATAATAAAAAACTATTTGTCCAGTACTCTTTAGCCAAAACTTTAAGGGGGGGGGAAAAATCAGGTCTCATCTAGGTTTAAACCTTCTGGAACACACTTTTCATCTAAACCCATTTCCATTTCAGTATCAGCACTTTCACAAAAGGGGACTGTCCCAGATCTTTAACTGTTCAATATTTTTTGTTTCACTTCACAGTGTTTCAAGCACCAGCGTTTCCATGTATTGGTTTCAAATAACCCTTTATATATATTTATTTATATATATATATTTATATATATAATTTATATCAAAACTGATAGTACACAGTATAACTGGAAGAAGAAAGAACGGAAGTTAAAGGATATGCTGAAGGAGGATGGAGTTTGTGAATGCAATAAATAAAGCCCCCTTTCCCCGCCTTCCCTCTCCCCCCACACTCCAAAAAACAAAAAGTTGTAATGTTCATGGAAAATTGTGCACAGCAGATATTATAAAAAAGTAGATTCAGGAGCACATCCAATTATAAATGATTGTTAGGAAAATTATATAAAACAATGGAATACATAAAAGTGTCAAGAGTAATCGTCAGGGTGTGAAATTCCTTGGTGGCCAGACGCCCATGAGAAGCAGAAGTGATCCTGGTCGCATCAGTAAGGGATTGATGTCCAAGAAAGCACGTGTTCAAGCACAGAAGTGGCTCTCCAGGATTGAAGCCCTATGGGCAGGTGGAGTGTTTGAATTTCATACCCTGATTCATAGTTTTCCGCAACTCCATGTGCAATTTTCAGAAAGATTCATCGTTGACTGCTGACATGTCGCCTTTTGGCGTGGAGGAACGGGAGGAGCTTTTGTCTGTGCTCTCAGAGCCCGAGCTGCTCTGATTCTGCTGTTCTGACCCTGCACTGGAGGTCACTGTCGATGAAGATGTAGAAGAAGAGCGAGTCTTTTCTTTAAAGTCTGTGATAATTACTGTGACGTTCCCCACTGTGACTGCCAGCTGCTGTGCGGTACTTCTGTCCACGTTTTTCAGTCTGGGCCTAAAGAGCAGAAAAGGGAAAAAGGGGGAAGAGACTATTAGGAACTATATTTGACACAGAAAATTTCTATTAAGCGACAAATTCTCAGCTCCCTTGGAGAGATCAGATGAGTTTGGAATTGAGTGCTGGTACAGTCCCGTGCTTAGTATCACGCCAAGGACCCAGAAGTCATCTTTTGCTTCCTGCAGCAGAACAGTCTGAGAGGGCTACAGCCTCAGTCCCCATGGAGCAGGGCTGCCCGGCAAAGCACAGCAGAGATGACTTGGGTGGAGAGAGCTATCTTCAGCCCCACTCAGTCAAGCCAGAAGTTGTAAAAGGTCTCTGGGAGACAGATTTTCAGGATCTCCTCCCCACGGCACAGATGAAAGAACTCTTATCTGAATTCTGCATGTCATCGCATCACGCGCCCTGGTATTCTGAGACTTTGTGATACAGAACCACAAAAAGGCATTTCAACATGGACCTTCATTCCTGTGGAGAACACTGCAGCCGCAAGCAAATCAGGCACTGGGACAAGTAGGCTCCCCTTCTCAACTGTTTTTGAGTTTATGCAAATCAGAGGCCCAATCAATCTGAGTATAAAATTGCTCAAAATGCTCCCCCCCCAGCAGAAGGCTGGTGTCAGTAGGCCCAGGACATTTCTCACCGTATTAGCTTTTCTCCATCAACAGACAAAACAAAGTGAACATGTTGGTATTTATAGCACCAGATTATCTCAGTGATTTGTTTCTGCACTATCATGCAATTAGCAACCCAGCTAATAAGGGATGGTGCTCTGCACAAAGGCTGATGTTCACGTGTTTGAAAGGTTTAGTCCCAAATTCTGATATACACACTCATAGCACTGTATTTGTAAGGGCAAATTTTTGCCAGCAAGTGCTGTCACTGGCCTAGTGAGACACTTCTTTAGCTGTTCTTTAGTTGCTTCAGTGGCCACTTGTGATTCAGTCAATTCTTTTCCAACTGTGGGTCATGCTGATGCAGCAGAACGTTCTCCCCTAGGGAAATTAGCAGGGTCGTTCTCCAGATCTCAAGATGGAACTAGCTTGCTAGAAACTGCCTTTTTCTGAGAGATAAGAGGGCAGGTTTTTCTTCTAGATCAGGGCCCTGTTTTTCCACCAAGCACAAAACTACCCATTCCTCTACATGTGGGTCATACTGGACTAACTCAGAATAGTGACAGCAGAGGAAGCAGACCCACTTTGATATTTTCTGTGCACATCCAGTGGCATAGGGACTTTGTACATGAGCACCACAGCACTATCCTTTTCAAGAGAATCCTTTAAACACCACTGACAGACACCATGTAGGTTCTACGCTAGAGCTAGCTAAGTGTGGGAAGGAGGGGGGGGGTCTGTGAAGATAAATAGTTGTAAAAGGAAAATAACTACATTCTTGGGACTCTAAACCTGAACGTTCTCATTCTAAAACCAGCATTCTGGAGGTAACCTAGAAAGCAAACTGCATCAAATTTTGCAGGAAAACATTACCATGTTTTAATCCTATTTAAACAGTAACAGATAACTGTGTTGGAATAACAATCTGCCACTGAGTAACTTTATCTTTTATTTACTGCTGCCCCCCCCTTAGTCACTAGATTCTTCAAAAGCTTAGGTGCCATCAGTAAGTTCTAATGAGGACCCCCCCGCGCGCGCACGCATGCGCACACATGCACGCAGTGTAAATGTGCATGCACATATTTACAAGAGGCTGCGATTTGATCACATAACCACAGACTTAGATGAAATGATTAATGTCACCTGGTTTGTGGAGAATATTAAAGGCCAAGAGCTCAGCATATCTGGGCAGTTTCTTCGGCTTTCAGTCATACAAGCTAAGGCTACCCTAATATTGATAGATCTTTTGTATCTGCCATGAATATTCCAGGAAGCGTAGTAAGACTGTTTATTTTTCTCCCCCAAGTCCCCATTTCCTTTAGGAAACCCAGTCCTTCCTGGAACTTTACAGACTCTGTTGTTTTCTTTCATACTCAGAAACAGCTAAAAATCCTGGCCTAGATCTGGTCTCTGTGATCCTGATGCAGATCTCCCTCCTTGTGCCCTGCTCTGCTGTTGAGCGTACCTCTCTGCTGTCACTTGGCAGGAGCTGGTACAGGGACAGATGTCCTGAGCAGGCTGCTCCCACCCAACGATCTGTTCGACATGGCTCCAAGCCAGATTAATTTCTGTCACTGTGCTATTAAACCACATCAGGGGACTCCTCAACAACCACACTTGGGAGGTGACCTGTCAACATGGCTCCGCTGGAACATGCTGACAAGGAAATAGAAGAACAGCAGGAGGCTGGTAGGTGGCAACAGCGCTGGTCTCCCATCCATTCTGGTACTTGGGGACTAACCCCCCTTCAGGATCTGGGAGGGCTCAGACTAATTTGGGTGAAGCTCAGAAGGGAATCTCAGAGCATTCTCTTCCCCGTGGTACTTTCACACAAGTTTTTCTCCAGAAGAGAGGGAGATGTGGCCTAGTGCTAAATAGCTCCCTAAAATTATACATACTGACTGCCCATGGTAAAAATACCAGGTGGCCAATCTACAAGAGTTTTCCTGTGACTGCTGCTGTCAATGGAGTCGAACTGGTGGCAGTAGCCATGGAAGAATTGATGTGGATTCACTGACTAATATGGAGACCCTTGAACACACACATTATTTACAATGGATCTTAAAAACATGGGCAGTTACTACACTCCTTCAGCACCATGTTGTGGAGTTCCTAACAAGTCTAGTGGAGCAGGATCAGATCACCTTAACAGCCTTAATATTTCTGAATGGTGCTCTTCTGCCTTACATTGATTATGGAGCGGTGACCATAGCAACAGGGCTAAGTGGAGATGCAGTATAAAGCAAAATATCCCACCACTTCTTTTGACAAGATATCACAGAAGTCTGCAGGCATTTCTCAAAATTCCTAGATGCTCTTAGTTCTCAATTTATCAACAACAAGATTAAAAAATCTGAGCAAGAGCAAAGTTAAGCAGGTGACAAACAAATAAGAGAGATCTTTCAAAAAGAGCAGCAGGATCAACTAGCCTCATCCACAGCAATGAGCTGAAGCTGCAACGAGAAAAACTGGGGGGTGTGGAGGGCAGGGAAGCAGTAAAACCATAAAAACAGTTCAGCAATGGAAACAGCTATAGGATCACCCTCACTAGAAATAGATGAAGTTACATCTAACACCTCCAGTCAGAGATCAGGAATAATGAGATCCTATCACAACAGACAGGATGAACTAAAAAAACCCTTGAAATGGTCGGTCTGTACTCCTTAACAAGTCCACCCAGCCTAAATAATTCTATATAGTGACCTACCATCCTTATGTCAGGGGTATCAAGTCTCCTGTACACTACCTTGTCCACAAATTGAATTTGCTTCAACAGGCCCAACAGAATGTAAAATGAATTGCAAGCAACTCATATTTCTACAATTGTATGAAGAAAGGAGACAAATGCTTGAAGAAAACAAGGCAACACTCAACACCTGTGAACAACTCAGTCCTCTAAAAAAATCTCACGATGTGTATCTAGATCGATAGTTAAAAAAAACCTAAGTAGAAGGAAATATACAAAGAACATTTGAGTGAAGTCTGTCACTGAAACCTTTTCATTGTATTGCTTAAGAATTTCGAGTACAGCGGGCTTCCGCAGAGTCGCATTACAGCAGGGGTCTCAAACACACAGCCCACGGGCCGCATGCAACCCCTAAACCTATTTCCTGCAGCTCACAATGACACTATTGTTACCAATATTTGCAATATTGTTGTACGAAAAGGTTTCAGAGGTGCGGCCCTCAGGCTAACGCACTAGCCCTTATGCGGCCTTCATGGTGATTTGAGTTTGAGACCCCCGCATTACAGTAACATGCAACCAATTAGAGAAAAGAATTTGTTTTACAAAATTTAGCAGGTTGTGCAAAACCCATTGTTTTTATTTCATGTGTTTTCAATGAATCTTTGGAGCCCAAACAGGTCACATGGTTTAATAAGACATGGTTGTGATATGGTGCTGGTTTTCCCATAACAGTGCAGAGTGATTCAAGTAGTCAAACTGCAGGCTCAAATTCTGCTTGTTGCCTCCATGATTTTGAGGTGTAAAGGAGACTAAATTTGGGCCTGCTGAGTTGAAGAAATAAGAAGCAATAACTTTTATTTCCAAAGAAACATGGAATGCCATGACAGCTGAGGATGAGATTTGACTCTGGTCTATCTGAAATATGAACTTGAATCAACCCTTTCACCCTTAGACAATACAATTTGTTAATGCCTGAATTGTTAAATGAGTTCTCTCATGCCGTCCCCTAAGAACACAATCAAAGTAGAATTTGTCTGATAACAGCACAGCTTGATTTGGAGGCATGGGTACAGACAAGTATAACATACCTACTCTTTACACTGTTATTGAGTATAAATGGAGAGAACGAAAAATTGACTGGTGTGAATTTGAGGAGATTAGTATCTATTTTCTGCACAGCAGTTGAACTGCCTAAAAGTAACAGCCACTACAATTGACACATGATAGCTTTATCAGAAGGCCAACGACTGAGTGGCCAGTGAGTTAACTGCTTCCAATATCTGAAGCTGCTCTTTTCCAGGTAAGCATTCAGAGGGAGAGGTACTAAGGAAGCTTATGCTACTGGTGTTTGTGCATTACTAATTCTGTGGATAAAACCAAGTCTTTTGTCTCCTGGGCTGTCAACCTAATTAAAAAACTCACTAGTTTGGAGCCTTCCGTGCAATTATCAGGTGTCAAGATCTAACTAACTCAAGATCAATTGATTCAATATAAAAAAGTTACCTGGAAGTGTGATTTGAGTCACCGGCCTTTGTTGTAGTATTTCCAGACTGTATGCTGTTTGCTTCACTAGGCGGATCTTTCACAATATCTGACTTTGGTCTGTAAATGGAAGAAAACATATTATAACAGGTTTTCTTGTTGATCAATCTCCACTATTGTTTAGCAAGAGTATCACTGATGAAGTTTAAGTTTAAGTAGTGAATATATAACTGTACACCTTATTACAGTCGCCCTGAAACTTACTTAGTCTTCTTGTTGGTGTTCTTCTTCGTAACACTTGGACTGATTTCTTTTTCTTTGTCAGGCTTTTCTTTGTCTTGTTTTTCCACTTTCTCTTTCTTCTCCTTTTTAGGTGGTGGTGGTGTGGCGTATTGCTGGGCAACTTGTTGAGCAACCAGCTGAGAGTTTATTCTAGGTTTTCTATAAAGAGGAAAAAAAATAAGACCCATCATAAGTGATGTAATAAAGGACACATCATTTCAAATATACCAAAACCACCATTAAAAATCACTTCACCATTTATGGAAAGATACTTGACTTTCTGACAAAGAGTATATTTCCTTACTTACAATCAGGTATTAGTGGCTACCAGCAAGCGTGAAACTTCAGACTAAAAATCTGAGAGCCCTAACCTGAAATCTCTTTGGCTGTAATCCACAGGCAGTGTACTATTCTCAATATTTCTAATAAATATGTTCTTTTCTCTACATGCTTCACAAACTTACACTCTTCTGTAAGTTTTCAGAATTACACAGACAGACCGCTTTCAGACATCCCAGACTTTCAGTGCTCTCTCATTTTGTTAAAGGGATATTGGTAAAAAGATCAATATAGAAAAATAAAATTAGTAGTATGTCATTCACATTTAGTTTTCAGAATAACTTTTAGTTCGCTGAAGCTGTGGACTTGGCCTGACCACAGATGAAGAGCAACAGTAGGTAATGAAGATTTATTGTGCCCCACCAAACACTGAAGGTGTAATTCATTGCCATTAACATAAGACAAATAGGACATTCACAGTATTATTAAGAATCACATCTGTGGCCATCTCCAACTAGCTTGTACTCTCAACACAACTGTCTACAAACTCCAAACAGTGGTCAGCAATCTTTATGACATATATTCACAGTTACACAAAAGAGACAACAAAAAATCACAAGATGCTCCTTTGGAAGGTGAGATCCTCAATCAAATTCCTAATGAGCTGAACTTGCTGTAACTGAAAACAAAAAGTCTAAAATGGTCTATTGCTGTCCAGGTAGGGGCAAAACAAAGTACATTGAGTGAAATGGCTGATTTCTGCTGTGACTAACGGCTAGCAGGTTTGGGTTTTGAGGGACATAATCCGGGGGGGGGGGCAGAAAAATGGAGAAAAGGTTACATTAAAGAGGGGAAATGGGAAGAGAAGAAGTAAACAAATTACTCTGCATAAACAGATTTTTATATCAATGTTTCAAGCAAGAATCTAACCCACCAGATAGTTCATAATTCACTGCTGAGTGCTTTCAGTAGAAATTCGTACATTCTTCTCTTCTAAAATCATCATTCATCTCCTCTCTCCCTGACAATGTCTCTCTCCTTCTGGCCCCTCCAAATCCCAGCACGAGCAGACTGCTGACTTCCTTCTCATGTGTGTAAAACAGCAGTAACACATCTCCCCATATGACTCCACTGGCTACCTACTCCTATTTCAGATTCCAGTTCAAAACTGTTCTTGTTTGTAAAATTTCCTCTGGGAATACTCCTTGGGACAAAAAATTTCAAAAGCATCTAAATGGTTTACGATCTCAAGTCATGCTGAAAATCAGTAATACTTAGGCTTCCAAATCACTCAAGTGCTTCTGAAAATCTTCTCTCGATCTAGCTTGTGAACTTCCCTGCCTGTCAGGCAGCACCAAACTTCTCTCACTCTGGGAAGTATGTGGACTGTAGAGAGAACATTTCACCTATGTATCTCCAGCCACCTCTAACAGCCTCCTTCCGACTGTTCAGCTCTCATATTTTAAAAAGAGGTGCTTACTTAAAAGAGGTCTCTCTCTCTTCATTCCTCTCCCCTGCTCCTTATGTTTAACTCTGGATGTACCGAGACAATGCTTGTACACAAACACTTCATTAAATTAAAGATGTAGTGATATTAGCACATTTTCACATGTTACTTGGGGGGGGGGCAGGTTTAGATACAATTTAATCTCATCCACCATAAATCTTTAGTTCTGCTATATTCAATCAAAAATATGAAATACAAAACAACTTCTCTCAAAAATGAAATCACACTGTCCTTCTTGGCACGCAAAGTTCCCACTTCATACAGGATACAAAGACGGCACCAAATGTTTGCAAGGAACTACAGACATTAAACATACCCAAGACATTCTCTGCTACACACACAATTTTTTAGGTAAGTCAGTTCACTTGTGCCACCACTTTTATAAATTGGCCTTTAGAAAAGGACTCCATAAATTACTGCATCTCAGCACTAACTGAAAAATTTGAAAGGGCCAGTTAACATCAGTCCAAAAATTAAAATAAATGAGTGTGAATACAAATATAAACACAAACCCTAGCTTTACAATAAAGGTAACAGTTAAAATATGTACTGAGCACAGCTTTTTGTGATTCAAACATTTCCCCAGTAATATGCTAGAGAAGAACTAGATGCTGAAACTTACTGGAAACTACAGTGAAATTGACTAGTCTATTTTTCCTATCCTAACTGAAAGAAACAGAGTGAAACAGCACAAGTGGTAAAAGACACATTTTGAAAGTTTTATTTAGAGTGTCATTAGTGAAAGGCAAGAAGATGCTTCATTTAAAAAAAACAACTTAAAATTACATGTTTTAAAACAAGTAATGTCCCTACATTTTAGACAAGAATCTGTGTAACCAAATCTCATTAGGAGTCTGATCAAAAGACTAAGTTAAATGAATTAAATGGAAAGATTCTCAGCAACTTCACAGGCTTTGGATCAGGTCTCAGTTATCGTTGCACTAGAAAAATCTGTAGCTGTTTTTCAGCATTACCAGAAAAAGTGTAGTACAGACTTAAAAGTAAAGTAGTCCTACGGTGAGATAACACAGAGGTAAAAATATGCCCAACACCATGAACAGCACTGATAAACAGACTCACCTAGTTAGTGTATATGAGGCCTCTGGTTTCACACAGTCACGCTGGACCACTAGGAGGAGGTTGTGTGTCTAAAATAGTTTGAAAACACCTCTATGTAAGCACTATCCTATAATTCACTAATTTGGGATCTGCTTACTAGTGGTCCTCAAACTTTCTATCTTGCACCCCCCTCTATTTCTGTCTACACTCCTCTGTGCACTCTCTCCCCAGCTGGGGGCTGGGAGCATGGCCACGGTCAGGGGTCTCTGGTCAGGGCTGGAGGCCATGGTGGACCACAGGGCTGGGAGCCAAGACAAGAGCTGATATTGCATGTCAACACCGTGGCTGAGCACTTGGAACAGGGGCTGAGGCCTCAACTGCTGGGCGCTGAGGCCTCACTGGGGGGGTCAGGACAGGAAACTGGACTCAGGGATGGGTGGTACTCCCTTCCTCCCCTAACTGTGGGGGCTGGCCCCAGAGCCAGTGGTGTCTTCCCTAATGTTCCTCCATGCTCCCGGGATGCGTGTCCCACAGTCTGAAAATCTCTGCTTGCTTAGTCACACACTCACTCAACAGGAGAGCATTTTTTCCACTTTTTTTGGTCATGTCTCATTACTTCTGTCTGCCTAAAATTATTGCTGGTGTTTGTAAGCCCAATAATTTAAATTCTAAAAGCTAGGGCTTGGGGACAAGCTCAGAATAACATCTCTTCCTGCAAGTTAGCAATACGTAAACATTTATAGCAGTGATTCCCAATCTTTATAGCTTGAGGGCCAAAAATACAATTTTTACAACCCTGAAGAGCCAGCAGTCTCCATCAGCAGCCCATCCTCCCCCTTCACTGCAAATGGAGGGAAGTTTGGTGGCTAGGATCTCCCACCCCTCTTCCTACAGCAGGGAAACTGTGCTCTCTACCCAAGTCCCTAGGCAGTGACCCCTTCTGCAGCCAGGTGGATGGGAGATCAGTGCTTCCCCACCTCTGGCGCCAGCAGGGACACCAGAGCCTAAGGAACCAGGTGTGGAGCTTTACCATGCTCTCTGCTACGGCCAGAAGGAGGGGAGCGGTCATCTTTCGTCCCTTGGGTTGTAGCAAGTAGCCTGCATAGACAACACACTCCACCTGCGCAGTGAGGCAAAAGCTCCCTTCTTCAGCCAGTGGTTAGGGGAGCCACCAGTCACTGTAAGAGACACCATGAGTCAAAAGTTGCCTGTGGGTCACAGGTTGGGAAACACTGATTTATAGCGTCCACAAGGACTGACAAAAAACCATTTATAATTCTGAGCCAGGGATTAGCCAGGTCTTCAGAACAACAATTCTATGGTCACATTAAATAGTGCCAAGTAGGAAAAACAAGGCAGCTGAAGATACCCATTGTGAATGGATGGGAGTTACTGTTCTGAACTAATAGGTCACCTGCATAAACTTACTTCTGGAGAAGGAAGCCACATAGCAAGAACTGCCTGTGACATTTCTGTTCTTCTTACACCACAGTCAAGGTAAGAGTTCGTTTAAAATCTGCTTAGTGATTTCCGTCTGTTTTTTTTTTTTAATCAACTTGGATAATACTATTTGTTGCTTCAATATAACATTTAAATTTACAGATGCCAAACAAACTGGAATTGTATTTGTAATCAGACTGTGCATCACCTATTCTGCACTTAACAATTCTTCAGTAAAAGTTATAGTCCAGTTCAGTTTATAATGTCGTTTGCTTATCCTTCCCAAGTGTGGAGATACAAAGGATCTATATTCTTCAATCCCTGCACGTCAGACTAAAAAATCCTACTTATTTAGAGTTTTAAAGATCAGATGTAATGCAGTAAAAAAAGGTTTCCTTTACTTACTAAGCAGTGAAACTAAAAAAAATGTACCTAGAAAGCTTTTTTGTACAATTATTGCACATGTAGTCTGTGGTATGCTCAATTTACAAACACTTCTAGATATTATTACATCAAAAGCCTACTTGTCAATAATAATCCTCTGGGGGGAGTTAAGGGTCAGATATTATCAATCTATTGATTTTTTTAATAGAATATTGGGCACAGTTTTGCATCCTTGCATTTTAAATAAGGATTCTACAGCTGTGACGGCATGTGGAAGGAAGATTTTTTTTTTTAAACACCTAACTACATGAATCCAGTCTCACAAAAGGCTAGCTTAAAAAGCATGTTGTGAAATGGAACCTGTTGATCTTTTAAGAATAAATAACTGTAGTATCTTGTAACTTTCCCAATTTTCCATGTGAGTTTGTATTGAGTGGGAGAAAATGGATCTTCACATATTGCTTCATCTTCACATCCTTTCTCCAAAATGGATCATACAATAAAGTTGGAATTAAGAGATCCCTAAAGAGCACTGGCTTCTTCCAGCATGACTGAACTCGCTGCTTAAAGCTGCCTTTACAGTGACTGGAAACTCTAGTTACTGGCTCTTTATAAAAACTAGCTAAATCAGCTCTCACATCATTTGTGCTTAAGCATTGTGCTCAGGCATCACATTAGATAACTGAGACTCTAAGAATCTCATACAAGTTTTTTTATTTAGTAGCACTTTAATCTGCTCTTCATAACATTAGCCAAGTGTGAAGCTCTGGTCCAGCTTTAATGACTGGGGAGTTTTGCTGAGGAGCTAGAGTGCAACACTGTACAGTTAAAAATGTAACTTCTTGAAGCAGACATCATCAACTAGAAAAATCCCATACACTGTACCTCTGAAAACAGTCACAATTAGTACCTAGAAGAAAAACAACAGAAATTAGAGGGCTTTCCAGAATTTCTCATGCTTTCTTTACTTTTCGCCCCTGAGCACTAGACAATTATATGGTCTGGGGGATGATCAGTGACATAACTCTCGTGCACAGCTCCAGCGAGCTCACATATCTGCTCTTCCCTACTCAGTGCAAGAGGTTATTTGCTAGCGATAGCAGTCACAAGCACAAATAACGGGGAACTGGAGAAGTGGGAGAAGAGAAAAGCGATGTACCTGAGCATATTTGACAGAGTTCCTCCTTTTAAACCTTTGTAAATATTTTTGTTTTTTAATTCCAGACTTACCATTTTAAAAGACCCCATACTGAAAAACAGACCACTTACACAATTAAACAGGAATTCCAAATGGTATTGAATCAGTGGGTTTAAACTAACCTAGGGGCTTGTCTATGTGAACACCTACTTAGTTCATGGCAAGCTGGGGAGTCAATCTATCCCATGGTAGACAGCTACTCTCTGCATAGATCTTGCTGATGTCCACTGAAAGTTTATTAGGGCACTTTGAAATGCAAGTAGATTAAAGTGTGATAATGAACTTCCAGTGCACATCAGCAGAGTCCACATGAACAGCTAGCGAGAGACAGATTCATACCTCACGTTGAACTAAATGTTCACTAAGACAAGGCCCTAGCAAATACTTAGTCATCTATTTCAGATTGCTATCAAACTTAGGAAAAAAGTAAACAACGCCTGGGTGAGCAAGGGAAACTCCTGAGCCACTGAAATATCAAAGAAAAAACAGTTTTAGGATACAGCTTACAAACCTTCAGTAATCAAACCATTCTGAATAGAAGACCTTTGAACTGAGAAAAGCCAACCAAGCACACAGTATAATACGTTTTCATGTGCGTGATCCAGAAAGTAATGCTTCTGCTGTGTTCAGAGATGTGAGTTCTCTCCCTCAGACCAGAGATGTTTTCCACAGAGAACCCGATAGCTAATAACCCCACAAAATAAAAAAATGCATAGTGTCTCTTTGGTTATGTGTCCACACGCAGTATCCTTCATCTCAAGTATTTTTTCAAACATCCCATTCTTTTTCTGAGATATGGGAACCCTCTTTCTATACTTCCGTATTTTATAGCTTAGGTTTTTCCAGTTGAGCCAGACTTGTTAGAAGGCGTAACTATAATAATAGTGTGAATCCTTTGCCAGCTGTGGCCAAAAGTAGATTACTTCACTTTACAGAAAGACAGATGTAGGAAATAGTCTATTTTGGGGGATACAATTCCTGCACATACTTTGAAATGAAAAGGAGACAATGGTGATTTGTTCAAACAAATAAGGAGTCCTGTGGCACTTAAAGACTAACCAATTTATTTATCGCATGACCCTTTCGTAAGAGAAAAATCACAGCTTGCTTCCATATGGAATAGATTAATGAATTAACCTGCTCAGGAACGTGTTGCAGAGCTCTGGCTCACTCAAGTACAGATTATAGAAGGATTTCTCCATGCTAATTTAACACCACACTGCTTTTGACTATTTCTGGCCAAAATTTTGTGCTCATCTCCCATTTTATGACTTGAGAGTTGCAAGAAACCCAGACTGGTTTAAACAAAAATATCCCATTTTTTACAAAAAAGTTAGCATGAGAGCAGAGTGATCTGAGTAGAAACTTGCCTCCAACATATACTTGTTGCAAACACCAAGAAGGAAAAAACAGCTTCAAAAATGAAGATTAATTGCTTTGTGCCCAAATCCTGCTGAGACGGAAAGGAAACTGAACTGTAATGCATTTCAAATACAAAGATCTCGTTGGCGTGCCAAAACCAGAACACAAGGCACGCTGCACTGTAATCGCTCTGCCCAACAGAGATGCTCAAGGAAAAGGGTCTACTGTCACATCATATGATTCCAGAGTCTTTACTCAAGCCTGGTTTACACTAGAAAAATTAGGCTGAGCCAGCTATGGTTGTTCAGAGGTGTAAAAAAATCTACACCCTTGAGTGACACTGTTAAACCTAATCCTTGGCACAGGAAGCACTGGGTTGACAAAAGACTTCTGTCTGCTTAGCTCCTGCCTCTCGGGGATACTTAATGCCAATGGGAGAAAAGCATTACAGCAGTGCCGCTGAAGCGTTTCGAGTGTAGACAAGCCCTCAGACTAGACTCTGACTTGCATCAATGAATGTATGAACAAACACTGCACAAACTAGAGGGACTGTAAGATTAACAGCACCATACATAAGCCAGAGTTAATGAATCGCAACATCCCCCTGAAAAATCTTTAAAAAGAAGTGACATTTCAGGAACTGATGAAGCTACATTGATACAAACCTCCTACACATCAAACATTGTAGTAACTATACTATTCTATCTGTTTTTGCCATCTATCAGAGTCCTCTCAAAGCACCCAAGCAAGAAGACATGAATTTTAAGGAAAGGCCACCTATCTGTCACAGAGGATTTTCCCCTTGGCAATGATGAGCTTAGTTATTTGGTTAGTTCCCATGCTGTTACCTGGATAGCCCAGAGGCCATCACATATATTATGCACCTCCATAATGTTTTGTCCTGTGCCAAATCTGGTGTGTTTGTGACGGGATACCCATAAGGATCGATCAGGTGTTTGTCAGTACTGTCCAGCCATATTATTTTAGGACTCCTAAGGAGTCTTTTCCATCCTGTTTTCACTGGCTCAGTCATAGATGATTCTAGCAGCAAATCTGGATAGACATTTGAAGCAGACGACAATACTCCTTAAGGACTGGTGGGCAACTATACAAGACAGTGAGCCCTCTTTAGCTATGAAGTGGATATCTCTACTGAACTTGAACTGGTGCTGACGGCTACTGCAATTTTATCACCCACAGAAGAGTTGATAGGAAATGCCATTCAACTGAATTCTCACCGCTCAGGGCAAGGTTAGATTATATTTTTATTAGTAAATTTGACCATGAAAAATATTTCCAAAGTAATAGCAGTGCTGTTTGAGGGTTTAAGCCTATTTATTTTGTCTACTTTTGCATATATGATATTGACAATTTGTGTTTTAACAGTTAAACTTATGTTGCATATCAACACATACATGATTGTCTGAGCTTACATTGCCTAGCACTTCCAAGTGTGCATAATTGCCTCCAAGTGTGCAAATTTAAATCAATAAACACTGAAAACTGCTTAAAAAACCAAACACCATCATCAGTCAAAATTATTTACAAAAATAATTTATTTTTGCAAAGCTTACATATGGGCAGGCACCAGCAGCATATAAACCCAAATTTTCTGGATGTGAATTTTTTTTAAAATTATTATTTTGAGCAGCTGCCATTAAAAAAAATCATTGGCAAATATGGGTTCTAATCTGGAGCTGTCATAGACCAGATCAAAGACAAAAAAAAAGAGAGAGCCAACTTCTACTAATGTTCAAACAGCTGAGTAAAATACAAAGTACATTCACTTTATGGCCTGTCAGGCAGTATCTTTCCAAAGGATTTGCCTCTGGATCTCAGGGTCACATCATCATTCCAAGGGATCTAGCCAGAGACTGGATTCCTGGGTCACATATGAACTGGTATTAGCTGAATGTCAACAGCCAGCATTGCAGGCTAAGTGGTTTTTTTTTTGGGGGGGGGGGGGCGGGGGGGTTAGACAGCTGACACATCTGATGTTTGTTAGATGAGTGCTTGGAAGCACAGGCAAATAAACTAGTATTATTTTACACAAATTTACCAACATTGAGAGTTAATGTGGCAGGGACATTTTACGTGGCCTACCAAGCCACACCTAAATGCTCGATTCACATGGACTTGGCACAATGCAAATATAGCGTCCAAAGAAGTGGTAAAACTAGGCACAGATCCAGCTCTTATGCTAGGCAAAAGTTTAAACCAAGAAGCCATCCCCCAGGTAGAACAATGATTAACCTATGCAGGCTCAGAGGAGGAGGAGGAGTAAACAGGGCAGATTTTTATCTTGGGGCTTATTTAGCCTGAGCAATGGAACGAGAAGGTAACTAATATGCTAGGCTGCCAGTAGGAAATCTGTTCCTACCAGTAACTAAAAGGAGGCTGTTTATTACACTTTCATTCTTCAATACAACAGATCCTTAAGACTGAAAGTAAATAACTCAGAGTTTAAACTGCCCAAGCAGAAGAGTTATAAAATACAAAAAGCAGAAGAACTGAGGCATCAGGACGCTACTCTGTGCAGTGAAGCCTCTAATTCATCTTTAAGAATGATTTCACAAGGCACACTACCAGTATGAGCCTTCTTATATGTCTGTACCTCTCCCCGTAGCATCACCTTGACATCATGATTATTTCTGAAGTACAAGAGGAGATTCAGCTGGTGCCCAGCTAGGAAAGCCAGAAACATCTTTCCCAATCACTCTTTTTTGGTATTTTCTTTCAGGGAGCCACGCATCTGCAGATGGCTTTATAACCAGGAACTTTGCAACTAGGAACTTTATTTTAAAGCTGTTTCCAAACCAGACCCACCCCTTATTTCTACATTAAAAATAAAATCCCTAAAATGACATGTATATTTCAGAATACATGCATTTTTAAAATTACCAACATCGCAGTAAAAGACCAAATTCTGACTCAATCATCTAGAACAGTTAAGTTTCTTCTGGTCAAATGCTGAAATCTTAGTTGTTCTTCCTTTGGGAAAGCTCCTATTGATTTAAGTGACAGTTTTCCATGGGAAGGACATAGCTATTAAACTTGATCCTGATGTGACTAATAAAGTACAAGATGGTCTTCTGCTTTCAGAAGCAAGAAAGCTAAAGAAAGAATACCACTTTCTTAAAACAAGTCATACACAAACTCAAATCAATCTATGTTTTGAAAATTAGGACATGCGAACTGTAAAATGTTCCAATTAAAATTAGTTTGGTAGTCTCCAGGAAGCTACAGTTCATGTCACAAAAGCGGATATTTGCAAAATGAAATACAATTAGTAATCTTTGTAAGAAGTCAACACTGAGGCATGCCTAAAAAGACTGAAATATATTTGCTCCTCTAGAAAGCAGGTTTGGCACACAGGTCTTACAAACAGATTTTATTACAGAAAAGTGACTCAGTCACCATCTAAAGTTGGAGTTTCTCACATTCTGAGATTCTAAGGCCAGAAAGGATCTTTATGATCATCTAGTCTAATCTTCTGTATGACACAGGCCCCACAATTTCCTCAAGTAATTCCTAAAGCGTATCTTCAAAAAAACATCCAATAGTCAGCGATGGAAAAACTACCATTTACCCTCAGTAAACTGTTCCAATGGTTAATTACTTACAGAGCTAAAATTTTACACCTTATTTCAGGTCTGAATTTATCTAGCTTCTACTTCCAGCCGTTGGACATTTATACCTTCCTCTGACAGACTGTAGAAGCCATTATTACATATTTGTTCCCCATGTGGGTACCTTGAGAATAATAATCAAGGCACCTCTTAACCTTCTCTTTGTTAAGCTAAATAGGTTGACATGTTCAATAGTCCCCTCACTTCAAGACATGTTTTCTAATCCTTTAACGTTCATGTGGCTCTTCCCTAAGCCCTCTCCAATCTATCAACATCCATCTTGAACAGTGGGTCACAGAACTGGATACAGCTTTCCACCGTCGCTAAATACAAAGTTGAGGAGTTCTGGTTTGGTTTGATTTTAGGGACACACTGGCACAAGACCCCACAGTAGGGGTCACATGCCCTTGTCAGTAATTTCCAAAATTAGCAACTGATCCACATGCTTCGGACTGTGAGGAGTCCCTGTAGATCCCTTCCACACCTTTTCTTCCTCTTCTCCAAACCAACATATCCCTGCCAAAGTCCCATCTGTCCCTTGGAATCAGATCCAGGGTACTAAAATCCATGAGTTCTGCCTTCATATTCACAACTACTGTTCTTGCCAAATTAATGGGAATAATAGGCAGCAGCATATACTTGGTAAAAGAAAATGGAATGAGGTAGTAAAGTTCAATCATATGGTACAGAGTATTTTCTGGATGTTCCCAAATTCTCTATCTGCTCATGCGTTCTTTGCTCTTTAGGTATTGAAGGGCAAAGCCATCCACTTCATGAAGACAGAGGTGATTGAATCCTACAGGGAGAGGCAGCGTTAGGCAATCGCGCGGGCCCTAGGCCAGGGGTCTCAAGCACGTGGCCCAGGGTCCACATTCTGCCCCTAAAGCTATTTCATGCAGCCGCAACAACACTATTGTTACCAATATTTGCAATATTGTTGTATGAACAGGTTTCAGTGGTGCAGCCCTCAGGCTAACATACTAGTCCTCATGGTGGTTTGAGTTTGAGACTCCTGCCCTAGGCAAAGGCCCATCACAGAGTCCACTATAGGCTCCCACACCCCCCCAACCAACCCAGTCACCCCCTCCCATGACCCTGATTCCCCCTTCCGTGGCCCTGGCTCCCCACCACCAGCTCCCTCCCCAAGAGCCCCAGTCCCCTGCCCCTGGCCCCAGGGCCAGCTCCTCCTGCGGCTGCCGACTGAGACAGATGTGGCTTTTGGACTGGTGAAGCAGGCGATGGGACCCCTTACTGTTCAGGGCCCTAGGCATGTGCCTGCTTCACCTACCCCAAAAACTGCCTCTGCCTACAGGGCAGAATCAATGGGCAGCTCATTCCCCTGGAAGTGTAGAAAATCTTAGGGGATTCATGACATTCCCAGGAGCGTGGATCTAACTGTAATTGCTGTTACCTTTCTACTACCTATGTTACCACAGGAGTGAAAGTAGCATTACATGGGATTTCACCAAGTCAAAAACCTCGTGGTACTACGAAGTATGGAGGATGTGAATAACCTCACACAGTTCTAATAGCCCCAATGGGTGCAATGTGTAGACCTCTAGTCAGAGCCGTAACTACAGTGGGGCTAATGGGGCTTTGCTCTGGGTGCGCTGGAGCAGCTCAACAGAGCCACTCTATTAAAGGGCGGGTTTTGCGGTGTCAGCCCCAAGCACCGCTAATGGCAAGGGGTGCCTTCTGACTGGAACGTGCCCCGGGCAGCAAACCAGAGCGTTACGGCTCCACCGCTAGTGAGTGTGGGGGTAGTCTCACCATTTCTTTGAAGAAAGCACATCATTTCTTGCTTGCAGTGAAGGATGAAGTACACAGAGTCTAAAAAGCCTCAAAATTCATAGAAGCTCACAACCTGTCCCTGACTTCATCTAAAAACACTGCCCAACGGTAGAGGGTATAGGAACCAGGATGAACAGAAAGACAGACAGACATACTAGCAGTGAGATTGCTGCTGGGGGCTGGCCTCTGGCAGCTGCTCCAGCCCCCAGCTTCTCCAGCTTGGGGGGTGTGGGAAGGCTGACCCACCACTCCAGCAATTCTGGGGCTGGCAGCTGGTCAGATGGCCCCAGGGCTGACCACTGGCCAGCTGCTCCAGCCCGACTGCTGCTCCTGAGGCAGGGGCTGACTGTCACTGAGCCGCCCCAGCCACTACTTCAACCCTGAAGCCACTGCTATAGCAACAGTGGCCTCCAGCATTCCCCCAGAAGTAGTCATGGAGGTCTTGGAAAGTCATGGAATCGGTGACCTCCATGACAAAATCATATTTTTAATTATACCCACATTATAAATGAGGCTTTTGTATTCTTTAGACTATCAACATGGAGCTTTAATTCTTTAGCAGTAGAAAAAATGTGAACAGATATTAACTGAAGATGCAGCATGTAAGGGAATACAAGGAAGTTCTCTCAGAACAGCTGCATGTAAGATTAAGTATCACTGATAACATCTTCCAAATTTAACAAAAATGTGAAAGAGGAAAATTATTATCCATTTGGCAAGAGCCAAGATATGCAATTCTGCTCCTCAACCAACTCTCCAATGATTTTAAGTATATTTAAATATACATAATAAACAACTGAAAGTTTCCAATACATCAGTTAGTGACTGGAACTTTTAATTCTTAGTTACCAAGGAACACCCGGTTTTGTGAAATCCCAATTCCCCAGGCTTCATAGGGTTCCTGCTCTTGTACGCTCATTTTATGAATTATAAAATCACCATGTTCATACCAACCTGGATCATCTGAGGAGCTTATTCAATGAACCTCTAACTTGATAGAACTCAAACAAAGTTTATAGCCAAAATATGCATTATAGGGGGAAACAACTGGAGATTCATCATTATAAGAGATGGCCTACCACTATTAGTGAGATACACAAGCAAGTTACATTAATGGACTAAAAAGTAATCCTTACCCTGTTCCCTAAGAAAATATCACCTAAAATCAAGTCACTTTCCAAACTGAAGTGTTCCATCTGATTTTGACATAGAATATTAGATTACAAATGAGATACCACACGTCATGTAACTAAAAGAACTTCGGAGTTCTTCAGCATGGAGATCAAGACTTCAGTTGCAAGGAATTAATGGTTCTCCCTTAAGTGCTTGGTGCATGAAAACTCTGTGCTGTAGAATTGCGTGTAAATCTGTACCATCAGATGAATTCTTGGAAAACCGAGTGAAATCTGCTCATGAGAATTTTTAAACCTTTGCACAGTTGGAGACTACCTGACAATGTTTCTAAGAAGTTAATGCATAATTTATATTAGGTACCAGAAAATATTAAAATGGGAGTTAAATCCCAAACAGGCTGCAGAGTAATTAAAGGAGAAAAGTTAAAAAGGAACTGATTTTCAATTGATCTCAATCCTAGGATCTGGAACTGTTACAAATGAAACCTAGTCTTTTAAAGCATCCAAACTTAAGCTACACAAGCATACAGATTTTCTTCAGAAGTAGCCTTCTCTTACCAAGAAGTTCCTGAAGGAAAGTTAATTTCCTTTCCTTATACTGTGGATGGAAAAGATCCACAAGGAGTGCTGCCTATGCAGGCAGATCATTTTGAAGGTACTGTATATTTATTGAAAAGCTCACAAGGGATCCAAAGCCTCTTGAAGATCTGGGCCCCCTAAAAATCAAGTGTTTAATGGATATTCTAATAAAAATATTAAAATCAAAAAAGTTGGGCCCCCCAAAAATCAAGTGTAAAGTGGATATTCTAAGACCTGCCCACCTCTCCTCTCCTCCCCACATTCAGCAAAGGCTGCTCTTAACAGAAACTAGCAACCTGCTCTCCCATTTTTCATATGTAAGCCCAATATCAGTGACGCGGAGCCTACTGGTATGCAAGACCTCATTCCACAATGCTCCCTAACCTCTCAACAGGAACAATTCCAGCAAAGATCAGGAACAAAACCTAGGGTCTTCCAGGCTCCCCTCTGTCATCCTCAAAGCTTGGTAGACACTTTGTACGACAGGGGTCCCTATGTTTTGAAACATTGATTCTACATTTCGCTTCCTGATCTGTCTGCCCACCCCTCACTACCAAAACTTCGACACCCTACTCCCTGGTGTTCACCGATGTTCATCGGTCCTTTCCTTCCCTCTTACAACATACATCAGCTACAGAGGGGCCATTTTCAAATGTATGAGAGGTACAGAGTTTCCAGTTCTCCATAAGTTGTCCCCAGCTGGAATGACAAAGCTTGTCCCTCTGATTTAGAAAAGAGGAAGATGTTCTGATCCTCACTACAATCTATCAAAGGATTTCATACTGCTGCCCATCATACTAGTATAAAATTCTTTATAAAATCAACAGCATTAAAAAGTCACTTGTAGACTTCAGGGAGCCACCACTTCTCCTCCCTTTTATGGAGTAATAACTCTGCTTTTTCTGTAAGTGAGGGTTTTAAAGTGAGGACTGAAGAGAGATTATGAAGGGGATGGTTTCATTTCTCTGTTTAAAATCACAGGCATTAGGCAAGAAGCATCTTCTGCTAATGGGTTAGCCAAGTGGTTTTCAAATCTTTTTCTTCAGGACCCAATTGCAAAACATTATTTATTACTGCGATCCAACAATTCCCTCTTTGAGCAATGCATTCCAGTCTTTCGGCAGTGGCAGCAGGGGATGCCATGACCATTTCCAAGCATCTGATGAAGTGGGATCTCATCCACGACAGCTCAAGAAATAAACAAATGGGTTAGTCTTTAAAAGTGCCAGAGGACTCCTTGTTTGTTTTGCTGAACTAGGCCAGTGGTTCTCAACCACTGTGTCAGGACACATTACTGTGTCACCACACAGTGGTTAAGTGTGTTGCAGAGAGCTGGGGAGATGGCTGGATTTGGCCTGGGGTGGGTGGGCTGGTGTGTCCTGCAGGGCCGTGATATGCTGCCAAGTGTGTCATGACCTGCAAAAGGTTGAGAACTGTTGAGCCAGGCTAACACAGCTACCCCTTTGAAACTTTCTACAGGGCAAGATTTTTTGATTAGTTTACATGCCTAGCTCTGTATCAGCAGCAGCAATCTTTTCCAACCCCTGTGCTGGTTCCTCCTCTCTGACTCTCGGCTGGTGCAGGTGGCCCCTCTGTTAAAAAAATACGGCAGCTGCCTGAAAATTCAGCTGTGGTCACAGCTGGAATGGGAGTGCTTCCTAGGCATGCCACAGAAAGAAGTTGCCCAGAGTGGCTCATCTTGGTGGTGTGCCTGAAGACAGGGGCCCCCAGCCATATCATGAAAAGAAGCTGCCCATAGTGGCTCCTTTGGGGAGCATCACACTAGAGACAGCAGCCACTTTAGGCAGCTTTTTTCTGTCACATGGAGCCAAAGGCATGGGGGGACCCGCTGCGTCCCAGCTGCACCAGAAGGAAGCCGTCCAGAGTGGCTTTTGGTGGCAGGGGCGGCAAGTTCTGTGGTACTGCAGAAGGTGCTGCATGCCGCGTTGAATGGGCTCAAGTGCCACTGTCAGCACACATGCCGGGGGCTGCCTATCCCTGCTCTATATGGTCTCCTTAAATTTCATGTTTCTAAACATTTTAAAACTGTTGCGTAAGATTGTTGTTTGCAGTGTTATTGAAGCCATGTTAGTCCTCTGGTATTAGAAAGTTAAGGTGGGTGAGGTCATATCTTTTACCAGATCAACTCCTGTCAAGTAAAGAGACAAGTTTTTGAACTACATAGAACTCTTTGGGTCAAAGAAAGATACTGGTTCTCCTGTACAATACTGGGGTTCTCTTATACAATGTTGGGGGTTTTATAATAAAGAACGAATGCTTGACATCTCATAATAGTCATCACAAACAATTTATTGTGTGACATGACTTTTCTTTAAAAATATGAGAAGGTAATGCCACAAATATTCAGATAATCTGCCACAACAAGCAATCTGCCTAAAACTAATACAAAATCAAAGCCATCTAGACAACTTTCCATAATTGGTAGCACATGCACTTCCGCAAGTCTAAATATAAAAGCAAAGCAGAACTAAGAGCCAAATCAAACAAACAGCATCTTCCATGGGCCCCTCTAAGACGCCAAACTCAGGCTCTGGTAGACTAATGCCAGTCAGCATTAGTTACAAAGTTCGGTCCCTATACTGAGAAAACCCAAGTGCCAGTCCTGAAAAGTTCAACTCCAGGGACAGACAATAAGACCATCCTGATTGCATTTAACATTATGGCATAACTATCATGAGGCATTTATTAGGGCATGCCTGCCTACACTTAAAATATTACAGCAGCACTGATGCTGTATTGCTTCAGTGTAGATGTGCTACAATGATACAGGCCTCGACAAATGTGCTTCTGGTCACCATGGCAACTAGTTTTAGTAGCCTGTCATCTAGCTCCACTGCAGAAATGTAATGGAGGAGTACCCACTGGTGAACAAAAGTAAAATTGCTGGCACCCAGCTGCAAGCCAATTTTGTCCACCCCTGCAATAATAGATGGGTTCTTCTCCCTGCAGTTAATCCACTTCACTGAGGTGTGGCAGCTAGAATTCTTCCATGGACCTTAAATTGTCCTCACTGGGGTTAGATCAGCATAGCTGCATCTCTCAGTGGTAGGAATTCTGCACACCCTGAAACATGCAGCCATGCCAATGTAAGTTTTCAGTGTACACCAGCTTTGAGAGCTGGGCCTGCAAAATTTAGTAGGATTATGCACATACCTAAGTGAAGCACCCATAGTCTTTTCAAGCTCAGGACGGTGAATAGCTTGGACCCACAATATTCATTTTCAACCTTGCAATGCAAACAAGGACTCTCCAGAGTAGTTCTAACAGACGTACATTACAGTAATCATGGCTGGGGTGACAAAGACATGGATGCCATTACGAGGCTTGCATTAAAGAAGTAACATCATAAACTTGTGTTAGCCACAGATGGAAAAAAACCAATATGCACCACTGCTGTTACCTGAGACTCTAGTAGCAATTATGTAGCCAAAAGGATCCATAGGCAGTGAATCATGCTGGTGAACAGCAGGCAATTCCAATAGGGAATATATTCCAGATGCAAATACTAAATTAAGAGGATTAAATCAAGCAGGACATATCAGACAGGCCTCTAGGGAGACTGCTCTTGACCAATTAATCAATGAGTCTGTTCACTTGAGATAGCCTCCAAACAAACAAAGCAAACAAAAAAAATATTTCAAAAACTGGATTAGCTATCCTCAAAGGAACAATCTACTATGGTATAGAACTGAAATAAAAGGAGTCCCTTTTCCCCTATTGAGCAAGAAATGGCAAAAGATCAACAAAGATTAAACCAGATGAGACAAGTGCAAACTGTTTGTTACAATGAGTTTGCCTGCTACTTTTTTTAAAAAATAGTCATGGCTAGGGCTACAGGTTTGTCATAGCACTAAATAAATGCCCCATATACACCCTAAGTTTGTCTGTGCCTTTTTCTTGTGTCTGTGATTTAAATAAACTCAACCTGCAGTACTGGCTTCTGGCCTTGGGGGCGAGGGCTGGCTCCCCATTCCAGGTGCTGCAATCTGATGCACAAGGTTGCACTGCTGCTCAGGTCTGGACCAACCACTTCTCCATCATGACAGGTGCTGTCTCTGCAGGGCAGGCTCATCTCCTGGCCCCCCTCAGGGTCTACCACCTCCTGGGCAGGGCTGCACTTAAGTCACCTAAATGCTCTCCATGATGGGGATGGGGATGGGGGGAAGCCAGGGCTCCCGGGAGGCCCCTTTGCGCAGCTGGATTCCTGCCCCCAAGTGCCCCATTGAGTCCATCCCCATGTTACATGTCACAGAGCCTCCAGTGGAAGCTGCTTCTGCCCTCAGAGAGCCTGGATGAGAACCATCAGGGTGCAGTCAAGCAAAATGTACAGGGGGCCCTCTCTGTGCTCTCTGGTGGGGATTCATGCGACATTGTACCTGCAGCCTCTGATCCTACCTGTGGTGGGATCCCTGCCACTCCTCCCAGAGCCTTCTCCCACCACTCCTGACCAGTCCTTGCCCCAGCATTCCTGCCTTTATCTTACTCCTGCTCCTCACCCCATTTCCCCCTCTACTCTTCCATCTCTCTAGCCTGGCAGCCCTGCCTTTCCGCTGCTGCTGACGACATGACGATCCGACTAATATTGTAACATCACTGTATTGTTTGTGGGATTTTTAGTGGGGCCAGTAAAAAGTTTACCGTGTCAGTAAAAAAAACACAACTTCAGATCTTCACATCAGTCAAAATGAAATGCAAGGTTGGCAACCCTGCTTCTGAGGCTGGAGCCAATATCCTCCCTGGCACCTGGTCCTATAGCTTTAAATGGAGCTCCCACGATATTACTATTTCCTCCCAAGGACTGACTCTGATTCAACTTACCATGATTCTGATAAATGCCCTGACAAATGTGCCTTCTTAAATCATGACCGAAGAGTCATGTGGTGTTTTCACTGTAGTTATCTTCTATACGCTCCTATACATAATTTTCTCCAGAAAGCTGTACACTCGCTGTCTTACCTGCATTGAAACGACACCTTCTATTAGTCTCATAGGGCAAAAGCAAAAAGCACTAGACACTTTTCAGAGGAGCACGGCTCGAAGATAGGAGCAGTCGTATTTTCTTCCCTTCTTGAGATACTTCACACTACAGTTCAACGTGACTAAAAACAATAGGTAACCTACAGTAATTCTACATCACTATTCTGATCCAGTACATATATGGACAGGGAAAGTGCGGCATAGGAGTTCTCCTTTTTGAAAATAAAACCATGCTAAAGTGGAGCTCAAGGATCACCTCAACTACCTAACACACTGCAATTAAAACTTCCCCCAACTACATTTCGATTTTAAATATTAATGATCCTGTTTTTAAAAAAGTTAACACCCACAATTTTTCTTCATGTGGTCAAGTCATCAATGCCATTGACAATTCTGTAGCATTTGGGAAATGAGTACTGAACATCATCTAGAGCAGTGGTCATTAAACCTCAGGTCACAACCCAGTACTGGGTCACAAACCAGTGCTTACTGGGTTGTGGCACTGCCACTCGGAGGGGAGTGGGGGAAAGGAGAGCCGGTGTCCAGCCGCTACCTGAAGCCCAAGGCAACTGGCTTCCTTTGAAATTTCCCTCAGCTGGTTCCACCCAGGGGTAGCAGCCATGGGAAACGAACAAGGACACCTGCCGCTCTGCTGAAACCTGACGACTCAGAGTAGCTGGAGTCCTTGACAATTTCCCAGGGCTGCTACTCCTGGCTGGAAGCAGCCTCAGGAAACTTCAAAAGATGCCGGCTGCCCTGGGCTGCAGGTAGTAGAGGGACAGCCAGCGTCCCTGTCAGTTTCCCATGGCTGCTTTCACCCAGAAGTGGCAGCTATGGGAAATTGCTGGGTCACGGTCATAAAAAATTTGTTTCAACTGGGTTGCCAGAAAAAAAATTTGATAACACTGACCTAGAGGATATTTCCAAATCTAACTTAGCTGCTCACAAAAGTGTGAGGGAAGCACAAGTGACTTATTAACCATTCCAGAGAGAAGTATCCACCTTCTCTGCCACATCTAGTGTCCTGGACAAACTTTAATTTGAGTAATTCAATTTTATTCTACCTACCTGTATCCCATCCTCCCCCCCGCAAGCGATTCCAATTATACCCAACAGTCTGTTATGCAGCGAGTTTCTTGTGTGCTCAGACAGAATTCTCAGGGATCAATCGTGTACATAAAGTTTATTAGGCACTGAAATCTTTCTGAATGAGAATATATACACAAGTGTAAGATGATTTTACAGTTAATTATCTGCCAGAAGTGGGAGTTAAGTACATCTACCACAAGACCCAGAGAATAGTATAAAGTTGTACTTTCTATTTCATCTTTAGCTAAACATACAAGATAAAGCACTTTTCCTTATGTTAACAGCTTAGGATAATCCACCAGGGCCCTGCTGAGCATAAAAAGTGTTCGAAATCAATAAGAAATTGGCAACCTATAAAAACACACACACACACACACACACACACACACACACACACACACACACA